>CAUVZT010000001.1:3600000-4245397 GCA_963556525.1 Cochlearia excelsa
TCTTTCAACATGAGTTCTTATAAGTGTCTCAATGAGCTTTTTTCAAGTTTGACGAACTAATGAAACATCTAACATCGCGTTTTTAGGACTCTAAACCAAGTTTCATGCAACATGAGTGCTTATAAGTTTCTCAATCAGCTTTGTACAAGTTTGACGAATTTATGAAACGTCTAACAATGTGGTTGCTAGGACTCTAAACCAAGTTTTATGCAACATGAGTGCTTATAAGTGTCTTAATGAGGTTTGTAAAAGTTTGACGAACTTATGAAACATCTAACAACGCGTTTCTAGGATTCTACACCAAGTTTAATGCAACATGAATGCTTATAAGTGTCTCAATGAGCTTTGTACAAGTTTGACGAACTTATGAAACATCTAACAACGCGGTTTCTAAGACTCTAAACGAAGTGTCATGCAACATGAGTTCTTATAAGTGTCTCAATGAGCTTTGTACAAGTTCTACGAACTTATGAAACATCTAACAACGCGGTTTCTAGGACTCTAAACTAACTTTCATGCAACATGAGTGCGTATAAGTGTCTCAATGAGCTTTGTACTTGTTTGACGAACTTATGAAACATCTAAAAACGCGGTTTCTAGGACTCTAAACCAAGTTTCTTTCAACAT
This sequence comes from Cochlearia excelsa, assembly GCA_963556525.1. Lineage (NCBI taxonomy): Eukaryota > Viridiplantae > Streptophyta > Magnoliopsida > Brassicales > Brassicaceae > Cochlearia > Cochlearia excelsa. The sequence goes on from CAUVZT010000001.1 coordinate 3,600,628, forward strand.
GAGTTCTTATAAGTGTCTCAATGAGCTTTGTACAAGTTTGACGAACTAATGAAACATCTAACAACGCGTTTTTAGGACTCTAAACCAAGTTTCATGCAACATGAGTGCTTATAAGTTTCTCAATCAGCTTTGTACAAGTTTGACGAATTTATGAAACGTCTAACAATGTGGTTGCTAGGACTCTAAACCAAGTTTTATGCAACATGAGTTCTTATAAGTGTCTCCATGAGGTTTGTAAAAGTTTGACGAACTTATGAAACATCTAACAACGCGTTTCTAGGATTCTACACCAAGTTTAATGCAACATGAGTGCTTATAAGTTTCTCAATGAGCTTTGTACTAGTTTGACGAACTTATGAAACATCTAACAACGCGGTTTCTAGGACTCTAAACTAAGTTTCATGCAACATGAGTGCTTATAAGTGTCTCAGTGAGCTTTGTACAAGTTTGACGAACTTATGAAACATCTAACAACGCGGTTTCTAAGACTCTAAACGAAGTGTCATTAACCATGAGTTCTTATAAGTGTCAATGAGCTTTGTAGTAGTTTGACGAACTTATGAAATATCTAACAACGCGGTTTCTAGTACTCTAAACCAAGTTTCATGCAACATGACTGCTTATAAGTGTCTCAATGAGCTTTGTACAAGTTCTACGAACTTATGAAACATCTAACAACGCGGTTTCTAGGACTCTAAGCTAAATTTCATGCAACATGAGTGCTTATAAGTGTCTCAATGAGCTTTTTAAAAGTTTGACGAACTTATGAAACGTCTAACAATGTGGTTGCTAGGACTCTAAACCAAGTTTTATGCAACATGAGTGCTTATAAGTGTCTCAATGAGGTTTGTAAAAGTTTGACGAACTTATGAAACATCTAACAACGCGTTTCTAGGATTCTAAACCAAGTTTTATGCAACATGAGTGCTTATAAGTTTCTCAACGAGCTTTGTACTAGTTTGACGAACTTATGAAACATCTAACAACGCGGTTTCTAGGACTCTAAACTAAGTTTCATGCAACATGAGTGCTTATAAGTGTCTCATTGAGCTTTGTACAAGTTTGACGAACTTATGAAACATCTAAAACGCTGTTTCTAAGACTCTAAACGAAGTGTCATGCAACATGAGTTCTTATAAGTGTCTCAATGAGCTTTGTACTAGTTTTACGAACTTATGAATCATCTTACAACGCGGTTTCTAGGACTCTAAACCAAGTTTCATGCAACATGAGTGCTTATAAGTGTCTCAATGAGCTTTGTACAAGTTGTACGAACTTATGAAACATCTAACAACGTGGTTTCTAGGACTCTAAACTAAGTTTCATGCAACATGAGTGCTTATAAGTGTCTCAATGAGCTTTGTACAAGTTTGAAAAACTTATGAAACGTCTAACAATGTGGTTGCTAGGACTCTAAACCAAGTTTTATGCAACTTAAGTACTTATAAGTGTCTCAATGAGCTTTGTACAAGTTTGACGAACTTATGAAACATCTAAAAACGCGTTTCTAGGACTCTAAACCAAGTTTTATGCAACATGAGTGCTTATAAGTAGCTCAATTAGCTTTGTACTAGTTTGACGCCTTTATGAAACATCTAACAACGCGTTTCTAGGACTCTAAACGAAGTGTCATGCACCATGTATGCTTATAAGTGTCTCAATGAGCTTTGTACTAGTTTGACGAACTTATGAAACATCTTACAACGCGGTTTCTAGGACTTTAAACCAAGTTTCATGCAACATGAGTGCTTATAAGTGTCTCAATGAGCTTTGTACAAGTTCGACGAACTTATGAAACATCTAACAACGCGGTTTCTAGGAATCTAAACTAAGTTTCATGCAACATGAGTGCTTATAAGTGTCTCAATGAGCTTTGTACTAGTTTGACGAACTTATGAAACATCTAACAATGCGGTTTCTAGGACTCTAAACCAAGTTTCTTTCAACATGAGTTCTTATAAGTGTCTCAATGAGCTTTGTACAAGTTTGACGAACTAATGAAACATCTAACAACGCGTTTCTAGGACTCTAAACTAAGTTTCATGCAACATGAGTTCTTATAAGTGTCTAAATGAGCTTTGTACAAGTTTGACGAACTTATGAAATGATATGATCATAGAGCCGAAGCCGGAAACGCACATCGGCATCGACCACAATGGCATCGACATCGGCATCGGCCACTTCGACATCGACCACATCGGCATCGACCACAACGGCATCGACATCGGCATCGACCACTTCGACACCGACCATACGGGCGCCGACCATCGCGAACCGAGGAACCAAAAGGAGCGATTACGCGATCGAAAGCTAAGGAGTTAGCTCGGGATGTCCATGCGATGATCATGGAGGAGCTTGGAGGAGCAGCTAGGAGCTTCTTCAACATTTTCACCGCGGCTACATAAGAAGACCAAGCTATGAGAGCTAAGCGGACTAGGTGTCTCGCTTGGTACTCTTTCCCACCGGGTTTTAACGAGGCCAAGAAGAACACCTCGTCGTCCCTTGGTAATCATAGCTTGAAGAGTGTAAGAGACGAGGCACTAACACGCTACTCGTCGTTTTATATCGCACGCTTTGTCGTTTTTCTGTTTTGTGGTTAAACGTTGCGTTGTTTTTATACTTTCCTTATTTGGCATAGGCGAGATACCCTAGGGAAGTGGCGAGTTGTGCCTTCTCCCTTTATAATCTCAGCCGCCTCCTTCTTGTCTCTTTAGTCAAACTTTTATCATCAACTTCTTTGTTAGACTCACCTTGATTCTTCATTGAATCCGAAGCACTTACAAGTCCTAGTTACTTCCAAGTGTTTCTGCGAATCATCAAGCAATCCTCCCATCGATTGCTTGAGTTGTCCACCATCCATCTCGCATCCCAATCACCTCCATATCCCCCCCCCAGTTCTGTTCTTGAAGTTGCCACCATCTGCACCATCTTTCCCTATCCGCTTGCCTCTGTTTTCAGACAAACACCGCAACCACCTCCCATCTAACCATCAATCCGCCGAGAAGAGTCCTTTGCCTTTGTCCAAGAGTTGAGATCCTAACCAAGGGTGTATCACGTGGTATCAGAGCCAAAACTCTGTACCAAAGGCTGAGATCTCTCTTCCCTCACATCTTTTCATTCGATTGATTGATTAAAACTCATACGATTGTTATTGTTTGCGATTGATATTGTTTGATAATCGTTGCTAGCACTGCTTTGTATTCGTTATATGCCTGCACTTGATTTCGTGGTGTTGAATGTAACTCGTTGATTGATTCGTGCTGCTGACCGTGTTCTGTTCATGCTTGTTGCTTGAAATTTTGTTGAGTTAATTCTGCTGTTCTTCGTGTTCATTGTCGCGGCGGCTGGAATTGTTGCGAAACAAAAGGACAAAAGCCCTAGTGCAATTTCCTTTTTCCCAGTTAGCGAGTTTCCTTTTCTAAAAACTTTGATTGTAAAAGAGGTTTTTGATTTCCTTTTAACATAACTTGTGAACTGATTAGGATTAGCTTACATTGCGTGATTGTGTCAACTGAGTTGCTTGTGCTGCACGTGAGACTTGAGTTAAAACGCCTAATACTTGAACATCACGCCATAAAACTTGATACAATTTGACTTAAAGTTGTTTCACGTTTTGAGTTACTACCTTGTTCTTATTCCTAGGACTACTTACTTTGAGTTACTTGTTTGTGTACCAGGTACATGGCACTTCCCACGGAAGCAACGAATGACTTACAGAAGCTCATCGCGGACCGGATCGCCGCGGCCCTTCGGCAGATGCTTCCCCAACAGATTTTTCAACACCTTACCCCGGAACGCGAAAAACGGTCCAAGGAGAATGCGGTAGTCTCGTCCGAGTCCGAGAGTGAGCCTACTCCTACCCCCACAGAAGCCATCCGGATTGCCAGGGGAAAGGGTGTCGCCGGTACGTCCATATTCCAGGCCGTTCGCAACGTCTTTCCTATCGGTACCCGGAAGAACCCTGCTGGCCGAGACTACCTCAACCTTGACGCGGAAGAAGAAGACCCGTCACCCGGGCGTCGAGTGCAAGGAGAACGTGACGAGGACGGACAGAATGCCCCTCGGCACCAAGGACATGCCCGACGCCGAACCCAAACCATCGCCGGTCACCGTGTCTATGTGGATTCGGATGACGAGTATTACAACCACTCGGATCAAAGTAGGAGAAGCCGTAGACACGAGAGACGTGACCGAGATGACCCGAGAGATTCTGAGAGGCAACAGCTGAAGCACCTCAAGGCTAAGTTCCCTCCTTTCCAAGGCAAGAACGACCCGGAAGCCTATCTAGATTGGGAGAGGAAGATGGAATCTAGTTTCTTGTGCCACGACACCTACGCGACCAACAAGGTGAAGATAGCCATCTCAGAATTCAGTGATTATGCCTTGCTTTGGTGGGATCAACAGTGTACGTCTCGGAGCCGTCAAAATGAGCAGCCCATCCAGACTTGGCCTCAACTCACCGCCCTCATGAGGAAACGGTTTGTCCCTAACCACTACCACCGGGAAGTTCTCAACAAACTCCGGAAGCTTACCCAAGGATCCAGCTCTGTCCGTGATTATTTCCAAGAGATGGAAACCCTCTTGATTAGGGCTGGCCTAGAAGAGGATGAAGAGGTCACTTTAGCTCGGTTCATTGGTGGACTTAGCCGAGACATCCAGGACAAAGTAGAGCTTCAAACCTATGAGGATCTTGAGGAGCTTGTGCACAAGGCGAGCTAGTGGAGAGTCGAACAAGAGACGGTATGCTAAGCCTAGCTTCTCCACGTCGAGCAAGCCCAAAGACTTCACCCCCACACGGCCACCTTTCACCAAAGACACCAAACCAACTCCTGCGGCTAAGGAAGAGACCAAGTATGATCCTAAGAGCCGAGGCAACACCTCTTCTAGTAACGTCGGGTGCTTCGGGTGTCAAGGGATGGGCCATTACTCCGAGAATGCCCCAACAAGAAGGTGTTTATGCTACTTGATAGTGGTGAGGTTGTACCCCAAGACTCCGATTCGAGCCGAAGCGAGAGGAAGAAGAAGAGACAGCCGCCATTGGAGAGATGTTGGTAGCCGGAGGACTCTAAGCGTCCCGAACCAACCCGAGGAGCTTGTGCGGCGTGATCATCTTTTCCACACCGGTGTCTCATCAAGGGCAAGGTTTGCAGCTTGATCATCGATGGTGGTAGCTGTACCAACGCTGCTAGTGAGCTTATGGTGAAGAAGTTAAGCCTAGCCACCATCTCCCACCCCCGGCCATATAAGTTACAATGGCTTAACGAGAGTGGAGCTCTCACGGTAACACATCGAGGTCCGGTTTACTCTTGCCATTGGTAAGTATGAGGATGAAGTTCTGTGTGATGTAATACCCATGGGGTCGAGTCATGTGCTCCTTGGTAGACCTTGGCAATCGGATAGAAGAGTTATGCATGACGGGTACACCAACAAGCACTCCTTCGAGTTCAAAGGCCGAAAGATCACCCTTGCCCCTCTCACGCCAAGTGAAGTCTACCAAGATCAGCTCTATCTCAAGCTCAAGGAAGACAAAGAGAAGGAGCATGTTCCAGCCACAAGCCTCTACATCAACCAAAGAGAAGTTTCTCAACTCTTGGCTTCAGATTGCTCTATTCTGTTATTTGTGTATAAGGAGAGCCTAGTTAGTACTAACCCCACACAGGATCTCCCTAGTGATATGTCTAAGCTATTGCAGGATTTTAGTGATGTTTTTCCACAAGAGATACCCCCAGGCCTACCACCCATCCGACGCATTGAGCACCAGATTGATTTAGTACACTGGGTCGGCACTCCCAAACCGACCAGCCTATAGGACCAATCCGGTGGAGACCAAGGAGCTTCAAAAGCAAGTAGAAGAACTTATGAGCAAGGGACACATCCGTGAGAGCATGAGTCCGTGTGCCGTGCCGGTTCTTCTGGTGCCAAAGAAGGACGGATCGTGGAGGATGTGTGTTGATTGCCGAGCCATCAACAACATCACGGTTAAGTATCGCCATCCTATCCCTAGACTTGATGATATGCTTGATGAATTGTGCGGTTCTAACATTTTCTCTAAGAATGATCTTAAGAGCGGTTATCATCAGATTAGGATGAAGGAAGGTGATGAATGGAAGACGACTTTCAAGACAAAGCAAGGCCTCTATGAGTGGCTAGTCATGCCTTTTGGACTTACTAACGCACCGAGTACATTTATGCGTCTAATGAACCATGTTTTGAGATCTTTTATAGGTGTATTCGTGGTGGTATACTTTGATGACATCCTGATCTTCAGTAGGAGCTTAGCCGAGCACATTGACCACGTCCGAGCCGTCCTTGAAGTTCTAAGGAGGGAAAACCTGTTCGCCAACATAGACAAATGCACCTTTTGTACTAACCAAGTTGTATTCCTAGGCTTTGTAGTGAGTGCAGAAGGAGTACAGGTCGATGAGGAAAAGATCAAAGCTATCCGGGATTGGCCTAAGCCGACCACCATTGGAGAGGTCCGGAGCTTTCATGGGCTTGCCGGGTTCTACCGCCGTTTTGTCCGAGACTTTAGCACCATTGCTGCACCATTGACCGAAGTGATCAAGAAGGATGTGGGATTTAAGTGGGGAGAAGCACAAGACAAGGCTTTCGAATGCCTTAAAGAGAAGCTTATCAATTCCCCCTTGCTGTTATTACCTGATTTCCTTAAGACTTTTGAGATTGAATGTGATGCGTCTGGTGTAGGGATTGGGGCAGTTCTAATGCAGGACCGAAGGCCTATAGCTTATTTCAGCGAAAAGCTAAGTGGAGCCACGCTGAACTATCCCACATACGACAAGGAGCTCTACGCGCTGGTGAGAGCATTGCAGACTTGGCAACACTACCTTGGGCCGAAGGAGTTTGTTATCCACACCGATCATGAGTCTCTCAAGCATCTTAAGGGCCAACATAAGCTGAACAAGAGACATGGCCGTTGGATAGAGTTCATAGAAACTTTCCCCTACGTGATCAAATACAAGAAAGGTAAGGACAATGTCGTAGCCGACGCATTGTCCCGGAGGTACACCCTTATCTCTGAATTGACTTCTAGACTTATCGGATTTGAGGTGATCAAAACCTTATATGAGACTGATTCTGAATTTAGTGATTACTATGCAAAGTGCTCTAAGTTTGGTTTTGAGAATTACTTTAGACAGGATGGTTATCTCTTTTACAACAACAAGCTATGTATACCCGGCGGTTCGGTGAGAGAGTTGTTGGTTAGGGAAGCACACGGAGGAGGCCTAGCTGGGCACTTCGGCCAAGCCAAGACACTGGCCAGCCTCCAAGCCTACTTCTATTGGCCTCACATGAGAAGAGACGTCGACCGGATCTGCCTTGCTTGTGTCACGTGCAAGCAAGCCAAGAGTAAGGTGCAACCTCACGGTTTGTACACACCTTTACCAATACCTTCTCATCCTTGGACATAAATTTCTATGGATTTTGTAATAGGCTTACCTCGAACCAGGAATGGTAGAGACTCTATATTTGTGGTGGTAGACAGGTTTAGCAAGATGGCTCACTTCATAGCTTGCCACAAGACCGATGACGCGGTTAGCGTAGCTAATTTGTTTTTCAGGGAAGTGGTCAGATTGCACGGCATGCCTCGGGTGATTGTCTCAGATTGTGACACCAAGTTCTTGAGTCACTTCTGGCGTACCTTGTGGGCCAAGCTAGGGACGAAACTCTCATTCTCCACCACCTGCCATCCCCAAACCGATGGCCAAACCGAAGTAGTCAACGAGGTCCTTATCCACACTTCTCAGGACCCTGGTAAGAAGCAACCTCAAGGCATGGGAGGAGTGTCTACCCCATGCTGAGTTTGCTTATAATCACGCTAAGCACTCTACTACTCTATACTCTCCGTTTGAATTGGTTTATGGCTTTAACCCTATGTCTCCCCTTGATCTAATCGCGTTACCTTTGAGTGAAGTGTCTAGTTTTGATGGCAGCAAGAAGGCCGAGCAGGTTAAGAAGCTGCACGAGAAGGCCAAAGCGAACATCGAGAAGAAGACCGAGCAATACGTTAGGCAAGCGAACAAGGGCCGCAAGGAGATATTATTTGAGGAAGGCGACTTGGTGTGGATCCACTTGAGGAAGGAGAGGTTTCCAGCCGAGAGGAAGTCCAAGCTTATGCCGCGAGTCGACGGACCATTCAAAGTTACCAAGCGGATCAACAACAATGCCTACAAGATCGATCTCCAAGGTAAGTATTCGATATCTGATTCCTTCAATGTTATTGTCTTGTCTCCTTATGTTGCAGATTCAGATTTGAGGACAAATCCTTTTCAAGAGGGAGGGGATGATATGATCATAGAGCCGAAGCCGGAAACGCACATCGGCATCGACCACAACGGCATCGACATCGGCATCGACCACTTCGACATCGACCACATCGGCATCGACCACAACGGCATCGACATCGGCATCGACCACTTCGACACCGACCATACAGGCGCCCGACCATCGCGAACCGAGGAACCAAAAGGAGCGATTACGCGATCGAAAGCTAAGGAGTTAGCTCGGGATGTCCATGCGATGATCATGGAGGAGCTTGGAGGAGCAGCTAGGAGCTTCTTCAACATTTTCACCGCGGCTACATAAGAAGACCAAGCTATGAGAGCTAAGCGGACTAGGTGTCTCGCTTGGTACTCTTTCCCACTGGGTTTTAACGAGGCCAAGAAGAACACCACGTCGTCCCTTGGTAATCATAGCTTGAAGAGTGTAAGAGACGAGGCACTAACACGCTACTCGTCGTTTTATATCGCACGCTTTGTCGTTTTTCTGTTTTGTGGTTAAACGTTGCGTTGTTTTTATACTTTCCTTATTTGGCATAGGCGAGATACCCTAGGGAAGTGGCGAGTTGTGCCTTCTCCCTTTATAATCTCAGTCGCCTCCTTCTTGTCTCTTTAGTCAAACTTTTATCATCAACTTCTTTGTTAGACTCACCTTGATTCTTCATTGAATCCGAAGCACTTACAAGTCCTAGTTACTTCCAAGTGTTTATGCGAATCATCAAGCAATCCTCCCATCGATTGTTGAGTTGTCCACCATCCATCTCGCATCCCAATCACCTCCATATCCCCCCCCCCAGTTCTGTTCTTGAAGTCGCCACCATCTACACCATCTTTCCCTATCCGCTTGCCTCTGTTTTCAGACAAACACCGCAACCACCTCCCATCTAACCATCAATCCGCCGAGAAGAGTCCTTTGCCTTTGCCCAAGAGTTGAGATCCTAACCAAGGGTGTATCATGAAACATCTAACAACTCGTTTCTCGGACTCTAAACCAAGTTTCATGCAACATGAGTGCTTATAAGTCTCTCAATGAGCTTTTTACTAGTTCGACTAACTTATGAAACATCTAACAACGCGGTTTCAAGGACTCTAAACCAAGTTTCATGCAACATGAGTGCTTATAAGTGTCTCAGTGAGCTTTGTACAAGTTTGACGAACTTATGAAACATCTAAAACGCGGTTTCCAAGACTTTAAACGAAGTTTCATGCAACATGAGTTTTAATAAGTGTCTCAATGAGATTTGTACAAGTTCTACGAACTTATGAAACATCTAACAACGCGGTTTCTAGGACTCTAAACCAAGTTTCATGCAACATGAGTGCTTATAAGTGTCTCAGTGAGCTTTGTACAAGTTTGACGAACTTATGAAACATCTAAAACGCGGTTTCTAGGACTCTAAACTAAGTTTCTTTCCACATGGGTTCTTATAAGTGTCTCAATGAGCTTTGTTCAAGTTTGACGAACTAATGAAACATCTAACAACGCGGTTTCTAGGACTCTAAACCAAGTTTCATGCAACATGAGTGCTTATAAGTTTCTCAATCAGCTTTGTACAAGTTTGACGAACTTATGAAACATCTAACAACGCGGTTTCTAAGACTCTAAACGAAGTGTCATGCAACATGAGTTCTTATAAGTGTCTCAATGAGCTTTGTACAAGTTCTACGAACTTATGAAACATCTAACAACGCGGTTTCTAGGACTCTAAACCAAGTTTCATGCAACATGAGTGCTTATAAGTGTCTCAGTGAGCTTTGTACAAGTTTGACGAACTTATGAAACATCTAAAACGCGGTTTCTAAGACTCTAAACGAAGTGTCATGCAACATGAGTTTTTATAAGTGTCTCAATGAGCTTTGTACAAGTTCTACGAAGTTATGAGACATCTAACAACGCGGTTTCTAGGACTATAAACCAAGTTTCATGCAACATGAGTGCTTATAAGTGTCTCAGTGAGCTTTGTACAAGTTTGACGAACTTATGAAACATCTAACAACACAGTTTCTAGGACTCTAAACCAAGTTTCTTTCAACATGAGTTCTTATAAGTGTCTCAATGAGCTTTGTACAAGTTTGACGAACTAATGAAACATCTAACAACGCGTTTTTAGGACTCTAAACCAAGTTTCATGCAACATGAGTGCTTATAAGTTTCTCAATCAGCTTTGTACAAGTTTGACGAATTTATGAAACGTCTAACAATGTGGTTGCTAGGACTCTAAACCAAGTTTTATGCAACATGAGTGCTTATAAGTGTCTCAATGAGGTTTGTAAAAGTTTGACGAACTTATGAAACATCTAACAACGCGTTTCTAGGATTCTACACCAAGTTTAATGCAACATGAGTGCTTATAAGTGTCTCAATGAGCTTTGTACAAGTTTGACGAACTTATGAAACATCTAACAACGCGGTTTCTAAGACTCTAAACAAAGTGTCATGCAACATGAGTTCTTATAAATGTCTCAATGAGCTTTGTACAAGTTCTACGAACTTATGAAACATCTAACAACGCGGTTTCTAGGACTCTAAACCAAGTTTCATGCAACATGAGTGCTTATAAGTGTCTCAGTGAGCTTTGTACAAGTTTGACGAATTTATGAAACATCTAAAACGCGGTTTCTAGGACTCTAAACTAAGTTTCTTTCAACATGAGTTCTTATAAGTGTCTCAATGAGCTTTGTTCAAGTTTGACGAACTAATGAAACATCTAACAACGCGGTTTCTAGGACTCTAAACCAAGTTTCATGCAACATGAGTGCTTATAAGTTTCTCAATCAGCTTTGTACAAGTTTGACGAACTTATGAAACATCTAAAATGCGGTTTCTAGGACTCTAAACTAAGTTTCTTTCAACATGAGTTCTTATAAGTGTCTCAATGAGCTTTTTTCAAGTTTGACGAACTAATGAAACATCTAACATCGCGTTTTTAGGACTCTAAACCAAGTTTCATGCAACATGAGTGCTTATAAGTTTCTCAATCAGCTTTGTACAAGTTTGACGAATTTATGAAACGTCTAACAATGTGGTTGCTAGGACTCTAAACCAAGTTTTATGCAACATGAGTGCTTATAAGTGTCTTAATGAGGTTTGTAAAAGTTTGACGAACTTATGAAACATCTAACAACGCGTTTCTAGGATTCTACACCAAGTTTAATGCAACATGAATGCTTATAAGTGTCTCAATGAGCTTTGTACAAGTTTGACGAACTTATGAAACATCTAACAACGCGGTTTCTAAGACTCTAAACGAAGTGTCATGCAACATGAGTTCTTATAAGTGTCTCAATGAGCTTTGTACAAGTTCTACGAACTTATGAAACATCTAACAACGCGGTTTCTAGGACTCTAAACTAACTTTCATGCAACATGAGTGCGTATAAGTGTCTCAATGAGCTTTGTACTTGTTTGACGAACTTATGAAACATCTAAAAACGCGGTTTCTAGGACTCTAAACCAAGTTTCTTTCAACATGAGTTCTTATAAGTGTCTCAATGAGCTTTGTACAAGTTTGACGAACTAATGAAACATCTAACAACGCGTTTTTAGGACTCTAAACCAAGTTTCATGCAACATGAGTGCTTATAAGTTTCTCAATCAGCTTTGTACAAGTTTGACGAATTTATGAAACGTCTAACAATGTGGTTGCTAGGACTCTAAACCAAGTTTTATGCAACATGAGTTCTTATAAGTGTCTCCATGAGGTTTGTAAAAGTTTGACGAACTTATGAAACATCTAACAACGCGTTTCTAGGATTCTACACCAAGTTTAATGCAACATGAGTGCTTATAAATGTCTCAATGAGCTTTGTACAAGTTTGACGAACTTATGAAACATCTAACAACGCGGTTTCTAAGACTCTAAACGAAGTGTCATGCAATATGAGTTCTTATAAGTGTCTCAATGAGCTTTGTACAAGTTCTACGTGTTAAAAAGAGACCAAGGCTTTGCCCGAACACACTTGTTCACCAAGGCAAAGACCTAGCTTGTGAACAAAGGCAATACACAAGCTCTCTTTTGTTACCGTTGGGATGTTACCGTTGGGAATACTAATACAAGGAAGACCAAATATGAAGAAGGATCTAGAAGGGAAGATGCGCTTAACCAATAGAGCCGTTAGGCAAGTGTATACCACTCGGCCGTACAAGTCACGTGTGGAGTTTAGCCGAGCGTGTATCTCACTCGTCCGTACCGTCACGGGTCACCTTAAGGAGGCGCGGCTATACAAGTGAAAGCGACGTATGGCGCGGCTAACCAAGAGGGATAGTGACGGTTTTAGCATATACCCTTGATACCATTTTGGGCGATTCCCCTTGTATATTAATTCCTCTTGTAACAACAAAATCATTAATCAAATACACTTATTTTCCGATTAAACTCTCTCTCTCTATTCTCTCTCTCTCTTGTTCTTGATGTTCTTCATGGAACTCAAGAACACAAGTCTCTAAACTCACCTTTAATCTTCTTAAATCTAACATGGTATCAGAGCAACCTTGCTCTGGAACCTAATCTGCTTCCGCTAAATCTCTCTCGGTTACTCTCGGTACCGACGATTCTCGGTGCTCGACAATCCTCGACAATCCGGTTACTGTGCACTCTCGACAAACCTCGACACGGTTACTGTGCACTCTCGACAAACCTCGACAATCCTCGACAAACTCTCGACAAAGTTTTCCTCGACACCGAGCATCCTCGACTCTCGGTAACGATCTCTCGGCTCCTTCGGTTCAAATTTCTAGATCTGAAATCTCAAAACCAAGTTATTTCAAAACGTACCTAATACAACCATGGAAGACAAAGAATCCAAGAAGGCACTTTGTCCGGTTACTCTCAAAGGCATCAACTACCTTCTATGGGCAAGAACCATGAAGATAGCCCTTTGTGGCCGCGGCTATTGGAATCATATACTCACTCGGCAAGATGCTCCCATCGAGTTCAACAATGAACTCACAAACGACGATGAGAAGTGGTTCCAACTAGACCAAAAGGTCCTTGGAATCATCCAAGGATCCCTTGAGCCGTCCATTTTGGAGGCTTACTCCTATTGCGAAAACGCCAAGGAGTTATGGGACACTCTCCAAACCGTCTACGGCAACATCTCAAACCTTAGCCAAGTTTATGAAGTCAAGAAGGCCATTAGTGACCTCAACCAAGAAGACACCGAGTTCACCAAACACTTTGGGAAGTTTAGGTCACTTTGGGCGGAGTTAGAGATGCTTCGCCCAAGCACCGTGGATCCTAAAGTATTAAACGAACGAAGAGAGCAAGACAAAGTCTTTGGCTTGCTTCTTACCCTCAACGGCAGCTACAAGGAGATCACCAAGCATCTTCTCCGAGCCGATACTCTACCAAACCTTGAAGAAGTGTGTGCACAACTCCAAAGAGAATAAGGTTCCATTGAGCTCTTTGATGGCAAGAAGGAGCTTGTGACCGCAAACAAGGTGGCTTTTAAACCGTCTTCCAAGACATATGAAGAAAGGAGAGCCTTGACATGTGAGCATTGCAAGAAGAAAGGCCAAAACAAGGAGAAGTGTTGGATCCTACACCCTAGTCTCAAGCCGGCCAAGTTCAAGGACGCCAAGGCAAACTACTCTCACGATGACTCGGCTAGCATACCAAGTACAAGCGGACAAAGCCATGGCAAGGAAGAGGAGTCTTCGGCCATTGTCCCATACATAGACGAGTTCGTGAGGAGTCTTCGGCCATTGTCCACTCATCAAAGCCCTTAAGGGCTCCGGTATTTCACCCTTTTACTCTCTTAGTGCTCAAAACATAGACATTAAACCGTATAAGCCTATTATTGTTGATTCGGGTGCTTCTCATCATATGATTAGTAACTTGGATTTAATTAGTAATGTTAAACTGGCTTTAGGTAATGTCATTATTGCAAATGGGAGTGAAATTCCTATAGAAGGGTTAGGAAACCTTAAGTTGTTTAATAGTGATTCTCAAGCCCTTTATATGCCTAGTTTTACTTCCAATCTTATATCCGTTAAACGCATTGCTTGTGATTTGAATTGCAAGGTTATTTTCAGTCCTAATGATGTGATTTTTCAGGATATTAAGAGTGAGAAGGTCATTGGAAAAGGGGTCACAAGAGGGGACCTCTATGTTCTTGAAGAATCTACTTTTAAAAACTCTATTTCTACTTCTACTCTTTGTCATGCTTTTAAATCGGTTTTAGCCGAGGTTAACAATGTTATTTGGCACTTTAGACTTGGTCATCCTCACTTGAATGCTTTAAAAACTATTTTCCCTAATGTTGTTTTTGATCATCAAACTTGTGAGGCTTGTATTTTGGGCAAACATTGTAGAACCGTATTTTCAAAATCAAAAATGTGTTACAAACCTTTTGAATTGGTCCACTCGGACGTTTGGTCCTCTCCTTGCAAATCTAGGGATAATCAAGCTTATTTTGTCACATTTATAGATGAAAGCTCTAAATACACTTGGGTTACACTTTTACAAACTAAAGATAGGGTATTAGAGGCTTTTAAAAACTTTCAAAACTATGTGACTAACCATTACAATGCTAAGATTAAAACCTTTAGGTCGGATAATGGGGGAGAGTACACAAGCCGAGCATTCAAAGAACACATAGCCAACCATGGGATTCTTCATCAAACCACATGCCCATATACACCGCAACAAAACGGTGTAGCCGAGAGGAAGAATAGGCATCTCATGGAGGTCACACGTTCAATGATGTTCCACATGAACATCCCAAAACGGTTTTGGTCGGATGGTGTTTTAACCGCGTGTTATCTCATCAACCGAACCCCTACTCAAATCTTAAACAACCAATCTCCCTTTCAAGTTTTGAATAAGAGTAAGCCTATTCTTAACCATCTAAGAGTTTTCGGTTGTGTGTGTTTTGTTTTTGTGCCTAGTGAACAAAGGAACAAACTTGAAGCAAAGAGCATCAAGGCCATGTTCATAGGCTACTCCAACACACAAAAAGGATACAAATGTTATGTACCCGAGACAAGAAGGGTCATAGTCTCAAGAGATGTCAAGTTCCTTGAAGGCAAAAGCTTCTATGAAGACAAGAATTGGAATAGTGTGAAGGACTTACCCGAGAAGGTCACGGATAGAGCCACAAGCCTAAGGAACCTAATGAAGAATCTTGGCATGAACTTTGAAGAAGAGCCAAGCCAAGACATACCAAATCAACAACCCACTCCTCTTGATCATGAGGGGGAGAACATCAATGAGCAAGCCAACTCCGAATCTCAAGAGTCTAATGAGTCCGGGGGAGAATCAAGTGCTCATCAACAAACTACATCACAAGAAGACCAAGGACATGCTCAAGAGGATCATGATCAAGAAGTGGGTCAAGGAGGAAGTGTACCACCGGAGCCGACTAGTACTCAACCGGAGCCGACTCTAAGGAGAAGCACTAGGGTAAAGAAGCATCCATCTAATTGGGTAAACACAAGGGTCTACTACAATAGCAAGGCTGTGGCCCATCCTACTCAAGCAACATGCTCTCTTGCTAGAATTCCCAAGGAACACCGAGCCTTCCTTACCGCCATGGATCAACATGTGATACCAAGGACATATGAAGAAGCAATGAAGGAAGAAGTGTGGATCAATGCGGTTAGAGCCGAGAACAAGGCAATGGAAGACAATGAAACCTTCTATGAAACTGATCTTCCCAAGGGCAAGAAGACCGTAAGCTCTAGATACGTGTTCACCATCAAGTACCTAAGCATGGGGATATTGAAAGGTACAAGGCAAGACTTGTGGCAAGAGGCTTCACCCAAACCTATGGAGAGGATTACTTGGATACCTTTGCACCGGTGGCCAAACTTCACACGGTTAGGGTCATTCTATCCTTAGCTACTAATTTGTCTTGGGATCTCTTTCAAATGGATGTGAAGAACGCCTTTCTACAAGGAGAACTTGAGGAAGAGGTATACATGACTCCACCACCCGGAGTAGAGATTACCCCCGGGAAAGTCTTAAGATTAAGAAAGGCTATCTACGGTCTCAAGCAATCACCAAGAGCTTGGTACCACAAGCTTAGCTCAACATTGATGGCAAGAGGATTCAAGAGATCACAAGCCGAACACACACTCTTCACACTACAAAACCAAGAAGGTATAGTAGTAGTACTTGTATACGTAGACGACATCATCATCTCCGGAAACAACAAGGGAGGTATTCAAGAAACCAAGTATTTTCTTAAGTCTAAATTTGATATTAAAGATCTCGGTTTGCTTAAGTTCTTCCTTGGGATTGAAGTATGTAGATCAAAGGAAGGTCTATTTCTCTCCCAAAGGAAGTACACCCATGATGTTTTAAGTGTTGTCAATATGACAGGTACCAAAGTGGCCAAGACACCCCTTGAAGACGGCTACAAGACCATTCAAGAGGGTGGTGAAGACGATCAACCATACAAAGACCCTATGCTATATAGACGGCTAGTGGGAAAGCTCATTTACCTTACCATCACTAGACCGGATCTATGCTTTGTCGTGAATCAAGTCTCCCAACATATGCAAAGGCCGAAGCAACATCATTGGAACATGATCATGAGGATCTTGGGATACCTTAAGGGAACTTCAAGCTTGGGTATATGGATGGGTTGCAATAAAAGCACGGAGGTTATTGGGTATTGAGACGCAGACTATGCCGGGAACCTAGAAGACAGGCGGTCAACCACCGGGTATTGTACTTTCATTGGAGGCAACCTTGTCACATGGAAGACAAAGAAGCAAAAGATAGTGTCTTGCTCAACCGCCGAAGCCGAGTATAGAGCCATGAGGAAGCTAACTCAAGAACTCATGTGGCTAAAGAACTTGCTAGGGGATTTGGGTTTCAAGATTGAAGCACCAATGACCATGCATTGTGACAACCAAGCGGCCATCCACATAGCAACCAACTCGGTCTTCCATGAACGGACCAAGCACATAGAGGTGGATTGTCACAAGGTTAGAGAGCAAATGGTCAAAGGAACCATCTTACCATGCTACACCAAGAGTGAAGACCAACTCGCGGACATCTTCACCAAATCAGCAAGCTTGAAGGTTTGTGAGTCCATCCTACCAAGACTAGGACTCACACGGGCTACCAAAGCCTAAGTCTCCAACCGCATAAGCTTGCACTCTTTTCCCTTAGGTGAGTTTTATCCCAAGTGGTTTTCTCACCAAGGTTTTAACGAGACAAGGTTATGCGGGTTCCAAGCTTAGCCATTGCATTAGGCTAAGCTTGCGGGGGAGTGTTAAAAAGAGACCAAGGCTTTGCCCGGACACACTTGTTCACCAAGGCAAAGACCTAGCTTGTGATCAAAGGCAATACACAAGCTCTCTTTTGTTACCGTTGGGATGTTACCGTTGGGAATACTAATACAAGGAAGACCAAATATGAAGAAGGATCTAGAAGGGAAGATGCGCTTAACCAATAGAGCCGTTAGGCAAGTGTATACCACTCGGCCGTACAAGTCACGTGTGGAGTTTAGCCGAGCGTGTATCTCACTCGTCCGTACCGTCACGGGTCACCTTAAGGAGGCGCGGCTATACAAGTGAAAACGACGTATGGCGCGGCTAACCAAGAGGGATAGTGACGGTTTTAGCATATACCCTTGATACCATTTTGGGCGATTCCCCTTGTATATTAATTCCTCTTGTAACAACAAAATCATTAATCAAATACACTTATTTTCCGATTAAACTCTCTCTCTCTATTATCTCTCTCTCTTGTTCTTGATGTTCTTCATGGAACTCAAGAACACAAGTCTCTAAACTCACCTTTAATCTTCTTAAATCTAACACTACGAACTTATGAAACATCTAACAACGCGGTTTCTAGGACTCTAAACCAAGTTTCATGTTTCATGCAACATGAGTGCTTATAAGTGTCTCAGTGAGATTTGTACAAGTTTGACGAATTTATGAAACATCTAAAACGCGGTTTCTAGGACTCTAAACGAAGTTTCTTTCAACATGAGTTCTTATAAGTGTCTCAATGAGCTTTGTTCAAGTTTGACGAACTAATGAAACATCTAACAACGCGGTTTCTAGGACTCTAAACCAAGTTTCATGCAACATGAGTGCTTATAAGTTTCTCAATCAGCTTTGTACAAGTTTGACGAACTTATGAAACATCTAAAACGCGGTTTCTAGGACTCTAAAATAAGTTTCTTTCAACATGAGTTCTTATACGTGTCTCAATGAGCTTTGTTCAAGTTTGACGAACTAATGAAACATCTAACAACGCGTTTTTAGGACTCTAAACCAAGTTTCATGCAACATGAGTGCTTATAAGTTTCTCAATCAGCTTTGTACAAGTTTGACGAATTTATGAAACGTCTAACAATGTGGTTGCTAGGACTCTAAACCAAGTTTTATGCAACATGAGTGCTTATAAGTGTCTCAATGAGGTTTGTAAAAGTTTGACGAACTTATGAAACATCTAACAACGCGTTTCTAGGATTCTACACCAAGTTTAATGCACCATGAATGCTTATAAGTGTCTCAATGAGCTTTGTACAAGTTTGACGAACTTATGAAACATCTAACAACGCGGTTTCTAAGACTCTAAACGAAGTGTCATGCAACATGAGTTCTTATAAGTGTCTCAATGAGCTTTGTACAAGTTCTACGAACTTATGAAACATCTAACAACGCGGTTTCTAGGACTCTAAACTAACTTTCATGCAACATGAGTGCGTATAAGTGTCTCAATGAGCTTTGTACTTGTTTGACGAACTTATGAAACATCTAAAAACGCGGTTTCTAGGACTCTAAACCAAGTTTCTTTCAACATGAGTTCTTATAAGTGTCTCAATGAGCTTTGTACAAGTTTGACGAACTAATGAAACATCTAACAACGCGTTTTTAGGACTCTAAACCAAGTTTCATGCAACATGAGTGCTTATAAGTTTCTCAATCAGCTTTGTACAAGTTTGACGAATTTATGAAACGTCTAACAATGTGGTTGCTAGGACTCTAATCCAAGTTTTATGCAACATGAGTTCTTATAAGTGTCTCCATGAGGTTTGTAAAAGTTTGACGAACTTATGAAACATCTAACAACGCGTTTCTAGGATTCTACACCAAGTTTAATGCAACATGAGTGCTTATAAGTGTCTCAATGAGCTTTGTACAAGTTTGACGAACTTATGAAACATCTAACAACGCGGTTTCTAAGACTCTAAACGAAGTGTCATGCAACATGAGTTCTTATAAGTGTCTCAATGAGCTTTGTACAAGTTCTACGAACTTATGAAACATCTAACAACGCGGTTTCTAGGACTCTAAACCAAGTTTCATGTTTCATGCAACATGAGTGCTTATAAGTGTCTCAGTGAGCTTTGTACAAGTTTGACGAATTTATGAAACATCTAAAACGCGGTTTCTAGGACTCTAAACTAAGTTTCTTTCAACATGAGTTCTTATAAGTGTCTCAATGAGCTTTGTTCAAGTTTGACGAACTAATGAAACATCTAACAACGCGGTTTCTAGGACTCTAAACCAAGTTTCATGCAACATGAGTGCTTATAAGTTTCTCAATCAGCTTTGTACAAGTTTGACGAACTTATGAAACATCTAAAACGCGGTTTCTAGGACTCTAAACTAAGTTTCTTTCAACATGAGTTCTTATACGTGTCTCAATGAGCTTTGTTCAAGTTTGACGAACTAATGAAACATCTAACAACGCGTTTTTAGGACTCTAAACCAAGTTTCATGCAACATGAGTGCTTATAAGTTTCTCAATCAGCTTTGTACAAGTTTGACGAATTTATGAAACGTCTAACAATGTGGTTGCTAGGACTCTAAACCAAGTTTTATGCAACATGAGTGCTTATAAGTGTCTCAATGAGGTTTGTAAAAGTTTGACGAACTTATGAAACATCTAACAACGCGTTTCTAGGATTCTACACCAAGTTTAATGCAACATGAATGCTTATAAGTGTCTCAATGAGCTTTGTACAAGTTTGACGAACTTATGAAACATCTAACAACGCGGTTTCTAAGACTCTAAACGAAGTGTCATGCAACATGAGTTCTTATAAGTGTCTCAATGAGCTTTGTACAAGTTCTACGAACTTATGAAACATCTAACAACGCGGTTTCTAGGACTCTAAACTAACTTTCATGCAACATGAGTGCGTATAAGTGTCTCAATGAGCTTTGTACTTGTTTGACGAACTTATGAAACATCTAAAAACGCGGTTTCTAGGACTCTAAACCAAGTTTCTTTCAACATGAGTTCTTATAAGTGTCTCAATGAGCTTTGTACAAGTTTGACGAACTAATGAAACATCTAACAACGCGTTTTTAGGACTCTAAACCAAGTTTCATGCAACATGAGTGCTTATAAGTTTCTCAATCAGCTTTGTACAAGTTTGACGAATTTATGAAACGTCTAACAATGTGGTTGCTAGGACTCTAATCCAAGTTTTATGCAACATGAGTTCTTATAAGTGTCTCCATGAGGTTTGTAAAAGTTTGACGAACTTATGAAACATCTAACAACGCGTTTCTAGGATTCTACACCAAGTTTAATGCAACATGAGTGCTTATAAGTGTCTCAATGAGCTTTGTACAAGTTTGACGAACTTATGAAACATCTAACAACGCGGTTTCTAAGACTCTAAACGAAGTGTCATGCAACATGAGTTCTTATAAGTGTCTCAATGAGCTTTGTACAAGTTCTACGAACTTATGAAACATCTAACAACGCGGTTTCTAGGACTCTAAACCAAGTTTCATGTTTCATGCAACATGAGTGCTTATAAGTGTCTCAGTGAGCTTTGTACAAGTTTGACGAATTTATGAAACATCTAAAACGCGGTTTCTAGGACTCTAGACTAAGTTTCTTTCAACATGAGTTCTTATAAGTGTCTCAATGAGCTTTGTTCAAGTTTGACGAACTAATGAAACATCTAACAACGCGGTTTCTAGGACTCTAAACCAAGTTTCATGCAACATGAGTGCTTATAAGTTTCTCAATCAGCTTTGTACAAGTTTGACGAACTTATGAAACATCTAAAACGCGGTTTCTAGGACTCTAAACTAAGTTTCTTTCAACATGAGTTCTTATACGTGTCTCAATGAGCTTTGTTCAAGTTTGACGAACTAATGAAACATCTAACAACGCGTTTTTAGGACTCTAAACCAAGTTTCATGCAACATGAGTGCTTATAAGTTTCTCAATCAGCTTTGTACAAATTTGACGAATTTATGAAACGTCTAACAATGTGGTTGCTAGGACTCTAAACCAAGTTTTATGCAACATGAGTGCTTATAAGTGTCTCAATGAGGTTTGTAAAAGTTTGACGAACTTATGAAACATCTAACAACGCGTTTCTAGGATTCTACACCAAGTTTAATGCAACATGAATGCTTATAAGTGTCTCAATGAGCTTTGTACAAGTTTGACGAACTTATGAAACATCTAACAACGCGGTTTCTAAGACTCTAAACGAAGTGTCATGCAACATGAGTTCTTATAAGTGTCTCAATGAGCTTTGTACAAGTTCTACGAACTTATGAAACATCTAACAACGCGGTTTCTAGGACTCTAAACTAACTTTCATGCAACATGAGTGCGTATAAGTGTCTCAATGAGCTTTGTACTTGTTTGACGAACTTATGAAACATCTAAAAACGCGGTTTCTAGGACTCTAAACCAAGTTTCTTTCAACATGAGTTCTTATAAGTGTTTCAATGAGCTTTGTACAAGTTTGACCAACTAATGAAACATCTAACAACGCGTTTTTAGGACTGTAAACCAAGTTTCATGCAACATGAGTGCTTATAAGTTTCTCAATCAGCTTTGTACAAGTTTGACGAATTTATGAAACGTCTAACAATGTGGTTGCTAGGACTCTAAACCAAGTTTTATGCAACATGAGTTCTTATAAGTGTCTCAATGAGGTTTGTAAAAGTTTGACGAACTTATGAAACATCTAACAACGCGTTTCTAGGATTCTACACCAAGTTTAATGCAACATGAGTGCTTATAAGTGTCTTAATGAGCTTTGTACAAGCTTGACGAACTTATGAAACATCTAACAACGCGGTTTCTAAGACTCTAAACGAAGTGTCATGCAACATGAGTTCTTATAAGTGTCTCAATGAGCTTTGTACAAGTTCTACGAACTTATGAAACATCTAACAACGCGGTTTCTAGGACTCTAAACTAACTTTCATGCAACATGAGTGCGTATAAGTGTCTCAATGAGCTTTGTACTTGTTTGACGAAATTATGAAACATCTAAAAACGCGGTTTCCAGGACTCTAAACCAAGTTTCTTTCAACATGAGTTCTTATAAGTGTCTCAATGAGCTTTGTACAAGTTTGACGAACTAATGAAACATCTAACAACGCGTTTTTAGGACTCTAAACCAAGTTTCATGCAACATGAGTGCTTATAAGTTTCTCAATCAGCTTTGTACAAGTTTGACGAATTTATGAAACGTCTAACAATGTGGTTGCTAGGACTCTAAACCAATTTTAATGCAACATGAGTGCTTATAAGTGTCTCAATGAGGTTTGTAAAAGTTTGACGAACTTATGAAACATCTAACAACGCGTTTCTAGGATTCTAAACCAAGTTTTATGCAACATGAGTGCTTATAAGTTTCTCAATGAGCTTTGTACTAGTTTGACGAACTTATGAAACATCTAACAACGCGGTTTCTAGGACTCTCAACTAAGTTTCATGCAACATGAGTGCTTATAAGTGTCTCAGTGAGCTTTGTACAAGTTTGACGAACTTATGAAACATCTAAAACGCTGTTTCTAAGACTCTAAACGAAGTGTCATGCAACATGAGTTCTTATAAGTGTCTCAATGAGCTTTGTACTAGTTTGACGAACTTATGAAACATCTAACAACGCGGTTTCTTGTACTCTAAACCATGTTTCATGCAACATGATTGCTTATAAGTGTTTCAATGAGCTTTGTACAAGTTCTACGAACTTATGAAACATCTAACAACGCGGTTTCTAGGACTCTAAGCTAAATTTCATGCAACATGAGTGCTTATAAGTGTCTCAATGAGCTTTGTAAAAGTTTGACGAACTTATGAAACGTCTAACAATGTGGTTGCTAGGACTCTAAACCAAGTTTTATGCAACATGAGTGCTTATAAGTGTCTCAAAGAACTTTGTACAAGTTTGACGAACTTATGAAACATCTAACAACGCGTTTCTAGGACTCTAAACCAAGTTTTATGCAACATGAGTGCTTATAAGCGTCTCAATGAATTTTGTACTAGTTTGACGAAATTATGAAACATCTAACAACGCGTTTCTAGGACTCTAAACGAAGTGTCATGCACCATGAGTGCTTATAAGTGTCTCAATGAGCTTTGTACTAGTTTGACGAACTTATGAAACATCTTACAACGCGGTTTCTAGGACTCTAAACCAAGTTTCATGAACATGAGTTCTTATAAGTGTATCAATGAGCTTGGTACAAGTTCGACGAACTTATGAAACATTTAACAACGCGGTTTCTAGGACTCTAAACTAAGTTTCATGCAACATGAGTGCTTATAAGTGTCTCAATGAGCTTTGTACTAGTTTGACGAACTTATGAAACATCTAACAACGCGGTTTCTAGGGCTCTAAACCAAGTTTCTTTGAACATGAGTTCTTATAAGTGTCTCAATGAGCTTTGTACAAGTTTGACGAACTAATGAAACATCTAACAACGCGTTTCTAGGACTCTAAACAAAGTTTCTTTCAACATGAGTTCTTATAAGTGTCTCAATGAGCTTTGTACAAGTTTGACGAACTAATGAAACATCTAACAACGCGTTTTTAGGACTCTAAACCAAGTTTCATGCAACATGAGTGCTTATAAGTTTCTCAATCAGCTTTGTACAAGTTTGACGAATTTATGAAACGTTTAACAATGTGGTTGCTAGGACTCTAAACCAAGTTTAATGCAACATGAGTGCTTATAAGTGTCTCAATGAGGTTTGTAAAAGTTTGAAGAACTTATGAAACATCTAACAACGCGTTTCTAGGATTCTAAACCAAGTTTTATGCATAATGAGTGCTTATAAGTGTCTCAATGAGCTTTGTACAAGTTTGACAAACTTATGAAACATCTAACAACGCGGTTTCTAAGACTCTAAACGAAGTGTCATGCAACATGAGTTCTTATAAGTGTCTCAATGAGCTTTGTACAAGTTCTACGAAGTTATGAAACATCTAATAACGCGGTTTCTAGGACTCTAAACCAAGTTCCATGCAACATGAGTGCTTATAAGTGTCTCAGTGAGCTTTGTACAAGTTTGACGAACTTATGAAACATCTAAAACGCGGTTTCTAGGACTCTAAACTAAGTTTCTTTCAACATGAGTTCTTATAAGTGTCTCAATGAGCTTTGTTCAAGTTTGACGAACTAATGAAACATCTAACAACGCGGTTTCTAGGACTCTAAACCAAGTTTCATGCAACATGACTGCTTATAAGTTTCTCAATCAGCTTTGTACAAGTTTGACGAACTTATGAAACGTCTAACAATGTGGTTGCTAGGACTCTAAACCAAGTTTTATGCAACATGAGTGCTTATAAGTGTCTCAAGGAGCTTTTTACAAGTTTGACGAACTTATGAAACATCTAACAACGCGGTTTATAGGACTTTAAACTAAGTTTCATGCAACATGAGTGCTTATAAGTGTCTCAATGAGCTTTGTACTTGTTTGACGAACTTATGAAACATCTAAAAACGCGTTTTCTAGGACTCTAAACCAAGTTTCTTTCAACATGAGTGCTTATATGTGTCTCAATGAGCTTTGTACTAGTTTGACGAACTTATGAAACATGTAACAACGCGGTTTCTAGGACTCTAAACCAAATTTCATGCAACAAGAGTGCTTATAAGTTTCTCAATCAGCTTTGTACAAGTTTGACGAATTTATGAAACGTCTAACAATGTGGTTGCTAGGACTATAAACCAAGTTTAATGCAACATGAGTGCTTATAAGTGTCTCAATGAGGTTTGTAAAACTTTGACGAACTTATGAAACATCTAACAACGCGTTTCTAGGATTCTAAACCAAGTTTTATGCAACATGAGTGCTTATAAGTTTCTCAATGTGCTTTGTACTAGTTTGACGAACTTATGAAACATCTAACAACGCGGTTTCTAGGACTCTAAACTAAGTTTCATGCAACATGAGTGCTTATAAGTGTCTCAGTGAGCTTTGTACAAGTTTGACGAACTTATGAAACATCTAAAACGCTGTTTCTAAGACTCTAAACGAAGTGTCATGCAACATGAGTTCTTATAAGTGTCTCAATGAGCTTTGTACTAGTTTGACGAACTTATGAAACATCTTACAACGCGGTTTCTAGGACTCTAAACCAAGTTTCATGTAACATGAGTGCTTATAAGTGTATCAATGAGCTTTGTACAAGTTCGACGAACTTATGAAACATCTAACAACGCGGTTTCTAGGACTCTAAACTAAGTTTCATGCAACATGAGTGCTTATAAGTGTCTCAATGAGCTTTGTACTAGTTTGAGGAACTTATAAAACATCTAACCTAAGTCGGGTCTATGAAGTCAAGAAGGCTATCAATGATCTGAACCAAGAAGACACCGAGTTCACAAAGCACTTCGGAAAGTTTAGGTCCCTATGGGCCGAACTGGAGATGCTCCGTCCAAGCACTATCGACCCAAAGGTGCTAAATGAACGAAGAGAACAAGACAAGGTCTTCGGCTTGCTCTTAACACTCAACGGCAGATATAAGGAGATTACTAAACATCTTCTCCGAGCCGATACCCTACCAAACCTTGAAGAGGTGTGTGCTCAACTTCAAAGGGAACAAGGCTCCATTGAGCTCTTTGAAGGCAAGAGGGAACTTGTAACCGCAAACAAGGTGGCATTTAAACCAACGTCCAAGACATATGAAGAGAGGAGGGCCTTAATGTGTGATCATTGCAAGAAGAAGGGCCACCTCAAAGAGAAGTGTTGGATTCTACATCCTAACCTCAAGCCGGCCAAGTTCAAGGACGCCAAGGCCAACTACTCTCATGATGACTCGGCAAGTGTGCCAAGCTCAAGCTCAAGCGGACCAAACCATGGCAAGGAAGAGGAGTCTTCGGCTATTGTCCCTTACATGGATGAGTATGTAAGGAAGTCCGACCTTGACGCTCTCATCAAAGCCCTTAAGGGCTCCGTTATTTCAACCTTCTATTCCCTTAGTGCTCAAAATATAGACAATAAACCGTTTAAGCCAATTATTATTGATTCGGGTGCTTCTCATCATATGATTAGTAACTTGGACTTGATTAGTAATATCAAACCAGCTTTAGGAAATGTCATTATTGCAAATGGAAGTGAAATTCCTATAGAACGATTAGGGAACCTTAAGTTGTTTGATAGAGACTCTCAAGCACTTTACATGCCTAGTTTTACCTCAAACCTTATATCCGTGAAACGCATTGCTTGTGATTTGAATTGCAATGTTATCTTCGGTCCTAATGATGTGGTTTTTCTGGATATTAAGAGTAAGGAGATCATTGGGAAAGGGGTCACAAGAGGCGATCTCTATGTTCTTGAAGAAAACACCTCTAGTTCTTTTCTTTGTCATGCTTTTAAATCGGTTTTATCTGAAGCCAACAATGTTATTTGGCATTTTAGACTTGGTCATCCTCATTTAAATGCTTTGAAAACCATTTTGCCTAATGTTAAGTTTAATCATGAAACTTGTGAAGCATGCATCTTAGGTAAACATTGTCGAACCGTTTTTCAAAAATCAAACATGACTTATAAACCTTTTGAACTTGTGCATTCAGATGTGTGGTCATCACCTTGTAAATCTAGGGATAATCACTCTTATTTTGTCACATTCATAGATGAAAGCTCTAAATACACTTGGGTTACCCTTTTACAAACAAAAGATAGGGTATTAGAAGCTTTTCAAAACTATGTGACTAACCATTATAATGTCAAGATTAAGACTTTTAGGTCCGATAATGGTGGAGAGTACACAAGTAGAGCCTTTAAAGAATACATAGCCAAGCATGGCATCCTCCATCAAACCACATGCCCATATACACCACAACAAAATTGGGTAGCCGAACGGAAGAACCGGCACTTGATGGAAGTGACGCGGTCAATGATGTTCCACATGAACATACCGAAGAGGTTTTGGTCCGATGGGGTTCTCACGGCATGCTATCTTATCAACCGAACACCAACACAAGTCTTGAAGAATGAATCTCCATTCAAGGTATTGAATAAGACTAATCCTTTTATTAACCATCTAAGAGTGTTCGGTTGTGTGTGTTATGTGTTTGTACCTAGTGAGCAAAGGAACAAGCTAGAAGCTAAAAGCACCAAGGCTATGTTCATTGGCTACTCAAACACACAAAAGGGGTACAAATGCTATGTACCCGAAACAAGAAGGGTATTAGTCTCAAGGAGGTCAAGTTTCTAGAAGGACAAAGCTACTACAAGGAAAACAATTGGGAAAGTGTTAAGGACTTACCCGAAGTTGTTACGGATAGAGCTACAAGCCTTTGAAACTTGATGAGGAATCTTGGTATGGAGATTGATGAAGATACAAGAAATGAGGAACCAACTCAAGAGACCCACCTTGATCATGAGGGGGAGAACAATGAGCAAGACGGTACTCATGAACCAACTATGTCCGGGGGAGAGCCAAATGGTCAAGAAGAATCACAAGCCTCAACCGAGACTCATACTCAACAACAAATTCATGACCAAGAAGTTCATGACCAAGGTGTGTCCCAAGAAGAAGAGCCGCTGGGTCTAAGAAGGAGCACTAGAGTTAAGAAGCATCCATCCAATTGGGTCAACACAAGGGTGTACTTTAATAGCAATGCCGAGGCACATCCTACCCAAGCCGTGTGTTCCCTTGCAAGCTTTCCAAAGGAACATCAAGCCTTTACCATCTCCATGGATCAACAAGTAATTCTAAGGACGTATGAAGAGGCAATGAAGGAGGAAGTTTGGGTTAAAGCGGTGGAAGCCGAGAACAAGGCCATGGAAGACAATGAAACCTTCTATGAAACCAACCTACCAAAAGGGAAGAAGGCCGTGAGCTCAAGGTATGTCTTCACCATCAAATATCTAAGCAATGGAGAGATAGAGAGACATAAGGCAAGATTGGTAGCAATAGGCTTTACTCAAACTTATGGAGAGGACTACCTAGACACATTTGCCCCGGTTGCAAAACTCCACACGTTTCGGGTAATCTTATCACTTGCCACTAACCTATCATGGGATCTCTTTCAAATGGATGTGAAGAATGTCTTCCTACAAGGAGAGCTTGAAGAGGAAGTCTATATGACTCCACCACCCGGCCTAGAAATCACTCCCGGGAAAGTCCTACGGTTAAGAAAAGCCATCTATGGTCTCAAGCAATCACCAAGAGCTTGGTATCACAAGCTTAGCTCAACATTGATGGCAAAAGGATTCAAGAGATCACAAGCCGAGCATACTCTCTTTACCCTACAAAACCAAGAAGGTATAGTAGTGGTACTAGTGTATGTAGACGACATCATCATCTCCGGAAACAACAAGGGAGGTATTCAAGAAACCAAATCTTTCCTCAAATCTAAATTTGACATTAAGGACCTCGGAACTCTTAAGTACTTCCTTGGGATTGAAGTGTGTAGATCTAAAGAAGGTCTATTTCTTTCCCAAAGGAAGTACATCCATGACCTTTTAAGTGTTGTCAATATGATAGGCACAAAGGTGGCTAAGACTCCTCTTGAAGACGGCTACAAGACCATTCAAGAAGGAAGTGAGGATGATCAACCGTACCGAGACCCAATGATCTATAGACGGCTAGTGGGTAAACTCATCTACTTGACGATCACTAGACCGGACCTATGCTTTGCCGTGAACCAAGTCTCTCAACACATGCAAAAGCCGAAGCAACACCATTGGAACATGATCATGAGGATCTTGGGACACCTTAAAGGAACCTCAAGTTTGGGTATTTGGATGGGTTGCAACAAAAACACGGAGGTCATTGGGTATTGTGACGCGGATTACGCCGGGGACCCAGAGAGTAGACGGTCAACCACCGGCTATTGCACTTTCATTGGTGGCAACCTTGTCACATGGAAGACAAAGAAGCAAAAGATAGTATCTTGCTCAACCGTCGAAGCCGAGTATAGAGCTATGAGGAAGTTGACTCAAGAACTCATGTGGCTAAAGAACTTGCTAGGGGATTTGGGTCTCAAGATTGAAGCACCGATGACCATGCATTGTGATAATCAAGCGACCATCCACATAGCAACAAACTCGGTCTTCCATGAGAGGACTAAACACATAGAGGTGGATTGTCACAAGTGTTGAGACTAATGGTAACCCATAAGGGCATTATGTCAAAACATATGAAGATGACAAGATGTGGAGTATCGACCAAAGGTATCGGTCAAGAATGTGACCGATACAAAGTGGCGAGACCTATATCGGTAAGGTGTACCGGTCTAGAGTAACCGATACAAGATGAAGTCGATATGGCTAAGAGAAAGACTTGTATCGGTCAAGTATATCGGCCACACTTGGCCGATACATTCAAACTGCGTTCTCCCAACGGTCGGATCCGGCTCATATCGGTCGGATCATATCGGCCACACTTGGCCGATACATTTGAACAAATATAGCCGTTACACACTCTCTCTTATCTCTAAACGGCTATATGCCATTGTAATCTCTATATAAGCTGTGCAAGCTCTATTGTAAACATTAAGGAGGTATATCCTCTCTTCTACATTAATACAAAACTCTCTTTATACATTGTTCTCTCTTAATCTCTTAATCTCTTTTAATCTCTCACTAAACTCTCCACACAAACTCTCACGGATTCTCCCAATACTCTTCGAGTCTCACAAGCTCATGATTCTCTCATCCTTATACTCGAATTCCAACATGGTATCAGAGCGAAGCTCTTGAGACCCATAGGTAAGTCGCTTCCGCTATTCTCCTCTCTTTAATTTGCTTATAAACACAAGGATCTAGGGGAGAAGAGGAATGACCAAGATCCGCTTGATTAGAGCACTAAGATCTTGGTGAATCAATTCTCCTCTTAGGAAGTGAACCATGATCTCTTTGTCTCTTAATGAGTAAAGAGACATGTTGAATCCAAGCTCCTTTCAAGAACAATTCAATCAAAACCGAATCATAGTGAGCATAAATCAATGGATTTAGCTCCATGATGTTTTTGGTTGAGTTGTTCTTAAAGATCCTTGTTAGGCCGAAAGTTAGTGGATGAGAATCATTGTTCCCTCACTCTTATGAGTTCAAAAGGGACATTGATGAATCCAAATAGCCTAGGCATATAAGCAATGAACAAGTATTCAAAGCATCAAAGCTTGAAACTTGGGAGCTAAAAGAGTTAGAGAACCTTGTTATTGTCTCCTTTAAGAACAAATAACTCGTTGAATCCAACACTCTATAGTTTCTTTTAGCCAAAAGCATAGAGGATGAGAACCATGGATTCCCCACTCTTATGAGTCCAAAGGGAACCATGTTGAATCCAAGACCATCTAAGCTTAGGCGTTGTTTTGGAAGCCGAAAGCATAGAGGATGAGAACCATGGATTCCCCACTCTTATGAGTCCAAAGGGAACCATGTTGAGATCCAAGGCCATCTAAGCTTAGGCACTTTTAGAAGCCGAAAGCAAAGAGGATGAGAACCATGGATTCCCCACTCTTATGACTCCAAAGGGAACCATGTTGAGATCCATATCGGACTTTGCTTAGGCATGTTTAGACTATGAACAAGTATTCAAGAACAAAACTTGAAACTTGCGAGTCAAAAGGGTTTGTGAACCTTGTGTGCTCACTCTTAGGAGTCCAAAGCCACTTGATGAATCCAAAACTCTTTCCTTTTATGCTTCAAACAAGACCTTTGGGAAGTGAACCATGATCCGCCTAACTCTTAGTGAGTAAAGGACATGTTGAATCCAATTTCCTTGGTAAGTACAAGACAATCAAAACACAATCATTGTTAGCATAAATCAACAAGGTTTAGCTACATGATAGTTTTGGTTGTATCGTTCTTTAAGTTTCGGTTTAAAAGCATGTTCTTGGTCCAAATTTAAGATCTAGGATACAAGGTTCACTTATGTCTTTGTCCAAGACCAAACCACTAGTCCTTGTTTGGTGAAGTGGTTTGAATCATGGTGAAAGGCTAAGTGAATTTCAAACCTTGGTTAATCCAAAAGATCTTCGGTTTAATCAAAAGGGTAAGGTACCAAGACCCGCTTGTGATAAAGCTCTTAAGGTCTATGGTATCCAAAACTCTCTTAGAGGAAAGAGAACCAAGCCTCCATAAGTGTTAATAAAACACCGAGAGCTTGATGAATCCTTCATAACCTCGGCTAACATGAGTCTATAAAGAGATCCATGACCACTTGAAAGGTGATACTTTAAAGGGTCATGATGAATCCATCTTTAGACTCATGGGGAAATGATTCACTACATTAACATCTATATAAGGTGAAGATGGAATGATGATCTATGTTTTAAGATCATGGTCCGCCATTGTGCACAAAAGACCATGGTCCCTTGTTGCTAACTCGAATCTATGTGTAGGTAAAGAAGCAAACAAGAGAATTTCTCAATGACCATCATCTCAAGGAACCAAACCAAAAAGGGCCAATTCTAAAACCTTAACTATCTATAATTGTCTATAATTGTTATTTGCTTTGAACCTCTCGGATTAATTGTGTGCAAACCATGGAAACTAGAACTAGACCTTGAACTTGTGGTAGGATACATATATACTCGAGCTTAGTCAAATGTCTTAGGGAATTTATTGATCTAAGGCTTAAGCTCTCCTTGTTTTTCCTCCCTTGTACTTGGTTCTAGTAGTTAAGTGGTTTGTATTTCAAGTATGTCACTAACATTGCCGATTACCATTGTTATTAAACTCCCTTTGATCTTTGTGATGATGTAGGATCATCATCTCTAAAAGTCAAGCAAGGAATCAACAATGAGAATCCCTAAGCATTGCTATGTGATTAGAAAATGTGAAAATAAAAGAGGAGGTAAAGGGTAATAGAAGTGCAAAGGAAGGTTTCCAAAGAGAAGATGAGAACCCTTTCTCACCAAGCTTGTGAAGAACAAAGCCGAGAAAGGAACCAAACAATCAAGGGATTACTCCATCTTGATCATAAGGGGGGAAAAGAAAGTGTTAAATCACATATCTTCCTTCATGATCAATTTGGAGAATCACTCAAAGCGGCTAAAGCATCTTCACCAAAAGTGCAAAGCTTCATCTATCCATTTCATCATCCATCACTCTCGGCCAAGTATCAAGAAGAACAAGCCGAGTCAATCCACCTAATCTCCGGTCAAAGTCCCTAGCAAAGACAAGGTCACCACTCTCCGGTTAAGGCATCTTCCAAGGCGCCAAACCAATTCACTCTCGGCCAAATCCTTACAAAGGAAAAGGCCAAACCATCTTATCATCATCTTTTGGTCAAGACCTAGCAAGTCAAAGATCTCCATTCAACCACCAACAAACCCGGCCAAATTATCAAGAAGGACTAAGCCGCCACTACCACCAATCCGGCTAAGTATTGACTAAAGTACCAAGAAGGACGAAGTCAATACAAAGCTCTCATTCTCGGCTAAAGTACCAAGAAGGACGAAGCCTCCACAACCAATCCATATCGGCTTAAGTACCAACAAGATACAAGGCCAAAGTTTCTTTGGAACAAAGAAGAATCATCATTTGGCTAAATGCACTTGGAGAATGCTAAAGTGTCCCAAGATGTAAAGAGCTCTCATCAATCATTCGGTCAAGTCTCTACAAGAAGCAAGACCATCATCATCATCAACACTAGGCTCGGCCAAGTACATGGCAAAGACTAAACCGAGCCATTCATGTCCTAGAAAGAGACCGATGAATCAACATGACCAATCGGCTCTACTCACTATCGGCCAAAGCAACTACCAAGTGCAAGGCCTAATCTTGTTACTCGGCTTATGCATCTATCAAGAGATAAGCCAAAATACTCCGACAAATCCTTGTTCCAACCGCACAAAGAAGAAAGCAAGACTTCAAGAAGAAGCCAAAGCTCAAACCTAGATGCGACTACAAGGACAAGTCATTCCTCTACAAACTAAAGGCTGTCCCTTAACACTCTCTCTTTATTATGATCCGTATTCTCATAAGAACTAGAGCCGCATCACATAATCTTGCTTAGTTCTTGATGAATCTAATCATTGCCCTTGTTAAAAGTTGTTTAGTCTATTAGGCCTAAATAAAATCATTTGAAATTTGTTAAAGAACTTAGGTTTAGATAACAAAATTACTCATTGGTTTATTAGTTGCATCTAGACTTAAGCTTCTTATGTGCATTTCTATCTAAGCGTATCAAGTTAACCCTTTCACTAAGCTTTACACCTTTCTTGAATCCTTTGAAGGTTAAAAGAAGTGAGAGCCAAGTGATCATTCTCGGTTGCTTGAATGACAAGAAGAATGCCATCAAGGAGAAATCAAGAGAAGAAAGGAGGAAGCCATGAGTGTTCGGTCAAAATCCACACCCAAGCTTGTGAAGAACAAAGCCGTGGAAAGGAATCAAATCAAAGTCTCACACCAAAGTTTGTGAAGAACAAACCGTGAAGACCAAATCAAGTATCCAAAGAACCCTCATTGAAGAACACGGCAAAGTCAAGAAGATCAAACCGGTTCTATCTTAAGGGGGAGTTTCGGCCAAGTCAAGAAGATAAAGGCCAAGATTAAGAAGACCCCTATTGCAAAGACTTACACTCTTTTTCCCCTTAGTAATGCTTTTATCCCAAGTGGTTTTGCTTACTAAGGGTTTTAATGAGGTTTGTCTAAGCGATTTCCAATCTTAGCCATTTCATTAGGCTAAGCTTGAGGGGGAGTGTTGAGACTAATGGTAACCCATAAGGGCATTATGTCAAAACATATGAAGATGACAAGATGTGGAGTATCGACCAAAGGTATCGGTCAAGAATGTGACCGATACAAAGTGGCGAGACCTATATCGGTAAGGTGTACCGGTCTAGAGTAACCGATACAAGATGAAGTCGATATGGCTAAGAGAAAGACTTGTATCGGTCAAGTATATCGGCCACACTTGGCCGATACATTCAAACTGCGTTCTCCCAACGGTCGGATCTGGCTCATATCGGTCAGATCATATCGGCCACACTTGGCCGATACATTTGAACAAATATAGCCGTTACACACTCTCTCTTATCTCTAAACGGCTATATGCCATTGTAATCTCTATATAAGCTGTGCAAGCTCTATTGTAAACATTAAGGAGGTATATCCTCTCTTCTACATTAATACAAAACTCTCTTTATACATTGTTCTCTCTTAATCTCTTAATCTCTTTTAATCTCTCACTAAACTCTCCACACAAACTCTCACGGATTCTCCCAATACTCTTCGAGTCTCACAAGCTCATGATTCTCTCATCCTTATACTCGAATTCCAACAACAAGGTTATAGAGCAAATGGTCAAGGGCACTATCCTACCTTGCTACACGAAGAGTCAAGATCAACTAGCGGACATCTTCACCAAGTCCGCAAGCTTGAAAGTATGCGAGTCCATTCTACCAAGACTTGGACTCATCCGGGCTCTCAACGCCTAAGTCCCTAACCGTATGGTCTTGTACTCTTTTCCCTTAGGTGAGTTTTATCCCAAGTGGTTTTCTCACCAAGGTTTTTAACGAGGCAAGGTCATACGGGTTCCAAGCTTAGCCATTCCACTAGGCTAAGCTTGCGGGGGAGTGTAAACAAGACTAAGGCATTGCCCGGACGAGTCCCGTCCATCAAGGCAAAGCCGAAGTCAAAACTCAACTTCGGCTAAGGCAGAACCGAAGCCGAGTTCGGCTAAGGCAAAACCGAAGCCACAAGATTGCCGAAGTCACAAGTGTAAAAGAGACCAAGGCATCGTCCGGACAAGTCTTGTCCATCAAGACGATGACCTAGCATGTGACGAAGGCCGAAGTCACAAGCTGCCGAAGTCACTAGCTCTCTTAGTTACCGTTGCAAAGGGAAACACAAGAAGACCGTTGCCAAGAGAGCCGTTGGGCAGAGTCACATGTGCGCCTTAAGGGCGCGTGTATCCAACTCGTCCTTACTTGTCACGGGTCGCCTTAAGGAAGGCGCGGCTACACAAGGGATAGCGACGTGTGGCGCGGCTAACCGAGCAAGATTAGGACGTTTTTAGCATATTCCCTTATGCTATTTTGGGATCCTTTGTTGTTGTCTATTAATATCTTCCCCTTTGTAAACAAACAAGTTAACACTTACTAATCTAATAAAACCGATTCTCTCTTTATTCTCTCTCTCTTGTTCATGGTGTTCTTGTTAAGAACTCAAGAACTTTGGTTACTAATCTTCTCTAATCTGTCAAATTCTAACAATAAATGTCTCAATGAGCTTTTTACTAGTTCGACAAACTTGTACAAAGCTCACTGAGACATGAGTTCTTATAAGTGTCTCAATGATCTTTGTACAAGTTCTACAAACTTATGAAACATCTAACAACGCGGTTTCTAGGACTCTAAACCAAGTTTCATGCAACACGAATGCTTATAAGTGTCTCAGTGAGCTTTGTACAAGTTTGACGAACTTATGAAACATCTAAAACGCGGTTTCTAGGACTCTAAACTAAGTTTCTTTCAACATGAGTTCTTATAAGTGTCTCAATGAGCTTTGTTCAAGTTTGACGAACTAATGAAAAATCTAACAACGCGGTTTCTAGGACTCTAAACCAATTTTCATGCAACATGAGTGCTTATAAGTTTCTCGATCAGCTTTGTAAAAGTTTGACGAACTTATGAAACGTCTAACAATGTGGTTGTTATGACTCTAAACCAAGTTTTATGCAACATGAGTGCTTATAAGTGTCGCAGTGAGCTTTTTACAAGTTTGACGAACTTATGAAACATCTAACAACGCGGTTTCTAGGACTCTAAACTAAGTTTCATGCAACATGAGTGCTTATAAGTGTCTCAATGAGCTTTGTACTTGTTTGACGAACTTATGAAACATCTAACAACGCGGTTTCTAGGACTCTAAACCAAGTTTCTTTCAACATGAGTTCTTATAAGTGTCTCAATGAGCTTTGTACAAGTTTGACGAACTAATGAAACATCTAACAACGCGTTTTTAGGACTCTAAACCAAGTTTCATGCAACATGAGTGCTTATAAGTTTCTCAATCAGCTTTGTACAAGTTTGACGAATTTATGAAACGTCTAACAATGTGGTTGCTAGGACTCTATACCAAGTTTTATGCATTATGAGTGCTTATAAGTGTCTCAATGAGGTTTGTAAAAGTTTGACAAACTTATGAAACATCTAACAACGCGTTTCTAGGACTCTAAACCAAGTTTTATGCAGCATGAGTGCTTATAAGTGTCTCAATGAGCTTTGTACAAGTTTGATGAACTTATGAAACATCTAACAACGCGGTTTCTAAGACTCTAAACGAAGTGTCATGCAACATGAGTGCTTATAAGTGTCTCAGTGAGCTTTGTACTAGTTTGACGAACTTATGAATTATCTTACAACGCGGTTTCTAGGACTCTAAACCAAGTTTCATGCAACATGAGTGCTTATAAGTGTCTCAATGAGCTTTGTACAAGTTCGACGAACTTATGAAACATCTAACAACGCGGTTTCTAGGACTCTAAACTAAGTTTCATGCAACATTAATGAGTGCTTATAAGTTTCTCAATGAGCTTTGTACTAGTTTGAGGAACTTATAAAACATCTAACAACGCGGTTTCCAGGACTCTAAACTAAGTTTCATGCAACATGATTGCTTATAAGTGACTCAGTGAGCTTTGTACAAGTTCGACGAACTTATGAAACATCTAAAACGCTGTTTCTAAGACTCTAAATGAAGTGTCATGCAACATGAGTGCTTATAAGTGTCTCAATGAGCTTTGTACTAGTTTGATGAACTTATGAATCATCTTACAACGCGGTTTCTAGGACTCTAAACCAAGTTTCATGCAACATAAGTGCCTATAAGTGTCTCAATGAGCTTTGTACAAGTTCTACGAACTTATGAAACATCTAACAACGCGGTTTCTAGGACTCTAAACTAAGTTTCATGCAACATGAGTGCTTATAAGTGTCTCAATGAGCTTTGTACAAGTTTGACGAACTTATGAAACGTCTAACAATGTGGTTGCTAGGACTCTAAACCAAGTTTTATGCAACTTGAGTGCTTATAAGTGTCTCAATGAGCTTTGTACAAGTTTGATGAACTTATGAAACATCTAAAAATGCGTTTCTAGGACTCTAAACCAAGTTTTATGCAACATGAGTGCTTATAGGTGTCTCAATGAGCTTTGTACTAGTTTGACGAACTTATGAAACATCTAACAACCCGTTTCTAGGACTCTAAACGAAGTGTCATGCACCATGAGTGCTTAGAAGTGTCTCAATGAGCTTTGTACTAGTTTGACGAACTTATGAAACATCTTACAACGCGGTTTCTAGGACTCTAAACCAAGTTTCATGCAACATGAGTGCTTATAAGTGTCTCAATGAGCTTTGTACAAGTTCAACGAACTTATGAAACATCTAACAACGCGGTTTCTAGGACTCTAAACTAAGTTTCATGCAACATGAGTGCTTATAAGTGTCTCAATGAGCTTTGTACTAGTTTGACGAACTTATGAAACATCTAACAACGCGGTTTCTAGGACTCTAAACCAAGTTTCTTTCAACATGAGTTCTTATAAGTGTCTCAATGAGCTTTGTACAAGTTTGACGAACTAATGAAACATCTAACAACGCGTTTCTAGGACTATAAACCAAGTTTCTTTCAACATGAGTTCTTATAAGTGTCTCAATGAGCTTTGTACAATTTTGACGAACTAATGAAACATCTAACAACGCGGTTTCTAGGACTCTAAACCAAGTTTCATGCAACATGAGTGCTTATAAGTGTCTCAGTGAGCTTTGTACAAGTTTGACGAACTTATGAAACGTCTAACAATGTGGTTGCTATGACTCTAAACCAAGTTTTATGCAACATGAGTGCTTATAAGTGTCGCAATGAGCTTTTTACAAGTTTGACGAACTTATGAAACATCTAACAACGCGGTTTCTAGGACTCTAAACTAAGTTTCATGCAACATGAGTGCTTATAAGTGTCTCAATGAGCTTTGTACTTGATTGACGAACTTATGAAACATCTAACAACGCGGTTTCTAGGACTCTAAACAAAGTTTCTTTCAACATGTGTTCTTATAAGTTTCTCAATCAGCTTTGTACAAGTTTGACGAATTTATGAAACGTCTAACAATGTGGTTGCTAGGACTCTAAACCAAGTTTAATGCAACATGAGTGCTTATAAGTGTTTCAATGAGGTTTGTAAAAGTTTGACAAACTTATGAAACATCTAACAACGCGTTTCTAGGATTCTAAACCAAGTTTTATGCAACATGAGTGCTTATAAGTTTCTCAATGAGCTTTGTACTAGTTTGACGAACTTATGAAACATCTAACAACACGGTTTCTAGGACTCTAAACTAAGTTTCGTGCAACATGAGTGCTTATAAGTGTCTCAGTGAGCTTTGTACAAGTTTGACGAACTTATGTGATATGATCGAGCACGAGGAACCTGATGAACCCGCTGAACCTGATGGGGTGACTACCCGAGCAATGGCCAAGAAGCTAGCCCAAGACGTTCAGGCATTGATCGTGGAGGAGCTTGGAGGAGCAGCTAAGAGCTTCTTCAACATCTTCATCATGGCCTAGAAAGAATACCAAGGTAATGAAACTAAGTGACTAAGTGTTTCGACTCGGTACTCTTTCCCTTTGCATAGGTTTGTCCCATTGGGTTTACTATGCAAGGGTTTTAACGAGGCCAAGAAGAGCGCTACGTCGGTTACTTAGTGACATTATCTTGAAGAGTGCAAGAGACGAGGCACTTTAAACTACTCGTTGTTCTATTTTAAACTACATGTTGTTCTTTGTTTTTCGGTGAAAGTCTTGTTGTTTTGTGACTTTCCTTTTTTGTCAAACTCGCCAAACCCTAGGGACTAAAGCGCTTGTGCTTTCTCCTTATATTGGCCGCCACTTTGCTTTGTATTCTTCAGTCAAGCATAATCGAAATCCCTTTGTTAGACTCACCTCTCGGTTCTGCGAAAGAACTTGTCAAAACCGATTCAAGAGAGTTGAATCCGAGGCTTTTATAGGAGAGATCCTCTTTCAAAAGCTTCTACACTCATCAAGCAATCATCCCATCGATAGCTTGAGAAGTCCACCTCCCATATCACGACGCAACCACCACCATACCATCCCGTCCCGAGTCCATCCGCCCCCTATCATCACTCGCAACCATCCATCCGCCACGAGAGAGAGAGATTGCCTTCGCCATAGAGTAGAGATCCTCACCAAGGACGTACCACGTGGTATCAGAGCCAAACTCTGTACCAAAGGCTGAGTCTCTCTATCCTTACCTCTTATCAATCGAATTGTTTGCTTGAAAACTCACTAGAACCGAAAGTTTCTTGCTTATAAACGTTGATATCTCGTTACTTTATGTTCTAAGTTTCTGCTGAATTGTGTTTGAATGATTAAGAGTGATTGTTGAATGTTTAAAGCTATTGATTAGGTTGATAGATAACTTGTGATTGTCCATTACATTGCTTGAAATCGCTGCTTGAGTTTTGTTGATGGTTGAACATTGCGGCCGCGCAACATAAGAGATAAACCCTAGCGCAATTTCCTTTTCTTGTGCATGTGAATTTCCTTTTTATATAACTTGCGACTTGCATTGTGTTGGAACTACACCGTGTGACCTTTTCATTGCTAATCCATCATTGCCTGCATGCTACATCATCATTGTCCTTGAATTGCTTGTGTGCCGCACGTGGAACCCGTTTTTAAAACATCATATATCTTGATACAACCTGTCGTTGATTGTTTCACGTTGTGAGTTAATTCCTTGCTCGTACTCTTAGAACTATTTACTTTGAGTTGTTTGTGCTTGTATCAGGTACATGGCCCTCCCCACGGAACTCACGGATGATCTACGAAGCTCATCGCGGATCGATTGCCGCCACTCTTCAACAACTTCTTCCCCAAAAAGCAAATCTCCCAACACTTGACGTTGGAACGTGAACAACAAGCCAAGGAGACCGCGGTTGAGTTGTCCGAATCCGACAAAGAACCTACCCCTACGCCTTCGAAGCTAACCGAATTGCTAAAGGGAAGGGAGTCGTCGGTACGTCACGGCTTCAGGCCGTCCGCAACATTTTCCCACCGGTGCCGTAAAGAGCCAAACGGTCCGAGATTTCCTCCACCTTGATGCGGATGAAGAAGACCCGTTACCCAGGCAACGAGTGTACAGAGGGCCCGAGGAGCATGAGCAGTATGCTCCTAGGCACCGAGGATATGCTGATCCTCCCCGCCAAGCTGGAACCAATGCCCGACACCGTTTCGATGAGGTTGCCGAAGACGAGTACTATAGACCCGAGAGACGCGGTAGGGATGACCCGAGGGATTATGAAAGGCAACAGCTGAGGCATATCAAAGCTAAGTTCCCTCCCTTCCAAGGCAAGAACGACCCGGAAGCCTATTTGGATTGGGAACGAAAAATGGAGTCTAGCTTCCTATGCCATGACACTTATGCATCCAACAAGGTGAAGATAGCCATTTCAGAATTTAGTGACTACGCTTTGCTTTGGTGGGATCAGCTATGCACTACTAGGGACCGCCACAATGAGCCGCCTATCCACACTTGGCCTCAGCTCATCACACACATGAGGAAGCGGTTCGTCCCTAGCCACTATCACCGAGAGGTTCTCAACAAACTCCGGAAACTTACCCGTGGAACGAGCTCGGTACGTGACTATTTCCGGGAGATGGAAACACTCTTGATTAGGGCTGGCCTAGAAGAGGATAATGAGGTCATGATGGCTCGGTTTGTTGGTGGACTTAGCCGAGACATCCAGGATAAAGTAGAACTTCAAACTTATGAGGATCTTGAGGAGCTTGTACACAAAGCGGAGCTAGTGGAAAGTCAGAACAAGAGACGGTATGCTAAGCCTAGCTTCTCCACACCGAACAAGCCCAAGGACTTCACACCCACCCGGCCACCCTTCACCAAAGACACCAAACCCACGACAGCGGTTAAGGAAGAGGCTAAGTATGATCCTAAGAGCCGAGGCAACACCTCCTCTAGCAATACCAGGTGCTTTAGATGTCAAGGTATGGGTCATTATGCGAGAGACTGCCCCAACAAGAAGGTATTCATGTTACTTGATAATGGCGACGTGGTACCTCAAGAGTCTGATTCTGAGCCGGACGAAGAGGAGGAAGAAGAGACAGCCGCTGTTGGAGACATGTTAGTAGCTCGGAGGGCTTTG
Source organism: Cochlearia excelsa (assembly GCA_963556525.1). Classification (NCBI taxonomy): domain Eukaryota; kingdom Viridiplantae; phylum Streptophyta; class Magnoliopsida; order Brassicales; family Brassicaceae; genus Cochlearia; species Cochlearia excelsa. The sequence goes on from CAUVZT010000001.1 coordinate 3,642,264, forward strand.
AGTGTTCAGAACCAACCCGAGGAGCTTGTGCAACGAGACCATCTCTTCCACACTCGATGCCTCGTCAAAGGCAAGGTATGCAGCTTGATTATAGATGGTGGTAGTTGCACCAATGCTGCTAGTGAGCTCATGGTGAAGAAGTTGAGCCTAGAGACTATCTCGCACCCTCGGCCATATAAGCTACAATGGCTTAATGAGAGTGGAGCTCTCACGGTGACACATCAGGTCCGATTTACTTTCGCCATTGGTAAGTATGAGGATGAGGTTCTATGTGATGTGATACCAATGGGATCAAGTCATGTGCTTCTTGGTAGACCTTGGCAATCGACCGGAGGGTTATGCACGATGGCTACACCAACAAGCACTCCTTTGAGTTCAACGGCCGAAAGATTACTCTTGCTCCTCTCACACCAAGTGAAGTTTATCAAGATCAACTCCACCTCAAGCTCAAAGAAGAGAAAGAGAAGGCGCCATCTCCATCCACCAGCCTATACATGAGCAAAAGAGAAGTTTCTCAACTCCTAACTTCGGATTCTTCTATCTTATTGTTTGTGTATAAGGAGAGTCTTGTTAGCACTAACCCCACACAGGATCTTCCTAGTGATATGTCTAAGCTATTGCAGGATTTTAGTGATGTTTTCCCTCAGGAAATACCCCCGTGACTCCCACCTATTCGAGGCATTGAGCACCAGATTGATCTAGTACCAGGTTCAAGCACTTCCAAACCGAGCCGCCTACAGGACCAATCCGGTAGAGACTAAGGAGCTTCGAAGCAGTGTTGAGGAGCTGATGAGCAAGGGACATATCCGCGAGAGCATGAGCCCGTGTGCCGTACCTGTTCTTCTTGTGCCAAAGAAAGACGGTTCATGGAGAATGTGTGTTGATTGCCGAGCCATCAACAACATCACGGTGAAGTATCGCCACCCTATTCCTAGACTTGATGATATGCTTGATGAATTGTGTGGTTCTAACATCTTCTCTAAGATTGATCTTAAGAGTGGTTACCATCGATTAGGATGAAGGAGGGTGACGAGTGGAAGACAGCTTTCAAGACTAAACAAGGCCTCTACGAGTGGCTTGTTATGCCTTTTGGTCTTACTAATGCACCTAGTACTTTTATGAGACTAATGAACCATGTTTTGAGATCCTTTATAGGTGTGTTCGTGGTGGTGTACTTTGATGATATCCTGATCTTCAGCAGGAGTTTAGCCGAGCACATCGACCATGTCCGAGCCGTTCTTGAAGTTCTAAGGAGGGAGAACCTGTTTGCTAACATTGATAAATGCACCTTTTGTACTAATCAGGTTGTTTTCTTAGGCTTTGTTGTGAGTGCAGAGGGCGTACAGGTCGATGAAGAGAAGATCAAGGCTATCGAGATTGGCCGACGCCGACGACCATTGGAGAAGTCGGGAGCTTTCATGGTCTTGCAGGGTTCTATAGGCGCTTTGTCAGGGACTTTAGCACCATTGCTGCACCATTGACTGAAGTGATCAAGAAGGATGTGGGATTCAAGTGGGGAGAAGCACAAGACAAGGCTTTCGAAAGCCTTAAAGAGAAGCTTATCAATTCTCCTTTACTTATTCTACCTGATTTCCTTAAGACTTTCGAGATTGAATGTGATGCTTCAGGTGTAGGTATCGGGGCTGTCTTGATGCAGGATAGGAAGCCGATAGCATACTTCAGTGAGAAACTAGGGGGAGCCACGCTGAACTATCCTACATACGACAAGGAGCTTTACGCGTTGGTGAGAGCCTTGCAGACTTGGCAACACTACCTTTGGCCAAAGGAATTTGTTATCCACACCGATCATGAGTCCCTCAAGCATCTCAAAGGCCAACAGAAGCCGAACAAGAGACATGGTCGCCGGATAGAGTTCATCGAGACCTTTCCCTATGTGATCAAGTATAAGAAAGGTAAGGACAATGTCGTAGCCGACGCATTGTCCAGGAGGTACACCCTAATCTCTGAATTGACTTCTAGCCTTATCGGATTTGAATTGATTAAGACATTGTATGAGGCCGATTCGAGTTTAGTGAACCTTATGCTAAGTGTACTAAGTTTGCCTTTGAGAGTTTCTTTAGACAAAGATGGCTATTTGTTCTTCAACAATAGGCTATGTATACCCGGCGGTTCAATGAGAGAGCTACCGGTTCGAGAAGCCCATGGAGGAGGCCTAGCCGGACACTTTGGTCGGCCAAGACACTTGCTAGCCTCCAAGCCTACTTCTATTGGCCGCAGATGAGAAGGGACGTTGAGAGAGTATGTCCGAGATGCATCACATGCAAACAGGCAAAGAGTAAGGTTCAACCCCACGGTTTGTATACTCCTTTACCTATACCTTCTCACCCTTGGACAGATATTTCTATGGACTTTGTGATTGGCTTACCTCGAACCAGGAATGGTAGAGATTCTATATTTGTTGTTGTGGACAGGTTCAGTAAGATGGCCCACTTCATAGCTTGCCACAAGACCGATGATGCGGTAAGTGTAGCTAACTTGTTTTTCAGGGAAGTGGTCAGGTTGCACGGGATGCCGCGAGTTATCGTTTCTTACCGTGACACCAAGTTCCTTAGTCACTTTTGGCGTACCTTGTGGGCCAAACTAGGAACCAAGCTATCATTCTCCACCACTTGCCATCCACAGACCGACGGTCAGACCGAGGTAGTCAACAGGTCCTTATCCACTCTTCTCAGGACCCTGGTAAGAAGCAACCTCAAGTCATGGGAGGATTGTCTACCCCATGTTGAGTTTGCTTACAATCACGCTAAGCATTCTACTACCCTTTTCTCTCCTTTTGAATTGGTTTATGGTTTTAACCCTATGTCTCCACTTGATCTAATTGCAATACCATTGAGTGAAGTGTCTAGTTTTGATGGGAGAAAGAAGGCGGAACAGGTTAAGAAGATGCACGAGAAGGCGAAGGAGAACATAGAGAAGAAGACGGAGCAATACCGCAAGCATGCAAACCGGGGCCGCAAGGAAATACTATTTGAGGAAGGCGACTTGGTGTGGATTCACTTGAGGAAGGAGAGGTTTCCAGCTGAGAGGAAGTCCAAGCTTATGCCGCGAGTCGACGGACCATTCAAAGTTACCAAGCGGATCAACAACAATGCCTACAAGATCGATCTCCAAGGTAAGTATTCGATATCAGATTCCTTCAATGTTATTGATTTGTCTCCCTATTTTGCAGATTCAGATTTGAGGACAAATCCTTTTCAAGAGGGAGGGGATTGTTGAGACTAATGGTAACCCTTAATGGGCATTAGGTCGAAACATGTTGAGGAGCATAAGGCATTTACCCGAATAAGATATCCACTAAGGTAATGTCTCATCTTGTGGACCAAGTAAAGGCCCAAGTAGCTCCTTATATTACCTATAATAAAAGAGAAGAATCAAAAGAGGATAAAGAGGATCAATATGGGATCTTTGTCCACAAAGATTCACGTGCCAAACCACATAACAAGGCGCCCATGACCTGTCACTATCCGGCTCGGTTCCAAGCGCTACACGCTCCCAAGAGTGGAAAGCGACTTGTCTCTTCTTATCTCTCTCTCTCTCAACGGCTAGAAAGTAGTTTGTGGCTATATATGTTTGTTGTAAACTCTTGAAACAAAATAAGGAGGTTTAATCCTCTCTTCTCCAATATACTCTTTTCTCCTATTCTCTCTCTTGTTCATACTCTCTCCCTAAACTCAAGAACATCATACAAAACTTAATCTCTCAAGAACCTAAGCTAAATGGCTTTGCTTCTATTCTCCATTCTCTCATTCTTCCATAACTCGAATCTCTCATCCATATACTCTCAAATCCAACATGGTATCAGAGCATAAGCTCCTCTACCTAAGCTAATCCGCAAGCTTAGCTTTTGAGGTGGAGAGAACCTTGCTACTTTGCTCTTATGAGCGTAAGAGCTTGATGAATCCAAATCCCCTCTTCTTTCTTTTGTTGTTTAAATTCTGCAAGTAGTTAATGTTCATAGATGAAAGAGAACCAAGACAAGCTTTAAAAGGCGATGAATCTTGTAGAGAAAGAGAACCATTGTTCAAATCAACTCTTAGGAGTATAATGAACATGTTGAATCCTTTCCCATTCTCTAAAATCTGTGTTCTTTTATTTCTTGTATAGATCCATAGATCTTGGTAATACCTTTCTTAGAACACACCAAGCATAATTTGTTCATGGAAAGATTGGATCTTAAGATCTAGCTACATGTTTAAAAACATGTTTGTGAAAGTGTGTTTCTTTGAAAAAGATCTATGGACAGCCAAATGTCAAAGGATGAGAACCATGGGTTTCCTCACTCTTATGAGTTCAAAGTGTTGAAAAGAGACCAAGGCTTTGCCCGGACACACTCGTTCACCAAGGCAAAGACCTAGCTTGTGGTCAAAGGCAAAGGACCCAAGCTATCTCTTTTGTTACCGTTACAAGAGGACAAGAGAAACAAAGGAAGGATCTAGAAACCAAGTTACCGTTACACCAAAGAGCCGTTGGGCGTGTGGAGTTCACGCCGTCCGTACAAGTCACGGGTGGCTCTAAGGATGCGCGTCTAACCGAGGAGAAAGCGACGTTTGGCGCATTGAACCGAGGAAGATGTGGACGGTTTTGGCATCTTCACATGATGCTATTTTAGATGCTATTCCTTATATATTTATCCTATGTTGTAACGACACAAAAATAATCTAATCGAATCTCATATAATCTTTTCCGATTAAACTCTCTCTCTATTCTCTCTCTCTCTCTTGTTCTTGATGTTCTTCATGGAACTCAAGAACACAAATCTCTAAACTCATCTTAATCTTCTTAAAACTAACATGGTATCGAGCAACCTTGCTCGGAACCTAATCGCTTCCGCTAAATCTACTCTCGGTTACTCTCGGCTATTCTCGGTACCGACGATTCTCGGTACTCTCGACAAACCTCGATACGGTTACTCGTGCACTCTCGATACGGTTACTGTAGACTCTCGACAAGCCTCGACAAACTCTCAAACCTCGACAAACTCTCGACAAACTCTCGACAAGGTTTTCTCGACAAAGTTTTCTCGGCAAGAGTCCCGTTTTCCCGGCCACTTTTCTCGACTACTCTCGACAAGATCTAGTCTCGATACCGACAAGTCTCGATACCGACAAGTCCCGACACCGACCATTCTCGATACTCTCGGTTTCAAATTTCTCGGTTCAAATTTCTAGATCTGAAATTTCAAAAACGAGTTATTTCAAACCTCATTCAACACAACCATGGAAGACAAAGAATCCAAGAAGGCACTTTGTCCGGTTACTCTCAAAGGCATCAACTACCTTCTATGGGCAAGAACCATGAAGATAGCCCTTTGTGGCCGCGGCTATTGGAACCATATACTCACTCGGCAAGACGCTCCTATTGAGTTCAACAACGAACTCACAACCGACGATGAGAAGTGGTTCCAACTAGACCAAAAGTGATGTGCCCCAGTACATGGAGCCGAGCCGGCTTGAAGATCGGGAACCAAGCATGGAACCAGCGGACATGAAGATCGGGAACCGACCGATATGGAGCTGGTCGATATGAAGATCGGGAACCGGACCGATATGAAGCAGGCCGATATGATCGAGAGTCTTGCCGAGCCGTGTACCGGATCGACCCACGGACGTCCGGATCAAAACTTCAACAAAACTCTCGACCAAACAACCAAGCCGACCAAACGGAAGTCTTTCTCGACGATCAACTCGATCTTCCAAGACCAACGGATCCGAGTCCGACCGAGGTTTCTCCCTTCTAAACCATTTGGTCCGTACCGTATGTGCCGATGGCCGAGTTGATGAACCGACCGGACCCTTTGATCCAATCTCGCATTTTGATCATCTTGATTTCTCTAAGGCCAAGCTTCTCAAGCTTTCAAGAGACTTAGGCCACGTTTGGACCGAGTCGGTCCATGAAGAACTTTCATCCGACCATAATTACCAAACCGGGTGCGTGATACTCCTAAACCGCGGCGCATCAAACATCGACCAAGTAGCCGAATCGACCAAGTAGCCGAAGAGACAAAAAGCAGCCGAATGGTCATCTTTGCTTGGTCAACAATAATTTCCGCGCCACATTTAAAAATTAGTCAAAGACCTCTTTTTCAATGCATTGTTTTCCACAACCTCAATTTATGTCTTTGACTAGAAACACTATAAGTATGTAATCTTTTTGTTGGAATAAGATCATCGAATATTTTATCAACCTTTTTGAGAGTTTCACTCTTTGTTCTTTGTAAGAACTTCTCTTGTTTCTTGGTGAGTCATATCCAAGCAAACACTTCCTCAAATCGTTGGACTTGTGCGTCATATCAAGCAACGACGAGAGAACCCTTCAAGTGGTGGACTTGTGCGTCATATCAAGCATCCTTGAAGTCGGGAATATCAAAGGCCTTCCGCAACCTTTGTGCGACCCTTCATTCCAACCAGTTCTCCTTTCCGGAGTTCATATCCCCTAAACCGTACCATTAGAGTGATCCCGTTCCTAGGGTCCTTCAAGTGGTATCAGAGCCACTCTTTTGGTATTTTCTTATTCATTTCATCTTCTCATCTTCTCATCTTCTTTTAAACACTTCTTTTTCTACCTATCTTAAATCCGGGCCCCTCATTACCATCCGTTTAAATAAAAAAAAAAAAAAAAAAAAAAAAAAAAAAAAAAAAAGAAAACAAAAGAAAAGAAAAGAAAAAGTTTCAAAGTCATATTGACGGATTGGTGGTGGAAGAGAAAGCCTGCTGGCTGAGGAGAAATCCAGCCTTTGAGGTGGTTAAAACGGATTTCAAAACACAAAATCTCTTATCTTTCTATCTTCAAACAAAAAAAAAAAAAAATTCTCTTTTGTTTGCTTAGACTTGTCCATTGGGATTCTTAGACTCGTTCCTCTTAGAACCTTGAGTGGAAACTCGTTTGTGAGATCACCAAAAATCCGAGGGAAACACTTGAGTGGGCGAGGATCAAACACTTGAGAGAGTGAGAAAGTTTTATCTAACGTTTGTTGTTTTAAATTTCGGGAACCATGAGTAGTGACGAAGAAAGAAACCGACCGGAAAACTCTAACCATGGATTAACTAATTTCCAAATGCGTGCTTTGAATGATTCTATGACTAACATGATGAATGCAGGTTTAGAACAGATTCACCAGCGACTTGATGAGATTCAAACCAGCCGACAAACTCATGCCCGGACCGAAGCAAGACGAGGTCGACCAAGTAGGCGCTACCGGTCCAACGATGAGATCAACGAGGAAGACGTCCAAGAGGATGAAGACCGATCGACCAACCGGCCTAGGAGAGGTCAACGAAACCGAGAGCAAGGTGATTTCAATCCATTTGCTAGGAACGATAACGTTAATAATAACCTAGGTGGATTAAAACCGAAAATCCCAACTTTTAGTGGTAAAAACGACCCGGATGCCTTCCTTGAGTGGGAAAGAAAAATTGAATTGGTTTTTGATTGTCAAAACTTGTCTGAAATTAAAAAGGTTAGATTGGCTGCCACTGAATTCACGGGCTATGCTATTAACTGGTATGATCAAGTTGTGACTCATAGGAGGAGAACAGTGAGAGGCCAATTGAGACATGGGCCGAGCTTTCCATGCTGATGAGGAAGCGATTTGTTCCTACTCACTACCACCGTGAACTACACCAGAAGCTAAGGCGTTTGCTTCAAGGCACCAAGTCCGTGGAAGACTACTACCAAGAGATGGAAGTCTTGATGATCAAAGCGGATGTAGAAGAGCCATTGGAAGCCACTATGGCACGATTTCTTTCGGGACTTAACCGTGACATCCAAGATCGAATGGAGCTTCAAGAGTATGTTACTATTGAGCAGATGCTACACAAAGCCATCTTGATCGAACAACAAGTCAAAAGAAAAGGCTACTCAAAACCGGCCTTTACTCCCAAACCGGCCTTTACTCCTAAACCAAGCTATCAAGACAAGGGTAAGTCGTCTACCACAACAAATAACGCTTTTAAAACTGATGCTCCTGCTCGTTTTGACAAAGGAAAGGCGATAGAGACTCCCGGCCGAGCAAGAGACATTAGGTGTTTCAAATGTCAGGGCCTAGGACACTATGCCAAGGATTGCCCAAACCAACGTGTGATGATTCTCATGGAGAATGGTGACATCGAGTCCGAGGAAGAAGAGGAAAGTAAGGAAGACTTGGGTCCTATCTTTGATGAGGAAGAAGACGCTTTTGATTATCCCCATCACGGACCACTTCTTGTTACTCGAAGAGCATTAAGCGTACAACCCAAAACCAACGACAAAGAACAAAGGGAGAATCTCTTTCACTCTCGTTGTTTAATTTCGAAAAAGTTTGTTCTTTAATCATTGATGGAGGTAGTTGCACTAACGTGGCTAGTGACATCCTTGTGAAGAAACTTGGGCTCGTTACTCGACCACTTTCTCATCCTTTCAGGTTAGAATGGCTCAATGAGACCGGAGAACAATACGTCAAGGAACAGGTCACCATCCCTCTTACCATTGGACGATATGAAGATGAGGTCGTCTGCAATGTTCTGCCCATGGACGCCTGCCATATCCTTTTGGGACGCCCGTGGCAATTTGATAAGAAAGCTGTCCATGATGGTTTCACCAACCGGCACTCCTTTGACCATAAAGGGAAAAAGATCACACTGGTACCGTTAACACCTTCGGAGGTTCACCAAGACCAGGTCCAGCTCAAAAAGAACCGGGACAAAGAGACCAAGTCAGCTGAACCAGAGTCGTCTAAAAGAAACTCCAATTTCTTCATCAAAGAAAACCAGGTCAGGAAATCTCTTTACTCTCAAAAGCCATTTCTTTTACTCGTGTATAAGGAATCTTTGTTGGTTTCATCTTCTGACCTTGCACCGGAGGTTCCGAGTGAACTTTTAGATATTTTGCAGAATTTTTCTGATGTCTTTCCAGATGAGAATCCTAAGGGATTGCCACCAATACGAGGCATTGAGCATCAGATAGATTTTGTTCCAGGCGCATCTTTGCCGAACCGGCCGGCCTATCGTACCAATCCGGTGGAGATCAAGGAGCTTCAAAAACAGATTGGAGATCTTCTTGAGAAAGGCTATATCCGAGAAAGCCTCAGTCCTTGTGCCGTGCCCGTATTACTTGTGCCCAAAAAGGACGGGACTTGGCGCATGTGTGTGGACTGTCGCGCCATCAACAACATCACGGTAGAGTATAGGCATCCCATTCCTAGACTAGACGACATGTTAGATGAGTTGCATGGTTCATGTATTTTCTCTAAAATAGATTTGAAAAGTGGTTACCATCAAATAAGGATGAAAGAGGGTGATGAATGGAAAACGGCATTTAAAACCAAACTAGGATTGTATGAATGGCTTGTTATGCCATTTGGGCTTACTAATGCACCTAGTACTTTCATGCGGTTGATGAATCACGTCTTGAGATCTTTTATAGGTCATTTTGTTGTAGTTTACTTTGATGACATTCTTATTTATAGCAAAAACCTTGACGATCATAGGAAGCACTTGAATTCGTTCTTGAAATTCTTAGAAAAGAGAGACTCTTTGCAAATCTTGGTAAATGCTCTTTTGGAACAGATCACGTGGTGTTCTTAGGTTTTGTTGTAGGTGCCGATGGACTTAGGGTGGACGAGGAAAAGGTCAAGGCCATCCGTGACTGGCCAAGTCCAACAACCGTGAGTGAAGTAAGAAGTTTCCATGGACTTGCTGGATTCTATAGGCGGTTTGTTCCAAACTTCAGTACCATTGCAGCCCCATTGACCGAAGTAATCAAGAAGAATGTTGGATTCAAATGGGAACAAGATCAAGAAGAGGCATTCCAGATTCTCAAAGGGAAGTTGACCCAAGCTCCTTTACTTGTACTTCCTGATTTTTCTAAAGCTTTTGAGATTGAATGTGATGCCTCAGGCGTGGGTATTGGTGCTGTTTTGATGCAGGAAAAGAAGCCCATTGCCTACTTTAGTGAAAAGCTTGGAGGAGCCACGCTTAACTATCCCACTTATGACCAAGAGTTGTATGCTTTGGTGAGAGCTCTTCAAACGTGGCAACATTACCTTTGGCCGAAGGAGTTCATCATCCACACCGACCACCAATCTCTAAAACATCTCAAAGGTCAGCAAAAGTTGAACAAAAGGCATGCCCGTTGGGTAGAGTTCATTGAGACATTTCCATATGTCATAAAGTACAAGCAAGGTAAGGAAAACGTTGTGGCTGATGCCTTGTCTCGGAGGTATACTCTTCTCTCAGCCCTTGAAACTAAACTGCTTGGTTTTGAATTTATCAAAGACTTGTATGCAACCGATCCCGATTTCAAGGAGATTGTTCAAAAATGTTCCAAAACGGCTTATGGAAAATATTTTCAAAATTCTGGATTTTTATTCTTTGATAACCGTTTGTGTGTGCCCCAATGTTCTTTGAGGGAGTTGTTTCTTAGGGAAGCTCATGGCGGAGGACTCATGGGACACTTTGGAATAAAGAAAACCTACAAGGCCGTTTATGACCATTTCTATTGGCCAAGCTTGAAAAAGGATGTGGAAAGGATTTGTGACCGTTGTGTGGTTTGTAAGAAATCAAAGACTAAAGCATCAAATCACGGTTTGTACTCGGCTCTACCTATTCCTTCTCATCCATGGGTAGACATTTCTATGGATTTTGTACTTGGTTTGCCTAGATCAAAAGCTGGTCGAGACTCTATCTTTGTGGTTGTAGATAGATTTTCGAAAATGGCTCATTTCATTCCATGCCATAAAACCGATGATGCTCTGTTCAAGTTGCCGATTTATTCTTTAGAGAAATAGTTAGGTTGCATGGAATGCCTAGGACCATTGTTTCGATCGTGATGCTAAGTTCCTTAGCTATTTTTGGAAAACCTTATGGTCTAAGTTAGGAACGAGATTGATGTTTTCAACAACTTGTCATCCTCAAACTGATGGTCAAACCGAGGTTGTGAATCGAACCTTATCCGCACTACTTAGATCATTGGTTAAAAATAATCTTAGGCTTTGGGAAGAATGTTTACCTCATGTAGAATTTGCTTATAATCATGCTATGCATTCGGCTACCAAATTCTCTCCTTTTGAGGTTGTTTACGGGTTTAATCCTTTATCTCCACTTGATCTTTTACCTTTGCCTTTAAGTGAAAGAGTTAGCACGGATGGTAAAAGGAAGGCTGATACTATCAAGAAGCTGCATGAACGAGTCCATGCCAACATTAAAACCCGAACCGAAAGCTACAAGAAATATGCCGACAAGAAAAGAAAGGAGGTGGTTTTCAAGGAAGGTGATCTTGTTTGGGTCCACCTGCGGAAAGAACGGTTTCCAGAAGAAAGAAAGTCAAAACTCATGCCTAGGGTCGATGGTCCATTTCGGATCCTTAGGAAGATCAACGACAACGCTTATCAACTTGATTTACAAGGTAAGTATGACATTTCTTCAAGCTTTAATGTTGCTGATCTTTCTCCGTTTCATGTAGATGATCCGGATTTGTGGGCAAATCCTTTTAAAGAAGGAGGGGATGATGTGCCCCAGTACATGGAGCCGAGCCGGCTTGAAGATCAGGAACCAAGCATGGAACCAGGCAGACATGAAGATCGGGAACCAGACCGATATGGAGCTGGTCGATATGAAGATCGGGAACCAGACCGATATGAAGCAGGCCGATATGATCGAGAGTCTTGCCGAGCCGTGTACCGGATCGACCCACGGACGTCCGGATCAAAACTTCAACAAAACTCTCGACCAAACAACCAAGCCGACCAAACTGGAAGTCTTTCTCGACGATCAACTCGATCTTCCAAGACCAACGGATCCGAGTCCGACCGAGGTTTCTCCCTTCTAAACCATTTGGTCCGTACCGTATGTGCTGATGGCCGAGTTGATGAACTGACCGGACCCTTTGATCCAATCTCGCATTTTGATCATCTTGATTTCTCTAAGGCCAAGCTTCTCAAGCTTTCAAGAGACTTAGGCCACGTTTGGACCGAGTCAGTCCATGAAGAACTTTCATCCGACCATAATTACCAAACCGGGTGCGTGATACTCCTAAACCGCGGCGCATCAAACATCGACCAAGTAGCCGAATCGACCAAGTAGCCGAAGAGACAAAAAGCAGCCGAATGGTCATCTTTGCTTGGTCAACAATAATTTCCGCGCCACATTTAAAAATTAGTCAAAGACCTCTTTTTCAATGCATTGTTTTCCACAACCTCAATTTATGTCTTTGACTAGAAACACTATAAGTATGTAATCTTTTTGTTGGAATAAGATCATCGAATATTTTATCAACCTTTTTGAGAGTTTCACTCTTTGTTCTTTGTAAGAACTTCTCTTGTTTCTTGGTGAGTCATATCCAAGCAAACACTTCCTCAAATCGTTGGACTTGTGCGTCATATCAAGCAACGACGAGAGAACCCTTCAAGTGGTGGACTTGTGCGTCATATCAAGCATCCTTGAAGTCGGGAATATCAAAGGCCTTCCGCAACCTTTGTGCGACCCTTCATTCCAACCAGTTCTCCTTTCCGGAGTTCATATCCCCTAAACCGTACCATTAGAGTGATCCCGTTCCTAGGGTCCTTCAAAAAGGTACTTGGGATCATCCAAGGATCCCTTGAGCCGTCCATCTTGGAGGCTTACTCCTATTGCGAAAACGCCAAGGAGCTATGGGACACTCTCCAAACCGTCTACGGCAACATCTCAAACCTTAGCCGAGTTTATGAAGTCAAGAAGGCCATTAGTGACCTAAACCAAGAAGACACCGAGTTCACTAAACACTTTGGGAAGTTTAGGTCACTTTGGGCAGAGTTAGAAATGCTTCGCCCAAGCACCGTGGATCCTAAAGTGTTAAACGAACGAAGAGAGCAAGACAAAGTCTTTGGCTTGCTTCTTACCCTCAACGGCAGCTACAAGGAGATCACCAAGCATCTTCTCCGAGCCGATACTCTACCAAACCTTGAAGAAGTGTGTGCACAACTCCAAAGAGAACAAGGTTCCATCGAGCTCTTTGATGGCAAGAAGGAACTTGTGACCGCAAACAAGGTGGCGTTTAAACCGTCTTCCAAGACATATGAAGAAAGGAGAGCCTTGACATGTGAGCATTGCAAGAAGAAAGGCCACAACAAGGAGAAGTGTTGGATCCTACACCCTAGTCTCAAGCCGGCCAAGTTCAAGGACGCCAAGGCCAATTACTCTCACGATGACTCGGCTAGCATACCAAGTACAAGCGGACCAAACCATGGCAAGGAAGAGGAGTCTTCGGCCATTGTCCCATACATGGACGAGTTCGTGAGGAAGTCGGACCTTGACGCACTCATCAAAGCCCTTAAGGGCTCCGGTATTTCACCCTATTACTCTCTTAGTGCTCAAAACATAGACATTAAACCATATAAGCCTATTATTGTTGATTCGGGTGCTTCTCATCATATGATTAGCAACTTGGATTTAATTAGTAATGTTAAACCGGCTTTAGGTAATGTCATTATTGCAAATGGGAGTGAAATTCCTATAGAAGGGTTAGGAAATCTTAAGTTGTTTGATAGTGATTCTCAAGCTCTTTACATGCCTAGTTTCACTTCCAATCTTATATCCGTTAAACGCATTGCTTGTGATTTGAATTGCAAGGTTATTTTCAGTCCTAATGATGTGATTTTTCAGGATATTAAGAGTGAGAAGGTCATTGGAAAAGGGGTCACAAGAGGGGACCTCTATGTTCTTGAAGAATTTGATTTCAAAAACTCTATCTCTACTTCTACTTCTCTTTGTCATGCTTTTAAATCGGTTATAGCCGAAGTTAACAATGTTATTTGGCATTTTAGACTTGGTCATCCTCATTTGAATGCTTTAAAAACTATTTTCCCTAATGTTGTTTTTGATCATCAAACTTGTGAGGCTTGCATTTTAGGCAAACATTGTAGAACCGTATTTTCAAAATCCAAAATGTGTTACAAACCTTTTGAATTGATTCATTCGGACGTTTGGTCCTCCCCTTGCAAATCTAGGGATAATCAAGCTTATTTTGTCACATTTATAGATGAAAGCTCTAAATACACTTGGGTTACACTTTTACAAACTAAAGATAGGGTATTAGAGGCTTTTAAAAACTTTCAAAACTATGTGACTAACCATTACAACGCTAAGATTAAAACCTTTAGGTCGGATAATGGGGGGGAGTACACAAGCCGAGCATTCAAAGAACACATAGCCAACCATGGGATTCTTCACCAAACCACATGTCCATATACACCGCAACAAAACGGTGTGGCCGAGAGGAAGAATAGGCATCTCATGGAGGTCACACGGTCAATGATGTTCCACATGAACATCCCAAAACGGTTTTGGTCGGATGGTGTTTTAACCGCGTGTTATCTCATCAACCGAACCCCTACTCAAATCTTAAACAACCAATCTCCCTTTCAAGTTTTGAATAAAAGTAAGCCTATTCTTAACCATCTAAGAGTTTTTGGTTGTGTGTGTTTTGTTTTTGTGCCTAGTGAACAAAGGAACAAACTTGAAGCAAAGAGCATCAAGGCCATGTTCATAGGCTACTCCAACACACAAAAAGGATACAAATGTTATGTACCCGAGACAAGAAGGGTCATAGTCTCAAGAGACGTCAAGTTCCTTGAAGGCAAAAGCTTCTATGAAGACAAGAATTGGGATAGTGTGAAGGACTTACCCGAGAAAGTCACGGATAGAGCCACAAGCCTAAGGAACCTAATGAAGAATCTTGGCATGAACTTTGAAGAAGAGCCAAGCCAAGACATACCAAATCAACAACCCACTCCTCTTGATCATGAGGGGGAGAACATAAATGAGCAAGCCAACTCCGAACCTCAAGAGTCTAATGAGTCCGGGGAGAATCAAATGCTCACCAACAAACTACACCACAAGAAGACCAAGGACATGCTCAAGATGATCATGATCAAGAAGTGGGTCAAGGAGGAAGTGTACCACCGGAGCCGACTAGTATTCAAACGGAGCCGACTCTAAGGAGAAGCACTAGGGTAAAGAAGCATCCATCTAATTGGGTAAACACAAGGGTCTACTACAATAGCAAGGCGGTGGCCCATCCTACTCAAGCAACATGCTCTCTTGCTAGAATTCCCAAGGAACACCGAGCCTTCCTTACCGCCATGGATCAACATGTGATACCAAGGACATATGAAGAAGCAATGAAGGAAGAAGTGTGGATCAATGCGGTTAGAGCCGAGAACAAGGCAATGGAAGACAATGAAACCTTCTATGAAACTGATCTTCCCAAGGGCAAGAAGACTGTGAGCTCTAGATACGTGTTCACCATCAAGTACCTAAGCAATGGGGATATTGAAAGGTACAAGGCAAGACTTGTGGCAAGAGGCTTCACCCAAACCTATGGAGAGGATTACTTGGATACCTTTGCACCGGTTGCCAAACTTCACACGGTTAGGGTTATTCTATCCTTGGCTACTAACTTGTCTTGGGATCTCTTTCAAATGGATGTGAAGAACGCCTTCCTACAAGGAGAGCTTGAGGAAGAGGTATACATGACTCCACCACCCGGAGTAGAAATTACCCCCGGGAAAGTCTTAAGATTAAGAAAGGCTATCTACGGTCTCAAGCAATCACCAAGAGCTTGGTACCACAAGCTTAGCTCAACATTGATGGCAAGAGGATTCAAGAGATCACAAGCCGAGCACACACTCTTCACACTACAAAACCAAGAAGGTATAGTAGTAGTACTTGTATACGTAGATGACATCATCATCTCCGGAAACAACAAGGGAGGTATTCTAGAAACCAAGTCTTTTCTTAAGTCTAAATTTGATATCAAAGATCTCGGTTTGCTTAAGTACTTCCTTGGGATTGAAGTTTGTAGATCAAAGGAAGGTCTATTTCTCTCCCAAAGGAAGTACACCCATGATGTTTTAAGTGTTGTCAATATGGCAGGTACCAAGGTGGCCAAGACACCCCTTGAAGACGGCTACAAGACCATTCAAGAGGGTAGTGAAGACGATCAACCATACAAAGATCCGATGCTATATAGACGGCTAGTGGGAAAGCTCATCTACCTTACCATCACTAGGCCGGATCTATGCTTTGCCGTGAATCAAGTCTCCCAACATATGCAAAGACCGAAGCAACATCATTGGAACATGATCATGAGGATCTTGGGATACCTTAAGGGAACTTCAAGCTTGGGTATATGGATGGGTTGCAACAAAAGCACGGAGGTTGTTGGGTATTGTGACGCGGACTATGCCGGGAACCTAGAAGACAGGCGGTCAACCACCGGGTATTGCACCTTCATTGGAGGCAACCTTGTCACATGGAAGACAAAGAAGCAAAAGATAGTGTCTTGCTCAACCGCCGAAGCCGAGTATAGAGCCATGAGGAAGCTAACTCAAGAACTCATGTGGCTAAAGAACTTGCTAGGGGATTTGGGTTTCAAGATTGAAGCACCAATGACTATGCATTGTGACAACCAAGCGGCCATCCACATAGCAACCAACTCGGTCTTCCATGAACGGACCAAGCACATAGAGGTGGATTGTCACAAGGTTAGAGAGCAAATGGTCAAAGGGACCATCTTACCTTGCTACACCAAAAGTGAAGATCAACTCGCGGACATCTTCACCAAATCAGCAAGCTTGAAGGTTTGTGAGTCCATCCTACCAAGACTAGGACTCACACGGGCTACCAAAGCCTAAGTCTCCAACCGCATAAGCTTGCACTCTTTTCCCTTAGGTGAGTTTTATCCCAAGTGGTTTTCTCACCAAGGTTTTAACGAGGCAAGGTTATGCGGGTTCCAAGCTTAGCCATTGCATTAGGCTAAGCTTGCGGGGGAGTGTTGAAAAGAGACCAAGGCTTTGCCCGGACACACTCGTTCACCAAGGCAAAGACCTAGCTTGTGGTCAAAGGCAAAGGACCCAAGCTATCTCTTTTGTTACCGTTACAAGAGGACAAGAGAAACAAAGGAAGGATCTAGAAACCAAGTTACCGTTACACCAAAGAGCCGTTGGGCGTGTGGAGTTCACGCCGTCCGTACAAGTCACGGGTGGCTCTAAGGATGCGCGTCTAACCGAGGAGAAAGCGACGTTTGGCGCATTGAACCGAGGAAGATGTGGACGGTTTTGGCATCTTCACATGATGCTATTTTAGATGCTATTCCTTATATATTTATCCTATGTTGTAACGACACAAAAATAATCTAATCGAATCTCATATAATCTTTTCCGATTAAACTCTCTCTCTATTCTCTCTCTCTCTCTTGTTCTTGATGTTCTTCATGGAACTCAAGAACACAAATCTCTAAACTCATCTTAATCTTCTTAAAACTAACACAAAGGAACCATGATGAATCCAAGATCTTAATGACTTTGGTTTTTAGACTATGAACAAGTATTCAAGAACAAAACTTGAAACTTGGGAGTCAAAGGTTAGAGAACCTTGTTTGCTAAACTTTTGAGAGTTGAAAGCAACTTGTTGAATCCGAAACCCCTTTTAGGCAAGGACCAAGATATCAAAGCTTAAAGCTTGAATCTTGAGAGCTAAAAGAGTAGGTGAACCTTGTTGTTGTTCTTATAAGGCAAAAACAACTTGTTGAATCCAAAACTCTTTCTTTTGTTTGTGCTTTAACGAAGATCTTTGGAAAGAGAACCATGATCCGCTTAACTCCTAGTGAGTAAAGGACATGTTGAATCCAATTTCCTTGGTAAGTACAAGACAACCAAAACATATTCATTGTTAGCATAAATCAATAGGATTTAACTACATGATAGTTTTGGTTGTATTGTCCTTTAAGATCATTGTCTAAACCGAGACTAATGGATGAGAACCATGGCTTTAAAACTCCTATGAGTTCAAGAAACCTTGATGAATCCAATACCACAAAGTTTCGGTTTAAAAGCATGTTTTTGAGCATATGATGTTTTCAAAAGTTTTAAAGAACATATGCTCATTTGGTCCGAATTTAAATCTCCAAGACGATGAAGATGAGTAGTGGCGGTTGTGTTAGTGGAAACACAAGAGGGAGATAAAGAGATTAGTAGTTAATCTTGAGTCCTAAAGATCTTTAGATCATTAAGGAATCGGTTGTAAACTCTATACTCTTTATCCTCTTCATACCCCACTATAATATCCAAGTCTTGTCTCTTGCTAAAGTCTTGAATCACTAGTCTTTGTTTAGTGAAGTGATTTGAGACTTGGAAAGATCTAGGATCCTTGGTTTGCATATGTCTTAAGTCTTATTGCATTCAAACCTTGGTGAAATCCAAAAGATCTCCGGTTTAACAAAGGGTAAGGAACCAAGATCCGCTTGTGATTAAGCATATAAGGTCTTATGGGATCCAAACTCTCTTAGAGGAAAGAGAACCAAGTTTCATTAAGTGTTTAAAACACTTTTGAGCTTGATGAATCCATTAGATCCTCGGGTAACATAAGTCTAAAAAGAGATCCATGATTATCTAAAAGGTGGCACTTTTGAAAGTCATGGTGAATCCATTTTAGACTTATGGAGAAATGATTCATTACACTAACATCTACTTAAGATGAAATTGGAATGATGATCTATGTTTTATGTCATAAACCGCCTATAGGCATCTAAGTTTATGATACAAGATGAGTAACTAGCTATGAAAGCATGCAAGTTACAATGAATCTTGTTAGTGTGTTTTCTAAGATCATGGTCCGCCTTTGTGCTCTTAAGACCATGATCTCTTTTAAGTAAATGGCAAGGAGCCATAGTCAATTGACTCTTGTTGCTAACCTTTACTTATGAGTAGGTATCAAGCAATGGAGAACCCACATAAGAGAAGTCATAAACTCTAGTATAGACTAATCGGTTAAGATGCTCTAAAGAGCATAATGACTTTTCCTTATGGCCATCTCTCAAGGAGCTAAACCTAGAAAAGGCTATCTCTAAAACCTCTCTACTCTTATTTGTATTAATAGATACGTGTTTAAGTGTTCATGCGTGCTTGAAATTGTTATATGCTTTGATCACTTATGTTCACAATTCATAGAACTATAGCTAACTCTTTAACTTGTGTTGAGTTTCAATTCTATACTCGGGCTTAGTTATTGTCTTAGGGAAATTAAGTGAACTAAGATTTAAGCTCTTCTTTGCATCCTTCCTTGTGATAGTTATTAGTAGTTAAATGGTTGTAACTAAAATATGGTCAACACTTTTCCGTTTCCATTGTACTTAAATCAAAACTTGTCTTTGTAATGGTGTAGGATCACTATGTCTAAAGACAAGAAGAGATCCGCAATGAGTAACCTTAAGCATGGGTAGTAGACTAAAATATGGAAAGAAAGAAGAAACAAAGAGGAGGAAGAGATGGCTAAAGAAAAAAGGTATCCAAAGAGAAGATGAGAAACCTCTTTCTCAAAGACGCTTGTGAAAGACAAAGCCGAGAAAGGAGGAAAGTTCATATACTTCCATGATTATCATGAAGGGGGAGAAGAAGTGTTAGTTCACACATCTCATCATGATCAAATCATGGAAGCCAATCACTATCATCATCGTGGCAAGACAAAGACCATCATCAACCGGTCAAGTCCTTGGCAAAGACAAAGACCATCTCTTGACCAAAGTCCCTAGCAAAGGCAAGGTCACCAATCATTGTTATATCTCGGCCAAGTATTCACAAGACAAAGCCGAGTCAACCCATTAATCTTCGGTCAAGTCCTTAACAAGACAAAGACCATCATCAACCGGTCAAGTCCGTGGCAAGACAAAGACCATCATCAACCGGTCAAGTCCTTGGCAAAGACAAAGACCATCTCTTGACCAAAGTCCCTAGCAAAGGCAAGGTCACCAATCATTGTTCAAAATCATCATTCACCTGGACAAGCCTCCACAAAGAAGCAAAGCCAATCCATTCAACCATCATCAATCCTTGGTCAATCCTCTTCAAGAGAAAGACCAATTCATCTAATCATCAAAACCGAGTTCTTGAAGAAAGGAACTCAAAGATCATGTGGCTTGGTCAAGGCTCTAGCAATGACAAGACCGAATCACTCCATCAACACTAGGCTCGGCCAAGTACCTAGCAAAGACAAAGCCGAGCCATCCATGTTCTAGAAAGAGACCGATTAAGCAATATGACCAAATCGTCTCTACTCACTCTCGGCCAAAGCAACTCTCAAGTGCAAGGCCTATTCTTGTTACTCGGCTTATGCATCTACCAAGAGCTAAGCCAAAGACGTCAACAAACCTTGTTCCAATTGCACAAAGGAGGAAGAAAAGACTTCAAGAAGAAGCCAAAGCTCAAAACCTAGATGCAACTACAAGGAAAAGCCATACCACTACGAACTAAAGGCTGTCCCTAAAACCTTACTCTTCATTAAGTTTAAATTACAAGAAATAGAGCTGCACCATAATCTTGCTTAGTTCTTGTTTGTCTAGATAGCCTAAATTGAATCATTTGAAATTTGCTAGAGGAACTTAGGTTTAAATATGGCAAAATTACCCATTATTTCATTATTGGTTTATGGACTTATGAAGTTTTGTGAGCATCTCTATTATATCAAGTTAACCTTGCACTAAACTCTCTGTATCTCTTGAATCTTTTGAAGGTTCAAAGGAAAGGAGGTAAAGGGATCACCTCGGTTACTTGAGAAACAAGAAGAAAGCCACTAAGGAACATGAAAGAAGAAGGGTAAAGGGAGTCAAAAGTGTTCGGTCATGTCCTCTCACATTCAAGCTTGTGGAGAACAAAGCCGTGAAGAGGAAGTAAAGATTGAAGCTTGAAGAAAGCATAGAAGTAACTTCATCATCTAAGTGTGAAGAGCATAAGCAAGATGAGAAGTTTAAAGAACCCTTATGGAGAAACGATAAAGGCAAGAACTTGAACCAGTTTCTACTTCAGGGGGAGTGTGTTTGGCGAGCTAGAAAGAGTTCATTTGAATACTTTGAAGGCAAGTCAAGAAGAACTCAAGGCTCATCAAAGAAGACCTCTATCACACTAACTTATACTCTTTTTTCCCTTCGGTGTAGTTTTATCCCAATGGGTTTTCTCACCAAGGTTTTAATGAGGTTTGTTGGTGTGATGTCCAAGCTTAGCCATTTCATTAGGCTAAGCTTGAGGGGAGTGTTGAGACTAATGGTAACCCTTAATGGGCATTAGGTCGAAACATGTTGAGGAGCATAAGGCATTTACCCGGATAAGATATCCACTAAGGTAATGTCTCATCTTGTGGACCAAGTAAAGGCCCAAGTAGCTCCTTATATTACCTATAATAAAAGAGAAGAATCAAAAGAGGATAAAGAGGATCAATATGGGATCTTTGTCCACAAAGATTCACGTGCCAAACCACATAACAAGGCGCCCATGACCTGTCACTATCCGGCTCGGTTCCAAGCGCTACACGCTCCCAAGAGTGGAAAGCGACTTGTCTCTTCTTATCTCTCTCTCTCTCAACGGCTAGAAAGTAGTTTGTGGCTATATATGTTTGTTGTAAACTCTTGAAACAAAATAAGGAGGTTTAATCCTCTCTTCTCCAATATACTCTTTTCTCCTATTCTCTCTCTTGTTCATACTCTCTCCCTAAACTCAAGAACATCATACAAAACTTAATCTCTCAAGAACCTAAGCTAAATGGCTTTGCTTCTATTCTCCATTCTCTCATTCTTCCATAACTCGAATCTCTCATCCATATACTCTCAAATCCAACAGGGATGATATGATCGAGCACGAGGAACCTGATGAACCCGCTGAACCTGATGGGGTGACTACCCGAGCAATGGCCAAGAAGCTAGCCCAAGACGTTCAAGCATTGATCGTGGAGGAGCTTGGAGGAGCAGCTAAGAGCTTCTTCAACATCTTCATCATGGCCTAGAAAGAATACCAAGGTAATGAAACTAAGTGACTAAGTGTTTCGACTCGGTACTCTTTCCCTTTGCATAGGTTTGTCCCATTGGGTTTACTATGCAAGGGTTTTAACGAGGCCAAGAAGAGCGCTACGTCGGTTACTTAGTGACATTATCTTGAAGAGTGCAAGAGACGAGGCACTTTAAACTACTCGTTGTTCTATTTTAAACTACATGTTGTTCTTTGTTTTTCGGTGAAAGTCTTGTTGTTTTGTGACTTTCCTTTTTTGTCAAACTCGCCAAACCCTAGGGACTAAAGCGCTTGTGCTTTCTCCTTATATTGGCCGCCACTTTGCTTTGTATTCTTCAGTCAAGCATAATCGAAATCCCTTTGTTAGACTCACCTCTGGTTCTGCGAAAGAACTTGTCAAAACCGATTCAAGAGAGTTGAATCCGAGGCTTTTATAGGAGAGATCCTCTTTCAAAAGCTTCTACACTCATCAAGCAATCATCCCATCGATAGCTTGAGAAGTCCACCTCCCATATCACGACGCAACCACCACCATACCATCCTGTCCTGAGTCCATCCGCCCCCTATCATCACTCGCAACCATCCATCCGCCACGAGAGAGAGAGATTGCCTTCGCCATAGAGTAGAGATCCTCACCAAGGACGTACCATTATGAAACATCTAAAACGTTGTTTCTAAGACTCTAAACGAAGTGTCATGCAACATGAGTTATTATAAGTGTCTCAATGAGCTTTGTACTAGTTTGACGAACTTATGAAACATCTAACAACGCGGTTTCTAGTACTCTAAACCAAGTTTCATGCAACATGACTACTTATAAGTGTCTCAATAAGCTTTGTACAAGTTCTACGAACTTATGAAACATCTAACAACGCGGTTTCTAGGACTCTAAGCTAAATTTCATGCAACATGAGTGTTTATAAGTGTCTCAATGAGCTTTGTACAAGTTTGAAGAACTTATGAAACATCTAACAATGTGGTTTCTAGGACTCTAAACCAAGTTTTATGCAACATGAGTGCTTATAAGTGTCTCAATGAACTTTGTACAGGTTTGACGAACTTATGAAACATCTAACAACGCGTTTCTAGTACTCTAAACCAAGTTTTATGCAACATGAGTGCTTATAAGTGTCTCAATGAGTTTTGTACTAGTTTGACGAATTTATGAAACATCTAACAAATCGTTTCTAGGACTCTAAACGAAGTGTCATGCACCATGAGTGCTTATAAGTGTCTCAATGAGCTTTGTACTAGTTTGAAGAACTTATGAAACATCTAACAACGCGGTTTCTAGGGCTCTAAACCAACTTTTTTTCAACATGAGTTCTTATAAGTGTCTCAATGAGCTTTGTACAAGTTTGACGAACTAATGAAACATCTAACAACGCGTTTCTAGGACTCTAAACCAAGTTTCTTTCAACATGAGTTCTTATAAGTGTCTCAATGAGCTTTGTTCAAGTTTGACGAACTAATGAAACATCTAACAACGCGGTTTCTAGGACTCTAAACCAACTTTCATGCAACATGAGTGCTTATAAGTTTCTCAATCAGCTTTGTACAAGTTTGAAGAACTTATGAAACGTCTAACAATGTGGTTGCTATGACTCTAAACCAAGTTTTATGCAACATGAGTTCTTATAAGTGTCGCAATGAGCTTTTTACAAGTTTGACGAACTTATGAAACATCTAACAACGCGGTTTCTAGGACTCTAAACTAAGTTTCATGCAACATGAGTGCTTATAAGTGTCTCAATGAGCTTTGTACTTGATTGACGAACTTATGAAACATCTAACAACGCGGTTTCTAGGACTCTAAACAAAGTTTCTTTCAACATGTGTTCTTATAAGTGTCTCAATGAGCTTTGTACAAGTTTGACGAACTAATGAAACATCTAATAACGCGTTTTTAGGACTCTAAACTGTTAGTTTTAATGAGATTAAAGTGAAGTTTAGAAGATTGTGTTCTTGAGTTCCATGAAGAACATCAAGAACAATAGAGAGAGAATAGAGAGAGAAGGAGTTTAATCCGAAAAGAGTATATTAGATTAAATGTTTTGTGTTGTTACAATAGGATATTAATACAAGAGATATCGCCTAAAGAGGAATCAAAGGTAGATGCTAAAAACGTCCACATCCTCCTCGGTTAGCCGCGCCCACACGTCGCTTTCACTCGTGTAGCCGCGCTTCCTTATGGCAACCCGTGACGGTACGGACAAGTGAGCTACACGCTCCTAACGGCTCTATTGGAAGCGCATCTTCCCTTCTAGATTCTTCTTTGGTCTTCCTTGTATTTTGTAACTCCAACGGTAACATCACAACGGTAACTAAAGAGAACTTGTGTCTTTGCCTTTGATCACAAGCTAGGTCTTTGCCTTGGTGAACAAGTGTGTCCGGGCAAAGCCTTGGTCTCTTTTTAACACTCCCCCACAAGCTTAGCCTAATGCAATGGCTAAGCTTGGAACCCGCATAACCTTGCATCGTTAAAAACCTTGGTGAGAAAACCACTTGGGATAAAACTCAACTAAGGGAAAAGAGTACAAGCTTATGCGGTTGGAGACTTAGGCTTTGGTAGCCCGTGTGAGTCCTAGTCTTGGTAGGATGGACTCACAAACCTTCAAGCTTGCTGATTTGGTGAAGATGTCCGCGAGTTGGTCTTCACTTTTGGTGTAGCACGGTAAGATGGTCCCTTTGACCATTTGCTCTCACACTTGTGACAATCCACCTCTATGTGCTTGGTCCGTTCATGGAAGACCGAGTTGGTTGCTATGTGGATGGCCGCTTGGTTATCACAATGCATGGTCATTGGTGCTTCAATCTTGAAACCCAAATCCCCTAGCAAGTTCTTTAGCCACATGAGTTCTTGAGTTAGCTTCCTCATGGCTCTATACTCGGCTTCGGCGGTTGAGCAAGACACTATCTTTTGCTTCTGTGTCTTCCATGTGACAAGGTTGCCTCCAATGAAAGTACAATACCCGGTGGTTGACCGCCTGTCTTCTAGGTTCCCGGCATAGTCCGCGTCACAATACCCAACAACCTCCGTGCTTTTGTTGCAACCCATCCATATACCCAAGCTTGAAGTTCCCTTAAGGTACCCCAAGATCCTCATGATCATTTTCCAATGATGTTGCTTCGGCCTTTGCATATGTTGGGAGACTTGATTCACGACAAAGCATAGATCCGGTCTAGTGATGGTAAGGTAAATGAGCTTTCCCACTAGCCGTCTATATAGCATAGGGTCTTTGTATGGTTGATCGTCTTCACTATCCTCTTGAATGGTCTTGTAGCCGTCTTCAAGAGGTGTCTTGGCCACCTTGGTACCTGCCATATTGACAACACTTAAAACATCATGGGTGTACTTCCTTTGGGAGAGAAATAGACCTTCCTTTGATCTACATACTTCAATCCCAAGGAAGTACTTAAGCAAACCGAGATTTTTAATATCAAATTTGGACTTAAGAAAAGACTTGGTTTCTTGAATACCTCCCTTGTTGTTTCCGGAGATGATGATGTCATCTACGTATACAAGTACTACTAATATACCTTCTTGGTTTTGTAGTGAGAAGAGTGTGTGTTCGGCTTGTGATCTCTTGAATCCTCTTGCCATCAATGTTGAGCTAAGCTTGTGGTACCAAGCTCTTGGTGATTGCTTGAGACCGTAGATAGCCTTTCTTAACCTTAAGACTTTCCCGGGGTAATCTCTACTCCGGGTGGTGGAGTCATGTATACCTCTTCCTCAAGTTCTCCTTGTAGAAAGGCGTTCTTCACATCCATTTGAAAGAGATCCCAAGATAAATTAGTAGCCAAGGATAGAATGACCCTAACCATGTGAAGTTTGACCACCGGTGCAAAGGTATCCAAGTAATCCTCTCCATAGGTTTGAGTGAAGCCTCTTGCCACGAGTCTTGCCTTATGCCTTTCAATATCCCCATTGCTTAGATACCTGATGGTGAACACGTATCTAGAACTTACGGTCTTCTTGCCCTTGGGAAGATCAGTTTCATAGAAGGTTTCATTGTCTTCCATTGCCTTGTTCTCGGCTCTAACCGCATTGATCCACACTTCTTCCTTCATTGCTTCTTCATATGTCCTTGGTATCACATGTTGATCCATGGCGGTAAGGAAGGCTCGGTGTTCCTTGGGAATTCTTGCAAGAGAGCATGTTGCTTGAGTAGGATGGGCCACCGCCTTGCTATTGTAGTAGACCCTTGTGTTTACCCAATTAGATGGATGCTTCTTTACCCTAGTCCTTCTCCTTATAGTCGGCTCCGGTGGTACACTAGTCGGCTCACTTCCTCCTTGACCCACTTCTTGATCATGATCCTATTGAGCATGTCCTTGGTCTTCTTGTGATGTAGTTTGTTGATGAGCATTTGATTCTCCCCCGGACTCATTAGACTCTTGAGGTTTGGAGTTGGTTTGCTCATTGATGTTCTCCCCCTCATGATCAAGATGAGTGGGTTGTTGATTTGGTATGTCTTGGCTTGGCTCTTCTTCAAAGTCCATGCCAAGGTTCTTCATTAGGTTCCTTAGGCTTGTGGCTCTATCCGTGACCTTCTCGGGTAAGTCCTTCACACTATCCCAATTCTTGTCTTCATAGAAGCTTTTGCCTTCAAGGAACTTGACATCTCTTGAGACTATGACCCTTCTTGTCTCGGGTACATAGCATTTGTATCCTTTTTGTGTGTTGGAGTAGCCTATGAACATGACCTTGATGCTCTTTGCTTCAAGCTTGTTCCTTTGTTCACTAGGTACAAAAACAAAACACACACAACCAAAAACTCTTAGATGGTTAAGAATAGGCTTACTCTTATTCAAAACTTGAAAGGGAGATTGGTTGTTTAAGATTTGAGCAGGGGTTCGGTTGATGAGATAACACGCGGTTAAAACACCACCCGACCAAAACCGTTTTGGAATGTTCATGTGGAACATCATTGACCGTGTGACCTCCATGAGATGCCTATTCTTCCTCTCGACCACACCGTTTTGTTGCGGTGTATATGGGCATGTGGTTTGGTGAAGAATCCCATGGTTGGCTATGTGTTCTTTGAATGCTCGGCTTGTGTACTCTCCCCCATTATCCGACCTAAAGATTTTAATCTTAGCATTGTAATGGTTAGTCACATAGCTTTGAAAGTTTTTAAAAGCCTCTAATACCCTATCTTTAGTTTGTAAAAGAGTGACCCAAGTGTATTTAGAGCTTTCATCTATAAAAGTGACAAAATAAGCTTGATTATCCCTAGATTTGCAAGGAGAAGACCAAACATCCGAGTGGACCAATTCAAAAGGTTTGTAACACATTTTAGATTTTGAAAAAACGGTTCTACAATGTTTGCCCAAAATACAAGCCTCACAAGTTTGATGATCAAAAACAACATTAGGAAAAATAGTTTTTAAAGCATTCAAATGAGGATGACCAAGTCTAAAATGCCAAATAACATTGTTAACCTCGGCTATAACCGATTTAAAAGCATGACAAAGAGAAGTAGAAGTAGAAATAGAGTTTTTGAAATCAAATTCTTCAAGAACATAGAGGTCCCCTCTTGTGACCCCTTTTCCAATGATCTTCTCACTCTTAATATCCTGAAAAATCACATCATTAGGACTGAAAATAACCTTGCAATTCAAATCACAAGCAATGCGTTTAACGGATATAAGATTGGAAGTGAAACTAGGCATATAAAGAGCTTGAGAATCACTATCAAACAACTTAAGATTTCCTAACCCTTCTATAGGAATTTCACTTCCATTTGCAATGATGACATTACCTAAAGCCGGTTTAACATTACTAATTAAATCCAAGTTACTAATCATATGATGAGAAGCACCCGAATCAACAATAATAGGCTTATACGGTTTAATGTCTATATTTTGAGCACTAAGAGAGTAAAAGGGTGAAATACTGGAGCCCTTAAGGGCTTTGATGAGTGCGTCAAGGTCCGACTTCCTCACAAACTCGTCCATGTATGGGACAATGGCCGAATACTCCTCTTCCTTGCCATGGCTTGGTCCGCTTGTACTTGGTATGCTAGCCGAGTCATCGTGAGAGTAGTTGGCCTTGGCGTCCTTGAACTTGGCCGGCTTGAGGCTAGGGTGTAGGATCCAACACTTCTCCTTGTTGTGGCCTTTCTTCTTGCAATGCTCACACGTCAAGGCTCTCCTTTCTTCATATGTCTTGGAAGACGGTTTGAAAGCCACCTTGTTTGAGGTCACAAGCTTCTTCTTGCCATCAAATAGCTCAATGGAACCTTGTTCTCTTTGGAGTTGGGCACACACTTCTTCAAGGTTTGGTAGGGTATCGGCTCGGAGAAGGTGCTTAGTAACCTCCTTGTACGTAGCTGCCGTTGAGTGTGAGAAGCAAGCCAAAGACCTTGTCTTGCTCTCTCCTTTCATTTAGCACTTTTGGCTCCACGGTGCTTGGACGGAGCATCTCTAATTCAGCCCAAAGGGACCTAAATTTGCCGAAGTGCTTTGTGAACTTGGTGTCCTCTTGATTGAGGTCATTGATAGCTTTCTTGACTTCATAGACTCGGCTAAGGTTGGAGATATTGCCGTAGACGGTTTGGAGGGTATCCCACAATTCCTTGGCATTCTCACAATATGAGTATGCCTCCAAGATTGATGGCTCTAGGGATCCTTGGATGATTCCAAGGACCTTTTGGTCTAGTTGAAACCATTTCTCGTCATCGGAGGTGAGTTCTTCATTTCCGAAGTTGAAATCGATGGGGGCATCTTGCCTAGTAAGTGATGAGAATCAAAGGTTAAGAGGATATTATCATTAAAGAGAGATTGAGAGAACTTTTGTATATTAGAATATGGAAGAGACTTCCTTGATTACAAAGATATGCCAAGGACCAGATTATATAGTAAGGATACAACGAAGGGAACTAGGTAAATAAAGAGCCGTTTATGGATAAGAAAGCTTGTGTAGTCAAGGGAAGCGTGTGAAGTCAAGGAGCCAGCTGTGTGTGGTCAAGGAGCAGCTGGTCCGTGCATGTGCTGGCAAAAGCAGCGCGTCCGTGCATGTGCTGGCAAAAGCAGCGCGTCCTTATCTTAGAAGTAGCCGTTATTCTTTTTGTCCAATCATTGTCCATCTCTTCTTATCCAATCATTATCCAATGATTATCTCTTGTAATCATTGACTTGGGTCAATACCCTCCTTTCCACAAAGAGTCTCTCAAGCTCTTTATGTAGATTATGTCTCGGATTCATAGTCAACATAATGCTAAGACTATTTCTCCTCAACACTCCCCCTCAAGCTTAGCCTAAGGTGATGGCTAAGCTTGGAACCGCATGACTAAGCCTCATTAAAACCTTTGCAACCAAAACCCTTTGGGATAAAAGATTGCATAAGGGAAAAGAGTACTTAATCATACGGCTAGGGGTCTTCTTAGCACTTGATTGCATTGGTGAGTCCTAACTTGGGATGGACGAACTCACACACACTAATGCTTGCGGCTTTGGTGAATATATCAGCTAGTTGATCAGAACTCTTGGTGAAGCAGGGTAGAATCACTCCTTTGACCATTTGCTCTCTCACTTTGTGACAATCAACCTCTATGTGTTTGGTTCTTTCATGAAAGACAGAATTTGAAGCAAGGTTGATTGCTGCTTTGTTGTCGGCATGCATGGTGACCGGATCCTTTGATTCAATGCCTAGGTCTTTTAGAAGAGCTTTGAGCCAGATGATCTCCTGCGTTAGCTTCCTCATGGCTCTATATTCGGATTCCGTGCTAGAGAGGGAAACAATCTTCTGTTTCTTGCTCTTCCAAGTCACTAGATTTCCTCCAATAAAGGTGCAATATCCGGTTGTTGATCTTCGGTCTCCTTGATCACCAGCATAGTCAGCATCACAATAGCCTACAAGTTCTGTACTCTTGTTGCATCCCATCCATAAGCCTTGTCCTGGTGCTCCCTTTAGATATCTTAAGATTCTATTCACCATGTTCCAATGATGAACCTTGGGTTTTTGCATATGTTGGGAAACCCGATTCACGGCAAAGCAAATGTCGGGACGTGTGATTGTTAAGT
Source organism: Cochlearia excelsa (assembly GCA_963556525.1). Lineage (NCBI taxonomy): Eukaryota > Viridiplantae > Streptophyta > Magnoliopsida > Brassicales > Brassicaceae > Cochlearia > Cochlearia excelsa. Next base: position 3,672,094 of record CAUVZT010000001.1, read on the forward strand.
ATATCAGCTTACCCACAAGGCGGCGATATCTCTTGACATCCTTGAATGGTTTGTCCTCAATCTCCCCCTTGCGTATAACTTTATAGTCATTCTCCAAAGGGGTCTTTGCGGACTTGGCTCCTAGCATTCCTGTTTCCTTTAACAAGTCAAGAGAGTACTTCCTTTGAGACAAAAACAAACCATCATTAGTTCTACAAACTTCTATCCCAAGAAAGTATTTTAGTTCTCCTAAGTCTTTAATGTCAAAGGCAGTTTTGAGAGAAGCTTTAGTTTCAAGAATACCAACCTTGTCATTCCCGGTAATGATGATATCATCAACGTACACGAGAATGACTACTATACCTCTTTGGCTTTGGATGGTGAATAGAGTGTGGTCAGATTCAGATCTCTTAAAGCCTTGGTCTAGAAGAGTCTTGCTTAACTTGTGGTACCACGCTCTTGGAGATTGTTTGAGACCATATATGGCTTTCTTTAGACGTAAAACCTTTCCTTGAGTTATCTTGATCCCCGGAGGAGGAGTCATGTATACCTCGTCTTCGAGTTCCCCTTGTAGAAAGGCGTTCTTAACATCCATTTGCCATAAGTCCCATTCCAAGTTAGTAGATAGTGAGAAGATTACTCTTACGGTGTGTAGTTTGGCTACCGGGGCAAATGTGTCCAAGTAGTCTTCACCATATGTTTGAGTAAACCCTCTAGCAACTAGCCTCGCTTTGTACCTCTCAATGTCTCCATTGCTCTTGTATTTGATAGTGAAAACATATCTTGAGCTTACTGTCCTTTTTCCCTTTGGCAAATCAGTTTCATACCAAGTGTCGTTAAGTTCCATAGCCTTATCTTCTTCTTTTACAGCTTGGATCCATACATCATGCTCCATTGCCTCTTCATATGACTTTGGTATCCAATGCGAATCAATCTTCACTAGGAAGACTTGATGATCAAGAGGATATGTAGTCATATTGCACACGGCTTGAATTGGATGAGCAACTGCATGATTGTTGAAGTACACTCTTGTGTTTACCCAATGAGATGGATCCTTCCTTATACGGCTACTTCTTCTTAGCAAGGTAGGTTCCTCATGAATGTACTCTTCTTGGTTGCTTGGCTCATCTTGATTATGAACTTGTTGTTGATCAATTCCTTGACCATTAGCATCTTGTTGGGTTTGAGCTTCGGTTTGATCTTGTTCTTCATGAACTTGATGATCCGTTTGCTCACTACTCGGAATTGAATCATTGTTCTCCCCCTCATGATCAAGAGGAGGGTCTGTTGGATCTGGAAAGTTCATACCAAGGCTTTCCATGAGTCTTTTAAGGGCCATAGCTCTATCGGATCCGGATTGGGGAAGATCTTTGATGCTTTCCCACTTATTCCCTTCATAGAAGCTTTTTCCTTCTAAGAACTTCACGTCTCTTGATATGAGAACCTTTCTAGTTACTGGATTATAGCATTTGTAGCCTTTTTGAGTGTTGGAGTATCCGATGAACATGGATTTGACACTCTTTGGATCCAGTTTGTTCCTTAGTTCTCCTGGTATTAGAACAAAACATAGACAACCAAAAACACGTAAGTGAGATAAGAATGGTTTGGCTTTGTTTAAAATCTGGAAAGGAGAGGAAAGTTTAAGGATTTGTGTTGGTGTGCGGTTGATTAAGTAACATGCTGTCATAACCGCATCAGACCAAAAACGCTTGGGAACATTCATGTAGAACATGAGGGATCTTGCTACTTCCATCAGGTGTCTGTTCTTTCTCTCCGCAACACCATTTTGTTGGGGAGTGTAAGGACAACTTGTTTGGTGTACTATCCCATGTTTGGTAAGATGTTCTTTGAAAGGATGACTTATATACTCGCCACCATTATCTGACCTAAAAAATTTAATCTTGGCATGGTAATGGTTAGTGACATAAGTATGAAAATTCTTAAATGCCTCAAGAACTCTATCTTTGGATGGAAGCAGAGTAATCCATGTATATTTAGACTTATCATCAATGAATGTAACAAAGTATTTATGATTCTCTCTTGAGATGCATGGTGAAGTCCATACATCGGAGTGGATTAAATCAAAGCACATTTCATATTCATTATTAGACATAGGAAAGACAGTTCTACAATGTTTTCCTAGAATACAAGCTTCACAAGAGCTATTATTGAAAGAAACATTAGGCAATAACAAGCTTAAGGCTTTAGAGTTTGGGTGACCAAGTCTGGCGTGCCAAATAACATTATTCGCTTCTACTAAGACAGAATTAAAAGCATAAGAAAGATGGGAGCTTGAGTTTCCTTCAAGAACATAAAGATCTCCTTTGGTGCATCCCTTACCAATGATCTGTTTTGTATCAATATCCTGAAAAATTACATCGTTAGGACTAAACCGAACATGACAATTTAGATCAGTGGATATGCGTTTTACAGATAACAAATTAGAGGTAAAGGTAGGCATATATAAGGCGTCAACATTTCTATCAAACATCCTAAGCTTTCCTAAACCTTTAATAGGAACCTTACCACCATTTGCCACAATAACATTTCCTAACATTGGTTTTATATTTTCCATTAGATTTGAACTACTTATCATGTGATGTGAGGCACCAGAATCAATTACCAATGGCTTTTCAATTTGAGCATTAAGAGAGATTATAGAATCCATACCGGACCCTTTAAGGGCCTTGATGAGGGCATCCAGATCAGATTTCTTCACATACTCATCATTGAAGGGAACTACGCAAGAGATTCCTCATCTTTACTTTGGCTTGAGGAGGATCCACCTTTAACCGAGTCTTCTTGAGTGAAATTTGCCTTAGGTTCTTTGAATTTGTTTGGTTTTAGATGGGGATGAAGGATCCAACACTTATCTTTGAGATGTCCTCGCTTCTTGCAATGATCACACACCATAGCCTTACGTTCTTCGTTTGGCTTGTACACCATGGCTTTGTTGGCAGTTGCAAGTTCTTTCTTTCCTCCAAATAGCTCATGAGATCCTTGCTCTCTTTGGAGCTGAGAACATACGGCTTCAAGGGAGGGAAGAATCTCAGCACGAAGGAGATGCTTGATAACATCTTTGTAGCTTGAGTTGAGAGTAAGAAGGAGACCGAAGACCTTGTCTTGCTCCTTTCTTTCATTGATGACGTTGGGATCAATAGAGCTTGGTCTCAACATTTCAAGTTCTGCCCATAAGGCTCTAAACTTTCCAAAATGTTGAGTAAACTCCATGTCTTCTTGTGATAAATCGGTTAAGGCTTTCTTTACTTCATAGACCCTAGAGAGATTAGAGATGTTTCCATACACTGTCTTGAGAGTATCCCAAAGTTCCTTAGCCGATTCACAATACGAGTATGCTTCAAGGATGGAAGTATCAAGTGTGCTTTGAATGATACCAAGCACCTTTTGATCATTCTGAAACCATTTCTCTTGCTCGGCGGTAAAGTCCTCTTCCTCGGTTAGATCTGATGGTGGTTGATGCTTGATGATATGATTCCATAAGCCACGGCCACCAAGGGCTGTTTTGATAGTGCGAGTCCAGAGAAGGTAGTTAATACCCTTGAGAATCACCGTGGGAGCAAAGATCTTGGAAATAGATGTATTTTCATTAGTATCCTCCATGAAGAACAAGTAGATTTTGAAAAGAGAAAAAAAAATGAAACTTTGTCAGATTCTGGACAAAAAGAACAACTTTTGGAAGGAAGAACACAGATTTGAAGAATAAAGATTTGAAGAATAAAGATTTGAAGAACACAGATTTGAGAATAAATTTTGTGCGGAAGTGTAGATTAGGAGCTTGAAAGCTCTGATACCATGATGAGAATCAAAGGTTAAGAGGATATTATCATTAAAGAGAGATTGAGAGAACTTTTGTATATTAGAATATGGAAGAGACTTCCTTGATTACAAAGATATGCCAAGGACCAGATTATATAGTAAGGATACAACGAAGGGAACTAGGTAAATAAAGAGCCGTTTATGGATAAGAAAGCTTGTGTAGTCAAGGGAAGCGTGTGAAGTCAAGGAGCCAGCTGTGTGTGGTCAAGGAGCAGCTGGTCCGTGCATGTCTTGGCAAAAGCGGCGCGTCCGTGCATGTGCTTGGCAAAAGCAGCGCGTCCTTATCTTAGAAGTAGCCGTTATTCTTTTTGTCCAATCATTGTCCATCTCTTCTTATCCAATCATTATCCAATGATTATCTCTTGTAATCATTGACTTGGGTCAATACCCTCCTTTCCACAAAGAGTCTCTCAAGCTCTTTATGTAGATTATGTCTCGGATTCATAGTCAACATAATGCTAAGACTATTTCTCCTCAACAGTAAGGATATGGTTCCAATAGCCGCGGCCACAAAGTGCAATCTTCATGGTTCTTGCCCATAGTAGGTAGTTTATACCTTTCAAGGTAACCGGACAAGAAATCTTCTTCGATTTTTTGTCTTCCATGGTTTACCGAGAGATTTGAAGATGAAAAGGCTTGTCTTGTTTTGTACAAGTTCAAGCTCGGATAGATCTAGAATGAGAGATGTCACCTTTTTCAGATCTAGAATTCGTAACCGAGAATGTCGAGTGTTACCGAGAATCGTCGAGCACCGAGAAAGCCAGTACCGAGAATCGCCGAGCAACGAGGAATCCCGTACCGAGAATCGCCGAGCAACGAGAACGCCCGGACCGAGAATTTTGTAACCAAAGAAAAATGGCCGAGAGAGATTTAGCGGAAGCGATTAGGTTCCGGAGCAAAGTTGCTGCGATACCATGTTAGTTTTAATGAGATTAAAGTGAAGTTTAGAAAATTGTGTTCTTGAGTTCCATGAAGAACATCAAGAACAATAGAGAGAGAATAGAGAGAGAAGGAGTTTAATCCGAAAAGAGTATATTAGATTAAATGTTTTGTGTTGTTACAATAGGATATTAATACAAGATATATCGCCTAAAGAGGAATCAAAGGTAGATGCTAAAAACGTCCACATCCTCCTCGTTTAGCCGCACCCACACGTCGCTTTAACTCGTGTAGCCGCGCTTCCTTATGGCAACCCGTGACGGTACGGACAAGTGAGCTACACGCTCCTAACGGCTCTATTGGAAGCGCATCTTCCCTTCTAGATTCTTCTTTGGTCTTCGTTGTATTTTGTAACTCCAACGGTAACATCACAACGGTAACTAAAGAGAACTTGTGTCTTTGCCTTTGATCACAAGCTAGGTCTTTGCCTTGGTGAACAAGTGTGTCCGGGCAAAGCCTTGGTCTCTTTTTAACATAAACCAAGTTTCATGCAACATGAGTGCTAACAATGTGGTTGCTAGGACTCTATACCAAGTTTTATGCAACATGAGTGCTTATAAGTGTCTCAATGAGGTTTGTAAAAGTTTGACGAACTTATGAAACATCTAACAACGCGTTTCTAGGACTCTAAACCAAGTTTTATGCAACATGAGTGCTTATAAGTGTCTCAATGAGCTTTGTACAAGTTTGACGAACTTATGAAACATCTAACAACGCGGTTTCTAAGACTCTAAACGAAGTGTCATGCAACATGAGTGCTTATAAGTGTCTCAATGAGCTTTGTACTAGTTTGACGAACTTATGAATCATCTTACAACGCGGTTTCTAGGACTCTAAACCAAGTTTCATGCAACATGAGTGCTTATAAGTGTCTCAATGAGCTTTGTACAAGTTCGACGAACTTATGAAACATCTAACAACGCGGTTTCTAGGACTCTAAACTAAGTTTCATGCAACATGAGTGCTTTTAAGTTTCTCAATGAACTTTGTACTAGTTTGACGAACTTATGATACATCTAACAACGCTTTTTCTAGGACTCTAAACTAAGTTTCATGCAACATGATTGCTTATAAGTGTCTCAGTTAGCTTTGTACAAGTTTGACGAACTTATGAAACATCTAAAACGCTGTTTCTAAGACTCTAAATGAAGTGTCATGCAACATGAGTGCTTATAAGTGTCTCAATGAGCTTTGTACTACTTTGACGAACTTATGAATCATCTTACAACGCGGTTTCTAGGACTCTAAACCAAGTTTCATGCAACATGAGTGCCTATAAGTGTCTCAATGAGCTTTGTACAAGTTCTACGAACTTATGAAACATATAACAACGCGGTTTCTAGGACTCTAAACTAAGTTTCATGCAACATGAGTGCTTATAAGTGTCTCCATGAGCTTTGTACTAGTTTGACGAACTTATGAAACGTCTAACAATGTGGTTGCTAGGACTCTAAACCAAGTTTTATGCAACTTGAGTGCTTATAAGTGTCTCAATGAGCTTTGTACAAGGTTGACGAACTTACGAAACATCTAAAAACGCGTTTCTAGGACTCTAAACCAAGTTTTATGCAACATGCGTGCTTATAAGTGTCTCAATGAGCTTTGTACTAGTTTGACGAACTTATGAAACATCTAACAACCCGTTTCTAGGACTCTAAACGAAGTGTCATGCACCATGAGTGCTTATAAGTGTCTCAATGAGCTTTGTACTAGTTTGACGAACTTATGAAACATCTTACAACGCGGTTTCTAGGACTCTAAACCAAGTTTCATGCAACATGAGTGCTTATAAGTGTCTCAATGAGCTTTGTACAAGTTCAACAAACTTATGAAACATCTAACAACGCGGTTTCTAGGAATCTAAACTAAGTTTCATGCAACATGAGTGCTTATAAGTGTCTCAATGAGCTTTGTACTAGTTTGACGAACTTATGAAACATCTAACAACGCGGTTTCTAGGACTCTAAACCAAGTTTCTTTCAACATCAGTTCTTATAAGTGTCTCAATGAGCTTTGTACAAGTTTGACGAACTAATGAAACATCTAACAACGCGTTTCTAGGACTCTAAACCAAGTTTCTTTCAACATGAGTTCTTATAAGTGTCTCAATGAGCTTTGTACAAGTTTGACGAACTAATGAAACATCTAACAACGCGTTTCTAGGACTCTAAACCAAGTTTCATGCAACATGAGTTCTTATAAGTGTCTCAATGAGCTTTGTACAAGTTTGACGAACTTATGAAACATCTAACAACTCGTTTCTCGGACTCTAAACCAAGTTTCATGCAACATGAGTGCTTATAAGTGTCTCAATGAGCTTTTTACTAGTTCGACGAACTTATGAAACATCTAACAACGCGGTTTCTAGGACTCTAAACCAAGTTTCATGCAACATGAGTGCTTATAAGTGTCTCAGTGAGCTTTGTACAAGTTTGACGAACTTATGAAACATCTAAAACGCAGTTTCTAAGACTCTAAACGAAGTGTCATGCAGCATGAGTTCTTATAAGTGTCTCAATGAGCTTTGTACAAGTTCTACGAACTTATGAAACATCTAACAACGCGGTTTCTAGGACTCTAAACCAAGTTTCATGCAACATGAGTGCTTATAAGTGTCTCAATGAGCTTTGTACTTGTTTGACGAACTTATGAAACATCTAACAATGCGGTTTCTAGGACTCTAAGCTAAATTTTATGCAACATGAGTGCTTATAAGTGTCTCAATGAGCTTTGTACAAGTTTGACGAACTTATGTGTAGAAAAGTATAGATCTTTGTGTTTAGAGAGTAATTAGTGAGAGATTAAGAGAAGAGATTAAGAGAATATAGAGGAAAATGTATTCGGATAAAAGAGGAAACCTTGTTCCTTAATTTTACAATGATAAGCCAATACATGTATATAAGGTGAAATATTAAGAAAGATCTAGAATGGAGTCGTTTATGGATAAGGGAAGCGTGTGTAGTCAAGCCTTGCTTTTGGCCCGCACGTATCGGCTATGCGCTGTCCAAGACCGGTCTTCGTGTACGAATCCAATAAGCGCTCGACCACATGTGCGCGAGAATGCGCGGGCGCCAGGCTGGAGCGCGGATAAGGTTTTGTCGCCTACCGACTCCAATATAGCCGTTATCCGCTTTATCACCTTAACACTTATCACACTTCTTCTTATCACTTCTCCTTATCACGTCTTCTTATCTTTTACCTCTTATCACCTTTTGGCTCTTATCATATCATATTTGGTCGCCTAGACTTTACCGTTGCCCATTGCTTCTTGGTCACGGTTTCCATCTTTACCGCCAAATATGTTGTTGCTCAAATCTTCTCAACACTCCCCCTCAAGCTTAGCCGTGGGGAATGACTAAGCTTGGAAACCTCCTATCTAGCCTCGTTAAAACCTTAACAAGTAAAACCACTTGGGATAAAACTTGTTAAGGGAAAAGAGTACTAGATGTTTCGGTTTAGGGTCTTTATTGCTTGATGAGGTTGATGAGTCCCATCTTGGAGTGGATGAACTCAAAAACCTTGGTGCTTGCAGCTTTTGTAAAGATATCAGCCAATTGGTCTTCACTCGTTGTGTAGCATGGCAGGATGATCTTCTTTACCATAGCTTCCCGGACTTTGTGGCAATCAACTTCCACATGTTTGGTTCTCTAATGAAACACCGAGTTGGATGCAAGGCTAATTGTTGATTTGTTGTCGGCATGCATAATCATAGGCGTCTTGACTTCAATTCCCAAATCCGTAACCAAAGCCTTGAGCCCAATTAACTCTTGAGTTAACTTCCTCATTGCTCTATACTCCGACTCGGTTGTTGAACAAGAGACCACCTTTTGTTTCTTGCTCTTCCATGTCACCAAGTTGCCTCCTATGAACGTGCAGTACCAAGTGGTAGATCTTCTATCTCCTCTGTCTCCTGCCCAATTTGCATCACAATAGCCCACAATTTATGTGTTCTTGTTGCATCCCATCCAAACTCCTTGTCCCGGTGCACCTTTGAGATATCTTAGGACTCGATGGTTCTTTGGCTTATGCATGTGTTGTGATACCTGATTCACAGCAAAACATATATCAGGTCTTGTAATGGTAAGGTAAATCAGCTTACCCACTAGTCTTCGGTATTGTTTTGGATCCTTGTAAGGCTCGTCTTCAAACTCCCCTTTCCGGATATCCTTGTGGTTCTCTTCTAAGGGAGTTTTTGCAGCCTTGGCTCCAAGTTTTCCTGTTTCAACCAAAAGATCAAGAGTATATTTTCTTTGGGATAAGAAGAGGCCTTCCTTAGACCTGCAAACTTCTATTCCAAGAAAGTATTTAAGCTCACCAAGGTCCCTTATATCAAAAATAGACTTTAGTTGAGCTTTGGTAGCTTCTACTCTTACCTTGTCATCCCCTGTGATGATTATATCATCAACATACACGAGGATGACTACTATACCTGTTCGGCGCTTGCTTGTGAACAAGGTGTGGTCAGATTCTGATTTCTTGAAGCCTTGGTCTAGGAGGGTAGTGCTCAGTTTGTGATACCAAGCCCTAGGAGATTGCTTTAGACCATATATAGCTTTCTTCAATCTCAGAACCTTGCCTGGAGTGATTCTGTTAGCTACACCAGAAGGAGGTGTCATGTAGACTTCATCTTCTAGTTCACCTTGTAAGAATGCATTCTTCACATCCATTTTCCATAAATCCCATTCCAGATTTGTGGCTATTGAGAAGATCACTCTTACTGTATGTAGCTTGGCAACGAGGGCAAAGGTTTCAAGGTAGTCTTCTCCATAGGTTTGGGTAAACCCTCTAGCAACTAACCGAGCCTTATACCTTTCTATGTCTCCATTGCTCTTATACTTGATGGTGAACACATATCTAGAGCTAACCGTTCTCTTGCCTTGAGGAAGATCTGCTTCTTCACAAGTTTCATTAAGTTCCATTGCTCTGTCTTCTTCCTCTATTGCCTTGATCCACACATCATGCTCCATAGCTTCTTCATATGTCTTTGGTATCCAGTTCTCATCCATCTTGGCCATAAAGACTTGATGTTCTTGAGGGAAGGAAACCATGCTGCATACTGCTTGGATAGGATGTGCCACAGCTTGATTGTTGAAGTAGACTCTTGTATTAACCCAATTTGATGGTGGGTTTTTAGTTCTAGTACTTCTCCTTAACGGTTGTACTAGTTCTTCTTCCACCTCATGAACCGGACTTTGATCATGACCTGAATCAACCACTTGCTCTTCTTGACTTTCATGTCCTGTTTGAGTTTCATGTGTTGATTCTTGATTCTCCCCCTCATGATCAAGGTGGGATTCTTGTGGTTCTTCATTGCTTGGAAGGTTGTTTATGTAGGAAAGTAGAGAATAGAGGAGAGATTGTGAAGCTCACAAGAGAATACGAAGATTATGAGTATGTGTTTAAGAGAATATGTGAAGAGAATAGGTAGTTTCGGTGTAGAGAGTAATGGAGATTTAGAGAGATTAGAGAGTATTTGTGGAGAGAGTATTTGTGAAAGAGTATATTATTGAAGAGAGGACTAGCCTCCTTAATTACAAAGATGTGCATAAGAGGAGTTTATATAGAAAACTACAAGGAGTATCTAGGTTAAATGACACGATCTTGCTAGCGGATCTCTGAACGGACTGACTCGACGCGTAACAATGGGATGGACAGGGAAGAGAAGAAGGCGGGGATGAACTACTCAAGCTACTTGTGGATAGCAGCTCGATGGATAGGAGAAACACTCGAAGCTATAGCGGCTATGAGTGGTTCGGATTCAATCTCAGAATCGTGAAGGAGGTTAGACTCGCCCAACAAGAGTATAAAGCTTAACTTTTCTTATCATTCAACGCTGCCCTAAAACAAAGGTGGGCGATTACAATATATAGGCATAAGCCTTTAGGGTTTAACAAAAATAGAAAACGGCGTGTAGTTTAAATGAGATAAAACGACAAAGCGTTGAAAGTAAATAAATGGCAAGATGTTTCCTTGTTGTAAAAACAACAAGGTGTTCTTGGTTTGCCTTTAACCATGCGAAATCACTAAGTGGTATTGGGCCTCGATAAAAACCTTGCAATGGAAAACCCAATTGGGACAAAACCATTGCTAAGGAAAAGAGCGTCCCAGAAGATGTCCCACTTAGTGTTGCGTGCTATGGCCTTCTCCATGCACGAACACGTTCCAAACTCTCTCAAGTACCTCCTCCTCGGCCTTCTCCGCGAGTTGTTGCATTCCTTTGATCATCTCCTTAGCTCTTGCTCGGGTTATGGCTCCTGCTGGTGCTGGCTCGTCCTCCTCTGAGCTCACGATCATATCATCCTCTCCCTCTTGAAAAGGATTTGACCTCAAATCCGAATCTGCAACAAACGGGGTTAAGTCAGAAACTGATACGTCCTTAGTTCTAGACCGATACTCCGTGACAAGGCGAGTACTACGATGAAATGAAAACCGTGGTGGGTCGATGGGAAAACGGCGGATAACTCCGGGCTAGGAGGTGGGGATGGAGATGTGGAAGCGATGGATGGAAAGGGGACGTCTCAAGGAGGCTATGGAGCAACCGCCCGATGGATAGAAGAGACGCTTGGAAGCAAGTATGCTTGTAAGCGGCTCAAGTTCACAAAGGAACCGAGAGGAGTCGACTATAAGAAGTTTTTAGGTAAAAGTTGACTGAAGAAGAAGAAGGTGCGGCGCAACCCTTATATAGAGGAGGCACAAGTCGCAACTCTCTTTTAGGGTTGTGCGTTTAACAAAAAGGAAATCCGAGAAAAGGAAATCCGCACAAAAATGGAAAAACACAAAGAGAAAAGGAAATCGCCAAAACAACACGGCGTTCCTTAAAGAAAAGATAGAACAACGAGTAGTGTGAAAATGCCTCGTCTCTTACATTCTTCAAGCCATGATTGCTAATGGACGACGTGGTGTTCTTCTTGACCTCATTAAAACCCGGTGGGAAAAAGAGTATCAAGCGAGACACCTAGTCCGCTTAGCTTTCATAGCTTGGTCTTCTTACGTGGTGGCGGTGAATATGTTGAAGTAGCTCCTAGGTGATACTTCCTTGTCCATGGTACTTGATAAAGCTATCTTGGCTAACTCCTCGGCTTTGGACCGTGTGATCACGCCTTCCCGTCCTTCGGTGATTGGTGCACGTGCGCCTTGTTGATCGGCATCGGTATCGAGTGGTCGAGGTTGGTCGATATCGAGTGGTCGATGTTGGTCGGCATCGGTATCGAGTGGTCGAGGTTGGTCGATATCGAGTGGTCGATGTTGGTCGATGTCGAGTGGTCGATGTTGATCGTCGAGTGGTCGATGTTGATCGGCATCGGTATCCGATTCTGGTTCCACGCTCATATCATCCCCTCCTTCTTGAAAAGGATTTGTCCTCAAATCTGCATCATAAATAAAGGGAGACAAATCAGACACATTGAAGGAATCCGATATCGTGTACTTACCTTGGAGGTCGATCTTGTAGGCGTTGTCGTTGATCCGCCGGACCACCTTGAAAGGTCCGTCTACTCGGGGCATGAGTTTGGACTTCCTCTCGGTGGGAACCGTTCTTTCCTCGGATGGATCCACACCAAGTCGCCTTCTTGAAACACCATTTTCCTCCGGCCCTTGTTGGCATGCTTGGCGTATTGCTCGGTTCTCCTCTCAATGTTCTCCTTGGCCTTCTCATGCATTTTCCTAACCTGTTCAGCTTTTTTCTTGCCATCAACACTAGACATTTCACTCAAAGGTAAGGCGATTAGATCTAAGGGAGACATGGGATTAAATCCGTATACTAGTTCAAAAGGAGAGTAGAGAGTCGAAGAATGCTTAGCGTGGTTATAGGCGAACTCAACATGGGGTAGACACTCTTCCCATGTCTTAATGTTGCTCTTCACCGGGGTTCTCAAGAGCGTGGATAACGACCTGTTCACCACCTCGGTTTGACCGTCCGTTTGCGGATGACATGTGGTGGAAAAGGATAGTTTGGTTCCTAGCTTGGCCCATAACGTACGCCAAAAATGGCTCGGGAACGTGGTGTCACGGTCGGAGACAATGACTTGAGGCATGCCGTGTAGCCTTACCACTTCCGGAAAAACGGGTTAGCTACACCCACGGCGTCATCCGTCTTGTGGCATGCAATGAAATGGGCCATTTTGCTGAACTTGTCTACAACCACAAAGATGGAGTCTCTACCATTTCTGGTTCGAGGTAAGCCAACTACAAAGTCCATAGATATATGAGTCCAAGGGTGAGAAGGAATGGGTAACGGGGTATACAAACCGTACGGCTGAACCTTACTCTTGGCTTGCTTACAAGTGACACACCTAAGACATATTCTTTCCACATCTCTTCTCATACGCGGCCAATAGAAGTGGGCTTGAAGACTTGCCAAGGTCTTGGCCACTCCGAAGTGTCCGGCTAGTCCCCCACCGTGGGCTTCTCGGACAAGTAGTTCCCTAACCGAGCCGGTAGGTATGCACGGCCGATGGTGAAAGAACAGTAGCCGTCCTGTCTATAATAATTCTCACAAGCAAACTTAGCACATTTCAAGTAATAAGAACCAAACTCGGAATCGATTCATACAACGTTTTAAGCACTTCAAATCCTATGAGTCTAGATGTCAATTCTGAGATTAGAGTGTACCTCCGAGACAATGCGTCGGCTACGACATTGTCTTTACCTTTCTTATACTTGATAACATAGGGAAACGTCTCGATGAACTCAATCCGGCGGCCATGCCTCTTGTTCGGCTTACGTTGTCCCTTCAAATGCTTGAGCGACTCATGGTCCGTGTGGATTACAAACTCCTTCGGCCAAAGATAATGCTTGCCAGGTTTGCAAAGCCCTCACCAATGCATATAATTCCTTGTCATAGGTAGGATAGTTCAGCGTCGCTCCTCCTAATTTCTCACCGAAGTAGGCAATTGGCTTCTTATCCCGCATAAGAACCGCACCAATACCTACACCGAAGCATCACACTCAATCTCGAATGTTTTAAGAAAATCGGGAAGCATGAGTAAAGGGGAATTGATAAGCTTCTCTTTAAGGCTTTGGAAAGCCTGGTCACGGGCGTCCTCCCACTTGAAACCGACGTCTTTCTTAATGACTTCCGTAAGTGGTGCTTTGCAAGAGTGCTGAAATCCTTGACAAAGCGCCTATAGAAACCGGCTAGACCATGGAAACTTCGGACTTCTCCTACTTGTGGTAGGTCTCGGCCAATCACGATAGCCTTTATCTTCTCATCATCAACCTGTACTCATGCACTCACAACAAAGCCTAAGAAAACAACCTGCTTAGTACAAAAAGTGCATTTATCAATGTTGGCGAATAAGTTCTCCCTCCGTAGGACTTCAAGGACGGCTCGTATGTGGCTAATGTGCTCGGCCAAGTTCTTGCTAAAGATGAGGATATCGTCGAAGTACACCACCACGAACACACCTATAAAAGATCTCAACACATGGTTCATTAGTCTCATGAAAGTACTAGGTGCGTTAGTGAGACCGAACGGCATTACAAGCCACTCATACAAGCCTTGCTTAGTTTTGAAGGCTGTTTTCCATTCATCACCCTCCTTCATCCTAATATGATGATAACCACTCTTAAGATCTATCTTAGAGAAAAGGTTAGAACCACACAATTCATCAAGCATATCATCAAGTCTAGGAATAGGGTGGCGATACTTCACCGTGATGTTATTGATGGCTCGGCAATCAACACACATGCGCCATGATCCATCCTTCTTGGGCACAAGCAACACCGGTACAGCACATGGACTCATGCTCTCTCGATGTGCCCCTTCCGCATTAGCTCCTCCACCTGTTTCGAAGCTCCTTGGTCTCCACCGGATTGGTTCGGTAGGCGGGTCGATTGGGGAGTGCGGAACCTGGCACAAAGTCAATCTGGTGCTCAATGCCGCGTATAGGAGGCAAGCCTGGTGGAGTTTCCTGGGGAAAAACGTCACTAAAATCCTGCAATAGCTTAGCCATTTCACTAGGAAGCTCTGTGAGGGGTTAGTACTAACAAGGCTTTCCTTGTACACAAACAATAACATAGAGCAATTGGAATTCATAAGTTCGGACACTTCTCTTTGGTTAATGTAGAGGTTGGCGTGTGGGCCAGGTGTCTTCTCCTTTTCTTCCTTGAGTTTGAGATAGAGCTGGTCTTGGTACACTTCACTTGGAGTAAGAGGAACCGAGTGATCTTGCGGCCATTGAACTCAAACGTGTGCTTGTTTGTGTACCCGTCATGGAGTACTTTCCGGTCAGATTGCCACGGTCGGCCAAGCGGCACATGGCTGGATCCCATGGGTATGACATCACACAGGACCTCATCTTCATATTTGCCTATGGACGGCGTGAAACGGACTGTTGTGTGACGGTGAGAGCACCACTATCGTTGAGCCACTTGCGGCTTGTATGGCGGGGATGGGTGATGGGTTCTAGGCTTAGCTTCGGACCATTAGCTCACTGGCGGCATTGGTGCAGCTACCCCCATCTATGATCGGCTGCATACCTTTCCTTTGACCGGGCGGCGTGTGTGGAAGAGGTGGTTTCTCTGCACTAACTCCTCCGGCTGGTTACGGACACTCAACGCCCTCCCGACTACCGGCATCTCTCCAACAGCTGCGGCTTCCTCCTCCTCTCCATCTTCTGGTTCGACTCGAATCTGTGGAACTACCTCTCCATTGTCCAGAATCATGAAGACTTTCTTGTTGGGACAATCTCTCGAGTAGTGTCCCATCCCTTGGCATCTAAAACACCTAACATTCTTTGGAGGAGGTGTTGGTTCGGCCTTTGGGATCAAACTTGACCTCTTCTTTCGTCGTGGAAGTAGGCTTGGCATCCTTGGAGAAAAGTGGCCGAGAAGGTAGGAATTCCTTGGGTTTATTGGTCGTGGAGGAGAAGCTCGGCTTGGCGTACCTTCTTTTGTTCGACTCTCCACTAGTTCGCCTTGTGCACGAGTTCCTCAAGATCCATATAAGTCTGGAGCTCCACCTTGTCCTGGATGTCCCGGCTGAGTCCACCAATGAACCGTGCCATGGTTACTTCGTCATCCTCCTCTAGTCCGGCTCGGATGAGAAGGGTTTCCATCTCCTGGAAGTAGTCTCGGACTGTGGTGGACCCTTGGGTGAGCTTCCTCGGCTTGTTGAGAACTTCCGGTGGTAATGGCTCGGCACAAACCTTTTTCTCAAGTGGGTGGTGAGTTGGTGCCAAGTGGTGATGGGCGGCTCATGATGACGGTTCCGTGTGGTGCAAAGCTGATCCCACCACAAAAGTGCGTATTCACTAAATTCTGAGACGGCTATCTTTACTTTGTTTGAGGCATACGTATCATGGCACAAGAAGCTGGACTCCATCTTCCTTTCCCGGTCAAGATAGGCTTCGGATCATTCTTGCCGAGGAATGGTGGGAACTTGGCCTTGATATGCTTTAGCTGCTGGCTCTCCGAGTCTCTCGGGTCGTCCTGTCTCGTCTCGCACGTCTCCGGCTTCGCCTACTACGGTACGAGACGTTGACGCCGTAATACTCGTCGCTAGAGCCGATGTAGACGCGTTGCCGGCTATGGTCTGTGTAGGACGGTGTGGAGCAGCGTGTGGCCTACGCCGGGTGCTCGTCCTCTGGCTCGCTCGGCTCGGCATGCACCCGTTGCCGTGGTTCCCTCTGCTCGTTTGCGTTGGTTGAACGGAGGTTGCGGACGCTTGGAATCTAGATGTACCGGCAACGCCCTTACCTTTGCAAATCCGCATGGCATCGGATGGAGTTGGAGTTGACCCACCCTCAGAGTCTGAGGTTCCCTTTGCGGTTTCCTTGGTTTGCCGCTCACGTTCCGGAGTAAGTTGTTGGGCAATACGGTGAGGCGGCACTTGGGCCATTGCTTCAGCCACTGCGTTGCTATGAGTTTTTTGAGGTCGTCAATCGCTTCGGGTGATAGGGACATGGTACACTGTTGCAAAAGCGGGTAGCTCGCGGTAAGTTGTTCTCACACAAAACACAAGCTACAAAGAGTAAAAGGAGTTCGGGTACGCGACAAAAAAGGAAAATGGCTACGCGGTTTTGAAACAAGGAAAAAGGAAATCGGATTTTAAGTAAAACGCGAGTTTTGTTCAAAAAGGAAATCTTTCACAACACGTTTTCAAGTTACGTTTAGGGTTTTCTAAGATCAAAACATAAAGTTGCCGCCGCGCACAACAATCACAAGAACACGACGAACAATCAAAAACAACTTAGTTACTATCAACTCAAACGGATGCGCACACAACAAGTTTTAATCAAGCGATTCGAGGTGATAAAAGTTTAAGGAAAGAAGTGACTCGGCCTTTGGTACGAGTTTGGCTCGATACCACGATACGTCCTTAGTTCTAGACCGATACTCCGTGACAAGGCGAGTACTACGATGAAATGAAAACCGTGGTGGGTCGATGGGAAAACGGCGGATAACTCCGGGCTAGGAGGTGGGGATGGAGATGTGGAAGCGATGGATGGAAAGGGGACGTCTCAAGGAGGCTATGGAGCAACCGCCACGATGGATAGAAGAGACGCTTGGAAGCAAGTATGCTTGTAAGCGGCTCAAGTTCACAAAGGAACCGAGAGGAGTCGACTATAAGAAGTTTTTAGGTAAAAGTTGACTGAAGAAGAAGAAGGTGCGGCGCAACCCTTATATAGAGGAGGCACAAGTCGCAACTCTCTTTTAGGGTTGTGCGTTTAACAAAAAGGAAATCCGAGAAAAGGAAATCCGCACAAAAATGGAAAAACACAAAGAGAAAAGGAAATCGCCAAAACAACACGGCGTTCCTTAAAGAAAAGATAGAACAACGAGTAGTGTGAAAATGCCTCGTCTCTTACATTCTTCAAGCCATGATTGCTAATGGACGACGTGGTGTTCTTCTTGACCTCATTAAAACCCGGTGGGAAAAAGAGTATCAAGCGAGACACCTAGTCCGCTTAGCTTTCATAGCTTGGTCTTCTTACGTGGTGGCGGTGAATATGTTGAAGTAGCTCCTAGGTGATACTTCCTTGTCCATGGTACTTGATAAAGCTATCTTGGCTAACTCCTCGGCTTTGGACCGTGTGATCACGCCTTCCCGTCCTTCGGTGATTGGTGCACGTGCGCCTTGTTGATCGGCATCGGTATCGAGTGGTCGAGGTTGGTCGATATCGAGTGGTCGATGTTGGTCGGCATCGGTATCGAGTGGTCGAGGTTGGTCGATATCGAGTGGTCGATGTTGGTCGATGTCGAGTGGTCGATGTTGATCGTCGAGTGGTCGATGTTGATCGGCATCGGTATCCGATTCTGGTTCCACGCTCATATCAGAAACATTGAAAGAATTTGATATGTTATACTTCCCTTGTAGGTCGATCTTGTAGGCATTGTTGTTGATCCTTTGGATGACTTTGAATGGTCCATCTACTCGCGGCATGAGCTTAGACTTCCTCTCAGCTGGAAAGCGTTCCTTCCTCATATGTACCCAAACCAAATCTCCTTCTTCGAAGACTATCTCCTTGCGTCCCTTGTTTGCATGCTTGGCGTAGAGTCTAGTCTTCTTCTCAATATTCTCCTTAGCCTTCTCGTGTATCTTCCTCACCTGATCAGCCTTTTTCCCTCCATCTACATTGCCCCTCTCGGCAAAAGGTAAAGAAATCAAGTCTAGAGGTGATAGTGGATTAAAACCATAAACAATCTCAAAAGGGGAAAAAAGAGTAGAGGAATGCTTAGCGTGGTTATAAGCAAATTCAACGTGGGGTAAAGACTCTTCCCACGACTTCAGGTTGCTCCTTACCATGGTCCTTAACAGCGTAGACAACGATCTATTCACTACCTCGGTTTGGCCATCGGTTTGCGGATGACAAGTGGTGGAGAATGTCAACTTAGTCCCGAGCTTAGCCCATAGTGTACGCCGAAGTGACTCAAGAACTTGGTGTCTCGGTCTGAAACTATCACCTTAGGCATTCCATGGAGGCGTACTACTTCCACGAAGAAGAGATTGGCTACGCTCACGGCATCATCGGTCTTGTGGCTTGCAATGAAGTGAGCCATCTTGCTTGAACTTGTCAACTACAACAAAAATAGAATCTCTACCATTCCTGGTGTGAGGTAAGCCTATCACAAAGTCCATAGAAATATCGGTCCATGGGTGAGAAGGAATAGGTAAAGGCATATATAACCCATTTGGCTGAACCTTACTCTTCGCTTGTTTGCAAATAGCACAACAAGAACAAACCTTTTCAACGTCCTTCTTCATGTGTGGCCGGTAGAAATGGGCTTGGAGACTCGGCAATGTCTTTGTTACACCGAAGTGCCCGGCCGGACCGCCTCCATGGGCTTCTCTTACAAGTAGCTCGCGTCTTGATCCGCCGGAATACATAGTCGGTTGTTAAAGAATAGATAGCCATCTTGTCTATAAAACTTCTCATATGCAAACTTAGAACACTTAGAGTAATAATCACCAAAATCAGAATCACTAGCATATAATTCCTTTAGTAATTCGAACCCAATCGGCTTAGAATCTAGAGAAGTGATTAGAGTATACTGCGGGACAATGCATCGGCAACTACATTGTCCTTACCTTTCTTGTACTTGATGATATAGGGGAATGTCTCAATAAACTCTATCCGGCGGCCATGTCTCTTGTTGAGCTTTTGCTGCCCTCTCGGATGCTTGAGAGACTCATGATCGGTATGTATCACAAACTCTTTAGGCCACAAATAGTGTTGCCACGTACGCAAGGCCCTCACGAGTGCGTACAGCTCCTTGTCATACGTAGGATAGTTCAAGGTGGAACCTCCAAGCTTCTCACTAAAGTAGGCTACGGGCTTCTTGTCCCGCATAAGAACGGCTCCAATACCTACACCGGATGCATCACACTCGATTTCAAATATCTTAAGAAAATCGGGGAGTATTAGTAAGGGAGAGTTGATAAGCTTCTCTTTCAAGGCCTGGAAGGCCTTCTCTGGTCGTCTCCCCATTTGAATCCAAAGTCCTTCTTGATCACTTCGGTGAGTGGCGCGGCTATGGTGCTGAAATTCTTCACGAACCGCTTTGTAGAAACCAGCTAGCCCATGGAAGCTTCGAACCTCACTAACATTTGTAGGCACTGGGCCATTCCTTGATGGCTTTGATCTTCTCCTCATCTACTTGTACCCCTACTGCACTCACAACAAAACCTAAGAAAACAACTTGATCGGCGCAAAAGGAACACTTAGATAAGTTAGCAAAGAGTGATTCGGAACGCGAAGTTCTAGAACCGATTTGATATGGTCCAAATGCTCATCCAGGCTCTTGCTTGTAGATCAGAATATCATCGAAGTAGACTACTACGAACACTCCGATAAATGGCCTAAGCACATGGTTCATAAGCCTCATGAAGGTGCTAGGTGCATTGGTGAGTCCGAAAGGCATCACTAGCCATTCATAGAGTCCTTGCTTCGTCTTGAACGCGGTCTTCCACTCATCTCCTTCTTTCATACGGATTTGGTGATACCCACTCTTGAGATCAATCTTTGTGAAGATGGTGGAACCACACGGCTCGTCTAACATGTCGTCTAGGCGCGGAATAGGATGCCTATATTTGACGGTGATGTTGTTGATGGCTCGGCAATCCACACACATCCTCCGGGTACCGTCTTTCTTCGGCACAAGCGGCACGGGAACTGCGCACGGACTCATGCTCTCACGGATATAGCCCTTACTCATCGGTTCCTCTACTTGTCTTTGTAGCTCCTTGGTCTCCAATGGGTTGGTCCGGTAGGCTGGTCTGTTTGGTAGAGCCGCGCCGGGCACTAGATCAATCGATGCTCAATCCCGCGGATAGGTGGCAAACCATGTGGGATCTCTTCGGGAAATACGTCATTGTATTCCTGCAATAACTTAGACATACCACTAGGGAGCTCCTGTGCATTGTTAGTACTTACAAGGGACTCCTTGTATATAAATAACAATATAGGCGGATCGGGGTGTAAGTCCTTAGATACTTCACCGTGGTTGATGTAGAGGTTGGTGTTGAGTGATGGTTCCTTCTCTTGCTCGGCCTTGTGTTTGAGATAGAGTTGATCCTGGTAGATCTCACTAGGTGTGAGGGGAACGAGAGTGATCTTGCGGCTCTTGAACTCAAATGAGTACTTGTTAGCATAACCGTCATGAGTGACTCTCCTATCGAATTGCCATGGCCTTCCTAACAAGACGTGACTCGATCCCATGGGCGAACATCGCATATAATCTCATCTACGTACTTACCAATGGCCAAGGAAATTTTAACTGTTGCGTGACGCTCAAGGCTCCACCTTCGTTCAACCATTGCAGCTTATACGGGCGCGGATGCGGAGTGATGTCAAGATTGAGTTTCTTCACCATACTCTCGCTGGCGGCGTTGGTGCAACTACCTCCGTCAATGATGAGGCTGCAGACTTTCTCCTTAATGAGACACCTGGTGTGAAAAAGGTTCTCCCGTTGTACTAGCTCATCGCTTGTCCCTTGGGCACTAAGTACTCTTCGGTGACTAACATCTCCCCAACGGCTGCATACTCCTCCTCTTGGTCCGTCTCAACATCTGTCTCCTCCTGGGGAATGATCTCTCCATCGTCTCTTAACGGGAAGACCTTCTTGTTGGGGCATTCACGGGAATAATGCCCCATTCCTTGACACTGAAACATCGAACATTACCTAAGTTAGTAGTGTTCTTTGGCTTAAATGTTCCTTTGGCATCTCCTAGAGGTGCGGTTGAGGCTGGTTTGATGTCGTTTGAACTGGTTGGCTTAACGTCTCTGTATTCTCGTGGCTTGGACGTATTAGGCGTGTAGCTAGGCTTGGTAAAACGCCTCTTATTTTGTACTTCAATCAACTCAGCTTTGTGCACCATCTCCTCAAGATCCTCATAAGACGCAACTCCGGTTTGTCTTGAATGTCACGGCTAAGACCTCCTAGGAACCGAGCCATAGTAACTTCCTCGGCTTCTTCTAAGCTAGCACGAATCAGCAAGGTCTCCATATCCTGGTAGTAGTCTCGGACGGAGCTGGTTCCACAGGTCAACTTCACGAGTTTGTTAAGTGTTTCTCGGTGGTAATGGTTTGGTACAAAGCGCCTTCTCATGTGCGTGATGAGTTGTGGCCGAGGTAGTGATGGTCGGATCATTGTGTCGGTTGCGGGTAGCACATAGTTGATCCCACCATAGCGGCGCATAGTCGGCTGAACTCCGAGACGGCTATCTTCACCGATTCACCGGGTAGGTGTCATGACACACAAAACTTGATTCCATCTTCCTTTCCCAGTCTAGGTAAGCTTCCGGGTCATTCTTGCCTTGGAATGAAGGGAATTTGGCCTTAATGTGCCTAAGTTGCTGCTTCACGGGTCCCTATGGTCCTCTCGGTCACGTCTATAACTCCTCCTGCTTCGGTCGGATGCATTGTGACCATAATAGTCTTCTCCGAGTCGACATAGACGGGGTGTTCAGCGGGTGGTGGCCTTGACGGTTAGCGTCGGTAGGTGCTCGGTGTGTCTGTCTCGCTCTCTACGTTCTCTCGGTTCTTCGGCTGCTCGATGCCTCGGCTCCTCGGAACTCGAACTTCGACACCGACCGGGCGGACGTTGCGGACGAGCTTGGAATCTAGAGGCGCGGTAATGCCTTTTCCGCGCGCAATCCTCATAGCTTCTGAAGGGGTGGGTGTGCGCTCTTTCTCGGACTCCGATGTCGCCTCCTTGTCCTCATCGACTTGTTTCTCACGTTCCAAAGCTAGCTGCTGCGCAATTTGCGAGGCGAGGACTAGTTGGATGGTCTCGGTGATTTGTGTAGCAATGAGCTTTCGATATCCTCCATAGCGTACGTAGAGGCCTCCATGTACACTGTTACACGCGAAGTAAATCGAAGTAAGATGCTCTAAGAGATCAAAGAAAAGGAAAAGGGAAAAACGAAATAAAAGGAAAACTTGCTCTTCAAGATTTTTGGTTAAAAACACGTTTTCAAAAAAAGGAAAACTCACAAAAACAGAATCTGAAAAACTTGGACGTCACGACTTGGATCTAATCACAAATTCAGCACAATCACGAAGAACAATCAACTAGCAACCTATCGAACTTAATAACTATAGATCGAATCACGTAAATTTACCAACAAGACTCAAGAACGAGATTCAAAAAGTTCTAAGCAACCTATCGGACGAGTTAACTAGGTAGCGATTCGTTGAGATTTAGAACACAATATATCGCACAAATCCTAGGTTTCTCTAGCACTTAACAAGCAAAGAATCGATTCTCAAGCAATCAATGATTCGGAACAGATCTAAAAACACAATATCAATCAAATCTAACAAGTTTAATCGGGCGATATTGTATCTCCACAAGTTCTAATCAAAACAGATTGAAACGAAAAGGGTTAAGAGATTGAGAAGACTCGGCCTTGGTTCGAGTTGGCTCGATACCACATGACACGATCTTGCTAGCGGATCTCGAACGGACTGACTCGACGCGTAACAATGGGATGGACGGGGAAGAGAAGAAGGCGGGGATGAACTACTCAAGCTACTTGTGGATAGCGGCTCGATGGATAGGAGAAACACTCGAAGCTATAGCGGCTATGAGTGGTTCGGATTCAATCTCGGAATCGTGAAGGAGGTTAGACTCGCCCAACAAGAGTATAAAGCTTAACTTTTCTTATCATTCAACGCTGCCCTAAAACAAAGGTGGGCGATTACAATATATAGGCATAAGCCTTTAGGGTTTAACAAAAATAGAAAACGGCGTGTAGTTTAAATGAGATAAAACGACAAAGCGTTGAAAGTAAATAAATGGCAAGATGTTTCCTTGTTGTAAAAACAACAAGGTGTTCTTGGTTTGCCTTTAACCATGCGAAATCACTAAGTGGTATTGGGCCTCGATAAAAACCTTGCAATGGAAAACCCAATTGGGACAAAACCATTGCTAAGGAAAAGAGCGTCCCAGAAGATGTCCCACTTAGTGTTGCGTGCTATGGCCTTCTCCATGCACGAACACGTTCCAAACTCTCTCAAGTACCTCCTCCTCGGCCTTCTCCGCGAGTTGTTGCATTCCTTTGATCATCTCCTTAGCTCTTGCTCGGGTTATGGCTCCTGCTGGTGCTGGCTCGTCCTCCTCTGAGCTCACGATCATATCATTAAATGTAGCCGCGGTCAAAGAAGCATGTGGAGTCAAGTCTTTGGTCTTTGGTGCGTGTGGAGTCAAAGGCGCGTCCAGCCTGGTCCGTACATGGTGAGCTGGCTTGGTCCTTGCCTTATCCACAAGAGAGCCGTTACTACTTTATCACCTCCTTGGCTTATCTCCTATACAAGTTCCTTATCACCTTTTGGCTTATCTCCTTTATCAATCTTCTTATCACTTATCTTCCTTCCTTATCATCTTTGCCTTATAACTCTTTTGTTTAAACCTTGCCTTGTAAGACAAGTTTGAACATGTTTCGACCTAATGCCTTTGAAAGGTTAACATTAGTCTCAACACTCCCCCTCAAGCTTAGCCTAATGAAATGGCTAAGCTTGGACAACCGTTTAACAAACCTCGTTAAAACCTTAGATGGGAAAACCACTTGGGATAAAACCACATCTAAGGAAAAAGAGTGTAAGTTAATTCGGTTAGGGGTCTTCTTTGGTGAGCCTTGAGTTCTTCTTGACTTGTCTTCAAAGTCTTCTCAAATGAACTCTTTCTAGCTCGCCAAACACACTCCCCCTTAAGTAGAAACCGGTTCAAGCTCTTGCCTTTACCGTTTCTTCATAAGGGTTCTTTGAACTTCTCATCTTGATTATGCTCTTCACACTTAGATGATGAAGTTACTTCTATGCTTTCTTCAAGCTTCAATCTTTACTTCCTCTTCTCGGCTTTGTTCTTCACAAACTTGAATGTGAGAGGAAATGGCCGAACACTTTTGGCTTCCTCCTCATTCTCTTCATTTCTCCTTAGTAGCTTTCATCCTTCTTGTCATCCAAGTAGCCGAGAATGATCACTTCACTCTTCTTTCCTTTGAACCTTCAAGAGTTTCAAGAAATACATAGAGTTTAGTGAACGAATACTATGATATGATTAGATAGATATGCATAAGAAGCTTAAGTCTAACTTAATGAATCAATGAGTAATTTTGCTATTTAAACCTAAGTTCCTTAACAAATTTCAAATGATTTCACATAGGTTTTAATAGACTAAGCAACTTTTAACAAGGGCAATGATTAGTTTTATCAAAGAACTAAGCAAGTATATAGGATGCGGCTCTAGTTCTAAGAATATTCTAATCATAACCAAGTTTCATGCAACATGAGTGCTTATAAGTTTCTTAATAAGCTTTGTACAAGTTTGACGAATTTATAAAACGTCTAACAATGTGGTTGCTAGGACTCTAAACCAAGTTTAATGCAACATGAGTGCTTATAAGTGTCTCAATGAGGTTTGTAAAAGTTTGACGAACTTATGAAACATCTAACAACGCGTTTCTAGGACTCTAAACCAAGTTTTATGCAACATGAGTGCTTATAAGTGTCTCAATGAGCTTTGTACAAGTTTGACGAACTTATGAAACATCTAAAAACGCGGTTTCTAAGACTCTAAACGAAGTGTCATGCAACATGAGTGTTTATAAGTGTCTCAATGAGCTTTGTACTAGTTTGACGAACTTATGAATCATCTTACAACGCGGTTTCTAGGACTCTAAACCAAGTTTCATGCAACATGCGTGCTTATTAGTGTCTCAATGAGCTTTGTACAAGTTCGACGAACTTATGAAACTTCTAAAAACACGGTTTCTAGGACTCTAAACTATGTTTCATGCAACATGAGTGCTTATAAGTTTCTCAATGAGCTTTGTACTAGTTTGACGAACTTATGAAATATCTAACAACGCGGTTTCTAGGACTCTAAACTAAGTTTCATGCAACATGAGTGCTTATAAGTGTCTCAATGAGCTTTGTACAATTTTGACGTACTTATGAAACATCTAAAACGCTGTTTCTAAGACTCTAAACGAAGTGTCATGCAACATGAGTTCTTATAAGTGTCTCAATGAGCTTTGTACAAGTTTGACAAACTTATGAAACATCTAACAACGCGGTTACTAGTACTCTAAACCAAGTTTCATGCAACATGAGTGCTTATAAGTGTCTCAATGAGCTTTGTACAAGTTCTACGAACTTATGAAACATCTAACAACGCGGTTTCTAGGACTCTAAACTAAGTTTCATGCAACATGAGTGCTTATAAGTGTCTCAATGAGCTTTGTACAAGTTTGACGAACTTATGAAACGTCTAACAATGTGGTTGCTAGGACTCTAAACCAAGTTTCATTTAACATGAGTGCTTATAAGTGTCTCTATGAGCTTTGTACTAGTTTTACAAACTTATGAAACATCTAACAACGCGTTTCTAGGACTCTAAACGAAGTTTCATGCACCATGAGTGCTTATAAGTGTCTCAATGAGCTTTGTACTAGTTTGACGAACTTATGAAACATCTTACAACGCGGTTTCTAGGACTCTAAACCAAGTTTCATGCAACATGAGTGCTTATAAGTGTATCAATGAGCGTTGTACAAGTTCGACGAACTTATGAAACATCTAACAACGCGGTTTCTAGGACTCTAAACTAATTTTCATGCATCATGAGTGCTTATAAGTGTCTCAATGAGCTTTGTACTAGTTTGACGAACTAATGAAACATCTAACAACGCGTTTCTAGGACTCTAGACCAAGTTTCTTTCACCATGAGTTCTTATAAGTGTCTCAATGAACTTTGTACAAGTTTGACGAACTAATGAAACATCTAACAAGCGGTTTTAGGACTCTAAACCAAGTTTCATGCAACATGAGTTCTTATAAGTGTCTCAATGAGCTTTGTACAAGTTTGACGAACTTATGAAACATCTAACAACTCCTTTCTAGGACTCTAAACCAAGTTTCATGCAACATGAGTTCTTATAAGTGTCTCAATGAGCTTTGTACAAGTTTGACGAACTTATGAAACATCTAACAACTCGTTTCTCGGACTCTAAACCAAGTTTCATGCAACATGAGTGCTTATAAGTGTTTCAATGAGCTTTTTACTAGTTCGACGAACTTATGAAACATCTAACAACGCTGTTTCTAGGACTCTAAACCAAGTTTCATGCAACATGAGTGCTTATAAGTGTCTCAATGAGCTTTGTACAAGTTCTACGAACTTATGAAACATTTAACAACGCGGTTTCTAGGACTCTAAACTAAGTTTCATGCAACATGAGTGCTTATAAGTGTCTCAATGAGCTTTGTACAAGTTTGACGAACTTATGAAACGTCTAACAATGTGGTTGCTAGGACTCTAAACCAAGTTTCATGCAACATGAGTGCTTATAAGTGTCTCTATGAGCTTTGTACTAGTTTGACAAACTTATGAAACATCTAACAACGCGTTTCTAGGACTCTAAACGAAGTTTCATGCACCATGAGTGCTTATAAGTGTCTCAATGAGCTTTGTACTAGTTTGACGAACTTATGAAACATCTTACAACGCGGTTTCTAGGACTCTAAACCAAGTTTCATGCAACATGAGTGCTTATAAGTGTATCAATGAGCGTTGTACAAGTTCGACGAACTTATGAAACATCTAACAACGCGGTTTCTAGGACTCTAAACTAATTTTCATGCATCATGAGTGCTTATAAGTGTCTCAATGAGCTTTGTACTAGTTTGACGAACTAATGAAACATCTAACAACGCGTTTCTAGGACTCTAAACCAAGTTTCTTTCACCATGAGTTCTTATAAGTGTCTCAATGAACTTTGTACAAGTTTGACGAACTAATGAAACATCTAACAACGCGGTTTTAGGACTCTAAACCAAGTTTCATGCAACATGAGTTCTTATAAGTGTCTCAATGAGCTTTGTACAAGTTTGAAGAACTTATGAAACATCTAACAACTCGTTTCTAGGACTCTAAACCAAGTTTCATGCAACATGAGTTCTTATAAGTGTCTCAATGAGCTTTGTACAAGTTTGACGAACTTATGAAACATCTAACAACTCGTTTCTCGGACTCTAAACCAAGTTTCATGCAACATGAGTGCTTATAAGTGTCTCAATGAGCTTTTTACTAGTTCGACGAACTTATGAAACATCTAACAACGCTGTTTCTAGGACTCTAAACCAAGTTTCATGCAACATTGTTGAGACTAATGTTAACCCCAAAGGGCATTAGATCGAAAACATGTTTAGAGAATAAGAGAAGTGTACAACAAGTAAAAGATAAAGAGGTGAAAAGATACTTAGATGCCAAAGAGATTCTTAAAGCATCAAGAAGATGCTTAGGCGCCAAAGAAGATGGTCAAAGAAGTCTTGGTGCCTAGAGGATTTGAATTGGTCAAGTTTTGGACCAAATACCCAAAGCGATAGTGACATCTCCGCAAGAAGACAAACCGCAAGGGAAAGCGCTCCATGAGCAGTCACTATCTTGGTCTCTCTCTTAGCCTTATCTTTAAATGGTCATGTGACCTAAAGAGACTCTATAAATTGACTTGTGGTCGACATTGTAATCTCTAAGGAGGCTAGTCCTCTCTTTCATATTCTATACAATATTCTCTCCACACATATTCTCTCTTAAACTCAAATATAATCTCTCTCTTGTTCTTGATGTTCTTGAAGGAACTCAAGAACACAATCTCTCATCTAATCTTATATTCTCCTCTTAATTCTAACATGGTATCGAGCATATGCTCCTCTCCTTTAGTTTTAATTCCGCACCTTCTTATTTCTTTTATAAACACAAAGATCTAGAGGAGGAAAAGAATGACCAAGATCCATGTGGTAAAACACTTAAGGTCTTGGTGAATCAATGCTCCTCTTAGGAAGAGAACCATGACCTCTTTGTCTCTTAAATGAGTGAAGAGACATGTTGAATCCAAGTTCCTTTCAAGAACAATCCAATCAAAACCGAATCATGGTGAGCATAGATTAAAATCTAGCTACATGATGTTTTTGGTTGTGTTGTTCTTTAAGATCTTTGTCTAGGCCGAAAGTTAGAGATTGAGAACCATGGATTTCTTACTTATATGAGTTTAAGGATCCTTGATGAATCCAAGAATCTTCTAACTTAGGCGCTTAGGCTATGAACAAGTATCCAAAGCATCAAAGCTTGGAACTTGTGAGCTAAAAGAGTAAGAGATCCTTGTGTATTGTCTCTTTTGAGAACAATAACATGTTGAATCCAAACTCCCTTCTTTATCATATAGTATAGATCCATAGATCTTGGTAAAACCTTTCTAAGAACACATTAATCATAATCGGTTCATGGAAAGATTGGATCTTTAAGATCTAGCTACATGTTTAAAAACATGGTTATGATTATGTTGTCTCTTTAAAAGTCTATGGATGGCTGAAAGTTAAAGATAGAGAACCATGGATTCCTCACTCTTGAGAGTATAAAGGAACCATGATGAATCCAAGTATCATTTAACTTTGGCATTAGGCAAGGACCAAGATATCAAAGCTCAAAGCTTGAATCTTGAGAGCTAAAAGGGTAAGTGAACCTTGTTGTTGTTTTTATAAGGCAAAAACAACTTGATGAATCCAAAACTCTTTCGTTTTTGTTTGTGCTTTAACAAGACCTTTGGAAAGGGAACCATGATCCGCTTAACTCCTAGTGAGTAAAGGACATGTTGAATCCAATTTCCTTGGTAAGGACAAGACAATCAAAACACATTCATTGCTAGCATAAATCAATAAGATCTAGCTACATGATAGTTTTGGTTGTATTGTCCTTCAAGATCATGGTCTAAACTGAGACTAATTGATGGGAATCATGGCTTTCCCACTCTTATGAGTCTAAAGGGACCTTGATAAACCAAATTCTATAAAGTTTCGGTTTAAAAGCATGTTTTTGAGCATATAATGGTTTTCAAAAGTTTTAAAGAATATATGCTCATTTGGTCCGAATTTAAATCTCCAAGACGATGAAGATGAGTAGTGGCGGTTGTGTAAGTGGAAACACAAGAGGGAGATAAAGAGATTAGTAGTTAACCTTGAGTCCTAATGATCCATTAAGATCAAGAAGGAATCGGTTAAACTCTATACCCTTTATCATCTTCATACCCCACTATAATATCCAAGTCTTGTTTCTTGCTAAAAGTCTTAAATCACTAGTCTTTGTTTAGTAAAGTGATTTGAGACTTAGAAAGGTTAGGATCCTTGGTTAACATTTGTCTTAGGACTTATTGCATTCAAAACCTCGGTTAATCCAAATGACCTCCGGTTTATCAAAGGGTAAAGAACCAAGATCCGCTTGTGATAAAGCTTATAAGATCGTTTGGTATCCAAACTCTCTTAGGGGGAAGAGAACCAAGCATCCATAAGTGTTGATAAAACACCGAGATCTTGATGAATCCGTTATAACCTCGGCTAACATGAATCCAAAAGAGAATCCATGACTACTTAAAAGGTGATACTTTTAGAGGTCATGATGAATCCAATTTTGGACTTATGGGGAAATGATTCACTACATTAACATCTATATAAGGTGAAGATGGAATGATGATCTATGTTTATTGTCATAAACCGCCTATGTGCATTTAAGTTTATGATACAAGATGAGTAACTAAGCTATGAAAGCTATCAAGTTACAATGAATCTAGTTTGTGTGTTTTAAGATCATGGTCCGCCATTGTGCACTAAAGACCATGGTCCCTTTCAAAGTCTTTATGGCAAGGAGCCATAAGCTAAAGACTCTTGTTGCTAACTTGAATCTATGTGTAGGTAAAGAAGCAAACAAGAGAATTTCTCGTAAAAAGAAGTCATGAATCCGATCTTAGACTAACCATTGAGGTGCTCTAAAAGGATAAATGACTTCTCCCAATGACCATCTTCCCAAAGGAATATCAAAAAGGGCTAATTCTAAACTCTTACTCTCTTTAAACCATATTATTAAGATACTAGGCTTTAGTAGTCTTTATGCTTCATGTTATATGCCATAGATTGCATGTTTAAAAGCCTTTACAAAAGCCTTTAGTAGTCTTAATAGTTAATAGATTGTAAAGTGTTTAAAGTTTCTATCTTATGCCGGTTAACCATGATACTTAATCCATTTTGTGTTTGATATAATGTAGGATCATTATGTTCAAACCTTAAGAAGATTTCATGAGACAACCCCTAAGCATAAAGAAGAAACACAAAAGTGCCAAAGAGAAAAGAAGTAAGAGGGAATGATCTAATGCCAAAGATGATGTCCTAAAGAGAAGATGAGAAACCTCTTTCTCAAAGAAGCTTGTGAAGAACAAAGCCGAGAAAGGAGGATAGTTCATGCCTTCCATCTTAATCATGAAGGGGGGGGAGAAGAAGTGTTAAATCACACAACTCTTCACGATCAAATGGAAGCCCATCATCTCGGCTAAAAGCTTCTACCAAAAGCTAAAGCCACCAAAATCATTCGGCCAAGTCACTAGCAAGACAAAGGCCATCACTCTCTTCGGCCAAGTCAAAGACAAGCCGAGCCAAATCAATCTCAACCGGTCAAAGTCTATGGCAAAGACAAGACCTTCATCACTCGACCAAAGTCCCTAGCAAAGACAAGGTCACCAATCTTCACTAAGTCTCGGTCTAAAGCCTCCTAGCAAAAGGAAAAGGCCGATCCATCTTATCATCATCTTTTGGTCAAGATTTAGCAAGTCAAAGACCTCCACTCAACCACCAACAAACCCGGCCAAAGTATCAAGAAGGACTAAGTCTCCACTACCACCAATCCGGCTAAATATTGACTAAAGTACCAAGAAGGATGAAGTCAATACAAAGCTCTCACTCTCGGCTCAAGTACCAAGAAGGACGAAGCCTCCACAACCAATCCATTTCGGCTTAAGTACCATCAAGATACAAGGCCAAAGTCTCATTGAAGCAAAGAAGAACCACAACTAGCTAAAGACACTTGAAGGAAGATCATAACTTGCTCAAGGAGTCCAAGAGCCTTCATCAATCACTCGGTCAAGCCTCTACAAAGAAGCAAGACCAATCCGTCCATACATCATCTATACTCGGCCAAACACCTATCAAGAAGCAAAGCCGAGTCAAGTCACCAACACAATGGGCGCTCGGACACCGGCGCTCGGGCACCGCCGCTCGTACATGGGCGCTCGGACATCGACATGGGCGCTCGGGCATCGTGCGTCTAACAAACTCTCGACCACCAATTCAGCTACGCATCTTCCAAGAGCAAAGTCGAACCACTTTACCATCAACATTCGGCCATGTTTCTAGCAAGAACAAAACCGAACCAATCGATCACATCAAGTCTTGGCCATGTATCCATCAAAGGAACCAAGCCGAGTTCAATACTCTTTCGGCCATGCATCTATCAAGAGCAAGAGCCAAACCAATCGACCTTGTTCCAATTGCACAAAGGAGAAAGCAAAGACTTCAAGAAGAAGCCAAAGCTCAAAACCTAGATGCAACTACAAGGAAAAGCCATACCACTACGAACTAAAGGCTGTCCCTAAAACCTTACTCTTTAAGTATACTAATTAGAATCATAAGGCTAGAATCATATCATATAATTGTGCTTAGCTTATGATCAAATCACTTGTTAAAAGAATGGTTTAAATTTGGGATTCAAGATGAATATAGATTATGCTTATCCTTTATATATCCAAATCGTCTTTACTAAGTCTAAATTCACTTGGACCCTTGTAGGTGCAAAGAAGTGATAGACCAAAGACAAGAAGGAAGTTCAAAGAAGAAGCAAAGAGAAGGAAAGATAGTCATCATGTTCGGCCCTAAGTCTCACACTCAAGTTTGTGAAGAACAAACCGTGAAGACCAAATCAAAGAACTTAACACCAAGTCAAGAAGACCAAGAAGAAGTGTTGAGTATCCAAAGAACCTCCATTGAAGAACACGGCAAGGACAAAGATCAAAACCGGTTCTAGCTTAAGGGGGAGCTTCGGCCAAAGTCAAAGTACTCAAGGCCAAGTTTAGAAGACCCCTAATTGCTAGACTTACACTCTTTTTCCATTAAACGCGGTTTTATCCCAAGTGGTTTTCCCGTTTAAGGGTTTTAATGAGGTTTGTTTAAGCAATGTCCAATCTTAGCTATTTCAATAGGCTAAGCTTGAGGGGGAGTGTTGAGACTAATGTTAACCCCAAAGGGCATTAGATCGAAAACATGTTTAGAGAATAAGAGAAGTGTACAACAAGTAAAAGATAAAGAGGTGAAAAGATACTTAGATGCCAAAGAGATTCTTAAAGCATCAAGAAGATGCTTAGGCGCCAAAGAAGATGGTCAAAGAAGTCTTGGTGCCTAGAGGATTTGAATTGGTCAAGTTTTGGACCAAATACCCAAAGCGATAGTGACATCTCCGCAAGAAGACAAACCGCAAGGGAAAGCGCTCCATGAGCAGTCACTATCTTGGTCTCTCTCTTAGCCTTATCTTTAAATGGTCATGTGACCTAAAGAGACTCTATAAATTGACTTGTGGTCGACATTGTAATCTCTAAGGAGGCTAGTCCTCTCTTTCATATTCTATACAATATTCTCTCCACACATATTCTCTCTTAAACTCAAATATAATCTCTCTCTTGTTCTTGATGTTCTTGAAGGAACTCAAGAACACAATCTCTCATCTAATCTTATATTCTCCTCTTAATTCTAACAAACATGAGTGCTTATAAGTGTCTCAGTGAGCTTTGTACAAGTTTGACGAACTTATGAAACATCTAAAACGCGGTTTCTAAGTCTCTAAACGAAGTGTCATGCAACATGAGTTCTTATAAGTGTCTCAATGAGCTTTGTACAAGTTCTACGAACTTATGAAACATCTAACAACGCGGTTTCTAGGACTCTAAACCAAGTTTCATGCAACATGAGTGCTTATAAGTGTCTCAATGAGCTTTGTACAAGTTCTACGAACTTATGAAACATCTAACAACGCGGTTTCTAGGACTCTAAACTAAGTTTCATGCAATATGAGTGCTTATAAGTGTCTCAATGAGCTTTGTACAAGTTTGACGAACTTATGAAACATCTAACAATGTGGTTGCTAGGACTCTAAACCAAGTTTCATGAAACATGAGTGCTTATAAGTGTCTCAATGTACTTTGTACAAGTTTGACGAACTTATGAAACATATAACAACGCGTTTCTAGGACTCTAAACCAAGTTTTATGTAAGATGAGTGCTTATAAGTGTCTCAATGAGCTTTGTACTAGTTTGACGAAATTATGAAACATCTAACAACGCGTTTCTAGGACTCTAAACGAAGTGTCATGCACCATGAGTGCTTATAAGTGTCTCAATGAGCTTTGTACTAGTTTGACGAACTTATGAAACATCTTACAACGCGGTTTCTAGGACTGTAAACCAAGTTTCATGCAACATGAGTGCTTATAACTGTATCAATGAGCTTTGACAAGTTCGACGAACTTATGAAACATCTAACAACGCGGTTTCTAGGACTCTAAACTAATTTTCATGCATCATGAGTACTTATAAGTGTCTCAATGAGCTTTGTACTAGTTTGACGAACTAATGAAACATCTAACAACGCGTTTCTAGGACTCTAAACGAAGTTTCTTTCAACATGAGTTCTTATAAGTGTCTCAATGAACTTTGTACAAGTTTGACGAACTAATGAAACATCTAACAACGCGGTTCTAGGACTCTAAAACAAGTTTCATGCAACATGAGTTCTTATAAGTGTCTCAATGAGCTTTGTACAAGTTTGAAGAACTTATGAAACATCTAACAACTCGTTTCTAGGACTCTAAACCAAGTTTCATGCAACATGAGTTCTTATAAGTGTCTCAATGAGCTTTGTACAAGTTTGACGAACTTATGAAACATCTAACAACTCGTTTCTCGGACTCTAAACCAAGTTTCATGCAACATGAGTTCTTATAAGTGTCTCAATGAGCTTTGTACAAGTTTGACGAACTTATGAAACATCTAAAAACTCGTTTCTCGGACTCTAAACCAAGTTTCATGCAACATGAGTGCTTATAAGTGTTTCAATGAGCTTTTTACTAGTTCGACGAACTTATGAAACATCTAACAACGCGGTTTCTAGGACTCTAAACCAAGTTTCATGCAACATGAGTGCTTATAAGTGTCTCAGTGAGCTTTGTACAAGTTTAACGAACTTATGAAACATCTAAAACGCGGTTTCTAAGACTCTAAACGAAGTGTCATGCAACATGAGTTCTTATAAGTGTCTCAATGAGCTTTGTACAAGTTCTACGAACTTATGAAACATCTAACAACGAGGTTTCTCGGAGTCTAAACCAAGTTTCATGCAACATGAGTGCTTATAAGTGTCTCAGTGAGCTTTGTACAAGTTTGACGAACTTATGAAACGTCTAAAACGCGGTTTCTAGGACTCTAAACTTAGTTTCTTTCAACATGAGTTCTTATAAGTGTCTCAATGAGCTTTGTTCAAGTTTGACGAACTAATGAAATATCTAACAACGCTTTTTCTAGGACTCTAAACCAAGTTTCATGCAACATGAG
The DNA here is from genome assembly GCA_963556525.1 of Cochlearia excelsa. Classification (NCBI taxonomy): domain Eukaryota; kingdom Viridiplantae; phylum Streptophyta; class Magnoliopsida; order Brassicales; family Brassicaceae; genus Cochlearia; species Cochlearia excelsa. The sequence continues at coordinate 3,707,268 of CAUVZT010000001.1, forward strand.
TGCTTATAAGTGTCTCAGTGAGCTTTGTACAAGTTTGACGAACTTATGAAACATCTAAAACGCGGTTTCTAAGTCTCTAAACGAAGTGTCATGCAACATGAGTTCTTATAAGTGTCTCAATGAGCTTTGTACAAGTTCTACGAAGTTATGAAACATCTAACAACGCGGTTTCTAGGACTCTAAACCAAGTTTCATGCAACATGAGTGCTTATAAGTGTCTCAATGAGCTTTGTACAAGTTCTACGAACTTATGAAACATCTAACAATGCGGTTTCTAGGACTCTAAACTAAGTTTCATGCAATATGAGTGCTTATAAGTGTCTCAATGAGCTTTGTACAAGTTTGACGAACTTATGAAACATCTAACAATGTGGTTGCTAGGACTCTAAACCAAGTTTCATGCAACATGAGTGCTTATAAGTGTCTCAATGTACTTTGTACAAGTTTGACGAACTTATGAAACATATAACAACGCGTTTCTAGGACTCTAAACCAAGTTTTATGTAAGATGAGTGCTTATAAGTGTCTCAATGAGCTTTGTACTAGTTTGACGAAATTATGAAACATCTAACAACGCGTTTCTAGGACTCTAAACGAAGTGTCATGCACCATGAGTGCTTATAAGTGTCTCAATGAGCTTTGTACTAGTTTGACGAACTTATGAAACATCTTACAACGCGGTTTCTAGGACTCTAAACCAAGTTTCATGCAACATGCGTGCTTATTAGTGTCTCAATGAGCTTTGTACAAGTTTGACGAACTTATGAAACATCTAAAAACGCAGTTTCTAAGACTCTAAACGAAGTGTCATGCAACATGAGTGTTTATAAGTGTCTCAATGAGCTTTGTACTAGTTTGACGAACTTATGAATTATCTTACAACGCGGTTTCTAGGACTCTAAACCAAGTTTCATGCAACATGCGTGCTTATTAGTGTCTCAATGAGCTTTGTACAAGTTCGACGAACTTATGAAACTTCTAAAAACACGGTTTCTAGGACTCTAAACTATGTTTCATGCAACATGAGTGCTTATAAGTTTCTCAATGAGCTTTGTACTAGTTTGACGAACTTATGAAATATCTAACAACGCGGTTTCTAGGACTCTAAACTAAGTTTCATGCAACATGAGTGCTTATAAGTGTCTCAGTGAGCTTTGTACAATTTTGACGTACTTATGAAACATCTAAAACGCTGTTTCTAAGACTCTAAACGAAGTGTCATGCAACATGAGTTCTTATAAGTGTCTCAATGAGCTTTGTACAAGTTTGACAAACTTATGAAACATCTAACAACGCGGTTACTAGTACTCTAAACCAAGTTTCATGCAACATGAGTGCTTATAAGTGTCTCAATGAGCTTTGTACAAGTTCTACGAACTTATGAAACATCTAACAACGCGGTTTCTAGGACTCTAAACTAAGTTTCATGCAACATGAGTGCTTATAAGTGTCTCAATGAGCTTTGTACAAGTTTGACGAACTTATGAAACGTCTAACAATGTGGTTGCTAGGACTCTAAACCAAGTTTCATTTAACATGAGTGCTTATAAGTGTCTCTATGAGCTTTGTACTAGTTTTACAAACTTATGAAACATCTAACAACGCGTTTCTAGGACTCTAAACGAAGTTTCATGCACCATGAGTGCTTATAAGTGTCTCAATGAGCTTTGTACTAGTTTGACGAACTTATGAAACATCTTACAACGCGGTTTCTAGGACTCTAAACCAAGTTTCATGCAACATGAGTGCTTATAAGTGTATCAATGAGCGTTGTACAAGTTCGACGAACTTATGAAACATCTAACAACGCGGTTTCTAGGACTCTAAACTAATTTTCATGCATCATGAGTGCTTATAAGTGTCTCAATGAGCTTTGTACTAGTTTGACGAACTAATGAAACATCTAACAACGCGTTTCTAGGACTCTAGACCAAGTTTCTTTCACCATGAGTTCTTATAAGTGTCTCAATGAACTTTGTACAAGTTTGACGAACTAATGAAACATCTAACAAGCGGTTTTAGGACTCTAAACCAAGTTTCATGCAACATGAGTTCTTATAAGTGTCTCAATGAGCTTTGTACAAGTTTGACGAACTTATGAAACATCTAACAACTCCTTTCTAGAACTCTAAACCAAGTTTCATGCAACATGAGTTCTTATAAGTGTCTCAATGAGCTTTGTACAAGTTTGACGAACTTATGAAACATCTAACAACTCGTTTCTCGGACTCTAAACCAAGTTTCATGCAACATGAGTGCTTATAAGTGTCTCAATGAGCTTTTTACTAGTTCGACGAACTTATGAAACATCTAACAACGCTGTTTCTAGGACTCTAAACCAAGTTTCATGCAACATGAGTGCTTATAAGTGTCTCAATGAGCTTTGTACAAGTTCTACGAAGTTATGAAACATATAACAACGCGTTTCTAGGACTCTAAACCAAGTTTTATGTAAGATGAGTGCTTATAAGTGTCTCAATGAGCTTTGTACTAGTTTGACGAAATTATGAAACATCTAACAACGCGTTTCTAGGACTCTAAACGAAGTGTCATGCACCATGAGTTCTTATAAGTGTCTCAATGAGCTTTGTACTAGTTTGACGAACTTATGAAACATCTTACAACGCGGTTTCTAGGATCGTAAACCAAGTTTCATGCAACATGAGTGCTTATAACTGTATCAATGAGCTTTGACAAGTTCGACGAACTTATGAAACATCTAACAACGCGGTTTCTAGGACTCTAAACTAATTTTCATGCATCATGAGTACTTATAAGTGTCTCAATGAGCTTTGTACTAGTTTGACGAACTAATGAAACATCTAACAACGCGTTTCTAGGACTCTAAACGAAGTTTCTTTCAACATGAGTTCTTATAAGTGTCTCAATGAACTTTGTACAAGTTTGACGAACTAATGAAACATCTAACAACGCGGTTCTAGGACTCTAAACCAAGTTTCATGCAACATGAGTTCTTATAAGTGTCTCAATGAGCTTTGTACATGTTTGACGAACTTATGAAACATCTAACAACTCGTTTCTCGGACTCTAAACCAAGTTTCATGCAACATGAGTTCTTATAAGTGTCTCAATGAGCTTTGTACAAGTTTGACGAACTTATGAAACATCTAAAAACTCGTTTCTCGGACTCTAAACCAAGTTTCATGCAACATGAGTGCTTATAAGTGTTTCAATGAGCTTTTTACTAGTTCGACGAACTTATGAAACATCTAACAACGCGGTTTCTAGGACTCTAAACCAAGTTTCATGCAACATGAGTGCTTATAAGTGTCTCAGTGAGCTTTGTACAAGTTTAACGAACTTATGAAACATCTAAAACGCGGTTTCTAAGACTCTAAACGAAGTGTCATGCAACATGAGTTCTTATAAGTGTCTCAATGAGCTTTGTACAAGTTCTACGAACTTATGAAACATCTAACAACGAGGTTTCTCGGACTCTAAACCAAGTTTCATGCAACATGAGTGCTTATAAGTGTCTCAGTGAGCTTTGTACAAGTTTAACGAACTTATGAAACGTCTAAAACGCGGTTTCTAGGACTCTAAACTTAGTTTCTTTCAACATGAGTTCTTATAAGTGTCTCAATGAGCTTTGTTCAAGTTTGACGAACTAATGAAATATCTAACAACGCTTTTTCTAGGACTCTAAACCAAGTTTCATGCAACATGAGTGCTTATAAGTGTCTCAGTGAGCTTTGTACAAGTTTGACGAACTTATGAAACATCTAAAACGCGGTTTCTAAGTCTCTAAACGAAGTGTCATGCAACATGAGTTCTTATTAGTGCCTCAATGAGCTTTGTACAAGTTCTATGAACTTATGAAACATCTAACAACGCGGTTTCTAGGACTCTAAACCAAATTTCATGCTAACATGACGTGCTTCTGAAGTGTCTTACAATGAGCTTTGTACAAGTTCTCTAAACCAAGTTTCATGCAACATGAGTTCTTATAAGTGTCTCAATGAGCTTTGTACTAGTTTGACGAACTTATGAAACATCTTACAACGCGGTTTCTAGTACTCTAAACCAAGTTTCATGCAACATGAGTACTTATAAGTGTCTCAAATGAGCTTTGTAGAAGTTTGACGAACTTATGAAACATCTAACAAAGCAGCGTTTCTAGGACTCTAAACCAAGTTTTATGCAACATGAGTGCTAGTGCTTATAAGTGTCTCAATGAGCTTTGTACAAGTTTGACGAACTTATGAAACATCTAACAAAGCAGTTTCTAAGACTCTAAACGAAGTGTCATGCAACATGAGTGCTTATAAGTGTCTCAATGAACTTTGTACTAGTTTGACGAACTTATGAAACATCTTACAACGCGGTTTCTAGTACTCTAAACCAAGTTTCATGCAACATGAGTGCTTATAAGTGTCTCAATGAGCTTTGTACAAGTTCTACGAACTTATGAAACATCTACTAACGCGGTTTCTAGGACTCTAAACTAAGTTTCATTCAACATGAGTGCTTATAAGTGTCTCAATGAACTTTGTACAAATTTGACGAACTTATGAAACGTCTAACAATGTGGTTGCTAGGACTCTAAACCAAGTTTTATGCAACATGAGTGCTTATAAGTGTTTCAATGAGCTTTGTACAAGTTTGACGAACTAATGAAACATCTAAAAACGCGTTTCTAGGACTCTAAACCAAGTTTTATGCAACATGAGTGCTGATAAGTGTCTCAATGAGCTTTGTACAAGTTTGACGAACTTATGAAACATCTAACAACTCGTTTCTCGGACTCTAAACCAAGTTTCATGCAACATGAGTGCTTATAAGTGTCTCAATGAGCTTTTTACTAGTTCGACGAACTTATGAAACATCTAACAACGCGGTTTCTAGGACTCTAAACCAAGTTTCATGCAACATGAGTGCTTATAAGTGTCTCAGTGAGCTTTGTACAAGTTTGACGAACTTATGAAACATCTAAAACGCGGTTCCTAAGTCTCTAAACGAAGTGTCATGCAACATGAGTTCTTATAAGTGTCTCAATGAGCTTTGTACAAGTTCTCTAAACCAATGTTTCATCTAAACCAAATTTCATGCAACATGAGTTCTTATAAGTGTCTCAATGAGCTTTGTACTAGTTTGACGAACTTATGAAACATCTTAGAACGCGGTTTCTACAAGTACTCTAAACCAAGTTTCATGCAACATGAGTGCTTATAAGTGTCTCAATGAGCTTTGTAGAAGTTTGACGAACTTATGAAACATCTAACAACGCGTTTCTAGGACTCTAAACCAAGTTTTATGCAACATTAGTGCTTATAAGTGTCTCAATGAGCTTTGTACAAGTTTGACGAACTTATGAAACATCTAACAAAGCGGTTTCTAAGACTCTAAACGAAGTGTCATGCAACATGAGTGCTTATAAGTGTCTCAATGAGCTTTGTACTAGTTTGACGAACTTATGAAACATCTTACAACGCGGTTTCTAGTACTCTAAACCAAGTGTCATGCAACATGACTGCTTATAAGTGTCTCAATGAGCTTTGTACTAGTTTGACGAACTTATGAAACATCTTACAACGCGGTTTCTAGTACTCTAAACCAAGTTTCATGCAACATGAGTGCTTATAAGTTTCATGCAACGCGGTTTCGAGTTTGTTGCTATGTGGATAGCCGCTTGATTATCACAATGCATGGTCATCGGTGCTTCAATCTTGAGACCCAAATCCCCTAGCAAATTCTTTAGCCACATGAGTTCTTGAGTCAACTTCCTCATAGCTCTATACTCGGCTTCGGCGGTTGAGCAAGATACTATCTTTTGCTTCTTTGTCTTCCATGTGACAAGGTTGCCACCAATGAAAGGGCAATAGACGGTGGTTGACTGTCTACTCTCTAGGTCCCCGGCGTAATCCGCGTCACAATACCCAATGACCTCCGTGTTTTTGTTGCAACCCATCCAAATACCCAAACTTGAGGTTTCTTTAAGGTATCCCAAGATCCTCATGATCATGTTCCAATGGTGTTGCTTCGGCTTTTGCATGTGTTGAGAGACTTGGTTCACGGCAAAGCATAGGTCCGGTCTAGTGATCTTCAAGTAGATGAGTTTACCCACTAGCCGTCTATAGATCATTGGGTCTCGGTACGGTTGATCATCCTCACTTCCTTCTTGAATGGTCTTGTAGCCGTCTTCAAGAGGAGTCTTAGCCACCTTTGTACCTATCATATTGACAACACTTAAAAGGTCATGGGTGTACTTCCTTTGGGAAAAAAATAGACCTTCTTTCGATCTACACACTTCAATCCCAAGGAAGTACTTAAGAGTTCTGAGGTCCTTAATGTCAAATTTAGATTTGAGGAAGGATTTGGTTTCTTAAATACCTCCCTTGTTGTTTCCGGAGATGATGATGTCGTCTACATACACTAGTACCACTACTATACCTTCTTGATTTTTTAGGGTAAAGAGAGTATGCTCGGATTGTGATCTCTTGAATCCTTTTGCCATCAATGTTGAGCTAAGCTTGTGATACCAAGCTCTTGGTGATTGCTTGAGACCGTAGATGGCTTTCCTTAATGATATGAGCGTGGAACCAGAATCGGATACCGGCGTCGATCAGCATCGACCACTCGATACCGACCAACATCGACCACTCGGCATCGACCAACATCGACCACTCGACATCGATGCCGATCAACAAGACGCACGTGCACCAATTACCAAAGGACGGGAAGGCATTATCACAATGTCACGAGCTAAGGAATTAGCTAAGGATGCGCATACGATGATGCTAAAGGAGGAACCAAGAAGGGAAGCAGCCGAGAGCTTCTACAACATTCATCACCACGCCTAAGTACGAAGACCAAGCTATGAGAGTTAAGCGGCTAAGTGTCTCGCTTGGTACTCTTTCCCACTGGGTTTTAACGAGGCCAAGAAGAACACTACGTCGGCCACTTAGCAATCATAGCTTGAAGAGTGTAAGAGACGAGGCACTTTAAACTACTCGTTGTTTTATCATATTTTTAAACGCCGTGTTGTTTTGGCGGATTTCCTTTTGCCGGACACTTTCCTTTTCTCTTGTGCGCAACCCTAGAAAGGAGGACGCGTTTTGTGCCGACTCTATAAAAGGTTGCGCCGCACCATTGTAACACTCAGCAAACTTTATACGACAAACACTTTTACAAAGGTTTCGCTCCTCGGCTTAGCTTCTAGGTCCGATCTCCTCATAAGCTGTTCGCTGCCGAGGAGATCTTCATATACTTAGCTTGTATCCCCATCTCTTGCTACGTATCCACCCCCACTCACACGCTTCCATCCACCACCAACCCCTTGTCCCGTGTGCAATCCCGCTACTCCACCGATTTATCCCACCATACCGTGTTACTCGTTGCTCGGCCACGGTCGAGCGTATCCTCGAGGACGGAGAGCGTATCATCCGGTATCGAGCCTCCTCTGTGCCAAAAGGCTGAGTTATCTCTAAACTCTCTAACATTAAATCTTGTTCTGTCTAGATCTAGTAGCGTTTGTTAGGATTGATAGATTCATCGGATATTTGTGTTGTTATTTGCGGTGTGAATTTGTTTGAGTTGAAACTGCTTGAATATTGATTGAAACTTGATAGGATCGCATCTAGAGCCTCACCTTTACTCCCGCTTGCTTAAGATCTCGTGTGTAGTTGAAAGTTAGTCGCTGTTTTGCTTGAACAAGTTTTGTCTAAGCGGCGGCAAGCTAGACAAGGCGAAAACCCTTTTCAAATTTCCTTTTGTTTTGAATTGCCGATTTCCTTTTCTTCAAAACTTGCGTTTCAATAACTTGTCCGATTTCCCTTTTTTTTTCTTTCAAACCGCGTCCTTGATTTCCTTTTCTTGTTTATCACGCGTTTGTCCTTGTGTGTGTGGCGTGTAGTTCTATTGGTTTAACTATTCCGTGAACTACTTACTGCGAACTATTTGTTTGTGTAACGGTACCATGGCCCTATCACCGGAGGCGCTCGATGACCTCAAGAAGCTTATAGCAACCCAAGTAGCCGAGGCCATGACCCAACTACTTCCCCAACAAATTTCTCAACGGCTCGCCTTGGAACGTGAGAAACAAGCTAGGGAGGTTCCAAGGGTAACCTCGGATTCCGAAGGTGGGTCGACGCCGACTCCGTCCGAGGCCATGAGGGTCATAAAAGGTAAAGGTGTAGCCGGTACCTCCAAATTCCAAGCCATCCGCAACCTACGTCCCGTCAACGACAATGGACCGCCCAAGGAACCGGGGACGCCCAACGCGTAATGGACCTACCGAACCTGAGCTAAGGGCTCCACGACAAAGAGCACCAACCGGTCGCGATCGCCGAACGGAGACCATAGCCGGCCAACGAATCTACATCGACTCCGATGACGAGTACTACAACTCCAACGCCTCCGACCGAAGTAGGAGGAGCTATAGACGAGACATGCGCGATAGAGATCCCGAGAGGCAGCAATTAAAGCACATCAAGGCCAAGTTTCCTCCGTTCCAAGGGAAGAATGACCCGGAAGCTTACTTGGATTGGGAGAGGAAGATGGAGTCGAGCTTTCTTTGTCATGACACCTACGCCGCCAACAAGGTGAAGATTGCCATCTCGGAATTCAGTGATTATGCCCTATTATGGTGGGATCGGCTCGGCACCACCAGGAATCGTCACAATGAGCTACCCATCACCACTTGGCCGCAACTTACTACACACATGCGGAAAAGGTTTGTACCCAACCACTATCACCGAGAGGTCCTCAACAAACTCCGAAAGCTGACCCAAGGCTCCCGCACGGTGAGAGACTACTTCCAAGAGATGGAGACTCTCCTTATCCGAGCCGGGACTAGAAGAGGACGAAGAGGTTACCATGGCCAGGTTTGTTGGTGGACTTAGCCGGGACATTCGGGATAAGGTGGAACTACAAACATATGTAGACCTTGAAGAGCTGGTCCATAAGGCGAGCTGGTCGAGACTCAGCACAAGCGGAGATATGTCAAACCTAGCTACCCCTCTGGCCAATCCAAGCCAAGAGACTTCTCCACTACCCGACCGCCTTACACCAAGGATGTCAAGCCCCCTTCCATGGTCAAGGAGGAAACTAAAGCTGATCCTAAGGCCAGAAGCGGTACCTCTCTAAGTAACGTCAGGTGCTTTAGATGCCAAGGGATGGGTCACTACTCCCGAGACTGCCCCAACAAGAAAGTATTCCTTACGCTAGACAACGGAGAGATAGTTCCCCAGGACTCTGAATCTGAGCAAGAGGAAGAAGGGGAGGAAGAAGAGACAGCTGCTATTGGCGAGATGCTGGTTGCTAGGAGGACCTTGAGTGTTCAGAACCAGCCGGCTGAATTGGTGCAAAGGGATCACCTCTTTCACACCCGATGCCTCATCAAGGGGAAAGTATGTAGCTTGATCATCGACGGTGGTAGTTGTACCAATGCCGCCAGTGAGCTCATGGTTAAGAAGCTTAGTCTAGAGACCCTTCCCCACCCCAGGCCGTATAAGCTCCAATGGCTTAATGAGAGTGGCGCGCTAACCGTGACACATCAGGTCAAGGTCTCTTTCTCCATAGGAAAGTATGATGATGAAGTGCTATGTGATGTCATACCCATGGGATCCAGCCATGTGTTACTTGGAAGGCCTTGGCAATCCGACCGCCGTGTGCTACATGATGGTTACACCAACAAGCATTCGTTTGAATTCAAAGGCCGGAAGATCACATTAGCGCCTCTCACACCCGGCGAAGTATACCAAGATCAACTCTACCTCAAGCTCAAGGAGGACACGGAGAAAGAACCGGTCATAAACAGTAACCTCCACATCAACCATAGTGAAGTGTCTAGACTCCTAAATTCTGATTACCCCATGTTAATGCTTGTTTATAAAGAAACTCTTGTTAGCACTAACCCCACACGGGAGTTGCCTAGTGGAATGTCTAAGCTTTTGCAGGATTACAGTGACGTCTTTCCCAAGGAGATTCCCCCAGGCCTACCTCCCATCCGCGGCATAGAGCACCAGATTGACCTAGTCCCCGGCTCAGCCCTCCCCAATCGGCCCGCCTACAGGACCAACCCGGTGGAGACCAAGGAACTTCGAGAGACAAGTTGAAGAGCTGATGAGCAAAGGGCACATCCGAGAGAGCATGAGTCCCCGTGCCGTCCCGGTGCTGCTGGTGCCAAAGAAGGATGGATCTTGGCGCATGTGTGTTGATTGCCGAGCCATCAACAACATCACGGTGAAGTATCGCCACCCTATCCCTAGATTAGATGATATGTTAGATGAATTGTGTGGCTCTAACGTGTTCTCTAAGATTGATCTTAAGAGTGGTTACCATCGATTAGGATGAAAGAGGGTGACGAGTGGAAGACAGCCTTCAAGACCAAACAAGGGTTGTATGAGTGGCTTGTGATGCCGTTTGGCCTTACCAATGCGCCTAGCACTTTTATGCGACTAATGAATCATGTTTTGAGATCTTTTATAGGTGTATTCGTGGTGGTATACTTTGATGACATCCCGATCTTTAGCAAGAGCCTAGCCGAGCATCTTGACCACATACAAGCTGTCCTTGACGTGCTAAGAAGGGAGAATCTCTTTGCTAACCTAGACAAGTGTACTTTTTGCACTAACCAGATTGTGTTCTTAGGTTTTGTTGTGAGTACGAAGGAGTCAAGGTGGATGAGGAGAAGATCAAGGCGATCAAAGAATGGCCCGACCAACCACCGTAGGAGAAGTCGGGGAGCTTCCATGGACTAGCCGGCTTCTATCGGCGGTTTGTCAAAGACTTCAGCACACTTGCGGCACCACTCACCGAGATCATCAAGAAGGATGTAGGCTTCAAGTGGGGAGACGCCCAAGACCAGGCTTTCCAAAGCCTTAAAGAGAAGCTTATCAACGCCCCTTTACTCATGCTTCCTGATTTTCTCAAAACGTTTGAAATTGAATGCGATGCTTCGGTGTAGGTATTGGAGCGGTTCTCATGCGGGGACAGGAAACCAATAGCCTATTTCGGTGAGAAGTTGGGAGGAGCCACGCTGAATTACCCTACCTATGACAAGGAGTTGTACGCACCGGTGAGGGCACTACGGACTTGGCAACACTACCTCTGGCCCAAGGAGTTTGTAATCCACACCGACCATGAGTCCCTCAAACACCTCAAAGGCCAACGAAACTCAACAAGAGGCACGGCCGCTGGATTGAGTTCATTGAGACTTTTCCCTACGTGATTAAATATAAGAAAGGTAAGGACAATGTCGTAGCCGACGCATTGTCCGGGAGGTACACCCTAATCTTTGAGTTACATTCTAGACTTATTGGCTTTGAAACGCTAAAGGACTTGTATGAATCAGATTCAGAGTTTGGTGAGAAATACCTAAAATGTGCTAAGTTTGCGTATGAGAATTTCTTTAGACAGGGATGGATACCTATTTTGCCATAACAAGCTATGCATACCTAGCGGATCGATCCGAGAACCGTTAGTAAGAGAAGCCCATGGAGGAGGATTGGCCGGGCACTTTGGGGTAGCCAAGACCTTAGCCAGCCTCCAAGCCAACTTCTATTGGGCCCAAATGCGAAGAGACGTGGAAAGGATTTGTGCCGATGCATTACATGTAAAATGGCTAAGAGTAAGGTACAACCGCACGGTTTGTACACCCCTTTGCCTATTCCGTCTCATCCTTGGACGCATATTTCAATGGATTTTGTTGTTGGCTTACCTCGAACCGAAATGGTAGAGATTCTATCTTTGTTGTGGTAGACGAGGTTCAGCAAAATGGCCCATTTCATCGCTTGCCACAAGACGGATGACGCCGTGAGTATAGCTAACTTGTTTTTCAGGGAAGTGGTAAGGCTACATGGGATGCCCCAAGTCATTGTTTCCGATCGTGACATCAAGTTCCTGAGCCATTTTTGGCGAACCCTGTGGGCGAAGCTAGGAACCAAGTTGTCCTTTTCTACTACTTGTCATCCACAAACGGACGGTCAAACTGAGGTGGTAAACCGATCGTTGTCCACACTGTTGAGAACACTAGTGAAGAGCAACCTCAAGTCATGGGAAGAGTGTCTACCCCATGTTGAGTTCGCTTATAACCACGCTAAGCACTCTTCTACTCTTTACTCCCCTTTTGAACTAGTATACGGTTTTAATCCCATGTCCCCGTTAGATCTAATCGCATTGCCTTTGAGTGAAATGTCTAGTGTTGATGGTAAGAAAAAGGCTGAACAGGTTAGGAAAATGCACGAGAAGGCCAAGGAGAACATCGAGAAGAGAACCAAGCAATACGCCAAGCATGCCAACAAGGGCGGAGAAAAATGGTGTTTCAAGAAGGCGACTTGGTGTGGATCCATCGAGGAAAGAACGGTTCCCAGCCGAGAGGAAGTCCAAACTCATGCCCCGAGTTGACGGACCTTTCAAGGTGGCCCGGCGGATCAACGACAACGCTTACAAGATCGACCTCCAAGGTAAGTACAATATATCGGATTCCTTCAATGTTTCGACTTGTCTCCCTTTATTTATGATGCGATTTGAGGACAAATCCTTTTCAAGAAGGAGGGGATGATATGAGCGTGGAACCAGAATCGGATACCGGCGTCGATCAGCATCGACCACTCGATACCGACCAACATCGACCACTCGGCATCGACCAACATCGACCACTCGACATCGATGCCGATCAACAAGACGCACGTGCACCAATTACCAAAGGACGGGAAGGCATTATCACAATGTCACGAGCTAAGGAATTAGCTAAGGATGCGCATACGATGATGCTAAAGGAGGAACCAAGAAGGGAAGCAGCCGAGAGCTTCTACAACATTCATCACCACGCCTAAGTACGAAGACCAAGCTATGAGAGTTAAGCGGCTAAGTGTCTCGCTTGGTACTCTTTCCCACTGGGTTTTAACGAGGCCAAGAAGAACACTACGTCGGCCACTTAGCAATCATAGCTTGAAGAGTGTAAGAGACGAGGCACTTTAAACTACTCGTTGTTTTATCATATTTTTAAACGCCGTGTTGTTTTGGCGGATTTCCTTTTTGCCGGACACTTTCCTTTTCTCTTGTGCGCAACCCTAGAAAGGAGGACGCGTTTTGTGCCGACTCTATAAAAGGTTGCGCCGCACCATTGTAACACTCGGCAAACTTTATACGACAAACACTTTTACAAAGGTTTCGCTCCTCGGCTTAGCTTCTAGGTCCGATCTCCTCATAAGCTGTTCGCTGCCGAGGAGATCTTCATATACTTAGCTTGTATCCCCATCTCTTGCTACGTATCCACCCCCACTCACACGCTTCCATCCACCACCAACCCCTTGTCCCGTGTGCAATCCCGCTACTCCACCGATTTATCCCACCATACCGTGTTACTCGTTGCTCAGCCACGGTCAGAGCGTATCCTCGAGGACGGAGAGCGTATCACTTAACCGTAGGACTTTCCCGGGAGTGATTTCTAGGCCGGGTGGTGGAGTCATGTAGACTTCTTCTTCAAGCTCTCCTTGTAGGAAGGCATTCTTCACATCCATTTGAAAGAGATCCCATGATAGGTTAGTGGCAAGAGATAGAATTACCCGAACCTTGTGGAGTTTTGCAACCGGGGCAAATGTGTCTAGGTAGTCCTCTTGCTACCAATCTTGCCTTGTGTCTCTCTATCTCTCCATTGCTAGATATTTGATGGTGAAGACATACCTTGAGCTCACGGCCTTCTTCCCTTTTGGTAGGTTGGTTTCATAGAAGGTTTCATTATCTTCCATGGCCTTGTTCTCGGCTTCCACCGCTTTAACCCAAACTTCCTCCTTCATTGCCTCTTCATAATTCCTTGGAATAACTTGTCGATCCATGGAGGTGGTAAAGGCCTTATGTTCCTTTGGAAAGCTTGCAAGAGAACACACGGCTTGAGTAGGATGTGCCTCGGCCTTGTTGTTAAAGTACACCCTTGTGTTGACCCAATTGGATGGATGCCTCTTGACTCTAGTGCTCCTTCTTAGAACCAGCGACTCTTCTTCTTGGGACACACCTTTGTCATGAACTTCTTGATCACTTTTTTGTTGAGCATTAGTCTCGGTTGAGGCTTGAGGCTCTTCCTGACCATTTGACTCTCCCCCGGACGTAGTTGGTTCTTGAGTACCGGCTTGCTCATTGTTCTCCCCCTCATGATCAAGGTGGGTCTCTTGAGTTGGTTCCTCATTTCTTGTATCTTCGTCAATCTCCATACCAAGATTCCTCATCAAGTTTCTAAGGCTTGTAGCTCTATCCGTAACAACTTCGGGTAAGTCCTTCACACTATCCCAATTGTTTTCCTTGTAGTAGCTTTGTCCTTCTAGAAACTTGACCTCCCTTGATACTAATACCCTTCTTGTTTCGGGTACATAGCATTTGTAACCCTTTTGTGTGTTTGAGTAGCCGATGAACATAGCCTTGGTGCTTTTAGCTTCTAGCTTGTTCCTTTGCTCACTGGGTACAAACACATAACACACACAACCGAACACTCTTAGATGGTTAATAAAAGGATTAGTCTTATTCAATACCTTGAATGGAGATTCATTCTTCAAGACTTGTGTTGGTGTTCGGTTGATAAGATAGCATGCCGTGAGAACCCCATCGGACCAAAACCTCTTCGGTATGTTCATGTGGAACATCATGGACCGCGTCACTTCCATCAAGTGCCGGTTCTTCCGTTCGGCTACCCCATTTTGTTGTGGTGTATATGGGCATGTGGTTTGATGGAGGATCCCATGCTTGGCTATGTGTTCTTTAAAGGCTCTACTTGTGTACTCTCCACCATTATCGGACCTAAAAGTCTTAATCTTGACATTATAATGGTTAGTCACATAGTTTTGAAAGTTTTGAAAAGCTTCTAATACCCTATCTTTTGTTTGTAAAAGGGTAACCCAAGTGTATTTAGAGCTTTCAACTATGAATGTGACAAAATAAGAGTGATTATCCCTAGATTTACAAGGTGATGACCACACATCCGAATGCACAAGTTCAAAAGGTTTATAAGTCATGTTTGATTTTTGAAAAACGGTTCGGCAATGTTTACCTAAGATGCATGCTTCACAAGTTTCATGATTAAACTTAACATTAGGCAAAATGGTTTTCAAAGCATTTAAGAGAGGATGACCGAGTCTAAAATGCCAAATAACATTGTTGGCTTCGGATAAAACCGATTTAAAAGCATGACAAAGAAAAGAACTAGAGGTGTTTTCTTCAAGAACATAGAGATCGCCTCTTGTGACCCCTTTCCCAATGATCTCCTTACTCTTAATATCCTGAAAAACCACATCATTAGGACCGAAGATAACATTGCAATTCAAATCACAAGCAATGCGTTTCACGGATATAAGGTTTGAGGTAATACTAGGCATGTAAAGCGCTTGAGGGTCTCTATCAAATAACTTAAGGTTCCCTAATCCTTCTATAGGAATTTCACTTCCATTTGCAATAATGACATTTCCTAAAGCCGGTTTAATATTACTAATCAAGTCCAAGTTACTAATCATATGATGAGAAGCACCCGAATCAATAATAATAGGCTTAAACGGTTTATTGTCTATAATTGAGCACTAAGGGAATAGAAGGTTGAAATACCGGAGCCCTTAAGGGCTTTGATGAGAGCGTCAAGGTCGGACTTCCTCACATACTCATCCGTGTAGGGGACAATAGCCGAAGACTCCTCTTCCTTGCCATGGTTCGGTCCGCTTGAGCTTGAGCTCGGCACACTTGCCGAGTCATCATGAAAGTAGTTGGCCTTGGCGTCCTTGAACTTGGCCGGCTTGAGGTTAGGAAGTAGAATCCAACACTTCTCTTTGAGGTAGCCCTTCTTCTTGCAATGATCACACGTTAAGGCCCTCCTCTCTTTATATGTCTTGGACGTTGGTTTAAATGCCACCTTGTTTGCGGTTACAAGTTCCCTCTTGCCTTCAAAGAGCTCAATGGAGCCTTGTTCCCTTTGAAGTTGAGCACACACCTCTTCAAGGTTTGGTAGGGTATCGGCTCGGAGAAGATGTTTGGTAATCTCCTTATAGCTGCCGTTGAGTGTTAAGAGCAAACCGAACACCTTGTCTTGTTCTCTTCGTTCATTTAGCACCTTCGGGTCGATAGTGCTTGGACGGAGCATTTCCAGTTCGGCCCATAGGGACCTAAACTTTCCGAAGTGCTTTGTGAACTCGGTGTCTTCTTGGTTCAGATCATTGATAGCCTTCTTGACTTCATAGACCCGACTTAGGTTCGATGTGTTGCCGTAGACGGTTTGGAGAGTGTCCCATAACTCCTTGGCATTCTCACAATAGAAATAGGCTTCCAAGATAGACGACTCAAGGGATCCTTGGATGATTCCAAGAACCTTTTGGTCTAGTTGGAACCATTTCTCATCGTCATTTGTGAGCTCATTGTTAAACTCAATAGGAGCATCTTGCCGAGTGAGGATGTGGTTCCAATAGCCGCGGCCACGAAGAGCAATCTTCATGGTTCTCGCCCATAGGAGGTAGTTGATACCTTTCAAGGTAACCGGACAAGGAGTCTTCTTGGATTCTTTGTCTTCCATGGTTTACCGTTTGGTTTGAAGGGGATGTCTCGGATAAGTCTAGCCGAGCACCGGGAAAGATTATGTGTTGAGTGGCACGGAAACCGAGGCTAGCCGAGCACCGGGAAGCGTTGGTAATGATAATAGCCGAGAGTAAACAAGCACCGAGAGTTTTGTTATCGGGCGCCGGAAAAGCCCGATAATATTGTTTACCAGATGCTGGAAACACCGAGCAACGAGGATGCCCGGTAAACGAAACACCGGGCAACGAGGATGCCCGAGCGCCGACGAGAATGGTAGCGGAAGCGAGATTTAGGTTCCAGAGCAAGGTTGCTCTGTTACCATGTTAGAATTTGAGAGATTAGGGGAGATTAGTGAATGAAGTTCTTGAGTTCTTAACAAGAACACCAAGAACAAGAGAGAGAGAATAGAGAGAGAGTAACAGATTCGGTTTCATTAGATTAGAAAGTGTTAACTTGTTTGTTTACAAAGGGTAAGATATAAATAGACAACAACAAAGGATCCCAAAATAGCATAAAGGAATATGCTAAAAACGTCCTAGTCTTGCTCGGTTAGCCGCGCCACACGTCGCTATCCCTTGTGTAGCCGCGCCTTCCTTAAGGCAACCCGTGACAAGTCAGGACAAGTTGGATGCACGCGCCCTTAAGGAGCACATGTGACTCTGCCCAACGACTCTCTTGGCAACGGTCTTCTTGTTTCCCTTTGCAACGGTAACTAAGCCAGCTAGTGACTTCGGCAGCTTGTGACTTCGGCAATGGTCACACGCTAGGTCATCGTCTTGATGGACAAGACTTGTCCGGACGATGCCTTGGTCTCTTTTACACTTGTGACTTCGGCTATCATTTGGCTTCGGTTTTGCCTTAGCCGAACTCGGCTTCGGTTTTGCCTTAGCCGAACTTGAGTTTTGACTTCGGCTTGTTGAATTGTGAGAGATTATGTGGATTAAGGAGAGTTTTTATAGAATAGAGCTTCCAAAAGCTTAAGTTTCTACAATGGAGAAGAGGTTACATATATAGAAGAAGAGAGAGAGAGAGGGAGAAGTGCAACGGCTCTTTTTCAAAAGGGACCACCCTATTATCCAATGGTCCAAGTGCTTCTCTTCTCCCCTTCCATTCCATTCGGAGTAAACTAAATAGAATAGACCATCTCATGTTTTAACGAAATATAAACAGGTCTTCCATTCCATTCCATTTAGGAGGTCTTCTATTCCATAAAGCCTTGTCCCCTCCATATTATAGACATAAGTCTCAACACTCCCCCTCAAGCTTAGCCGGATGCAATGGCTAAGCTTGGAACCTTATGTCTAGCCTCGTTAAAAAACCTCAAAGGGAAAACCTCTTTGGGATAAAACCACTTTGAGGGAAAAGAGTACTAAACACTTGGTTAGGGGATTTTAGCACCGAATGGCATTTGTGAGTCCAAGTTTAGGATGGATGAACTCACAAACCTTAGTACTAGCTGCTTTGGTGAAGATGTACGCCAATTGGTTAGAGCTTTCGGTGAAACATGGTAGTATCACTCCTTTCACCATTTGTTCTCTAACTTTATGGCAGTCCACTTCTACATGCTTGGTTCTTTCATGGAAAACAGAATTTGAGGCAAGGTTGATTGCGGATTGATTGTCGGCATGCATGGTGACCGGATCATTTGATTCTATTCCCAAATCTTTGAGAAGAGCTCTCGGCCATATGATCTCTTGGGTCGGCTTTCTCATAGCTCGGTATTCGACTCCGTGCTAGATAGTGAGACAACTTTCTGCTTCTTGCTCTTCCATGTCACAAGGTTACCCCCTAGGAAGGTGCAATAGCCTGTTGTTGATCTTCTATCCCTTTGGTCACCAGCGTAGTCGGCATCACAATATCCCACAAGCTCCGTGCTCTTGTTGCGGCCCATCCATATGCCTTGTCCTGGTGCTCCTTTGAGATACTTGAGGATTCTATCCACCATGTTCCAATGATGCACTTTGGGACTTTGCATGTGTTGAGAAACCTGATTCACGGCAAAGCAAATATCGGGACGTGTAATGGTTAAGTATATGAGCTTACCAACAAGTCTCCTATATTGCTTTGGATCTTTGTATGGCTTGTCTTCAAGCTCCCCCTTGCGGATATCTTTGTAGTTCTCCTCCAAGGGTGTCTTTGCGGGTTTAGCTCCAAGCTTTCCTGTTTCAACAAGTAAATCAAGAGTAGTATACTTTCCTTTGGGAGAGAAATAGGCTTCTTTAGACCTACACACTTCAATACCAAGGAAGTACTTAAGCTCTCCGAGATCTTTAATGTCAAAAACAGATTTGAGATGAGCTTTGGTAGCCTCAATCCTTACCTTGTCATCCCCGGTGATGATGATATCATCAACATACACGAGGATGACTACTATACCCGTTCGGCGTTTGCTTGTGAAGAGAGTATGGTCGGATTCGGATTTCTTGAATCCTTTGTTGAGAAGAGTGGTACTAAGCTTGTGGTACCAAGCCCGTGGCGATTGCTTTAGACCATAGATAGCCTTCTTCAATCTAAGTACTTTACCCGGAGTGATCTTGTCTTTGATACCCGGAGGAGGAGTCATGTACACTTCATCCTCTAATTCACCTTGTAAGAATGCATTCTTGACGTCCATTTGCCATAGATCCCATTCAAGGTTTGTGGCAATAGAGAAGATAACTCTCACCGTGTGAAGCTTAGCAACCGGAGCGAAGGTCTCAAGATAATCCTCACCATAGGTTTGGGTAAAGCCCCTTGCCACTAGCCGAGCCTTATGTCTTTCTATCTCTCCGTTACTCTTGTACTTGATAGTAAAGACATACCGAGAGCTAACCGTCCTCTTTCCTTTGGGTAAGTCGGTCTCATACCAAGTGTCATTAAGCACCATGGCTTTGTCTTCTTGGTCTACGGCTTGAACCCATACTTCATGTTCCATAGCTTCTTCATACGTCTTAGGTATCCAATTCTCATCAATGTTAGCCATAAAGACTTGATGCTCTTGAGGAAAGGATACCATATTGCATACGGCTTGGATTGGATGAGCAACGGCTTTATTGTTGAAGTAGACTCGAGTATTGACCCAATTGGATGGGGGGTGCTTGATTCTAGTGCTTCTCCGTAGAGGATGTTGCACTACTTCTTCATTTACACCTCCTTGTTGATTCTCTTGAACCGTATCTTCTCTATGATCATCTTGATCATGAACCGGATCGGCTTGAGCTTGAGCTTGAGTTTGGGATGAATCTTGTACTACATGATCCTCTTGATCATTCATAGCCGATTCTTCTTCATTCTCCCCCTCATGATCAAGATGAGGTTCTTGGGGATTTGATGGTACTCTATCATCAAGATCATCACCGAGGTTTAATCCGAGATCTTCCATAAGTCTTTTGAGGTTTGCGGCTCTATCTTGGGAAGGATTGGGTAGATCCTTGATGCTCTCCCAATTCTTCTCCTCATAGTAGCCTTGTCCTTCAAGAAACTTCACATCTCTTGAGACCATTACCCTTCTTCTCTCGGGTATGTAGGCCTTGTAGCCCTTTTGAGTAGTGGAGTAGCCGATGAACATTCCTTTTAGGCTCTTTGCATCTAGCTTACTCCTTTGTTCCCCTGGAATTAGAACAAAGCAAACACATCCAAATACGCGTAAGTGAGAGATAAAAGGCTTGATATTGTTTAGAACTTCAAAAGGAGATAAGTTATTGAGAATTTGAGTTGGAGTTCTATTAATTAGATAGCAAGCCGATGTCACCGCGTCTCCCCAAAATCTCTTTGGGACATTGGTGTGAAACATCATTGATCTTGCAACTTCCATAAGATGCCTATTCTTCCTCTCGGCTACGCCGTTTTGTTGTGGTGTGTAAGGGCAACTTGTTTGATGAAGTATCCCATGCTTTGCTAAGTGATCTTTGAACATTTGGCCCGTGTATTCTCCCCCATTGTCCGACCTAAAACATTTTATCTTGGCATTGTATTGGTTAGATATATAGGTTTGAAAGTTTTTAAAAGCGTCTAAGACTCTATCCTTAGAGGAAATGAGAGTTAACCATGTGAATTTGGACTTCTCATCTATGAAAGTAACAAAGTACTTGTGGTTTTCTCTAGAAACGCACGGAGAAGTCCATACATCCGAATGGATTAGCTCAAAACAATGTTCATAAACTTTTAAAGACTTTGAGAAAACGGTTCTACAATGTTTACCAAGAATGCAAGATTCACAAAGATCATTATCAAAAGAAACACAAGGCATCATAAGCTTAAGGGCTTTAGAGTTAGGGTGGCCTAATCTAGCATGCCAAATAGAACTATTAGCCTCGGATAGAACCGTTTTAAAAGCAAAAGAAAGATGAGAGCTTGTCGGATTTGTATCAAGCACATATAGATCTCCCTTGGTGCTCCCTCTACCAATGATCTTCTTTGAGTTAATATCCTGAAATGTTACACCATTAGGTCCAAACACAACATTGCAATTCAATTCATTAGCTATCCGTTTTACCGATAAAAGATTAGACGTGAAACTAGGCATATAAAGGGCTTTCATATTTCTATCAAACAACCTAAGATCTCCTAGTCCTTTTATCGGTACTTTACTTCCATTAGCAACAATGACATCACCTACGGCCGGTTTAACATTTCTCATAAGATTCTCATTACTAATCATATGGTGAGAGGCACCCGAGTCTACAATTATTGGCTTGACTATCCTATGATCATTGTCTATCTTAATAGCATTTAGAGAATAAGAAGCAATACCAGACCCCTTTAGGGCCTTTATGAGTGCTTCAATATCCGACTTTCGGACAAATTCATCGGTGAAAGGAGCCGCGGCTAATGCTTGCTCATCTTTGCCTCGGCTAGAAGTGCTTGCTCCATTAGCCGAGTCTTCTTGAGTGAGATTGGCCTTGGACTCCGAGAACTTGCTTGGTTTGAGATGGGGATGAAGGATCCAGCACTTGTCCTTCATGTGCCCTCCCCTCTTGCAATGATCACACACCATTGACCTTCTTCCTTCACGCGGCTTGAGGAAGGCTTTGTTGGCTAAGACAATCTCCTTCTTACCGAATAGCTCATCACCTCCTTGTTCCCTTTGGAGTTGAGAGACAACGGAGTCTAGAGATGGGAGAGTGTCGGCTCTTAAGAGATGTTTGATGAGGTCCTTATAACTTGAGTTAAGAGTCAAGAGAAGTCCGAAGACTTTGTCTTGCTCCTTCCTCTCATTAATCACCTTCACATCTATAGAGCTCGGCCTTAACATCTCTAGCTCCGCCCATAAAGCTCGGAACTTTCCATAGTGGGTGGTGAGTTCGGTATCTTCTTGAGAGAGATTGTTGAGAGCTTTCTTTACCTCATATACTCGGCTTAGATTGGATACATTCCCATATATGTTCTTGAGTGTATCCCAAAGCTCCTTAGCCGTCTCACAATAAGAGTAAGCCTCAAGTATTGCCGGATCTAGAGCATGTTGTATGATTCCTAGCACTCGTTGATCTCCTTGGAACCATTTCTCCTCTTCATCGGTCAAGTCTTCATCACCGAGAAGTCTCTCCGTTTTACTTGGATCTTGGATCTTGGTGATGTGCTTTAAAAGTCCTCGACCTCCAAGAGCGGTCTTGATGGTCCGAGTCCAAAAAAAATAGTTGCTTCCTTTGAGAATCACCGAGGGCAAGCCAAACTTGGAGCCTTGATAGGCCTTGTCTTGAGTATCCTCCATGATACAACCGATTTGGATTCGAGAAAAAGATGGTAACTTTTAAGATTGAAGAGAAGAGAATAAGAAAGGTGTGAATTTTAAGCTTTGTGATGCTTAAAGTTCAAGAACACCGAAAGTTTTGAGCTTTATGATGCTCAAAACAGAGAATAGATTGCGGAATAGAGAGATTAGGAGCTATTACGCTCGATACCATGTTGAATTGTGAGAGATTATGTGGATTAAGGAGAGATTTTATAGAATAGAGCTTCCAAAAGCTTAAGTTTCTACAATGGAGAAGAGGTTACATATATAGAAGAAGAGAGAGAGAGAGGGAGAAGTGCAACGGCTCTTTTTCAAAAGGGACCACCCTATTATCCAATGGTCCAAGTGCTTCTCTTCTCCCCTTCCATTCCATTCGGAGTAAACTAAATAGAATAGACCATCTCATGTTTTAACGAAATATAAACAGGTCTTCCATTCCATTCCATTTAGGAGGTCTTCTATTCCATAAAGCCTTGTCCCCTCCATATTATAGACATAAGTCTCAACACGGCTTTGCCTTGATGGACGGGACTCGTCCGGGCAATGCCTTCGTCGCGTTTACAATAAGTGTCTCAATGAGCTTTGTACTAGTTCGACGAACTTATGAAACATCTAACAACGCGGTTTCTAGGACTCTAAACCAAGTTTCATGCAACATGAGTGCTTATAAGTGTCTCAATGAGCTTTGTACAAGTTCAACGAACTTATGAAACATCTAACAACGCGGTTTCTAGGACTCTAAACTAAGTTTCATGCAACATGAGTGCTTATAAGTGTCTCAATGAGCTTTGTACAAGTTTGACAAACTAATGAAACATCTAACAACGCGTTTCTAGGACTCTAAACCAAGTTTCATGCAACATGAGTGCTTATAAGTGTCTCAGTGAGCTTTGTAGAAGTTTGACGAACTTATGAAACATCTAACAACGCGTTTCTAGGACTCTAAACCAAGTTTTATGCAACATTAGTGGTTATAAGTGTCTCAATGAGCTTTGTACAAGTTTGACGAACTTATGAAACATCTAACAAAGCGGTTTCTAAGACTCTAAACGAAGTGTCATGCAACATGAGTGTTGATAAGTGTCTCAATGAGCTTTGTACTAGGTTGACGAACTTATTAAACATCTTACAACGCGGTTTCTAGTA
This sequence comes from Cochlearia excelsa, assembly GCA_963556525.1. Classification (NCBI taxonomy): domain Eukaryota; kingdom Viridiplantae; phylum Streptophyta; class Magnoliopsida; order Brassicales; family Brassicaceae; genus Cochlearia; species Cochlearia excelsa. The sequence goes on from CAUVZT010000001.1 coordinate 3,730,630, forward strand.
CTCTAAACCAAGTTTCATGCAACATGAGTGCTTATAAGTGTCTCAATGACCTTTGTACAAGTTCTACGAACTTATGAAACATCTAACAACGCGGTTTCTACGACTCTAAACTAAGTTTCATGCAACTTGAGTGCTTATAAGTGTCTCAATGAACTTTGTACAAATTTGACGAACTTATGAAACGTCTAACAATGTGGTTGCTAGGACTCTAAACCAAGTTTTATGCAACATGAGTGCTTATAAGTGTTTCAATGAGCTTTGTACAAGTTTGACGAACTTATGAAACATCTAACAACGCGTTTCTAGGACTCTAAAGCAAGTTTTATGCAACATGAGTGCTTATAAGTGTCTCAATGAGCTTTGTACAAGTTTGACGAACTTATGAAACATCTAACAACGCGGTTTCTAAGACTCTAAACGAAGTGTCATGCAACATGAGTCCTTATAAGTGTCTCAATGAGCTTTGTACCAGTTTGACGAACTTATGAAACATCTTACAACGTGGTTTCTAGAACTCTAAACCAAGTTTCAGGCAACATGAGTTCTTATAAGTGTCTCAATGAGCTTTGTACAAGTTTGAAGAACTTATGAAACATCTAACAACACGGTTTCTAGCAATCTAAATTAAGTTTCATGCAACATGAGTGCTTATAAGTGTCTCAATGAGCTTTGTACTAGTTTGACGAACTTATGAAACATGTAATAACACGGTTTCTAGGACTCTAAACCAAGTTTCTTTCAACATGAGTTCTTATAAGTGTCTCAATGAGCTTTGTACAAGTTTGACGAACTGATGAAACATCTAACAACGCGTTTGTAGGACTCTAAACCAAGTTTCATGCAACATGTGTGCTTATAAGTTTCTCAATCAGCTTTGTACAAGTTTGACGAACTTATGAAACGTCTAACAATGTGGTTGCTAGGACTCTAAACAAAGTTTTATGCAACATGAGTGCTTATAAGTGTTTCAATGAGCTTTATACAAGTTTGACGAACTTATGAAACATCTAACAACGCGTTTCTAGGACTCTAAATCAAGTTTTATTCAACATGAGTGCTTAGAAGTGTCTCAATGAGCTTTGTACAAGTTTGACGAACTTATGAAACATCTAACAACGCGGTTTCTAAGACTCTAAACGAAGTGTCATGCAACATGAGTGCTTATAAGTGTATCAGTCAGCTTTGTACAAGTTTGACGAACTTATGAAACATCTAAAACGCGGTTTCTAAGACTCTAAACGAAGTGTCATGCAACATGAGTTCTTATAAGTGTCTCAATGAGCTTTGTACTAGTTTGACGAACTTATGAAACATCTTACAACGCGGTTTCTAGTACTCTAAACCAAGTTATATGCAACATGAGTGCTTATAACTGTCTCAATGAGCTTTGTAGAAGTTTGACGAACTTATGAAACATCTAATAACACGTTTCTAGGACTCTACACCAAGTTTTATGCAACATGAGTGCTTATAAGTGTCTCAATAAGCTTTGTACAAGTTTGACGAACTTATGAAACGTCTAACAATGTGGTTGCTAGGACTCTAAACAAGGATTTATGCAACATGAGTGCTTATAAGTGTCTCAATGAGCTTTGTACAAATTTGACGAACTTATGAAACATCTAACAATGCGTTTCTAGGACTCTAAACCAAGTTTTATGCGACATGAGTGATTATAAGTGTCTCAATGAGCTGCGTACAAGTTTGACGAACTTATGAAACATCTAACAACGCGGTTCTAAGACTGTAAACGAAGTGTCATGCAACATAAGTGCTTATAAGTGTCTCGGTGAGCTTTGTACAAGTTTGACGAACTTATGAAACATCTAAAACGCGGTTTTTAAGACTCGAAACGAAGTGTCATGCAACATGAGTCCTTATAAGTGTCTCAATGAGCTTTGTACTAGTTTGACGAACTTATGAAACATCTTACAACGCGGTTTCTAGTACTCTAAACCAAGTTTCATGCAACATGAGTGCTTATAAGTGTCTCAATGAGCTTTGTAGAAGTTTGACGAACTTATGAAACATCTAACAACGCGTTTCTAGGACTCTAAACCAAGTTTTATGCAACATGAGTGTTTATAAGTGTCTCAATGAGCTTTGTACAAGTTTGACGAACTTATGAAAAATATAACAAAGCGGTTTCTAAGACTCTAAACGAAGTGTCATGCAACATGAGTGCTTATAAGTGTCTCAATGAGCTTTGTACTAGTTTGACGAACTTATGAAACATCTAACAACTCGTTTCTACGACTCTAAACCAAGTTTCATGCAACATGAGTGCATATAAGTGTCTCAATGAGCTTTGTACAAGTTTGACGAACTTATGAAACATCAAACAACTCGTTTCTAGGACTCTAAACCAAGTTTCATGCAACATGAGTGCTTATAAATGTCTCAATGAGCTTAGTACTAGTTCGACGAACTTATGAAACATCTAACAACGCGGTTTCTAGGACTCTAAACCAAGTTTCATGCAACATGTGTGCTTATAAGTGTCTCAATGAGCTTTGTACAAGTTCAACGAACTTATGAAACATCTAACAACGCGGTTTCTAGGACTCTAAACTAAGTTTCATGGAACATGAGTGCTTATAAGTGTCTCAATGAGCTTTGTATTAGTTTGACGAACTTGTGAAACATCTAACAACGCGAATTCTAGGACTCTAAACCAAGTTTCATGCAACATGAGTGCTTATAAGTGTCTCAATGAGCTTTGTACAAGTTTGACAAACTAATGAAACATCTAACAACGCGTTTCTTGGACTCTAAACCAAGTTTCATGCAACATGAGTGCTTATAAGTGTCTCAATGAGCTTTGTACAAGTTTGACGAACTTATGAAACGTCTAACAATGTGGTTTCTAGGACTCTAATCCAAGTTTTATGCAACATGAGTGCTTATAAGTGTCTCAATGAGCTTTGTAGAAGTTTGACAAACTTATGAAACATCTAACAACGCGTTTCTAGGACTCTAAACCAAGTTTTATGCAACATTAGTGCTTATAAGTGTCTCAATGAGCTTTGTACAAGTTTGACGAACTTATGAAACATCTAACAAAGCGGTTTCTAAGACTCTAAACGAAGTGTCATGCAACATGAGTGTTGATAAGTGTCTCAATGAGCTTTGTACTAGGTTGACGAACTTATTAAACATCTTACAACGCGGTTTCTAGTACTCTAAACCAAGTTTCATGCAACATGAGTGTTTATAAGTGTCTTAATGAGCTTTGTACAAGTTCTACGAACTTATGAAACATCTAACAACGCGGTTTCTAGGACTATAAACTAAGTTTCGTGCAACTTGAGTGCTTATAAGTGTCTCAATGTACTTTGTACAAATTTGACGAACTTATGAAACGTCTAACAATGTGGTTGCTAGGACTCTAAACCAAGTTTTATGCAACATGAGTGCTTATAAGTGTTTCATTGAGCTTTGTACAAGTTTGACGAACTTATGAAACATCTAACAACGCGTTTCTAGGACTCTAAAGCAAGTTTTATGCAACATGAGTGCTTATAAGTGTTTCAATGAGCTTTGTACAAGTTTGACGAACTTATGAAACATCTAACAACGCGTTTCTAGGACTCTAAACCAAGTTTTATGCAACATGAGTGCTTATAAGTGTTTCAATGAGCTTTGTACAAGTTTGACGAACTTATGAAACATCTAACAACGCGGTTTCTAAGACTCTAAACGAAGTGTCATGCAACATGAGTCCTTATAAGTGTCTCAATGAGCTTTGTACCAGTTTGACGAACTTATGAAACATCTTACAACGTGGTTTCTAGAACTCTAAACCAAGTTTCAGGCAACATGAGTTCTTATAAGTGTCTCAATGAGCTTTGTACAAGTTTGAAGAACTTATGAAACATCTAACAACGCGGTTTCTAGCAATCTAAATTAAGTTTCATGCAACATGAGTGCTTATAAGTGTCTCAATGAGCTTTGTACTAGTTTGACGAACTTATGAAACATCTAACAACACGGTTTCTAGGACTCTAAACCAAGTTTCTTTCAACATGAGTTCTTATAAGTGTCTCAATGAGCTTTGTACAAGTTTGACGAACTGATGAAACATCTAACAACGCGTTTCTAGGACTCTAAACCAAGTTTCATGCAACATGTGTGCTTATAAGTTTCTCAATCAGCTTTGTACAAGTTTGACGAACTTATGAAACGTCTAACAATGTGGTTTCTAGGACTCTAATCCAAGTTTTATGCAACATGAGTGCTTATAAGTGTTTCAATGAGCTTTGTACAAGTTTGACGAACTTATGAAACATCTAACAACGCGTTTCTAGGACTCTAAACCAAGTTTTATGCAACATGAGTGCTTATAAGTGTTTCAATGAGCTTTGTACAAGTTTGACGAACTTATGAAACATCTAACAACGCGGTTTCTACGACTCTAAACGAAGTGTCATGCAACATGAGTCCTTATAAGTGTCTCAATGAGCTTTGTACCAGTTTGACGAACTTATGAAACATCTTACAACGTGGTTTCTAGAACTCTAAACCAAGTTTCAGGCAACATGAGTTCTTATAAGTGTCTCAATGAGCTTTGTACAAGTTTGAAGAACTTATGAAACATCTAACAACACGGTTTCTAGCAATCTAAATTAAGTTTCATGCAACATGAGTGCTTATAAGTGTCTCAATGAGCTTTGTACTAGTTTGACGAACTTATGAAACATCTAATAACACGGTTTCTAGGACTCTAAACCAAGTTTCTTTCAACATGAGTTCTTATAAGTGTCTCAATGAGCTTTGTACAAGTTTGACGAACTGATGAAACATCTAACAACGCGTTTCTAGGACTCTAAACCAAGTTTCATGCAACATGTGTGCTTATAAGTTTCTCAATCAGCTTTGTACAAGTTTGACGAACTTATGAAACGTCTAACAATGTGGTTGCTAGGACTCTAAACCAAGTTTTATGCAACATGAGTGCTTATAAGTATTTCAATGAGCTTTATACAAGTTTGACGAACTTATGAAACATCTAACAGCGCGTTTCTAGGACTCTAAACCAAGTTTTATGCAAAATGAGTGCTTAGAAGTGTCTCAATGAGCTTTGTACAAGTTTGACGAACTTATGAAACATCTAACAACGCGGTTTCTAAGACTCTAAACGAAGTGTCATGCAACATGAGTGCTTATAAGTGTATCAGTGAGCTTTGTACAAGTTTGACGAACTTATGAAACATCTAAAACGCGGTATCTAAGACTCTAAACGAAGTGTCATGCAACATGAGTTCTTATAAGTGTCTCAATGAGCTTTGTACTAGTTTGACGAACTTATGAAACATCTTACAACGCGGTTTCTAGTACTCTAAACCAAGTTACATGCAACATGAGTGCTTATAAGTGTCTCAATGAGCTTTGTAGAAGTTTGGCGAACTTATGAAACATCTAACAACGCGTTTCTAGGACTCTACACCAAGTTTTATGCAACATGAGTGCTTATAAGTGTCTCAATGAGCTTTGTACAAGTTTGACGAACTTATGAAAAATCTAGTAACTCGTCTCTAGAACTCTAAACCAAGTTTCATGCAGCATGAGTACTTATAACTGTATTAATGAGCTTTGTACTAGTTTAACAAACTTATGAAACATCTAACAACGCGGTTTGTAGGACTCTAAACTAAGTTTCTTTCAACATGAGTTCTTATAAGTGTCTCAATGAGCTTTGTTCAAGTTTGACGAACTAATGAAACATCTAACAACGCGTTTCTAGGACTCTAAACCAAGTTTCATGCAACATGAGTGCTTATAAGTTTCTCAATCAAATTTGTACAAGTTTGACGAACTTATGAAACGTCTAACAATGTGGTTGCTAGGACTCTAAACCAAGTTTTATGCAACATGAGTGCTTATAAGTGTCTCAATGAGCTTTTTACAAGTTTGACGAACTTATGAAACATTTAACAACGCGGTTTCTAGGACTCTAAACTAAGTTTCATGCAACATGAGTGCTTATAAGTGTCTCAATGAGCTTTGTACTAGTTTGACGAACTTATGAAACATCTAACAACGCGGTTTCTAGGACTCTAAACCAAGTTTCTTTCAACATGAGTTCTTATAAGTGTCTCAATGAGCTTTGTACAAGTTTGACGAACTAATGAAACATCTAACAACTCGTTTTTAGAACCAAGTTTCATGCAACATGAGTGCTTATAAGTTTCTCAATCAGCTTTGTACAAGTTTGACGAACTTATGAAACGTCTAACAATGTGGTTGCTAGGACTCTAAACCAAGTTTTATGCAACAGAAGTGCTTATAAGTGTCTCAATGAGCTTTGTACAAGTTTGACGAACTTATGAAACATCAAACAACTCGTTTCTAGGACTCTAAACCAAGTTTCATGCAACATGAGTGCTTATAAGTGTCTCAATGAGCTTTGTACTAGTTCGACGAACTTATGAAACATCTAACAACGCGGTTTCTAGGACTCTAAACCAAGTTTCATGCAACATGAGTGCTTATAAGTGTCTCAATGAGCTTTGTACAAGTTCAACGAACTTATGAAACATCTAATAACGCGGTTTCTAGGACTCTAAACTAAGTTTCATGGAACATTAGTGCTTATAAGTGTCTCAATGAGCTTTGTACTAGTTTGACGAACTTGTGAAACATCCAACAACGCGGATTCTAGGACTCTAAACCAAGTTTCATGCAACATGAGTGCTTATAAGTGTCTCAATGAGCTTTGTACAACTTTGACAAACTAATGAAACATCTAACAACGCGTTTCTAGGACTCTAAACCAAGTTTCATGCAACATGAGTGCTTATAAGTGTCTCAATGAGCTTTGTACAAGTTTGACGAACTTATGAAACGTCTACCAATGTGGTTGCTAGGACTCTAATCCAAGTTTTATGCAACATGAGTGCTTATAAGTGTCTCAATGAGCTTTGTAGAAGTTTGACGAACTTATGAAACATCTAACAACGCGTTTCTAGGACTCTAAACCAAGTTTTATGCAACATTAGTGCTTATAAGTGTCTCAATGAGCTTTGAACAAGTTTGACGAACTTATGAAACATCTAACAAAGCGGTTTCTAAGACTCTAAACGAAGTGTCATGCAACATGAGTGCTTATAAGTGTCTCAATGAGCTTTGTACTAGGTTAACGAACTTATGAAACATCTTACAACGCGGTTTCTAGTACTCTAAACTAAGTTTCATGCAACATGAGTGCTGATAAGTGTCTCAATGAGCTTTGTACTAGGTTAACGAACTTATGAAACATCTTACAACGCGGTTTCTAGTACTCTAAACTAAGTTTCATGCAACATGAGTGCTTATAAGTGTCTCAATGAGCTTTGTACAAGTTCTACGAACTTATGAAACATCTAACAACGCGGTTTCTAGGACTCTAAACTAAGTTTCATGCAACATGAGTGCTTATAAGTGTCTCAATGAACTTTGTACAAATTTGACGAACTTATGAAACGTCTAACAATGTGGTTGCTAGGACTCTAAACCAAGTTTTATGCAACGGGAGTGCTTATAAGTGTCTCAATGAGCTTTGTACAAGTTTGAAAAACTTATGAAACATCTAACAACGCGGTTTGTAGCAATCTAAACAAAGTTTCATGCAACATGAGTGCTTATAAGTGTCTCAATGAGCTTTGTATTAGTTTGACGAACTTATGAATCATCTAACAACACGGTTTCTAGGACTCTAAACCAAGTTTCTTTCAACATGAGTTCTTATAAGTGTCTCAATGAGCTTTGTACAAGTTTGACGAACGATGAAACATCTAACAACGCGTTTCTAGGACTCTAAACCAAGTTTAATGCAACATGTGTGCTTATAAGTTTCTCAATCAGCTTTGTACAAGTTTGACGAACTTATGAAACGTCTAACAATGTGGTTGCTAGGACTCTAAACCAAGTTTTATGCAACATGAGTGCTTATAAGTGTTTCAATGAGCTTTATACAAGTTTGACGAACTTATGAAACATCTAACAACGCGTTTCTAGGACTCTAAACCAAGTTTTATGCAACATGAGTGCTTAGAAGTGTCTCAATGAGCTTTGTACAAGTTTGACGAACTTATGAAACATCTAACAACGCGGTTTCTAAGACTCTAAACGAAGTGTCATGCAACATGAGTGCTTATAAGTGTATCATTGAGCTTTGTACAAGTTTGACGAACTTATGAAACATCTAAAACGCGGTTTCTAAGACTCTAAACGAAGTGTCATGCAACATGAGTTCTTATAAGTGTGTCAATGAGGTTTGTACTAGTTTGACGAACTTATGAAACATCTAAAACGCGGTTTCTAAGACTCTAAACGAAGTGTCATGCATGCAACATGAGTGTTGATAAGTGTCTCAATGAGCTTTGTACTAGGTTGACGAACTTATGAAACATCTTATAACGCGGTTTCTAGTACTCTAAACCAAGTTACATGCAACATGAGTGCTTATAAGTGTCTCAATGAGCTTTGTAGAAGTTTGACGAACTTATGAAACATCTAAGAACGCGTTTCTAGGACTCTACACCAAGTTTTATGCAACATGAGTGCTTATAAGTGTCTCAATGAGCTTTGTACAAGTTTGACGAACTTATGAAAAATCTAATAACTCGTCTCTAGAACTCTAAACCAAGTTTCATGCAGCATGAGTACTTATAACTGTATTAATGAGCTTTGTACTAGTTTAACGAACTTATGAAACATCTAACAACGCGGTTTGTAGGACTCTAAATTAAGTTTCTTTCAACATGAGTTCTTATAAGTGTCTCAATGAGCTTTATTCAAGTTTGACAAACTAATGAAACATCTAACAACGCGTTTCTAGGACTCTAAACCAAGTTTCATGCAACATGAGTGTTTATAAGTTTCTCAATCAAATTTGTACAAGTTTGACGAACTTATGAAACGTCTAACAATGTGGTTGCTTGGACTCTAAACCAAGTTTTATGCAACATGAGTGCTTATAAGTGTCTCAATGAGCTTTTTACAAGTTTGACGAACTTATGAAACATCTAACAACGCGGTTTCTAGGACTCTAAAATAAGTTTCATGCAACATGAGTGCTTATAAGTGTCTCAATGAGCTTTGTACTAGTTTGACGAACTTATGAAACATCTAACAACGCGGTTTCTAGGACTCTAAACCAAGTTTCTTTCAACATGAGTTCTTATAAGTTTCTCAATGAGCTTTGTACAAGTTTGACGAACTAATGAAACATCTAACAAGTCGTTTTTAGGACTCTAAACCAAGTTTCATGCAACATGAGTGCTTATAAGTTTCTCAATCAGCTTTGTACAAGTTTGACGAACTTATGAAACGTCTAACAATGTGGTTGCTAGGACTCTAAACCAAGTTTTATGCAACAGAAGTGCTTATAAGTGTCTCAATGAGCTTTGTACAAGTTTGACGAACTTATGAAACATCAAACAACTCGTTTCTAGGACTCTAAACCAAGTTTCATGCAACATGAGTGCTTATAAGTGTCTCAATGAGCTTTGTACTAGTTCGAGGAACTTATGAAACATCTAACAACGCGGTTTCTAGGACTCTAAACGAAGTTACATGCAACATGAGTGCTTATAAGTGTCTCGATGAGCTTTGTACTAGTTTTACGAACTTATGAAACATCTTACAACGCGGTTTCTAGTACTCTAAACCAAGTTTCATGCAACATGAGTGCTTATAAGTGTCTCAATGAGCTTTGTACAAATTTGACGAACTTATGAAACGTCTAACAATGTGGTTGCTAGGACTCTAAACCAAGTTTTATGCAACATGAGTGCTTATAAGTGTTTCAATGAGCTTTGTACAAGTTCAACGAACTTATGAAACATCTAACAACTCGTTTCTAGGACTCTAAACCAAGTTTCATGCAACATGAGTGCTTATAAGTGTCTCAATGAGCTTTGTACAAGTTTGACGAACTTATGAAACATCTAACAAAGCGGTTTCTAAGACTCTAAACGAAGTGCCATGCAACATGAGTGCTTATAAGTGTCTCAATGAGCTTTGTACTAGGTTAACGAACTTATGAAACATCTTACAACGCGGTTTCTAGTACTCTAAACTAAGTTTCATGCAACATGAGTGCTTGATAAGTGTCTCAATGAGCTTTGTACTAGGTTAACGAACTTATGAAACATCTTACAACGCGGTTTCTAGTACTCTAAACTAAGTTTCATGCAACATGAGTGCTTATAAGTGTCTCAATGAGCTTTGTACAAGTTCTACGAACTTATGAAACATCTAACAACGCGGTTTCTAGGACTCTAAACTAAGTTTCATGCAACATGAGTGCTTATAAGTGTCTCAATGAACTTTGTACAAATTTGACGAACTTATGAAACGTCTAACAATGTGGTTGCTAGGACTCTAAACCAAGTTTTATGCAACAGGAGTGCTTATAAGTGTCTCAATGAGCTTTGTACAAGTTTGAAAAACTTATGAAACATCTAACAACGCGGTTTGTAGCAATCTAAACAAAGTTTCATGCAACATGAGTGCTTATAAGTGTCTCAATGAGCTTTGTATTAGTTTGACGAACTTATGAATCATCTAACAACACGGTTTCTAGGACTCTAAACCAAGTTTCTTTCAACATGAGTTCTTATAAGTGTCTCAATGAGCTTTGTACAAGTTTGACGAACTGATGAAACATCTAACAACGCGTTTCTAGGACTCTAAACCAAGTTTCATGCAACATGTGTGCTTATAAGTTTCTCAATCAGCTTTGTACAAGTTTGACGAACTTATGAAACGTCTAACAATGTGGTTGCTAGGACTCTAAACCAAGTTTTATGCAACATGAGTGCTTATAAGTGTTTCAATGAGCTTTATACAAGTTTGACGAACTTATGAAACATCTAACAACGCGTTTCTAGGACTCTAAACCAAGTTTTATGCAACATGAGTGCTTAGAAGTGTCTCAATGAGCTTTGTACAAGTTTGACGAACTTATGAAACATCTAACAACGCGGTTTCTAAGACTCTAAACGAAGTGTCATGCAACATGAGTGCTTATAAGTGTATCAGTGAGCTTTGTACAAGTTTGACGAACTTATGAAACATCTAAAACGCGGTTTCTAAGACTCTAAACGAAGTGTCATGCAACATGAGTTCTTATAAGTGTGTCAATGAGGTTTGTACTAGTTTGACGAACTTATGAAACATCTAAAACGCGGTTTCTAAGACTCTAAACGAAGTGTCATGCATGCAACATGAGTGTTGATAAGTGTCTCAATGAGCTTTGTACTAGGTTGACGAACTTATGAAACATCTTACAACGCGGTTTCTAGTACTCTAAACCAAGTTACATGCAACATGAGTGCTTATAAGTGTCTCAATGAGCTTTGTAGAAGTTTGACGAACTTATGAAACATCTAAGAACGCGTTTCTAGGACTCTACACCAAGTTTTATGCAACATGAGTGCTTATAAGTGTCTCAATGAGCTTTGTACAAGTTTGACGAACTTATGAAAAATCTAATAACTCGTCTCTAGAACTCTAAACCAAGTTTCATGCAGCATGAGTACTTATAACTGTATTAATGAGCTTTGTACTAGTTTAACGAACTTATGAAACATCTAACAACGCGGTTTGTAGGACTCTAAACTAAGTTTCTTTCAACATGAGTTCTTATAAGTGTCTCAATGAGCTTTATTCAAGTTTGACAAACTAATGAAACATCTAACAACGCGTTTCTAGGACTCTAAACCAAGTTTCATGCAACATGAGTGTTTATAAGTTTCTCAATCAAATTTGTACAAGTTTGACGAACTTATGAAACGTCTAACAATGTGGTTGCTTGGACTCTAAACCAAGTTTTATGCAACATGAGTGCTTATAAGTGTCTCAATGAGCTTTTTACAAGTTTGACGAACTTATGAAACATCTAACAACGCGGTTTCTAGGACTCTAAAATAAGTTTCATGCAACATGAGTGCTTATAAGTGTCTCAATGAGCTTTGTACTAGTTCGAGGAACTTATGAAACATCTAACAACGCGGTTTCTAGGACTCTAAACCAAGTTTCATGCAACATGAGTGCTTATAAGTGTCTCAATGAGCTTTGTACAAGTTCAAAGAACATATGAAACATATAACAACGCGGTTTCTAGGACTCTAAACTAAGTTTCATGGAACATGAGTGCTTATAAGTGTCTCAATGAGCTTTGTACTAGTTTGACGAACTTGTGAAACATCTAACAACGCGGATTCTAGGACTCTAAACCAAGTTTCATGCAACATGAGTGCTTATAAGTGTCTCAATGAGCTTTGTACAAGTTTGACAAAATAATAAAACATCTAACAACGCGTTTCTAGGACTCTAAACCAAGTTTCATGCAACATGAGTGCTTATAAGTGTCTCAATGAGCTTTGTACAAGTTTGACGAACTTATGAAACGTCTAACAATGGGGTTGCTAGGACTCTAATCCAAGTTTTATGCAACATGAGTGCTTATAAGTGTCTCAATGAGCTTTGTAGAAGTTTGACGAACTTATGAAACATCTAACAACGCGTTTCTAGGACTCTAAACCAAGTTTTATGCAACATTAGTGCTTATAAGTGTCTCAATGAGCTTTGTACAAGTTTGACGAACTTATGAAACATCTAACAAAGCGGTTTCTAAGACTCTAAACGAAGTGTCATGCAACCTGAGTCCTTATAAGTGTCTCAATGAGCTTTGTACTAGTTTGACGAACTGATGAAAGATCTTACAACGTGGTTTCTAGAACTCTAAACCAAGTTTCAGGCAACATGAGTTCTTATAAGTGTCTCAATGAGCTTTGTACAAGTTTAACGAACTTATGAAACATCTAACAACGCTGTTTCTAGGACTCTAAACCAAGTTTTATGCAACATGAGTGCTTATAAGTGTCTCAATGAGCTTTGTACAAGTTTGACGAACTTATGAAGAATCTAACAAAGCGGTTTCTAAGACTCTAAACAAAGTGTCATGCAACATGAGTGCTTATAAGTGTCTCAATGAGCTTTGTACTAGTTTGACGAACTTATGAAACATCTAAGAACTCGTTTCTAGGACTCTAAACCAAGTTTCATGTAACATGAGTGCTTATAAGTGTCTCAATGAGCTTTGTACAAGTTTGACGAACTTGTGAAACATCTAACAACGCGGATTCTAGGACTCTAAACCAAGTTTCATGCAACATAAGTGCTTATAAGTGTCTCAGTGAGCTTTGTACAAGTTTGACGAACTTATGAAACATCTTACAACGCGGTTTCTAGTACTCTAAACCAAGTTACATGCAACATGAGTGCTTATAAGTGTCTTAATGAGCTTTGTAGAAGTTTGACGAACTTATGAAACATCTAACAACGCGTTTCTAGGACTCTACAACAAGTTTTATGCAACATGAGTGCTTATAAGTGTCTCAATGAGCTTTGTACAAGTTTGACGAACTTATGATAAATCTAATAACTCGTCTCTAAAACTCTAAACCAAGTTTCATGCAGCATGAGTACTTATAACTGTATTAATGAGCTTTGTACTAGTTTAACGAACTTATGAAACATCTAACAACGCGGTTTGTAGGACACTAAACTAAGTTTCTTTCAACATGAGTTCTTATAAGTGTCTCAATGAGCTTTGTTCAAGTTTGACGAACTAATGAAACATCTAACAACGCGTTTCTAGGACTCTAAACCAAGTTTCATGCAACATGAGTGCTTATAAGTTTCTCAATCAGCTTTGTACAAGTTTGACGAACTTATGAAACGTCTAACAATGTGGTTGCTAGGACTCTAAACCAAGTTTTATGCAACAGAAGTGCTTATAAGTGTCTCAATGAGCTTTGTACAAGTTTGACGAACTTATGAAACGTCTAACAATGTGGTTGCTAGGACTCTAAACCAAGTTTTATGCAACATGAGTGCTTATAAGTGTTTCAATGAGCTTTGTACAAGTTTGACGAACTTATGAAACATCTAACAACGCGTTTTGATACACCCTTGGTTAGGATCTCAACTCTATGGCAAAGGCAAGCTCTCTTCTTTGGCGGATTGATGGCTGAAGTGAAGGTGATGATGATTAAGTGTCAGAAACCAGCGGATATGGAGGTGAATGAGTATGAGATGGTAGTGGACGTCTCAAGCAATCTATGGGTTGATGGCTTGATGGTTTGTAGATGCTCTTGAAAGTATCTAGGACTTGTAAGAGAATCAGATTCAAATCACATGAATCGTTTTGATAATAAAGCTCAATCTCTGAGCTAAGGTGAGTCTAAACACAAAGGGGTTTTCTTTCAAGGTTTGACTAAGGAGATAAGAAGGAGGCGTGACCCTTTATAAAGAGATAGCACATGTTGCTTCTTCTTTAGGGCTTCACGAAATCAAGAGAAAAGGAAATTGCAAAACGAAAAAGGAAATTGCAAAACAACGCAACGTTTTAAAGAAACGAGAAAAACAACGAAGCGTTTGGGATAGAATGGGGAGTAGTGTGTAGTGTCTCGCCATACACTCTTCAAGATAATGACACTAAATAACCGACGTAGTGCTCTTCTTGGCCTCGTTAAAACCCTTGCATAGTAAACCCAATGGGACAAACCTATGCAAAGGGAAAGAGTACCAAGTCGAAACACTTAGTCACTTAGTTTCATTACCTTGGTCTTCTTTCTAGGCCATGATGAAGATGTTGAAGAAGATCCTAGATGCTCCTCCAAGCTCCTCCACGATCAATGCATGAACGTCTTCAGCTAGCTTCTTGGCCATTGCTCGTGTAACCACTCCTTCGTGATGTTCGGTGCTTTGGGCGTGGTCGGTGTCGAGGGGTCGGGCGCTTCGGTGGTCTGTGTCGGGTGGTCGAGCGCCTTGGTGCTCGGTATCCGGCTCCATGATCATATCATCCTCTCCCACTTGAAAAGGATTTGTCCTCAAATCTGAATCTGCAAAACAAGGAGGCAAGTCAATAATATTGAAAGAATCAGAGATTATATACTTACCTTGAGGATGAAGTCGATGATCATGGTCTTTGAAGTGCTTGAGGATCGAATGTGGTTCATGAGTATCTCCAGTACTTCCGAGACATTCGCCGGGTCTCCATATAAAAACCTGACACACACAAAGAATAATTAGCTTAAAGACGAGACAATCATCCTTAAATGAGAATAAATGTGTTCGGTTTAGGAGTATGGCTGATCCAGCGGGTTGAGGTCGCTTGATTGAGAGGTTTGAGTGGTTGGCCGTGATGCTCCAAGGTGGTGCAGCTGCTGGTCTTGCTATCTTGTGCTTCACTCGAGTTTGAATATCCAATGACGATGCAATGCTCGTCTTAAGTCTTGGCTTTTGCATAGTCTCTTCCTCAGTGTCTTTCTTCTTGTGAGGTAAGTAAAAGCGATAGGCGATCTTCTTGAGAGGCTTGGTGATATAAAGATATACTACAAACTCTCCTCCATATGCTGTCCTACACAATTGCTTACAAACAACAAAACTAGACAAGCACAAGTTATCATAAAACAAATAGTAATCTTTCCTAAGGTAATGATCAACAACAAACTTTCCACAAGCTTTATATGATTTTCCAAACTCATTACCACAACCATATAGTTCTTTATAAACTCTAGGGCTAACATCATGGGTGCTAATGTTAAAGAGTAGAAAATACCTCCTTGACAATGTGTTGGGCACACCATTGTCCTTACCTGTCTTGGAATGAATGGGATAAGGAAATACCTCATAGAAGTAGACACTTCTATCTCGTTCTTTGTCAATCTCTCGGTGGTACTTCAAGATGGGTGAAAGACTCATAATCAACATGGATGAGAGGCTCATTAGTCTCCATGGATTTGGCTCGGCTTGTACATGAGACTTCTCGAGTGTTTGGTAGTTCTTTGTCTTTGGAGAACTCATGATTATGATCCTGCGAAACAATAGAAAACTCACTCGGAAACACCGGTGGAAGATTAGAGAAACTCATAAGAGTTTCTTTATACAC
Source organism: Cochlearia excelsa (assembly GCA_963556525.1). NCBI lineage: Eukaryota > Viridiplantae > Streptophyta > Magnoliopsida > Brassicales > Brassicaceae > Cochlearia > Cochlearia excelsa. The sequence continues at coordinate 3,746,573 of CAUVZT010000001.1, forward strand.
AAAGCGTAATCGAGATTTACTAAAAGCATAGGTTTTCTCGATCTCACCCGATTGGTTCATGAGGTTCGAGTTCTTGGACCTGGTTCCCTCTTGTATTGAACTCATAAGCAGCTGATCTCTAGAGTAGCTACGTTCTCGATCCTTGAACTTAGATGCATGAAAAAAATCACCATATATAATAGACTTTCGCCTAAGTGGTTGCTTGATAAGCATGGTAGCGTGTTGCTCTTGATGGCACATGCTTGGAATCAACGTCTTGATATGGACCAGGGGGTTATGAACTTGTAGAACGTCTCCAAGAGGAACTTGTGTGTGCTGTGGAATAGCTCCAGGTCGCCATATGAAGGTTTGAAGTGGACCACACGTACTCATCTTCATAAATAGCAAGCTGCCGTTAGCTGAACTTTGAACATCGATTGTGGTCAGCTCCGACATGATCTTGGGACTAGCTATAGCTTTAAAGATTCCTCTTTGAGTGTATAATATGGTAGATATCTCCGTTTTACCCCAGTAGCTGATATTGGTCCTATTTTCAGCTGCACAAGACGCACCTATCAATCTGTCAATTTCGGACTTGGCGGTAGTTGTTGCTTTGAGTTGGAGAGTCTGTTCTGGTCAACTCTGCACTCTTCTTGATGTTTGACATGGCTGTAAGGGATCCTTTTGGGGTGAATAGTATGGCATCATCGGCTTCAAGAGGTAGGTTTTGCTCATAGATCACCATAGGCTTTGTAGAAGCTTCTTCTTCGGTTGTGATCATCTCCTTAGCACCCGAAAGTTCCTCAAGTCTCTTGACACAAGATAAGTGCTTTAACACAGTCATGGAGATATCAAAATCATATTTAAAATCAGATTTAAAATCAAAAGAATTAAGCGACTCCCCTTGTTCTTCAATATCGAATCGATCGTAAAAGTTCTTGATTGTCTCCTTGTTCTTTAACCGTACAACGCTCAATAAGCTTCAATGCTTCGTGTTCTTTCTTGTACACCACTTTGTCATAGTCTTGCTCCACGTTCTGTTCCACGTCTCCTCCTTGATCCTTTTGATCTTTATCTACAAGAGAAGACTTTGGCAAAGCCAAGTGCATTATACTAGAAATAAAAGCATCATCAAAGACATTATTAACAATTCTCCTAATATCTTCTTCTAGCATATGTTGTGAGTTCTTTCTCTTGTTAATTCGTTCAGGTTCATTAATTTTTCTTTCCTCATGATATTCATATGGGTTTGTTTCTTTGGAATTTGAAAAATTAGAAGACTTAGCTTGAGGATATGCATCTTGAGGTTTATAGGCAGATCGAGTAGATGTCTTTAGCTTAAGGTGTGGAGCATACTTTCTTCTCATTAGTGCTTTGAGTTCTGTCCAAGTGGTGATAGGTTGCTTAGGCCATCGTCTCCACTCAATCTCTTCCCACCAACTAAGAGCATCGTCACGAAAGCTTGAAACAGCGGTTCTTAGTAGCTCATGCTCGGTGAAGCTGTTGCACTTGGAGGCGTAATGCATACCAACCTCCCAATCGACATACTCATCAGGATCTTTGCTTCCATGAAACGGTGGAGTGCTTCTATGGAGCTCTTCATACCGATACATTCTTCGCTGTCTATGACTTCCTTGAGAGTCTTTCATAGTACCTGACTCACACACAAACAACTCGCAGTAAGTCGTTCACAAGGTGATAAGGAAAGTAAAGAGCAAAACAAGACAAGTTAATGTTAAGTTCTTTGTCAAAACAGAACGTGATGATCCAGGCTTTAAAACGTTTTCAACAAGTTTTTAATCTAACAATCAAGTGATTCAACGAGCAAGCAATGATATAAGCACACAAATGGATTTAACAAGCAAGCAATGGTCTTGGATCAACAAGAGTAGCACAAGAAGCGATTAAAACAGAGCAAAACACGAAACACAGAAAAGGGAAATTGAAAACATGGTTTTTAAAAAAAGGAAATTTGCTAAACAGAGAAAAGGAAATCGAACTAGGGTTTTTGTTAACTCTAGCAAACTAACTCGCAGCCGTCACGCAAAGATCAAAGAGCACAAGCTTCAAAACGTTTGTTAACAAGTTATGGTTTTAAAACAACTCGATTCAAGTAACAACAGTTTCGATTCTATGAGTTTAAAGCGTGTTAATCAAGTTCAAACAACTAGTTAATTGGCACAGCTCAAGAAGACACTTCCACGAACAGAACAAGAGTTTTCTAGCACCTTAACAAGCTTAGAAACAAGTTTAAATACCGATTAGAACTAACAAGATGATCGACAGATTCAAAAAGCAACAAGAAGAAAAGAGCTCTAACAATCTTAACAGATTCTAATCGATTCAAAGCAAGCTTTAAGCGAAAAGAATCAAATCAACTCAAGAACAGAGATTATAGAATAGATCCTAGCAACTTAATCAATGATTAAACAAACTAAAATCAATCTTAATCAATCAAAACAATCGGCGGAAACTGAGAACACAAAGCAACAAAACAGATTCAAAGAGGATAAACAACGCTTTCGGTTCTAATGAGTTTTCAAGCAAACTAATCGATTGATAAGATGTAAGGATAGAGAGACTCAGCCTTTGGTACAGAGTTTGGCTCTGATACCACCTGATACACCCTTGGTTAGGATCTCAACTCTATGGCAAAGGCAAGCTCTCTTCTTTGGCGGATTGATGGCTGAAGTGAAGGTGATGATGATTAAGTGTCAGAAACCAGCGGATATGGAGGTGAATGAGTATGAGATGGTAGTGGACGTCTCAAGCAATCTATGGGTTGATGGCTTGATGGTTTGTAGATGCTCTTGAAAGTATCTAGGACTTGTAAGAGAATCAGATTCAAATCACATGAATCGTTTTGATAATAAAGCTCAATCTCTGAGCTAAGGTGTGTCTAAACACAAAGGGGTTTTCTTTCAAGGTTTGACTAAGGAGATAAGAAGGAGGCGTGACCCTTTATAAAGAGATAGCACATGTTGCTTCTTCTTTAGGGCTTCACGAAATCAAGAGAAAAGGAAATTGCAAAACAGAAAAGGAAATTGCAAAACAGCGCAACGTTTTAAAGAAACAGAAAAACAACGAAGCGTTTGGGATAGAATGGGGAGTAGTGTGTAGTGTCTCGCCATACACTCTTCAAGATAATGACACTAAATAACCGACGTAGTGCTCTTCTTGGCCTCGTTAAAACCCTTGCATAGTAAACCCAATGGGACAAACCTATGCAAAGGGAAAGAGTACCAAGTCGAAACACTTAGTCACTTAGTTTCATTACCTTGGTCTTCTTTCTAGGCCATGATGAAGATGTTGAAGAAGATCCTAGATGCTCCTCCAAGCTCCTCCACGATCAATGCATGAACGTCTTCAGCTAGCTTCTTGGCCATTGCTCGTGTAACCACTCCTTCGTGATGTTCGGTGCTTTGGGCGTGGTCGGTGTCGAGGGGTCGGGCGCTTCGGTGGTCTGTGTCGGGTGGTCGAGCGCCTTGGTGCTCGGTATCCGGCTCCATGATCATATCACGTTTCTAGGACTCTAAAGCAAGTTTTATGCAACATGAGTGCTTATAAGTGTCTCAATGAGCTTTGTAGAAGTTTGACGAACTTATGAAACATCTAACAACGCGGTTTCTAAGACTCTAAACGAAGTGTCATGCAACCTGAGTCCTTATAAGTGTCTCAATGAGCTTTGTACTAGTTTGACGAACTGATGAAACATCTTACAACGTGGTTTCTAGAACTCTAAACCAAGTTTCAGGCAACATGAGTTCTTATAAGTGTCTCAATGAGCTTTGTACAAGTTTGACGAACTTATGAAACATCTAACAACACGGTTTCTAGGACTCTAAACCAAGTTTTATGCAACATGAGTGCTTATAAGTGTCTCAATGAGCTTTGTACAAGTTTGACGAACTTATGAAGAATCTAACAAAGCGGTTTCTAAGACTCTAAACAAAGTGTCATGCAACATGAGTGCTTATAAGTGTCTCAATGAGCTTTGTACTAGTTTGACGAACTTATGAAACATCTAACAACTCGTTTCTAGGACTCTAAACCAAGTTTCATGCAACATGAGTGCTTATAAGTGTCTCAATGAGCTTTGTACAAGTTTGACGAACTTGTGAAACATCTAACAACGCGGATTCTAGGACTCTAAACCAAGTTTCATGCAACATAAGTGCTTATAAGTGTCTCAGTGAGCTTTGTACAAGTTTGACGAACTTATGAAACATCTTACAACGCGGTTTCTAGTACTCTAAACCAACTTACATGCAACATGAGTGCTTATAAGTGTCTCAATGAGCTTTGTAGAAGTTTGACGAACTTATGAAACATCTAACAACGCGTTTCTAGGACTCTACACCAAGTTTTATGCAACATGAGTGCTTATAAGTGTCTCAATGAGCTTTGTACAAGTTTGACGAACTTATGAAAAATCTAATAACTCGTCTCTAGAACTCTAAACCAAGTTTCATGCAGCATGAGTACTTATAATTGTATTAATGAGCTTTGTACTAGTTTAACGAACTTATGAAACATCTAACAACGCGGTTTGTAGGACACTAAACTAAGTTTCTTTCAACATGAGTTCTTATAAGTGTCTCAATGAGCTTTGTTCAAGTTTGACGAACTAATGAAACATCTAACAACGCGTTTCTAGGACTCTAAACCAAGTTTCATGCAACATGTGTGCTTATAAGTTTCTCAATCAAATTTGTACAAGGTTGACGAACTTATGAAACGTCTAACAATGTGGTTGCTAGGACTCTAAACCAAGTTTTATGCAACATGAGTGCTTATAAGTGTCTCAATGAGCTTTTTACAAGTTTGACGAACTTATGAAACATCTAACAACGCGGTTTCTAGGACTCTAAACTAAGTTTCATGCAACATGAGTGCTTATAAGTGTCTCAATGAGCTTTGTACTAGTTTGACGAACTTATGAAACATCTAACAACGCGGTTTCTAGGACTCTAAACCAAGTTTCTTTCAACATGAGTTCTTATAAGTGTCTCAATGAGCTTTGTACAAGTTTGACGAACTAATGAAACATCTAACAACTCGTTTTTAGGACTCTAAACCAAGTTTCATGCAACATGAGTGCTTATAAGTTTCTCAATCAGCTTTGTACAAGTTTGACGAACTTATGAAACGTCTAACAATGTGGTTGCTAGGAATCTAAACCAAGTTTTATGCAACAGGAGTGCTTATAAGTGTCTCAATGAGCTTTTTACAAGTTTGACGAACTTATGAAACATCAAACAACTCGTTTCTAGGACTCTAAACCAAGTTTCATGCAACATGAGTCTTGGAAAATATCATTATGGAGGAGGAGATTATGTGGAGAAGGAGGTAGTTTAGGAGAAAAGAGATTAGGGAGATTAGAAGCAAAGTGATTAACTTAGGTTCTTGAGAGATTAGTAACAAGATATAATTAGTAACTTTAGTATATTGAAGAGGCTTTTAGCCAACTTAGAGATTTACAAGGTTTCATACATGGTTTATATAGTGATAGAGAGAGAGGAGAGACAAGTTTAAACATTCAAAATGTGTGGTTGAGATGATAGAGCCGTTAGATCTTCTTTTGATTGTGACCATTGGATGAGATTTTGTCATCTTGTGATTTGTCCCTTTGTGCTTCATTTGAATTTGAAACTTGGCTCCTCTTTGACTTGTTGACTTGGCTCTTCCTTTGACTCGCCAAGATCGCACAAGATTTGCACAACCCGGATTTTGCACGTCTCGGGAATTTCGTAGCACGGATTTTGCACGGCCCGGAAACTTCGTAGCACGGATTTTGCACGGCCCGGAAACTTCGTAGCACGGATTTTGCACGGCCCGGAAACTTCGTAGCACGGATTTTGCACGAACTCAAATCCGTCCTTGGCACGGCTTTTGAGGTCTTTTCAAAGTGCACAATATTTGCACATTTTGATAATGTGCACAATATTTGCACGGACGTCCGGTTTGGTCATCCTCACCATTTGGATGTCGTCTTGACAAAACTCTTGAACGTCTAGACCTTCTTCTTCTCCTCTTTATCTTGAACTCTTCTTTACTCTTGCCTTGTAATGTACTCTTCCTCCTTACGTGTCTTTGACATAATGCCTTAGCGGTTAATCATTAGTCTTAACACCTCCCCTCAAGCTTAGCCCAATGAAATGGCTAAGATTGGACATTGCTAAACAAACCTCATTAAAACCTTAAACGGGAAAACCTCTTGGGATAAAACCGCGTTTAAGGGAAAAAGAGTGTAAGTCTTTGCAATTAGGGGCCTTCTTTCTTGTGAGCATGTTTTCGGTCTTCTTCTTTGGACTTGGCTCGCTTCTTTGGAAATCCCCCTTAAGCCTTTACCATCTTGGTTTTAGTCCTTAAGGGTTTCTTTAACATCCCCAACAAGCTTTTTTGGTCTCGGCTTGGTTGGGTTTCCTTACGCAATCTTTTGTTTTGGGAAGTTGTTGCATTCTCCCTTGGTTGAAGTCGGAACCTTCTTGGTCCTTCTCTCCTTTGATTCATCATCACGGATTTGTTCTTCACAAGCTTCAATGTGTGATGTATGGATTTTGGCCAAAACTTTTGGTCCCCTTTGTCCTTCTCTTGGTTTCTCCTTTGTGGCTTTCCTCTTGTCTTTGGTCTTTCAATCTTTGAACCTTCAAGAGATTCAAATGAATTAAGACTTAGTCAAGACATATAGAAATGCAAACTAAGAAATTATGATCAATAGATTATGCATTCTAAGCAAGTGATTGATCATAAGCTAAGCAACAAGATTATGGGATATGGCTCTAGACTTATGATTCTATTAAGTATAACAAAGAGTAAGGTTTAGAGGTAGCCTTTAGTTCGTAGTGGTTTGATGCTCTCTTGTAGTTTCATTTCGGTTTGGGCTTTGGCTTCTTCATGAAGTCTTTTGCTTTCTCCCTTGTGCAATTGGAACAGGCTTGAGCCGCGGTGATGGCTTGCCCTTTGCGGATGCTGTGGCCATTTCATGAGAATTTGACTCGGTCTTGTTCTTGCTAGGATACTTGACCGGATCAATGATGGATGAGTGTCTTTCTTCAAGAGCTCGTTTTGGTTTGAATCTCTTTCTTCAAGAGTTTCTTCTTTGAGAATGGATCGGCCTTCCCTTTTGTAGAGGTTTGACCGAGTTGTAATGATAGGATGAGTTGAGTTGGTCTTAATCTTTGATGGATCTTTGACCAATTGTTGATGAGCCTTGTCCTTGCTAGGGAATTTGGCCGGGTGATGACCTTGTCTTTGCTAAGGACTTTGGTCGAGTGATGGTCTTGTCATTGCTAAGGACTTTGACCGATTGGTGATGGCCTTGTCTTTGCTAGGGACTTTGGCCGATTGATGATAGAGTGAGAGCTCTTGACATCATGAAGATACTTTAGCATTCTTCAAGTGTTCTTAGCCGGATTGGGTTTCTTCTATTCTTCTTTGTTGAGTCTTTTTCTTCAAGAGCACCTTGAGTTTAGGCTTTACATCTAGGTAGATGTTTGGCCGGATGTAGCAAGTAGCTTGGCCTTGGCATTTGCGAATGCTTAGCCGAATGGTTGATCTCCATCTTGAGATTGAGCTTCTTTCTTCAAGAACACTCCTTGTAACCGAAAGTTTGTTAAGCTTCTTTCTTCAAGAACACTCATTGTAACTGTAACTTGGCATTGGCAACTTCTTGACGTTTGGCCGAATGTTTGTTGAGCTTCTTTCTTCAAGAACACTCTTTGGATCTCCATTTTAATCATGAAGATGATGTAAATCTTTTATCCCCCTCATGATTAAGATGGGATATTCCTTAGTTGGTTTTCCCTTCACGGCTTGGCAAGCTTAGTGTGAAGGTTTCTCATCTCTCTTTTGGAACTTTCCTTTGACACTCTCATGTATCCCCTTTCTTCTCTTTCTTAAAAAAAACGGTTGTTGTTTCTATCAATGCTTAGTGGTTCTTCATTGTGATCTCTTATAGTCTTTGGTATGATGATCCTACATCATCACAAAAACAAAATTGATTTAAGTACAATTATTACCGGCATGATTAGTAACTTAAATCTCATTACAAATGCTTAAATACTAACAACAAGTACAAGGTAAGATTACAATGAAGAGCTTAAGCCCGAGAATAATATTTCATCTAATCACAAGTTCAAGTTCTAGTTTTTAAGATTAGCATGTATGAGTACTTAAGCAAAGAGTGAACTAAGCATAAATGGATTTAAACAATAACTCTTATGAACACTCAATAACTCAAGCAATATCTTAAATACAATTTAAAGAGAAAGGGATTTAGAAATGGCCTTTTTAGGATTAGTCATTGATTAGATGGTCATATGGGAAAGTCATTGCACTCTTAGAGCACCTTAATTGGTTAGTCTATGATTGAGTTTATGACTTCCCTTATGAAATGCTCTTGATAGCTTAATACCTATACATGAAACAAGGTTTATCAACAAGAGTCTTTTGACATTGGCTCCTTGTCATAAGATTTTTTTAAAAGGGACATGGCCTTAAAGATTTAAAACCGGACCATTCCTTTAAACAATCAAAGATTCACCGTGACTTTAGTTGCCTTCATGGCGAGTCACTCCTCTCGGATCATAAACTTAGGTGCACTAAGGCGGTTTATGATCCTAATGATTAGATCATCAAGGCTTATGTACCTTATTTAGATATCATAAGTTAGAATCATTTCTCCATGTGTTAAGGAATTGGATTCAACATGACCTTTAAAGGCTTTAGTCCTTTAGTAAGTCATGGATCGCTTCCTATACACATGTTTACCGAGGAAGCATTGGATTCAACAAGCTCACATGTGTTTAAACACTTAGTGAGTCTCGGTTCTCTTTCCTCTAAGGAGCTTTGGAATCCCTAAGACCTTAATTGCTTAATCACAAGAGGGTCTTTGGTTCCTACTCTTTGTGTAACAAGAATGAGACTCAAACCTCTTCACCAAACAAGGACTAGTGATTTGAGTCTTTTAGAAAGCAAAGACCTTGACTTTGTAATGGGATATAAAGGAGATAATGAGTATAGAGATTAAGCCGGATCCTTAAAGATCTTTAGGACTCGATGTCTCATATGAGACCATCCATTAGATATACTAATGAGGCAACTACTAATCTCTTTATTTCCCTTTTGTTTACACAATCGCCACTACTAATCTTAGTCTTGGATTTGAAATTCAAACACGCATGAGCACATACTAAAACCTTTTGAAATTACATGCTCATGAACTTTTAAAAGTAAAAGAGGAGGTTATGTATTCAACTATCTTGTATTCTCATAAGAGACACAAGAAAGGTTCTCATACTTTTAGCTCACAAGTCTCAAGCTTTGAGCTTTGAGGTTCTTGTTCATTGCTTAATGCCTTAGCATAGTCGGATTTGGATTCATCAAGGTTCCCTTGGACTCATAAGAGTGGGGAAACCATGGTTCTCATCCTCTTGCTTTCGTGCTTACAAAGATGAAGGATTACTTCAAACAAAGCTCGGATGCAACATAAAGCTTTAGAACCACGTTCAAACCTTATGCGTCGCTTTGAATTTGAAGTAATTACCTTCGGATTTGGATACAACACGTTATCGCTCATGGCGAATCATGGGTCTCATCCTTTTATATTTGTATCTTAAGAAAAGCATAGAGTTTCGGATTCAACAAGCCATTGTTCTTAAAGAATCAATAAACAAGGTTCTCTAACTCTTTAGCTCACAAGTTTCAAGCTTTATGCTTTGAATACTTGGTCATTGCCTAATACCTAAGTTAGATGGATTTGGATTCATCAAAGTCTCTTTTAAAATCATAAGAGTGAGGAAACAATGGTTCTCATCCACAACTTTCGGCCTAAACAAAGATCTTAAAGAACAACTCAACCAAAAACATCATGTAGCTAGATTTTAAATCTATGCTCACTATGATTCGGTTTTGATTGGATTGTTCTTGAAAGGAACTTGGATTCAACATGTCTCTTCACTCATTAAGAGACAAATAATTCATGGTTCTCTTCCTAAGAGGAGCATTGATTCACCAAGATCTTAAGGGTTTTAACCACTCGGATCTTGGTCATTTTTTTTCCTCCTCTAGATCTTTGTGTTTATAAGCAAGAAATAAGAAAGAGGTTGAAGATTAGCGGAAGCAACTTACCTAGGTCATCAAGAGCTTATGCTCTGATACCATCTTGGAAAATATCATTATGGAGGAGGAGATTATGTGGAGAAGGAGGTAGTTTAGGAGAAAAGAGATTAGGGAGATTAGAAGCAAAGTGATTAACTTAGGTTCTTGAGAGATTAGTAACAAGATATAATTAGTAACTTTAGTATATTGAAGAGGCTTTTAGCCAACTTAGAGATTTACAAGGTTTCATACATGGTTTATATAGTGATAGAGAGAGAGGAGAGACAAGTTTAAACATTCAAAATGTGTGGTTGAGATGATAGAGCCGTTAGATCTTCTTTTGATTGTGACCATTGGATGAGATTTTGTCATCTTGTGATTTGTCCCTTTGTGCTTCATTTGAATTTGAAACTTGGCTCCTCTTTGACTTGTTGACTTGGCTCTTCCTTTGACTCGCCAAGATCGCACAAGATTTGCACAACCCGGATTTTGCACGTCTCGGGAATTTCGTAGCACGGATTTTGCACGGCCCGGAAACTTCGTAGCACGGATTTTGCACGGCCCGGAAACTTCGTAGCACGGATTTTGCACGGCCCGGAAACTTCGTAGCACGGATTTTGCACGAACTCAAATCCGTCCTTGGCACGGCTTTTGAGGTCTTTTCAAAGTGCACAATATTTGCACATTTTGATAATGTGCACAATATTTGCACGGACGTCCGGTTTGGTCATCCTCACCATTTGGATGTCGTCTTGACAAAACTCTTGAACGTCTAGACCTTCTTCTTCTCCTCTTTATCTTGAACTCTTCTTTACTCTTGCCTTGTAATGTACTCTTCCTCCTTACGTGTCTTTGACATAATGCCTTAGCGGTTAATCATTAGTCTTAACAATCAGTGCTTATAAGTGTCTCAATGAGCTTTGTACTAGTTCGACGAACTTATGAAACATCTAACAACGCGGTTTCTAGGACTCTAAACCAAGTTTCATGCAACATGAGTGCTTATAAGTGTCTCAATGAGCTTTGTCCAAGTTCAACGAACTTATGAAACATCTAACAACGCGGTTTCTAGGACTCTAAACTAAGTTTCATGGAACATGAGTGCTTATAAGTGTCTCAATGAGCTTTGTACTAGTTTGACGAACTTGTGAAACATCTAACAACGCGGATTCTAGGACTCTAAACCAAGTTTCATGCAACATGAGTGCTTATAAGTGTCTCAATGAGCTTTGTACAAGTTTGACAAACTAATGAAACATCTAACAACGCGTTTCTAGGACTCTAAACCAAGTTTCATGCAACATGAGTGCTTATAAGTATCTCAATGAGCTTTGTACAAGTTTGACGAACTTATGAAACGTCTAACAATGTGGTTGCTAGGACTCTAATCCAAGTTTTATGCAACATGAGTGCTTATAAGTGTCTCAATGAGCTTTGTAGAAATTTGACGAACTTATGAAACATCTCACAACGCGTTTCTAGGACTCTAAACCAAGTTTTATGCAACATTAGTGCTTATAAGTGTCTCAATGAGCTTTGTACAAGTTTGACGAACTTATGAAACATCTAACAAAGCGGTTTCTAAGACTCTAAACGAAGTGTCATGCAACATGAGTGTTGATAAGTGTCTCAATGAGCTTTGTACTAGGTTGACGAACTTATGAAACATCTAACAACACGGTTTCTAGGACTCTAAACCAAGTTTCTTTCAACATGAGTTCTTATAAGTGTCTCAATGAGCTTTGTACAAGTTTGACGAACTGATGAAACATCTAACAACGCGTTTCTAGGACTCTAAACCAAGTTTCATGCAACATGTGTGCTTATAAGTTTCTCAATCAGCTTTGTACAAGTTTGACGAACTTATGAAAGGTCTAACAATGTGGTTTCTAGGACTCTAAACCAAGTTTCATGCAACATGAGTGCTTATAAGTGTCTCAATGAGCTTTGTCCAACTTCAACGAACTTATGAAACATCTAACAACGCGGTTTCTAGGACTCTAAACTATGTTTCATGGAACATGAGTGCTTATAAGTGTCTCAATGAGCTTTGTACTAGTTTGACGAACTTGTGAAACATCTAACAACGCGGATTCTAGGACTCTAAACCAAGTTTCTTTCAACATGAGTGCTTATAAGTGTCTCAATGAGCTTTGTACAAGTTTGAGAAACTAATGAAACATCTAACAACGCGTTTCTAGGACTCTAAACCAAGTTTCATGCAACATGAGTGCTTATAAGTGTCTCAATGAGCTTTGTACAAGTTTGACGAACTTATGAAACGTCTAACAATGTGGTTGCTAGGACTCTAATCCAAGTTTTATGCAACATGAGTGCTTATAAGTGTCTCAATGAGCTTTGTAGAAGTTTGACGAACTTATGAAACATCTAACAACGCGTTTCTAGGACTCTAAACCAAGTTTTATGCAACATTAGTGCTTATAAGTGTCTCAATGAGCTTTGTACAAGTTTGACGAACTTATGAAACATCTAACAAAGCGGTTTCTAAGACTCTAAACGAAGTGTCATGCAACATGAGTGTTGATAATTGTCTCAATGAGCTTTGTACTAGGTTGACGAACTTATGAAACATCTAACAACACGGTTTCTAGGACTCTAAACCAAGTTTCTTTCAACATGAGTTCTTATAAGTGTCTCAATGAGCTTTGTACAAGTTTGATGAACTGATGAAACATCTAACAACGCGTTTCTAGGACTCTAAACCAAGTTTCATGCAACATGTGTGCTTATAAGTTTCTCAATTAGCTTTGTACAAGTTTGACGAACTTATGAAACGTCTAACAATGTGGTTGCTAGGACTCTAAACCAAGTTTTAGGCAACATGAGTGCTTATAAGTGTTTCAATGAGCTTTATACAAGTTTGACGAACTTCTGAAACATCTAACAACGCGTTTCTAGGACTCTAAACCAAGTTTTATGCAACATGAGTGCTTAGAAGTGTCTCAATGAGCTTTGTACAAGTTTGACGAACTTATGAAACATCTAACAACGCGGTTTCTAAGACTCTAAACGAAGTGTCATGCAACATGAGTGCTTATAAGTGTATCAGTGAGCTTTGTACAAGTTTGACGAACTTATGAAACATCTAAAACGCGGTTTCTAAGACTCTAAACGAAGTGTCATGCAACATGAGTTCTTATAAGTGTCTCAATGAGCTTTGTATTAGTTTGACGAACTTATGAAACATCTTACAACGCGGTTTCTAGTACTCTAAACCAAGTTACATGCAACATGAGTGCTTATAAGTGTCTCAATGAGCTTTGTAGAAGTTTGACGAACTTATGAAACATCTAACAACGCGTTTCTAGGACTCTACACCAAGTTTTATGCAACATGAGTGATTATAAGTGTCTCAATGAGCTTTGTACAAGTTTGACGAACTTATGAAAAATCTAATAACTCGTCTCTAGAACTCTAAACCAAGTTTCATGCAGCATGAGTACTTATAACTGTATTAATGAGCTTTGTACTAGTTTAACGAACTTATGAAACATCTAACAACGCGGTTTGTAGGACTCTAAACTAAGTTTCTTTCAACATGAGTTCTTATAAGTGTCTCAATGAGCTTTGTTCAAGTTTGACGAACTAATGAAACATCTAACAACGCGTTTCTAGGACTCTAAACCAAGTTTCATGCTACATGAGTGCTTATAAGTTTCTCAATCAAGTTTGTACAAGTTTGACGAACTTATGAAACGTCTAACAATGTGGTTGCTAGGACTCTAAACCAAGTTTTATGCAACATGAGTGCTTATAAGTGTCTCAATGAGCTTTTTACAAGTTTGACGAACTTATGAAACATCTAACAACGCGGTTTCTAGGACTCTAAACTAAGTTTAATGCAACATGAGTGCTTATAAGTGTCTCAATGAGCTTTGTACTAGTTTGACGAACTTATGAAACATCTAACAACGCGGTTTCTAGGTCTCTAAACCAAGTTTCTTTCAACATGAGTTCTTATAAGTGTCTCAATGAGCTTTGTACAAGTTTGACGAACTAATGAAACATCTAACAACTCGTTTTTAGAACTCTAAACCAAGTTTCATGCAACATGAGTTCTTATAAGTTTCTCAATCAGCTTTGTACAAGTTTGACGAACTTATGAAACGTCTAACAATGTGGTTGCTAGGACTCTAAACCAAGTTTTATGCAACAAGAGTGCTTATAAGTGTCTCAATGAGCTTTATACAAGTTTGACGAACTTATGAAACATCTAAAAACGCGGTTTCTAAGACTCTAAACGAAGTGTCATGCAACATGAGTGCTTATAAGTGTCTCAATGAGCTTTGTACTAGGTTGACGAAGTTATGAATCATCTTACAACGCGGTTTCTAGGACTCTAAACCACGTTTCATGCAACATGAGTGCTTATAAGTGTCTCAATGAGCATTGTACAAGTTCGACGAACTTATGAAACATCTAACAACGCGGTTTCTAGGACTCTAAACTAAGTTTCATGCAACATGAGTGCTTATAAGTTTCTCAATGAGCTTTGTACAAGTTCTACGAACTTATGAACCATCTAACAACGCGGTTTCTAGGACTCTAAACTAAGTTTCATGCAACATGAGTGCTTATAAGTGTCTCAATGAGCTTTGTACAAGTTTGACGAACTTATGAAACGTCTAACAATGTGGTTGCAAGGACTCTAAACCAAGTTTTATGCAACAGGAGTGCTTATAAGTGTCTCAATGAGCTTTGTACAAGTTTGACGAACTTATGAAACATCAAACAACGCGTTTCTAGAACTCTAAACTAAGTTTCATGCAACATGAGTACTTATAAGTGTCTCAATGAGCTTTGTACAAGTTTGACTCTAAACCAAGTTTCATGCAACTTGAGTGCTTATAAGTGTCTCAATGATCTTTGTACAAGTTTGACGAACTTATGAAACATCTAACAACGCGGTTTCTAAGACTCTAAACGAAGTGTCATGCAACATGAGTGCTTATAAGTGTCTCAGTGAGCTTTGTACAAATTTGACGAACTTATGAAACATCTAAAACGCGGTTTCTAATACTTTAAATGAAGTGTCATGCAACATGAGTTCTTATAATTGTCTCAATGAGCTTTGTACTAGTTTGACAAACTTATGAAACATCTTACAACGCGGTTTCTAGTACTCTAATCCAAGTTTCATTAAACATGAGTGCTTATAAGTGTCTCAATGAGCTTTGTAGAAGTTTGACGAACTTATGAAACATCTAACAACGCGTTTCTAGGACTCTAAACCAAGTTTCATGCAACATGAGTGCTTATAAGTGTCTCAATGAGCTTTGTACAAGTTCAACGAACTTATGAAACATCTAACAACGCGGTTTCTAGGACTCTAAACTAAGTTTCATGGAACATGAGTGCTTATAAGTGTCTCAATGAGCTTTGTACTAGTTTGACGAACTTGTGAAACATCTATCAACGCGGATTCTAGGACTCTAAACCAAGTTTCATGCAACATGAGTGCTTATAAGTGTCTCAATGAGCTTTGTACAAGTTTGACAAACTAATGAAACATCTAACAACGGGTTTCTAGGACTCTAAACCAAGTTTCATGCAACATGAGTGCTTATAAGTGTCTCAATGAGCTTTGTACAAGTTTGTCGAACTTATGAAACGTCTAACAATGTGGTTGCTAGGACTCTAACCCAAGTTTTATGCAACATGAGTGCTTATAAGTGTCTCAATGAGCTTTGTAGAAGTTTGACGAACTTATGAAACATCTAACAACGCGTTTCTAGGACTCTAAACCAAGTTTTATGCAACATTAGTGCTTATAAGTGTCTCAATGAGCTTTGTACAAGTTTGACGAACTTATGAAACATCTAAAAAAGCGGTTTCTAAAACTGTAAACGAAGTGTCATGCAACATGATTGCTTATAAGTGTCTCAATGAGCTTTGTACTAGTTTGACGAACTTATGATTCATCTTACAACGCGGTTTCTAGGACTCTAAACCAAGTTTCATGCAACATGAGTGCTTATAAGTGTCACAATGAGCTTTGTACAAGTTCGACGAACTTATGAAACATCTAATAACGCGGTTTCTAGGACTCTAAACTAAGTTTCATGCAACATGAGTGCTTATAAGTTTCTCAATGAGCTTTGTACTAGTTTGACGAACTTATGAAACATCTAACCACGCGGTTTCTAGGACTCTAAACTAAGTTTCATGCAACATGAGTGCTTATAAGTGTCTCAGTGAGCTTTGTCCAAGTTTGACGAACTTATGAAACATCTAAAACGCTGTTTCTAAGACTCTAAACGAAGTGTCATGCAACATGAGGTCTTATAAGTGTCTCAATGAGCTTTGTACTAGTTTGACGAACTTATGAAACATCTAACAACGCGGTTACTAGTACTCTAAACCAAGTTTCTTGCAACATGAGTGCTTATAAGTGTCTCAATGAGCTTTGTACAAGTTCTACGAACTTATGAAACATCTAACAACGCGGTTTCTAGGACTCTAAACTAAGTTTCATGCAACATGAGTGCTTATAAGTGTCTCAATGAGCTTTGTACAAGTTTGACGAACTTATGAAACGTCTAACAATGTGGTTGCTAGGAATCTAAAACAAGTTTTATGCAACATGAGTGCTTATAAGTGTCTCAATGAAGTTTTTACAAATTTGACGAATTTATGAAACATCTAACAACGCGTTTCTAGGACTCTAAACCAAGTTTTATGCAACATGAGTGCTTATAAGTGTCTCAATGAGCTTTGTACTAGTTTGACGAACTTATGAAACATCTAACAACACGTTTCTAGGACTCTAAACGAAGTGTCATGCACCATGAGTGCTTATAAGTGTCTCAATGAGCTTTGTACTAGTTTGAAAAACTTATGAAACATCTAACAACGCGTTTCTAAGACTCTAAACCAAGTTTCATGCAACATGAGTGCTTATAAGTTTCTCAATGAGCTTTGTAATAGTTTGACAAACTTATGAAACATCTAACAACGCGTTTCTAGGACTCTAATCCAAGTTTCATTAAACATGAGTGCTTATAAGTGTCTCAATGAGCTTTGTAGAAGTTTCACGAACTTATGAAACATCTAACAACGCGGTTTCTAGGACTCTAAACTAAGTTTCATGCAACATGATTGCTTATAAGTGTCTCAATGAGCTTTGTACAAGTTTGACGAACTTATGAAACGTCTAACAATGTGGTTGCTAGGACTCTAAAACAAGTTTTATGCAACATGAGTGCTTATAAGTGTCTCAATGAAGTTTTTACAAATTTGACGAACTTATGAAACATCTAACAACGCGTTTCTAGGACTCTAAACCAAGTTTTATGCAACATGAGTGCTTATAAGTGTCTCAATGAGCTTTGTACTAGTTTGACGAACTTATGAAACATCTAACAACGTGTTTCTAGGACTCTAAACGAAGTGTCATGCACCATGAGTGCTTATAAGTGTCTCAATGAGCTTTGTACTAGTTTGACAAACTTATGAAACATCTAACAACGCGTTTCTAAGACTCTAAACCAAGTTTCATGCAACATGAGTGGTTATAAGTTTCTCAATGAGCTTTGTAATAGTTTGACAAACTTATGAAACATCTAAAAACGCGGTTTCTAAGACTCTAAACGAAGTGTCATGCAACATGAGTGCTTATAAGTGTCTCAATGAGCTTTGTACTAGTTTGACGAAGTTATGAATCATCTCACAACGCGGTTTCTAGGACTCTAAACCACGTTTCATGCAACATGAGTGCTTATAAGTGTCTCAATGAGCATTGTACAAGTTCGACAAACTTATGAAACATCTAACAACGCGGTTTCTAGGACTCTAAACTAAGTTTCATGCAACATGAGTGCTTATAAGTTTCTCAATGAGCTTTGTACAAGTTCTACGAACTTATGAACCATCTAAAAACGCGGTTTCTAGGACTCTAAACTAAGTTTAATGCAACATGAGTGCTTATAAGTGTCTCAATGAGCTTTGTACAAGTTTGACGAACTTATGAAACGTTTAACAATGTGGTTGCAAGGACTCTAAACCAAGTTTTATGCAACAAGAGTGCTTATAAGTGTCTCAATGAGCTTTGTACAAGTTTGACAAAACTTATGAAACATCTAAACACGCGGTTTCTAAGACTCTAAACGAAGTGTCATGCAACATTAGTGCTTATAAGTGTCTCAATCAGCTTTGTACAAGTTTGACGAACTTATGAAACGTCTAACAATGTGGTTGCTAGGACTCTAAACCAAGTTTTATGCAACATGAGTGCTTATATGTGTCTGAATGACCTTTGTACAAGTTTGACGAACTTATGAAACATCAAACAACGCGTTTCTAGAACTCTAAACTAAGTTTCATGCAACATGAGTGCTTATAAGTGTCTCAATGAGCTTTGTACAAGTTTGAGAAACTAATGAAACATCTAACAACGCGTTTTTAGGACTCTAAACCAAGTTTCATGCAACATGAGTGCTTATAAGTGTCTCAATGAGCTTTGTACAAGTTTGACGAACTTATGAAACGTCTAACAATGTGGTTGCTAGGACTCTAATCCAAGTTTTATGCAACATGAGTGCTTATAAGTGTCTCAATGAGCTTTGTAGAAGTTTGACGAACTTATGAAACATCTAACAACGCGTTTCTAGGACTCTAAACCAAGTTTTATGCAACATTAGTGCTTATAAGTGTCTCAATGAGCTTTGTACAAGTTTGACGAACTTATGAAACATCTAACAAAACGGTTTCTAAGACTCTAAACGAAGTGTCATGCAACATGAGTGTTGATAATTGTCTCAATGAGCTTTGTACTAGGTTGACGAACTTATGAAACATCTAACAACACGGTTTCTAGGACTCTAAACCAAGTTTCTTTCAACATGAGTTCTTATAAGTGTCTCAATGAGCTTTGTACAAGTTTGATGAACTGATGAAACATCTAACAACGCGTTTCTAGGACTCTAAACCAAGTTTCATGCAACATGTGTGCTTATAAGTTTCTCAATCAGCTTTGTACAAGTTCGACGAACTTATGAAACATCTAACAACGCGGTTTCTAGGACTCTAAACTAAGTTTCATGCAACATGAGTGCTTATAAGTGTCTCAATGAGCTTTGTACAAGTTTGACGAACTTATGAAACGTCTAACAATGTGGTTGCTAGGACTCTAAAACAAGTTTTATGCAACATGAGTGCTTATAAGTGTCTCAATGAAGTTTTTACAAATTTGACGAACTTATGAAACATCTAACAACGCGTTTCTAAGACTCTAAACCAAGTTTCATGCAACATGAGTGGTTATAAGTTTCTCAATGAGCTTTGTAATAGTTTGACAAACTTATGAAACATCTAAAAACGCGGTTTCTAAGACTCTAAACGAAGTGTCATGCAACATGAGTGCTTATAAGTGTCTCAATGAGCTTTGTACTAGTTTGACGAAGTTATGAATCATCTTACAACGCGGTTTCTAGGACTCTAAACCACGTTTCATGCAACATGAGTGCTTATAAGTGTCTCAATGAGCATTGTACAAGTTCGACGAACTTATGAAACATCTAACAACGCGGTTTCTAGGACTCTAAACTAAGTTTCATGCAACATGAGTGCTTATAAGTTTCTCAATGAGCTTTGTACAAGTTCTACGAACTTATGAACCATCTAAAAACGCGGTTTCTAGGACTCTAAACTAAGTTTAATGCAACATGAGTGCTTATAAGTGTCTCAATGAGCTTTGTACAAGTTTGACGAACTTATGAAACGTCTAACAATGTGGTTGCAAGGACTCTAAACCAAGTTTTATGCAACAAGAGTGCTTATAAGTGTCTCAATGAGCTTTGTACAAGTTTGACAAACTTATGAAACATCTAAACACGCGGTTTCTAAGACTCTAAACGAAGTGTCATGCAACATTAGTGCTTATAAGTGTCTCAATCAGCTTTGTACAAGTTTGACGAACTTATGAAACGTCTAACAATGTGGTTGCTAGGACTCTAAACCAAGTTTTATGCAACATGAGTGCTTATATGTGTCTGAATTACCTTTGTACAAGTTTGACGAACTTATGAAACATCAAACAACGCGTTTCTAGAACTCTAAACTAAGTTTCATGCAACATGAGTGCTTATAAGTGTCTCAATGAGCTTTGTACAAGTTTGAGAAACTAATGAAACATCTAACAACGCGTTTCTAGGACTCTAAACCAAGTTTCATGCAACATGAGTGCTTATAAGTGTCTCAATGAGCTTTGTACAAGTTTGACGAACTTATGAAACGTCTAACAATGTGGTTGCTAGGACTCTAATCCAAGTTTTATGCAACATGAGTGCTTATAAGTGTCTCAATGAGCTTTGTAGAAGTTTGACGAATTTATGAAACATCTAACAACGCGTTTCTAGGACTCTAAACCAAGTTTTATGCAACATTAGTGCTTATAAGTGTCTCAATGAGCTTTGTACAAGTTTGACGAACTTATGAAACATCTAACAAAACGGTTTCTAAGACTCTAAACGAAGTGTCATGCAACATGAGTGTTGATAATTGTCTCAATGAGCTTTGTACTAGGTTGACGAACTTATGAAACATCTAACAACACGGTTTCTAGGACTCTAAACCAAGTTTCTTTCAACATGAGTTCTTATAAGTGTCTCAATGAGCTTTGTACAAGTTTGATGAACTGATGAAACATCTAACAACGCGTTTCTAGGACTCTAAACCAAGTTTCATGCAACATGTGTGCTTATAAGTTTCTCAATCAGCTTTGTACAAGTTTGACGAACTTATGAAACGTCTAACAATGTGGTTGCTAGGACTCTAAACCAAGTTTTAGGCAACATGAGTGCTTATAAGTGTTTCAATGAGCTTTATACAAGTTTGACGAACTTATGAAACATCTAACAACGCGTTTCTAGGACTCTAAACCAAGTTTTATGCAACATGAGTGCTTAGAAGTGTCTCAATGAGCTTTGTACAAGTTTGACGAACTTATGAAACATCTAACAACGCGGTTTCTAAGACTCTAAACGAAGTGTCATGCAACATGAGTGCTTATAAGTGTATCGTGAGCTTTGTACAAGTTTGACGAACTTATGAAACATCTAAAACGCGGTTTCTAAGACTCTAAACGAAGTGTCATGCAACATGAGTTCTTATAAGTGTCTCAATGAGCTTTGTACTAGTTTGACGAACTTATGAAACATCTTACAACGCGGTTTCTAGTACTCTAAACCAAGTTACATGCAACATGAGTGCTTATAAGTGTCTCAATGAGCTTTGTAGAAGTTTGACGAACTTATGAAACATCTAACAACGCGTTTCTAGGACTCTACACCAAGTTTTATGCAACATGAGTGATTATAAGTGTCTCAATGAGCTTTGTACAAGTTTGACGAACTTATGAAAAATCTAATAACTCGTCTCTAGAACTCTAAACCAAGTTTCATGCAGCATGAGTACTTATAACTGTATTAATGAGCTTTGTACTAGTTTAACGAACTTATGAAACATCTAACAACGCGGTTTGTAGGACTCTAAACTAAGTTTCTTTCAACATGAGTTCTTATAAGTGTCTCAATGAGCTTTGTTCAAGTTTGACGAACTAATGAAACATCTAACAACGCGTTTCTAGGACTCTAAACCAAGTTTCATGCAACATGAGTGCTTATAAGTGTCTCAATGAGCTTTTTGCAAGTTTGACGAACTTATGAAACATCTAACAACCCGGTTTCTAGGACTCTAAACTAAGTTTCATGCAACATGAGTGCTTATAAGTGTCTCAATGAGCTTTGTACTAGTTTGACGAACTTATGAAACATCTAACAACGCGGTTTCTAGGTCTCTAAACCAAGTTTCTTTCAACATGAGTTCTTATAAGTGTCTCAATGAGCTTTGTACAAGTTTGACGAACTAATGAAACATCTAACAACTCGTTTTTAGAACTCTAAACCAAGTTTCATGCAACATGAGTTCTTATAAGTTTCTCAATCAGCTTTGTACAAGTTTGACGAACTTATGAAACGTCTAACAATGTGGTTGCTAGGACTCTAAACCAAGTTTTATGCAACAAGAGTGCTTATAAGTGTCTCAATTAGCTTTATACAAGTTTGACGAACTTATGAAACATCTAAAAACGCGGTTTCTAAGACTCTAAACGTAGTGTCATGCAACATGAGTGCTTATAAGTGTCTCAATGAGCTTTGTACTAGTTTGACGAAGTTATGAATCATCTTACAACGCGGTTTCTAGGACTCTAAACCACGTTTCATGCAACATGAGTGCTTATAAGTGTCTCAATGAGCATTGTACAAGTTCGACGAACTTATGAAACATCTAACAACGCGGTTTCTAGGACTCTAAACAAAGTTTCATGCAACATGATTGCTTATAAGTTTCTCAATGAGCTTTGTACAAGTTCTACGAACTTATGAACCATCTAACAACGCGGTTTCTAGGACTCTAAACTAAGTTTCATGCAACCTGAGTGCTTATAAGTGTCTCAATGAGCTTTGTACAAGTTTGACGAACTTATGAAACGTCTAACAATGTGGTTGCAAGGACTCTAAACCAAGTTTTATGCAACAGGAGTGCTTATAAGTGTCTCAATGAGCTTTGTACAAGTTTGACAAACTTATGAAACATCTAAACACGCGGTTTCTAAGACTCTAAACGAAGTGTCATGCAACATGAGTGCTTATAAGTGTCTCAATCGGCTTTGTACAAGTTTGACGAACTTATGAAACGTCTAACAATGTGGTTGCTAGGACTCTAAACCAAGTTTTATGCAACATGAGTGCTTATATGTGTCTCAATGACCTTTGTACAAGTTTGACGAACTTATGAAACATCAAACAACGCGTTTCTAGAACTCTAAACTAAGTTTCATGCAACATGAGTACTTATAAGTGTCTCAATGAGATTTGTACAAGTTTGAATCTAAACCAAGTTTCATGCAACTTGAGTGCTTATAAGTGTCTCAATGATCTTTGTACAAGTTTGACGAACTTATGAAACATCTAACAACGCGGTTTCTAAGACTCTAAACGAAGTGTCATGCAACATGAGTGCTTATAAGTGTCTCAGTGAGCTTTGTACAAATTTGACGAACTTATGAAACATCTAAAACGCGGTTTCTAATACTTTAAATGAAGTGTCATGCAACATGAGTTCTTATAAGTGTCTCAATGAGCTTTGTACTAGTTTGACGAACTTATGAAACATCTAACAACACGTTTCTAGGACTCTAAACGAAGTGTCATGCACCATGAGTGCTTATAAGTGTCTCAATGAGCTTTGTACTAGTTTGAAAAACTTATGAAACATCTAACAACGCGTTTCTAAGACTCTAAACCAAGTTTCATGCAACATGAGTGCTTATAAGTTTCTCAATGAGCTTTGTAATAGTTTGACAAACTTATGAAACATCTAACAACGCGTTTCTAGGCAAAACCGAAGCCACAAGATTGCCGAAGTCACAAGTGTAAAAGAGGCCAAGGCATCGTCCGGACAAGTCTTGTCCATCAAGACGATGACCTAGCATGTGACGAAGGCCGAAGTCACAAGCTGCCGAATTCACTAGCTCTCTTAGTTACCGTTGCAAAGGGAAACAAGAGACGAAGGTGAAGAATCTAGAAACACAAGAAGACCGTTGCCAAGAGAGCCGTTGGGCGAGTCACATATGCGCCTTAAGGGTGCGTGTATCCAACTCGTCCTGACTTGTCACGGGTCGCCTTAAGGAAGGCGCGGCTACACAAGGGATAGCGACGTGTGGCGTGGCTAACCGAGCAAGACTAGAACGTTTTTAGCATATTCCCTTATGCTATTTTGGGATCCTTTGTTGTTGTTGTCTATTAATACCTTCCCCTTTTTAAACAAACTAGTTAACACTTTCTAATCTAATGAAACCGATTCTCTCTCTATTCTCTCTCTCTTGTTCTTGGTGTTCTTGTTAAGAACTCAAGAACTTTGGTTACTAATCTTCTCTAATCTCTCAAATTCTAACATGGTATCAGAGCAACCTTGCTCTGGAACCTAAATCTCGCTTCCGCTACCATTCTCGTCGGCGCTCGGGCATCCTCGTTGCTCGGTGTTTCGTTTACCGGGCATCATCGTTGCTCGGTATTTTCAGCATCCGGTAAACAAAATTATCGGGCTTTTCCGGCGCCCGATAACAAAACTCTCGGTGCTTGTTTACTCTCGGCTATTCTCGGTACCAACGCTTCCCGGTGCTCGACTAGCCTCGTTTCCGTGCCACTCAACACATAATCTTTTTCGGTGCTCGGGTAGACTTATCCGAGACATCCCCTTCAAACCAAGCGATGAAACCATGGAAGACAAAGAATCCAAGAAGACTCCTTGTCCGGTTACCTTGAAAGGTATCAACTACCTCCTATGGGCAAGAACCATGAAGATTGCTCTTTGTGGCCGCGGCTATTGCTCTTTGTGGCCGCGGCTATTGAGTTTAACAATGAGCTCACAAATGACGATGAGAAATGGTTCCAACTAGACCAAAAGGTTCTTGGAATCATCCAAGGATCCCTTGAGCCGTCTATCTTGGAAGCCTATTCCTATTGTGAGAATGCCAAGGAGTTATGAGATACTCTCCAAACCGTCTACGACAACACATCTAACTGGAGATGCTCCGTCCAAGCACTATCGACCCAAAGGTGCTAAATGAACGAAGAGAACAAGACAAGGTCTTCGGTTTGCTCTTAACACTCAACGGCAGCTATAAGGAGATTACCAAACATCTTCTCCGAGCCGATACCCTACCAAACCTTGAAGAGGTGTGTGCTCAACTTCAAAGGGAACAAGGCTCCATTGAGCTGTTTGAAGGCAAGAGGGAACTTGTAACCGCAAACAAGGTGGCATTTAAACCAACGTCCAAGACATATGAAGAGAGGAGGGCCCTAACGTGTGATCATTGCAAGAAGAAGGGCCACCTCAAAGAGAAGTGTTGGATTCTACATCCTAACCTCAAGTCGGCCAAGTTCAAGGACGCCAAGGCCAACTACTCTCATGATGACTCGGCAAGTGTGCCAAGCACAAACTCAAGCGAACCAAACCATGGCAAGGAAGAGGAGTCTTCGGCTATTGTCCCTTACATGGATGAGTATGTGAGGAAGTCCGACCTTGACGCTCTCATCAAAGCCCTTAAGGGCTCCGGTATTTCAACCTTCTATTCCCTTAGTGCTCAAAATATAGACAATAAACCGTTTAAGCCTATTATTATTGATTCAGGTGCTTCTCATCATATGATTAGTAACTTGGACTTGATTAGTAATATTAAACCGGCTTTAGGAAATGTCATTATTGCAAATGGAATTGAAATCCCTATAGAAGGATTAGGGAACCTTAAGTTGTTTGATAGAGACTCTCAAGCGCTTTACATGCCTAGTTTTACCTCAAACCTTATATCCGTGAAACGCATTGCTTGTGATTTGAATTGCAATGTTATCTTCGGTCCTAATGATGTGGTTTTTCAGGATATTAAGAGTAAGGAGATCATTGGGAAAGGGGTCACAAGAGGCGATCTCTATGTTCTTGAAGAAAACACCTCTAGTTCTTTTCTTTGTCATGCTTTTAAATCGGTTTTATCCGAAGCCAACAATGTTATTTGGCATTTTAGACTTGGTCATCCTCATTTAAATGCTTTGAAAACCATTTTGCCTAATGTTAAGTTTAATCATGAAACTTGTGAAGCATGCATCTTAGGTAAACATTGCCGAACCGTTTTTCAAAAATCAAACATGACTTATAAACCTTTTGAACTTGTGCATTCGGATGTGTGGTCATCACCTTGTAAATCTAGGGATAATCACTCTTATTTTGTCACATTCATAGATGAAAGCTCTAAATACACTTGAGTTACCCTTTTACAAACAAAAGATAGGGTATTAGAAGCTTTTCAAAACTTTCAAAACTATGTGACTAACCATTATAATGTCAAGATTAAGACTTTTAGGTCCGATAATGGTGGAGAGTACACAAGTAGAGTGTTCCTTTTATTAACCATCTAAGAGTGTTCGGTTGTGTGTGTTATGTGTTTGTACCTAGTGAGCAAAGGAACAAGCTAGAAGCTAAAAGCACCAAGGCTATGTTCATTGGCTACTCAAACACACAAAAGGGGTACAAATGCTATGTACCCGAAACAAGAAGGGTATTAGTCTCAAGGGAGGTCAAGTTTCTAGAAGGACAAAGCTACTACAAGGAAAACAATTGGGAAAGTGTTAAGGACTTACCCGAAGTTGTTACGGATAGAGCTACAAGCCTTAGAAACTTGATGAGGAATCTTGGTATGGAGATTGATGAAGATACAAGAAATGAGGAACCAACTCAAGAGACCCACCTTGATCATGAGGGGGAGAACAATGAGCAAGACGGTACTCATGAACCAACTATGTCCGGGGGAGAGCCAAATGGTCAAGAAGAATCACAAGCCTCAACCGAGACTCATACTCAACAACAAATTCATGACCAAGAAGTTCATGACCAAGGTGTGTCCCAAGAAGAAGAGCCGCTGGGTCTAAGAAGGAGCACTAGAGTTAAGAAGCATCCATCCAATTGGGTCAACACAAGGGTGTACTTTAATAGCAATGCCGAGGCACATCCTACCCAAGCCGTGTTTTCCCTTGCAAGCTTTCCAAAGGAACATCAAGCCTTTACCATCTCCATGGATCAACAAGTAATTCTAAGGACGTATGAAGAGGCAATGAAGGAGGAAGTTTGGGTTAAAGCGGTGGAAGCCGAGAACAAGGCCATGGAAGACAATGAAACCTTCTATGAAACCAACCTACCAAAAGGGAAGAAGGCCGTGAGCTCAAGGTATGTCTTCACCATCAAATATCTAAGCAATGGAGAGATAGAGAGACACAAGGCAAGATTGGTAGCAAGAGGCTTTACTCAAACTTATGGAGAGGACTACCTAGACACATTTGCCCCGGTTGCAAAACTCCACACGGTTCGGGTAATCTTATCACTTGCCACTAACCTATCATAGGATCTCTTTCAAATGGATGTGAAGAATGCCTTACTACAAGGAGAGCTTGAAGAGGAAGTCTATATGACTCCACCACCCGACCTAGAAATCACTCCCGGGAAAGTCCTACGGTTAAGAAAAGCCATCTATGGTCTCAAGCAATCACCAAGAGCTTGGTATCACAAGCTTAGCTCAACATTGATGGCAAAAGGATTCAAGAGATCACAAGCCGAGCATACTCTCTTTACCCTACAAAACCAAGAAGGTATAGTAGTGGTACTAGTGTATGTAGACGACATCATCATCTCCGGAAACAACAAGGGAGGTATTCAAGAAACCAAATCTTTCCTCAAATCTAAATTTGACATTAAGGACCTCGGAACTCTTAAGTACTTCCTTGGGATTCAAGTGTGTAGATCTAAAGAAGGTCTATTTCTTTCCCAAAGGAAGTACACCCATGACCTTTTAAGTGTTGTCAATATGATAGGTACAAAGGTGGCTAAGACTCCTCTTGAAGATGGCTACAAGACCATTCAAGAAAGAAGTGAGGATGATCAACCGTACCGAGACCCAATGATCTATAGACGGCTAGTGGGTAAACTCATCTACTTGACGATCACTAGACCGGACCTATGCTTTGCCGTGAACCAAGTCTCTCAACACATGCAAAAGCCGAAGCAACACCATTGGAACATGATCATGAGGATCTTGGGATACCTTAAAGGAACCTCAAGTTTGGGTATTTGGATGGGTTGCAACAAAAACACGGAGGTCATTGGGTATTGTGACGCGGATTACGCCGGGGACCTAGAGAGTAGACGGTCAACTACCGGCTATTGCACTTTCATTGGTGGCAACCTTGTCACATGGAAGACAAAGAAGCAAAAGATAGTATCTTGCTCAACCGCCGAAGCCGAGTATAGAGCTATGAGGAAGTTGACTCAAGAACTCATGTGGCTAAAGAACTTCCTAGGGGATTTGGGTCTCAAGATTGAAGCACCGATGACCATGCATTGTGATAATCAAGCGGCCATCCACATAGCAACAAACTCGGTCTTCCATGAGAGGACTAAACACATAGAGGTGGATTGTCACAAGGTTAGAGAGCAAATGGTCAAGGGCACTATCCTACCTTGCTACACGAAGAGTCAAGATCAACTCGCGGACATCTTCACCAAGTCCGCAAGCTTGAAAGTATGCGAGTCCATTCTACCAAGACTTGGACTCATCCGGGCTCTCAACGCCTAAGTCCCTAACCGTATGGTCTTGTACTCTTTTCCCTTAGGTGAGTTTTATCCCAAGTGGTTTTCTAACCAAGGTTTTTAACGAGGCAAGGTCATACGGGTTCCAAGCTTAGCCATTCCACTAGGCTAAGCTTGTGGGGGAGTGTAAACGAGACTAAGGCATTGCCCGGACGAGTCCCGTCCATCAAGGCAAAGCCGAAGTCAAAACTCGAGTTCGCCTAAGGCAAAACCGAAGCCACAAGATTGCCGAAGTCACAAGTGTAAAAGAGACCAAGGCATCGTCCGGACAAGTCTTGTCCATCAAGACGATGACCTAGCATGTGACGAAGGCCGAAGTCACAAGCTGCCGAAGTCACTAGCTCTCTTAGTTACCGTTGCAAAGGGAAACAAGAGACGAAGGAGAAGAATCTAGAAACACAAGAAGACCGTTGCCAAGAGAGCCGTTGGGCAGAGTCACATGTGCGCCTTAAGGGCGCGTGTATCCAACTCGTCCTGACTTGTCACGGGTCGCCTTAAGGAAGGCGCGACTACACAAGGGATAGCGACGTGTGGCGCGGCTAACCGAGCAAGACTAGGACGTTTTTAGCATATTCCCTTATGCTATTTTGGGATCCTTTGTTGTTGTCTATTAATACCTTCCCCTTTGTAAACAAACTAGTTAACACTTTCTAATCTAATGAAACCGATTCTCTCTCTATTCTCTCTCTCTTGTTCTTGGTGTTCTTGTTAAGAACTCAAGAACTTTGGTTACTAATCTTCTCTAATCTCTCAAATTCTAACACTTATAAGTGTCTCAATGAGCTTTGTACTAGTTTGACAAACTTATGAAACATCTAACAACGCGGTTTCTAGGACTCTAAACCAAGTTTCTTTCAACATGAGTTCTTATAAGTGTCTCAATGAGCTTTGTACAAGTTTGAAGAACTTATGAAACGTCTAACAATGTGGTTGCTAGGACTCTAATCCAAGTTTTATGCAACATGAGTGCTTATAAATGTCTCAATGAGCTTTGTAGAAGTTTGACGAACTTATGAAACATCTAACAACGCGTTTCTAGGACTCTAAACCAAGTTTTATACAACATTAGTGCTTATAAGAATGAGCTTTGTTCAAGTTTGACGAACTTATGAAACATCTAACAAAGCGGTTTCTAAGTCTCTAAACGAAGTGTCATGCAACATGAGTGCTTATAAGTGTCTCAATGAGCTTTGTACTAGTTTGAAGAACTTACGAAACATCTAACAACTCGTTTTTAGGACTCTAAACCAAGTTTCATGCAACATGAGTCCTTACAAGTGTCTCAATGAGCTTTGTACAAGTTTGACGAACTTAAGAAACATCTAACAACTCGTTTCTAGGACTCTAAACCAAGTTTCATGCATCATGAATGCTTATAAGTTTCTCAATGAGCTTTGTACTAGTTCGACGAACTTATGAAACATCTAACAACGCGGTTTCTAGGACTCTAAACCAAGTTTCATGCAACATGAGTGATTATAAGTGTCTCAATGAGCTTTGTACAAGTTCAACGAACTTATGAAACATCTAACAACACGGTTTCTAGGACTCTAAACTAAGTTACATGAAACATGAGTGCTTATAAGTGTCTCAATGAGCTTTGTACAAGTTTGACGAACTTATGAAACATCTAACAACGCGGTTTCTAGGACTCTAAACGAAGTTTCATGCAACATGAGTGCTTATAAGTGTCTCAATGAGTTGTGTACTAGTTTCACGAACTTATGAAACATCTTACAACGCGGTTTCTAGTACTCTAAACCAAGTTTCATGCAACATGAGTGCTTATAAGTGTCTCAATGAGCTTTGTACAAATTTTGACGAACTTATGAAACGTCTAACAATGTGGTTGCTAGGACTCTAAACCAAGTTTTATGCAACATGAGTGCTTATAAGTGTTCCAATGAGCTTTGTACAAGTTTGACGAACTTATGAAACATCTAACAAAGCGGTTTCTAAGACTCTAAACGAAGTGTCATGCAACATGATTGCTTATAAGTGTCTCAATGAGCTTTTTACAAGTTTGACGAACTTATGAAACATCTAACAACGCGGTTTCTAAGACTCTAAACGAAGTGTCATGCTTCATGAGTGCTTATAAACGTCTCAATGAGCTTTGTACTAGTTTGACGAACTTATGAAACATCTTACAACGTGGTTTCTAGAACTCTAAACCAAGTTTCAGGCAACATGAGTTCTTATAAGTGTCTCAATGAGCTTTGTACAAGTTTTACGAACTTATGAAACATCTAACAACGCGGTTTCTAGGAATCTAAACTAAGTTTCATGCAACATGAGTGCTTATAAGTGTGTCAATGAGCTTTGTACTAGTTTGACGAACTTATGAAACATCTAACAACACGGTTTCTAGGACTCTAAACCAAGTTTCTTTCAACATGAGTTCTTATAAGTGTCTCAATGAGCTTTGTACAAGTTTGACGAACTAATGAAACATCTAACAACGCGTTTCTAAGACTCTAAACCAAGTTTCATGCAACATGAGTGCTTATAAGTTTCTCAATCAGCTTTGTACAAATTTGACGAAGTTATGAAACGTCTAACAATGTGGTTGCTAGGACTCTAAACCAAGTTTTATGCAACATGAGTGCTTATAAGTGTTTCAATGAGCTTTATACAAGTTTGACGAACTTATGAAACATCTAACAATGACGTTTCTAGGACTCTAAACTAAGTTTCATGCAACATGAGTGCTTATAAGTGTCTCAATGATCTTTGTACTAGTTTGACGAACTTATGAAACGTCTAACAATGTGGTTGCTACGACTCTAAACCAAGTTTTATGCAAGATGAGTGTTTATAGGTGTCTCAATGAGCTTTGTACAAGTTTGACGAACTTATGAAACATCTAACAACGCGTTTTTAAGACTCTAAACCAAGTTTTATGCAACATGAGTGCTTATAAATGTCTCAATGAGCTTTGTACAAGTTTGAAGAACTTATGAAATATCTAACAACGCGGTTTCTAAGACTCTAAACGAAGTGTCATGCAACATGAGTGCTTATAAGTGTCTCAATGAGCTTTGTACTAGTTTGATGAACTTGTGAAACATCTAACAATGTGGTTTCTAGGACTCTAAACCAAGATTCATGCAACATGAGTGCTTATAAGTGTCTCAATGAGCTTTGTACAAGTTCGATAAATTTATGAAACATCTAACAACGCGGTTTCTAGGACTCTAAACTAAGTTTCATGCAACATGAGTGCCTATAAGTGTCTCAATGAGCTTTGTACTAGTTTGACGAACTTATGAAACATCTAACAACGCGTATTCTAGGACTCTAAACCAAGTTTCTTTCAACATGAGTTCTTATAAGTGTCTCAATGAGCTTTGTACAATTTTGACGAACTAATGAAACATCTAACAACTCGTTTCTAGGACTCTAAACCAAGTTTCATGCAACATGAGTGCTTATAAGTGTCTCTATCAGCTTTGTACAAGTTTGACGAACTTATGAAACGTCTAACAATGTGGACTAAACACATAGAGGTGGATTGTCACAAGGTTAGAGAGCAAATGGTCAAGGGCACTATCCTACCTTGCTACACGAAGAGTCAAGATCAACTCGCGGACATCTTCACCAAGTCCGCAAGCTTGAAAGTATGCGAGTCCATTCTACCAAGACTTGGACTCATCCGGGCTCTCAACGCCTAAGTCCCTAACCGTATGGTCTTGTACTCTTTTCCCTTAGGTGAGTTTTATCCCAAGTGGTTTTCTAACCAAGGTTTTTAACGAGGCAAGGTCATACGGGTTCCAAGCTTAGCCATTCCACTAGGCTAAGCTTGTGGGGGAGTGTAAACGAGACTAAGGCATTGCCCGGACGAGTCCCGTCCATCAAGGCAAAGCCGAAGTCAAAACTCGAGTTCGCCTAAGGCAAAACCGAAGCCACAAGATTGCCGAAGTCACAAGTGTAAAAGAGACCAAGGCATCGTCCGGACAAGTCTTGTCCATCAAGACGATGACCTAGCATGTGACGAAGGCCGAAGTCACAAGCTGCCGAAGTCACTAGCTCTCTTAGTTACCGTTGCAAAGGGAAACAAGAGACGAAGGAGAAGAATCTAGAAACACAAGAAGACCGTTGCCAAGAGAGCCGTTGGGCAGAGTCACATGTGCGCCTTAAGGGCGCGTGTATCCAACTCGTCCTGACTTGTCACGGGTCGCCTTAAGGAAGGCGCGACTACACAAGGGATAGCGACGTGTGGCGCGGCTAACCGAGCAAGACTAGGACGTTTTTAGCATATTCCCTTATGCTATTTTGGGATCCTTTGTTGTTGTCTATTAATACCTTCCCCTTTGTAAACAAACTAGTTAACACTTTCTAATCTAATGAAACCGATTCTCTCTCTATTCTCTCTCTCTTGTTCTTGGTGTTCTTGTTAAGAACTCAAGAACTTTGGTTACTAATCTTCTCTAATCTCTCAAATTCTAACACTTATAAGTGTCTCAATGAGCTTTGTACTAGTTTGACAAACTTATGAAACATCTAACAACGCGGTTTCTAGGACTCTAAACCAAGTTTCTTTCAACATGAGTTCTTATAAGTGTCTCAATGAGCTTTGTACAAGTTTGAAGAACTTATGAAACGTCTAACAATGTGGTTGCTAGGACTCTAATCCAAGTTTTATGCAACATGAGTGCTTATAAATGTCTCAATGAGCTTTGTACTAGTTTGACAAACTTATGAAACATCTAACAACGCGGTTTCTAGGACTCTAAACCAAGTTTCTATTCAACATGAGTTCTTATAAGTGTCTCAATGAGCTTTGTACAAGTTTGAAGAACTTATGAAACGTCTAACAATGTGGTTGCTAGGACTCTAATCCAAGTTTTATGCAACATGAGTGCTTATAAATGTCTCAATGAGCTTTGTAGAAGTTTGACGAACTTATGAAACATCTAACAACGCGTTTCTAGGACTCTAAACCAAGTTTTATACAACATTAGTGCTTATAAGTGTCTCAATGAGCTTTGTTCAAGTTTGACGAACTTATGAAACATCTAACAAAGCGGTTTCTAAGTCTCTAAACGAAGTGTCATGCAACATGAGTGCTTATAAGTGTCTCAATGAGCTTTGTACTAGTTTGAAGAACTTACGAAACATCTAACAACTCGGTTTTTAGGACTCTAAACCAAGTTTCATGCAACATGAGTCCTTACAAGTGTCTCAATGAGCTTTGTACAAGTTTGACGAACTTAAGAAACATCTAACAACTCGGTTTCTAGGACTCTAAACCAAGTTTCATGCATCATGAATGCTTATAAGTTTCTCAATGAGCTTTGTACTAGTTCGACGAACTTATGAAACATCTAACAACGCGGTTTCTAGGACTCTAAACCAAGTTTCATGCAACATGAGTGATTATAAGTGTCTCAATGAGCTTGTGTACAAGTTTCAACGAACTTATGAAACATCTAACAACACGGTTTCTAGGACTCTAAACTAAGTTACATGAAACATGAGTGCTTATAAGTGTCTCAATGAGCTTTGTACAAAGTTTGACGAACTTATGAAACATCTAACAACGCGGTTTCTAGGACTCTAAACGAAGTTTCATGCAACATGAGTGCTTATAAGTGTTCTCAATGAGCTTGTGTACTAGTTTCACGAACTTATGAAACATCTTACAACAGCGGTTTCTAAGTACTCTAAACCAAGTTTCATGCAACATGAGTGCTTATAAGTGTCTCAATGAGCTTTGTACAAATTTTGACGAACTTATGAAACGTCTAACAATGTGGTTGCTAGGACTCTAAACCAAGTTTTATGCAACATGAGTGCTTATAAGTGTTCTCAATGAGCTTTGTACAAGTTTGACGAACTTATGAAACATCTAACAAAGCGGTTTCTAAGAACTCTAAACGAAGTGTCATGCAACATGAGTTGCTTATAAGTGTCTCAATGAGCTTTTTACAAGTTTGACGAACTTATGAAACATCTAACAACGCGGTTTCTAAGACTCTAAACGAAGTGTCATGCTTCATGAGTGCTTATAAACGTCTCAATGAGCTTTGTACTAGTTTGACGAACTTATGAAACATCTTACAACGTGGTTTCTAGAACTCTAAACCAAGTTTCAGGCAACATGAGTTCTTATAAGTGTCTCAATGAGCTTTGTACAAGTTTTACGAACTTATGAAACATCTAACAACGCGGTTTCTAGGAATCTAAACTAAGTTTCATGCAACATGAGTGCTTATAAGTGTGTCAATGAGCTTTGTACTAGTTTGACGAACTTATGAAACATCTAACAACACGGTTTCTAGGACTCTAAACCAAGTTTCTATTCAACATGAGTTCTTATAAGTGTCTCAATGAGCTTTGTACAAGTTTGACGAACTAATGAAACATCTAACAACGACGTTTCTAAGACTCTAAACCAAGTTTCATGCAACATGAGTGCTTATAAGTTTCTCAATCAGCTTTGTACAAATTTGACGAACTTATGAAACGTCTAACAATGTGGTTGCTAGGACTCTAAACCAAGTTTTATGCAACATGAGTGCTTATAAGTGTTTCAATGAGCTTTATACAAGTTTGACGAACTTATGAAACATCTAACAATGACGTTTCTAGGACTCTAAACTAAGTTTCATGCAACATGAGTGCTTATAAGTGTCTCAATGATCTTTGTACTAGTTTGACGAACTTATGAAACGTCTAACAATGTGGTTGCTACGACTCTAAACCAAGTTTTATGCAAGATGAGTGTTTATAGGTGTCTCAATGAGCTTTGTACAAGTTTGACGAACTTATGAAACATCTAACAACGTGGTTTTTAAGACTCTAAACCAAGTTTTATGCAACATGAGTGCTTATAAATGTCTCAATGAGCTTTGTACAAGTTTGATAGAACTTATGAAATATCTAACAACGCGGTTTCTAAGACTCTAAACGAAGTGTCATGCAACATGAGTGCTTATAAGTGTCTCAATGAGCTTTGTACTAGTTTGATGAACTTGTGAAACATCTAACAATGTGGTATTCTAGGACTCTAAACCAAGATTCATGCAACATGAGTGCTTATAAGTGTCTCAATGAGCTTTGTACAAGTTCGATAAATTTATGAAACATCTAACAACGCGGTTTCTAGGACTCTAAACTAAGTTTCATGCAACATGAGTGCCTATAAGTGTCTCAATGAGCTTTGTACTAGTTTGACGAACTTATGAAACATCTAACAACGTGGTATTCTAGGACTCTAAACCAAGTTTCTTATGCAACATGAGTTCTTATAAGTGTCTCAATGAGCTTTGTACAATTTTGACGAACTAATGAAACATCTAACAACTCGTTTCTAGGACTCTAAACCAAGTTTCATGCAACATGAGTGCTTATAAGTGTCTCTATCAGCTTTGTACAAGTTTGACGAACTTATGAAACGTCTAACAATGTGGTTGCTAGGACTCTAAACCAATTTTTATGCAACATGAGTGCTTATAAGTGTCTCAATGACCTTTGTACAAGTTTGACAGAACTTATGAAACATCTAACAACGCGATTTCTAGGACTCTAAACCAAGTTTCATGTAACATGAATGCTTATAAGTGTCTCAATGAGTTTTGTACAAGTTTGACGAACTTATGAAACATCTAACAACGCGGTTTCTAAGACTCTAA
Organism: Cochlearia excelsa; assembly: GCA_963556525.1. Classification (NCBI taxonomy): domain Eukaryota; kingdom Viridiplantae; phylum Streptophyta; class Magnoliopsida; order Brassicales; family Brassicaceae; genus Cochlearia; species Cochlearia excelsa. The sequence continues at coordinate 3,782,503 of CAUVZT010000001.1, forward strand.
ACGAAGTGTCATGCAACATGAGTTGCTTATAAGTGTCACAATGAGCTTTGTACAAGATCGACAAACTTATGAAACATCTAACAACGCGATTTCTAGGACTCTAAACTAAGTTTCATGCAACATGAGTGCTTGTAAGTGTCTCAATGAGCTTTGTACTAGTTTTACGAACTTATGAAACATCTAACAACGCGGTTTCTAAGATTCTAAACGAAGTGTCATGCAACATGAGTGCTTATAAGTGTCTCAATGAGCTTTGTACTAGTTTGACGAACTTATGAAACATCTAACAACGCGGTTTCTAGGACTCTAAACCAAGTTTCATTCAACATGAGTGCTTATAAGTGTCTCAATGAGTTTTGTACAAGTTTGACGAACTTATGAAACATCAAACAACGCGGTTTCTAAGACTCTAAACGAAGTGTCATGCAACATGACTTCTTATAAGTGTCTCAATGAGCTTTATACTAGTTTGACGAACTTGTGAAACATCTTACAACGCGGTTTCTAGGACTCTAAACCAAGTTTCATGCAACATGAGTTCTTAAAAGTGTCTCAATGAGCTTTGTACAAGTTCGACGAACTTATGAAACATCTATCAACGCGGTTTCTAGGACTCTAAACTAAGTTTCATGCAACATGAGTGCTTATAAGTGTCTCAATGAGTTTTGTAGTAGTTTGACGAACTTATGAAACATCTAACAACGCGGTTTCTAGGACTCTAAACCAAGTTTCTATTCAACATGAGTTCTTATAAGTGTCTCAATGAGCTTTGTACAAGTTTGACGAAATAATGAAACATTTAACAACGCGTTTTTAGGACTCTAAACCAAGTTTCATGCAACATGAGTGTTTATAAGTTTCTCAATCAGCTTTGTACAAGTTTGACGAACTTATGAAACGTCTAACAATGTGGTTGCTAGGACTCTAAACAAAGTTTTATGCAACATGAGTGCTTATAAGTGTCTCAATGACCTTTGTACTAGTTTGACGAACTTATGAAACATCTAACAACTCGGTTTCTAGGACTCTAAACCAAGTTTCATGCAACATGAGTGCTTATAAGTGTCTCAATGAGCTTTGTACAAGTTCTGAAGAACTTAAGAAACATCTAACAACTCGGTTTCTAGGACTCTAAACCAAGTTTCATGCAACATGAGTGCTTATAAGTGTCTCAATGAGCATTGTACAAGTTCGACGAACTTATGAAACATCTAACAACGCGGTTTCTAGGACTCTAAACTAAGTTTCATGCAACATGAGTGCTTATAAGTTTCTCAATGAGCTTTGTACAAGTTCTGACGAACTTATGAACCATCTAAAAACGCGGTTTCTAGGACTCTAAACTAAGTTTAATGCAACATGAGTGCTTATAAGTGTCTCAATGAGCTTTGTACAAGTTTGACGAACTTATGAAACGTCTAACAATGTGGTTGCAAGGACTCTAAACCAAGTTTTATGCAACAAGAGTGCTTATAAGTGTCTCAATGAGCTTTGTACAAGTTTGACAAACTTATGAAACATCTAAACAACGCGGTTTCTAAGAACTCTAAACGAAGTGTCATGCAACATTAGTGCTTATAAGTGTCTCAATCAGCTTTGTACAAGTTTGACGAAACTTATGAAACGTCTAACAATGTGGTTGCTAGGACTCTAAACCAAGTTTTATGCAACATGAGTGCTTATATGTGTCTGAATGACCTTTGTACAAGTTTGACGAACTTATGAAACATCAAACAACGCGTTTCTAGAACTCTAAACTAAGTTTCATGCAACATGAGTGCTTATAAGTGTCTCAATGAGCTTTGTACAAGTTTGACGAAACTAATGAAACATCTAACAAAACGCGTTTCTAGGACTCTAAACCAAGTTTCATGCAACATGAGTGCTTGATAAGTGTCTCAATGAGCTTTGTACAAGTTTGACGAACTTATGAAACGTCTAACAACGCGGTTTCTAGGACTCTAAACCAAGTTTCTATGCAACATTAGTGCTTATAAGTGTCTCAATGAGCTTTGTACAAGTTTGACGAACTTATGAAACATCTAACAAAACGCGTTTCTAAGACTGTAAACGAAGTGTCATGCAACATGAGTGCTTGATAAGTTGTCTCAATGAGCTTTGTACTAGGTTGACGAACTTATGAAACATCTAACAACACGGTTTCTAGGACTCTAAACCAAGTTTCTTTCAACATGAGTTCTTATAAGTGTCTCAATGAGCTTTGTACAAGTTTGATGAACTGATGAAACATCTAACAACGCGTTTCTAGGACTCTAAACCAAGTTTCATGCAACATGTGTGCTTATAAGTTTCTCAATCCGCTTTGTACAAGTTTGACGAACTTATGAAACGTCTAACAATGTGGTTGCTAGGACTCTAAACCAAGTTTTAGGCAACATGAGTGCTTATAAGTGTTTCAATGAGCTTTATACAAGTTTGACGAACTTATGAAACATCTAACAACGCGGTTTCTAGGACTCTAAACCAAGTTTTATGCAACATGAGTGCTTAGAAGTGTCTCAATGAGCTTTGTACAAGTTTGACGAACTTATGAAACATCTAACAACGCGGTTTCTAAGTACTCTAAACGAAGTGTACATGCAACATGAGTGCTTATAAGTGTATCAGTGAGCTTTGTACAAGTTTGACGAACTTATGAAACATCTAACAACGCGGTTTCTAAGACTCTAAACGAAGTGTCATGCAACATGAGTTCTTATAAGTGTCTCAATGAGCTTTGTACTAGTTTGACGAACTTATGAAACATCTTACAACGCGGTTTCTAGTACTCTAAACCAAGTTACATGCAACATGAGTGCTTATAAGTGTCTCAATGAGCTTTGTGGAAGTTTGACGAACTTATGAAACATCTAACAACGCGGTTTCTAGGACTCTACACCAAGTTTCTATGCAACATGAGTGATTATAAGTGTCTCAATGAGCTTTGTACAAGTTTGACGAACTTATGAAAAATCTAATAACTCGTCTCTAGAACTCTAAACCAAGTTTCATGCAGCATGAGTACTTATAACCGTATCTCAATCAAGCTTTGTACTAGTTTAACGAACTTATGAAACATCTAACAACGCGGTTTGCTAGGACTCTAAACTAAGTTTCTATTCAACATGAGTTCTTATAAGTGTCTCAATGAGCTTTGTTGCAAGTTTGACGAACTAATGAAACATCTAACAACGCGGTTTCTAGGACTCTAAACCAAGTTTCATGCAACATGAGTGCTTATAAGTTTCTCAATCAAGCTTTGTACAAGTTTGACGAACTTATGAAACGTCTAACAATGTGGTTGCTAGGACTCTAAACCAAGTTTCTATGCAACATGAGTGCTTATAAGTGTCTCAATGAGCTTTTTGCAAGTTTGACGAACTTATGAAACATCTAACAACCCGGTTTCTAGGACTCTAAACTAAGTTTCATGCAACATGAGTGCTTATAAGTGTCTCAATGAGCTTTGTACTAGTTTGACGAACTTATGAAACATCTAACAACGCGGTTTCTAGGTCTCTAAACCAAGTTTCTATTCAACATGAGTTCTTATAAGTGTCTCAATGAGCTTTGTACAAGTTTGACGAACTAATGAAACATCTAACAACTCGTTTCTTAGAACTCTAAACCAAGTTTCATGCAACATGAGTTCTTATAAGTTTCTCAATCAGCTTTGTACAAGTTTGACGAACTTATGAAACGTCTAACAATGTGGTTGCTAGGACTCTAAACCAAGTTTTATGCAACAAGAGTGCTTATAATTGTCTCAATGAGCTTTATACAAGTTTGACGAACTTATGAAACATCTAAAAACGGGGTTTCTAAGACTCTAAACGAAGTGTCATGCAACATGAGTGCTTATAAGTGTCTCAATGAGCTTTGTACTAGTTCTGACGAAGTTATGAATCATCTTACAACGCGGTTTCTAGGACTCTAAACCACGTTTCATGCAACATGAGTGCTTATAAGTGTCTCAATGAGCATTGTACAAGTTCGACGAACTTATGAAACATCTAACAACGCGGTTTCTAGGACTCTAAACTAAGTTTCATGCAACATGAGTGCTTATAAGTTTCTCAATGAGCTTTGTACAAGTTCTGACGAACTTATGAACCATCTAAACAACGCGGTTTCTAGGACTCTAAACTAAGTTTCATGCAACATGAGTGCTTATAAGTGTCTCAATGAGCTTTGTACAAGTTTGACGAACTTATGAAACGTCTAACAATGTGGTTGCAAGGACTCTAAACCAAGTTTTATGCAACAGGAGTGCTTATAAGTGTCTCAATGAGCTTTGTACAAGTTTGACAAACTTATGAAACATCTAAACAACGCGGTTTCTAAGACTCTAAACGAAGTGTCATGCAACATGAATGCTTATAAGTGTCTCAATCAGCTTTGTACAAGTTTGACGAACTTATGAAACGTCTAACAATGTGGTTGCTAGGACTCTAAACCAAGTTTTATGCAACATGAGTGCTTATATGTGTCTCAATGACCTTTGTACAAGTTTGACGAACTTATGAAACATCAAACAACGCGTTTCTAGAACTCTAAACTAAGTTTTATGCAACATGAGTACTTATAAGTGTCTCAATGAGCTTTGTACAAGTTTGACTCTAAACCAAGTTTCATGCAAATTGAGTGCTTATAAGTGTCTCAATGATCTTTGTACAAGTTTGACGAACTTATGAAACATCTAATAACGCGGTTTCTAAGACTCTAAACGAAGTGTCATGCAACATGAGTGCTTATAAGTGTCTCGGTGAGCTTTGTACAAATTTGACGAACTTATGACGAAAACATCTGAAAACGCGGTTTCTAATACTTTAAATGAAGTGTCATGCAACATGAGTTCTTATAAGTGTCTCAATAAAGCTTTGTACTAGTTTGACGAACTTATGAAACATGCTACCACAACACGTTTCTAGGACTGCTAAACGAAGTGTCATGCACCATGAGTGCTTATAAGTGTCTCAATGAGCTTTGTACTAGTTTGAAAAACTTATGAAACATCTAACAAGGCAAGATTGGTAGCAAGAGGCTTTACTCAAACTTATGGAGAGGACTACCTAGACACATTTGCCCCGGTTGCAAAACTCCACACGGTTCGGGTAATCTTATCACTTGCCACTAACCTATCATAGGATCTCTTTCAAATGGATGTGAAGAATGCCTTACTACAAGGAGAGCTTGAAGAGGAAGTCTATATGACTCCACCACCCGGCCTAGAAATCACTCCCGGGGAAAGTCCTACGGTTAAGAAAAAGCCATCTATGGTCTCAAGCAATCACCAAGAGCTTGGTATCACAAGCTTAGCTCAACATTGATGGCAAAAGGATTCAAGAGATCACAAGCCGAGCATACTCTCTTTACCCTACAAAACCAAGAAGGTATAGTAGTGGTACTAGTGTATGTAGACGACATCATCATCTCCGGAAACAACAAGGGAGGTATTCAAGAAACCAAATCTTTCCTCAAATCTAAATTTGACATTAAGGACCTCGGAACTCTTAAGTACTTCCTTGGGATTGAAGTGTGTAGATCTAAAGAAGGTCTATTTCTTTCCCAAAGGAAGTACACCCATGACCTTTTAAGTGTTGTCAATATGATAGGTACAAAGGTGGCTAAGACTCCTCTTGAAGATGGCTACAAGACCATTCAAGAAGGAAGTGAGGATGATCAACCGTACCGAGACCCAATGATCTATAGACGGCTAGTGGGTAAACTCATCTACTTGACGATCACTAGACCGGACCTATGCTTTGCCGTGAACCAAGTCTCTCAACACATGCAAAAGCCGAAGCAACACCATTGGAACATGATCATGAGGATCTTGGGATACCTTAAAGGAACCTCAAGTTTGGGTATTTGGATGGGTTGCAACAAAAACACGGAGGTCATTGGGTATTGTGACGCGGATTACGCCGGGGACCTAGAGAGTAGACGGTCAACTACCGGCTATTGCACTTTCATTGGTGGCAACCTTGTCACATGGAAGACAAAGAAGCAAAAGATAGTATCTTGCTCAACCGCCGAAGCCGAGTATAGAGCTATGAGGAAGTTGACTCAAGAACTCATGTGGCTAAAGAACTTCCTAGGGGATTTGGGTCTCAAGATTGAAGCACCGATGACCATGCATTGTGATAATCAAGCGGCCATCCACATAGCAACAAACTCGGTCTTCCATGAGAGGACTAAACACATAGAGGTGGATTGTCACAAGGTTAGAGAGCAAATGGTCAAGGGCACTATCCTACCTTGCTACACGAAGAGTCAAGATCAACTCGCGGACATCTTCACCAAGTCCGCAAGCTTGAAAGTATGCGAGTCCATTCTACCAAGACTTGGACTCATCCGGGCTCTCAACGCCTAAGTCCCTAACTGAAGGACCCTAGGAACGGGATCACTCTAATGGTACGGTTTAGGGGATATGAACTCCGGAAAGGAGAACTGGTTGGAATGAAGGGTCGCACAAAGGTTGCGGAAGGCCTTTGATATTCCCGACTTCAAGGATGCTTGATATGACGCACAAGTCCACCACTTGAAGGGTTCTCTCGTCGTTGCTTGATATGACGCACAAGTCCAACGATTTGAGGAAGTGTTTGCTTGGATATGACTCACCAAGAAACAAGAGAAGTTCTTACAAAGAACAAAGAGTGAAACTCTCAAAAAGGTTGATAAAATATTCGATATCTTATTCCAACAAAAAGATTACATACTTATAGTGTTTCTAGTCAAAGACATAAATTGAGGTTGTGGAAAACAATGCATTGAAAAAGAGGTCTTTGACTAATTTTTAAATGTGGCGCGGAAATTATTGTTGACCAAGCAAAGATGACCATTCGGCTGCTTTTTGTCTCTTCGGCTACTTGGTCGATTCGTCTACTTGGTCGATGTTCGATGCGCCGCGGTTTAGGAGTATCATGCACCCGGTTCGGTAAATATGGTCGGATGAAAGTTCTTCTCGGACTGACTCGGTCCAAACGCGGCCTAAGTCTTTTGAAAGCTTGAGAAGCTTGGCCTTAGAGAAATCAAGATGATCAAAATGCGAGATTGGATCAAAGGGTCCGGTCAGTTCATCAACTCGGCCATCAGCACATACGGTACGGACCAAATGGTTTAGAAGGGAGAAACCTCGGTCGGACTCGGATCCGTTGGTCTTGGAAGATCGAGTTGTTCGTCGAGAAAGACTTCCAGTTTGGTCGGCTTGATCGTTTGGTCGAGAGTTTTGTTGAAGTTTTGATCCGGACGTCCGTGGGTCGATCCGGTACACGGCTCGGCAAGACTCTCGATCATATCGGCCTGCTTCATATCGGTCTGGTTCCCGATCTTCATATCGACCCGCTCCATATCGGTCTGGTTCCCGATCTTCATGTCTGCCTGGTTCCATGCTTGGTTCCTGATCTTCATGTCGGCTCGGCTCCATGTACTGGGGCACATCATCCCCTCCTTCTTTAAAAGGATTTGCCCACAAATCCGGATCATCTACATGAAACGGAGAAAGATCAGCAACATTAAAGCTTGAAGAAATGTCATACTTACCTTGTAAATCAAGTTGATAAGCGTTGTCGTTGATCTTCCTAAGGATCTGAAATGGACCATCGACCCTAGGCATGAGTTTTGACTTTCTTTCTTCTGGAAACCGTTCTTTCCGCAGTGGACCCAAACAAGATCACCTTCCTTGAAAACCACCTCCTTTCTTTTCTTGTCGGCATATTTCTTGTAGCTTTCGGTTCGGGTTTTAATGTTGGCATGGACTCGTTCATGCAGCTTCTTGATAGTATCAGCCTTCCTTTTACCATCTGTGCTAACTCTTTCACTTAAAGGCAAAGGTAAAAGATCAAGTGGAGATAAAGGATTAAACCCGTAAACAACCTCAAAAGGAGAGAATTTGGTAGCCGAATGCATAGCATGATTATAAGCAAATTCTACATGAGGTAAACATTCTTCCCAAAGCCTAAGATTATTTTTAACCAATGATCTAAGTAGTGCGGATAAGGTTCGATTCACAACCTCGGTTTGACCATCAGTTTGAGGATGACAAGTTGTTGAAAACATCAATCTCGTTCCTAACTTAGACCATAAGGTTTTCCAAAAATAGCTAAGGAACTTAGCATCACGATCGAAACAATGGTCCTAGGCATTCCATGCAACCTAACTATTTCTCTAAAGAATAAATCAGCAACTTGAACAGCATCATCAGTTTTATGGCATGGAATGAAATGAGCCATTTTCGAAAATCTATCTACAACCACAAAGATAGAGTCTCGACCAGCTTTTTGATCTAGGCAAACCAAGTACAAAATCCATAGAAATGTCTACCCATGGATGAGAAGGAATAGGTAGAGCCGAGTACAAACCGTGATTTGATGCTTTAGTCTTTGATTTCTTACAAACCACACAACGGTCACAAATCCTTTCCACATCCTTTTTCAAGCTTGGCCAATAGAAATGGTCATAAACGGCCTTGTAGGTTTTCTTTATTCCAAAGTGTCCCATGAGTCCTCCGCCATGAGCTTCCCTAAGAAACAACTCCCTCAAAGAACATTGGGGCACACACAAACGGTTATCAAAGAATAAAAATCCAGAATTTTGAAAATATTTTCCATAAGCCGTTTTGGAACATTTTTGAACAATCTCCTTGAAATCAGGATCGGTTGCATACAAGTCTTTGATAAATTCAAAACCAAGCAGTTTAGTTTCAAGGGCTGAGAGAAGAGTATACCTCCGAGACAAGGCATCAGCCACAACGTTTTCCTTACCTTGCTTGTACTTTATGACATATGGAAATGTCTCAATGAACTCTACCCAACGGGCATGCCTTTTGTTCAACTTTGCTGACCTTTGAGATGTTTTAGAGATTGGTGGTCGGTGTGGATGATGAACTCCTTCGGCCAAAGGTAATGTTGCCACGTTTGAAGAGCTCTCACCAAAGCATACAACTCTTGGTCATAAGTGGGATAGTTAAGCGTGGCTCCTCCAAGCTTTTCACTAAAGTAGGCAATGGGCTTCTTTTCCTGCATCAAAACAGCACCAATACCCACGCCTGAGGCATCACATTCAATCTCAAAAGCTTTAGAAAAATCAGGAAGTACAAGTAAAGGAGCTTGGGTCAACTTCCCTTTGAGAATCTGGAATGCCTCTTCTTGATCTTGTTCCCATTTGAATCCAACATTCTTCTTGATTACTTCGGTCAATGGGGCTGCAATGGTACTGAAGTTTGGAACAAACCGCCTATAGAATCCAGCAAGTCCATGGAAACTTCTTACTTCACTCACGGTTGTTGGACTTGGCCAGTCACGGATGGCCTTGACCTTTTCCTCGTCCACCCTAAGTCCATCAGCACCTACAACAAAACCTAAGAACACCACGTGATCTGTTCCAAAAGAGCATTTACCAAGATTTGCAAAGAGTCTCTCTTTTCTAAGAATTTCAAGAACAGAATTCAAGTGCTTCCTATGATCGTCAAGGTTTTTGCTATAAATAAGAATGTCATCAAAGTAAACTACAACAAAATGACCTATAAAAGATCTCAAGACGTGATTCATCAACCGCATGAAAGTACTAGGTGCATTAGTAAGCCCAAATGGCATCACAAGCCATTCATACAATCCTAGTTTGGTTTTAAATGCCGTTTTCCATTCATCACCCTCTTTCATCCTTATTTGATGGTAACCACTTTTCAAATCAATTTTGGAGAAAATACATGAACCATGCAACTCATCTAACATGTCGTCTAGTCTAGGAATGGGATGCCTATACTTTACCGTGATGTTGTTGATGGCGCGACAGTCCACACACATGCGCCAAGTCCCATCCTTTTTGGGTACAAGTAGTACGGGCACGGCACAAGGACTGAGGCTTTCACGGATATAGCCTTTCTCAAGAAGGTCTCCGATCTGTTTTTGAAGCTCCTTAGTCTCCACCGGATTGGTACGATAGGCTGGCCGGTTCGGCAAAGAGGCGCCCGGAACAAAATCTATCCTGATGCTCAATGCCTCGTATTGGTGGCAATCCCTTAGGATTCTCATCTGGAAAGACATCAGAAAAATTCTGCAAAATATCTAAAAATTCACTCGGAACCTCCGGTGCAAGGTCAGAAGATGAAGCCATTAAAGATTCCTTATAAACGAGTAAAAGAAATGGCTTTTGAGAGTAAAGAGATTTCCTGACCTGGTTTTCTTTGATGAAGAAATTGGAGTTTCTTTTAGACGATTCTGGTTCAGCTAACTTGGTCTCTTTGTCCCGGTTCTTTTTGAGTTGGACCTGGTCTTGGTGAACTTCCGAAGGTGTTAACGGTACCAGTGTGATCTTTTTCCCTTTATGGTCAAAGGAGTGCCGGTTGGTGAAACCATCATGGACAGCTTTCTTATCAAATTGCCACGGGCGTCCCAAAAGGATATGGCAGGCGTCCATGGGCAGAACATTGCAGACGACCTCATCTTCATATCGTCCAATGGTAAGAGGGATGGTGACCTGTTCCTTGACGTATTGTTCTCCGGTCTCATTGAGCCATTCTAACCTGAAAGGATGAGAAAGTGGTCGAGTAACGAGCCCAAGTTTCTTCACAAGGATGTCACTAGCCACGTTAGTGCAACTACCTTCATCAATGATTAAAGAACAAACTTTTTCAGAAATTAAACAACGAGAGTGAAAGAGATTCTCCCTTTGTTCTTTGTCGTTGGTTTTGGGTTGTACGCTTAATGCTCTTCGAGTAACAAGAAGTGGTCCGTGATGGGGATAATCAAAAGCGTCTTCTTCCTCATCAAAGATAGGACCCAAGTCTTCCTTACTTTCCTCTTCTTCCTCGTACTCGATGTCACCATTCTCCATGAGAATCATCACACGTTGGTTTGGGCAATCCTTGGCATAGTGTCCTAGGCCCTGACATTTGAAACACCTAATGTCTCTTGCTCGGCCGGGAGTCTCTATCGCCTTTCCTTTGTCAAAACGAGCAGGAGCATCAGTTTTAAAAGCGTTATTTGTTGTGGTAGACGACTTACCCTTGTCTTGATAGCTTGGTTTAGGAGTAAAGGCCGGTTTGGGAGTAAAGGCCGGTTTTGAGTAGCCTTTTCTTTTGACTTGTTGTTCGATCAAGATGGCTTTGTGTAGCATCTGCTCAATAGTAACATACTCTTGAAGCTCCATTCGATCTTGGATGTCACGGTTAAGTCCTGAAAGAAATCGTGCCATAGTGGCTTCCAATGGCTCTTCTACATCCGCTTTGATCATCAAGACTTCCATCTCTTGGTAGTAGTCTTCCACGGACTTGGTGCCTTGAAGCAAACGCCTTAGCTTCGGTGTAGTTCACGGTGGTAGTGAGTAGGAACAAATCGCTTCCTCATCAGCATGGAAAGCTCGGCCCATGTCTCAATTGGCCTCTCACCTGTTCTCCTCCTATGAGTCACAACTTGATCATACCAGTTAATAGCATAGCCCGTGAATTCAGTGGCAGCCAATCTAACCTTTTTAATTTCGGACAAGTTTTGACAATCAAAAACCAATTCAATTTTTCTTTCCCACTCAAGGAAGGCATCCGGGTCGTTTTTACCACTAAAAGTTGGGATTTTCAGTTTTAATCCACCTAGGTTATTATTAACGTTATCGTTCCTAGCAAATGGATTGAAATCACCTTGCTCTCGGTTTCGTTGACCTCTCCTAGGCCGGTTGGTCGATCGGTCTTCATCCTCTTGGACGTCTTCCTCGTTGATCTCATCGTTGGACCGGTAGCGCCTACTTGGTCGACCTCGTCTTGCTTCGGTCCGGGCATGAGTTTGTCGGCTGGTTTGAATCTCATCAAGTCGCTGGTGAATCTGTTCTAAACCTGCATTCATCATGTTAGTCATAGAATCATTCAAAGCACGCATTTGGAAATTAGTTAATCCATGGTTAGAGTTTTCCGGTCGGTTTCTTCTTCGTCACTACTCATGGTTCCTGAAATTTAAAACAACAAACGTTAGATAAAACTTTCTCACTCTCTCAAGTGTTTGATCCTCGCCCACTCAAGTGTTTCCCTCGGATTTTTGGTGATCTCACAAACGAGTTTCCACTCAAGGTTCTAAGAGGAACGAGTCTAAGAATCCCAATGGACAAGTCTAAGCAAACAAAAGAGAATTTTTTTTTTTTTTTTTTGAAGATAGAAAGATAAGAGATTTTGTGTTTTGAAATCCGTTTTAACCACCTCAAAGGCTGGATTTCTCCTCAGCCAGCAGGCTTTCTCTTCCACCACCAATCCGTCAATATGACTTTGAAACTTTTTCTTTTCTTTTCTTTTGTTTTCTTTTGTTTTCTTTTTTTTTTTTTTTTTTTTTTTTTTAATCGGATGGTAATGAGGGGCCCGGATTTAAGATAGGTAGAATAAGAAGTGTTTTAAAAGAAAATGAGAAGATGAGAAGATGAAATGAATAAGAAAATACCAAAAGAGTGGCTCGATACCACTTGAAGGACCCTAGGAACGGGATCACTCTAATGGTACGGTTTAGGGGATATGAACTCCGGAAAGGAGAACTGGTTGGAATGAAGGGTCGCACAAAGGTTGCGGAAGGCCTTTGATATTCCCGACTTCAAGGATGCTTGATATGACGCACAAGTCCACCACTTGAAGGGTTCTCTCGTCGTTGCTTGATATGACGCACAAGTCCAACGATTTGAGGAAGTGTTTGCTTGGATATGACTCACCAAGAAACAAGAGAAGTTCTTACAAAGAACAAAGAGTGAAACTCTCAAAAAGGTTGATAAAATATTCGATATCTTATTCCAACAAAAGATTACATACTTATAGTGTTTCTAGTCAAAGACATAAATTGAGGTTGTGGAAAACAATGCATTGAAAAAGAGGTCTTTGACTAATTTTTAAATGTGGCGCGGAAATTATTGTTGACCAAGCAAAGATGACCATTCGGCTGCTTTTTGTCTCTTCGGCTACTTGGTCGATTCGTCTACTTGGTCGATGTTCGATGCGCCGCGGTTTAGGAGTATCATGCACCCGGTTCGGTAAATATGGTCGGATGAAAGTTCTTCTCGGACCGACTCGGTCCAAACGCGGCCTAAGTCTTTTGAAAGCTTGAGAAGCTTGGCCTTAGAGAAATCAAGATGATCAAAATGCGAGATTGGATCAAAGGGTCCGGTCAGTTCATCAACTCGGCCATCAGCACATACGGTACGGACCAAATGGTTTAGAAGGGAGAAACCTCGGTCGGACTCGGATCCGTTGGTCTTGGAAGATCGAGTTGTTCGTCGAGAAAGACTTCCAGTTTGGTCGGCTTGATCGTTTGGTCGAGAGTTTTGTTGAAGTTTTGATCCGGACGTCCGTGGGTCGATCCGGTACACGGCTCGGCAAGACTCTCGATCATATCGGCCTGCTTCATATCGGTCTGGTTCCCGATCTTCATATCGACCCGCTCCATATCGGTCTGGTTCCCGATCTTCATGTCTGCCTGGTTCCATGCTTGGTTCCTGATCTTCATGTCGGCTCGGCTCCATGTACTGGGGCACATCACTAACCGTATGGTCTTGTACTCTTTTCCCTTAGGTGAGTTTTATCCCAAGTGGTTTTCTAACCAAGGTTTTTAACGAGGCAAGGTCATACGGGTTCCAAGCTTAGCCATTCCACTAGGCTAAGCTTGTGGGGGAGTGTAAACGAGACTAAGGCATTGCCCGGACGAGTCCCGTCCATCAAGGCAAAGCCGAAGTCAAAACTCGAGTTCGCCTAAGGCAAAACCGAAGCCACAAGATTGCCGAAGTCACAAGTGTAAAAGAGACCAAGGCATCGTCCGGACAAGTCTTGTCCATCAAGACGATGACCTAGCATGTGACGAAGGCCGAAGTCACAAGCTGCCGAAGTCACTAGCTCTCTTAGTTACCGTTGCAAAGGGAAACAAGAGACGAAGGAGAAGAATCTAGAAACACAAGAAGACCGTTGCCAAGAGAGCCGTTGGGCAGAGTCACATGTGCGCCTTAAGGGCGCGTGTATCCAACTCGTCCCGACTTGTCACGGGTCGCCTTAAGGAAGGCGCGACTACACAAGGGATAGTGACGTGTGGCGCGGCTAACCGAGCAAGACTAGGACGTTTTTAGCATATTCCCTTATGCTATTTTGGGATCCTTTGTTGTTGTCTATTAATACCTTCCCCTTTGTAAACAAACTAGTTAACACTTTCTAATCTAATGAAACCGATTCTCTCTCTATTCTCTCTCTCTTGTTCTTGGTGTTCTTGTTAAGAACTCAAGAACTTTGGTTACTAATCTTCTCTAATCTCTGAAATTCTAACACTTATAAGTGTCTCAATGAGCTTTGTACTAGTTTGACAAACTTATGAAACATCTAACAAGGCGGTTTCTAGGACTCTAAACCAAGTTTCTTTCAACATGAGTTCTTATAAGTGTCTCAATGAGCTTTGTACAAGTTTGAAGAACTTATGAAACGTCTAACAATGTGGTTGCTAGGACTCTAATCCAAGTTTTATGCAACATGAGTGCTTATAAATGTCTCAATGAGCTTTGTAGAAGTTTGACGAACTTATGAAACATCTAACAACGCGTTTCTAGGACTCTAAACCAAGTTTTATACAACATTAGTGCTTATAAGAATGAGCTTTGTTCAAGTTTGACGAACTTATGAAACATCTAACAAAGCGGTTTCTAAGTCTCTAAACGAAGTGTCATGCAACATGAGTGCTTATAAGTGTCTCAATGAGCTTTGTACTAGTTTGAAGAACTTACGAAACATCTAACAACTCGTTTTTAGGACTCTAAACCAAGTTTCATGCAACATGAGTGCTTATAAGTGTCTCAATGAGCTTTGTACAAGTTTGACGAACTTAAGAAACATCTAACAACTCGTTTCTAGGACTCTAAACCAAGTTTCATGCATCATGAATGCTTATAAGTTTCTCAATGAGCTTTGTACTAGTTCGACGAACTTATGAAACATCTAACAACGCGGTTTCTAGGACTCTAAACCAAGTTTCATGCAACATGAGTGCTTATAAGTGTCTCAATGAGCTTTGTACAAGTTCAACGAACTTATGAAACATCTAACAACACGGTTTCTAGGACTCTAAACTAAGTTACATGAAACATGAGTGCTTATAAGTGTCTCAATGAGCTTTGTACAAGTTTGACGAACTTATGAAACATCTAACAACGCGGTTTCTAGGACTCTAAACGAAGTTTCATGCAACATGAGTGCTTATAAGTGTCTCAATGAGTTGTGTACTAGTTTCACGAACTTATGAAACATCTTACAACGCGGTTTCTAGTACTCTAAACCAAGTTTCATGCAACATGAGTGCTTATAAGTGTCTCAATGAGCTTTGTACAAATTTTGACGAACTTATGAAACGTCTAACAATGTGGTTGCTAGGACTCTAAACCAAGTTTTTGTTGAAAAGAGACCAAGGCTTTGCCCGGACACACTCGTTCACCAAGGCAAAGACCTAGCTTGTGGTCAAAGGCAAAGGACCCAAGCTATCTCTTTTGTTACCGTTACAAGAGGACAAGAGAAACAAAGGAAGGATCTAGAAACCAAGTTACCGTTACACCAAAGAGCCGTTGGGCGTGTGGAGTTCACGCCGTCCGTACAAGTCACGGGTGGCTCTAAGGATGCGCGTCTAACCGAGGAGAAAGCGACGTTTGGCGCATTGAACCGAGGAAGATGTGGACAGTTTTGGCATCTTCACATGATGCTATTTTAGATGCTATTCCTTATATATTTATCCTATGTTGTAACGACACAAAAATAATCTAATCTCATATAATCTTTTCCGATTAAACTCTCTCTCTATTCTCTCTCTCTCTCTTGTTCTTGATGTTCTTCATGGAACTCAAGAACACAAATCTCTAAACTCATCTTAATCTTCTTAAAACTAACATGGTATCAGAGCAACCTTGCTCTGGAACCTAATCTGCTTCCGCTAAATCTACTCTCGGTTACTCTCGGCTATTCTCGGTACCGACGATTCTCGGTACTCTCGACAAACCTCGATACGGTTACCGTGCACTCTCGATACGGTTACTGTAGACTCTCGACAAGCCTCGACAAACTCTCAAACCTCGACAAACTCTCGACAAACTCTCGACAAGGTTTTCTCGACAAAGTTTTCTCGGCAAGAGTCCTGTTTTCCCGGCCACTTTTCTCGACTACTCTCGACAAGATCTAGTCTCGATACCGACAAGTCTCGATACCGACAAGTCCCGACACCGACCATTCTCGATACTCTCGGTTTCAAATTTCTCGGTTCAAATTTCTAGATCTGAAATTTCAAAAACGAGTTATTTCAAACCTCATTCAACACAACCATGGAAGACAAAGAATCCAAGAAGGCACTTTGTCCGGTTACTCTCAAAGGCATCAACTACCTTCTATGGGCAAGAACCATGAAGATAGCCCTTTGTGGCCGCGGCTATTGGAACCATATACTCACTCGGCAAGACGCTCCTATTGAGTTCAACAACGAACTCACAACCGACGATGAGAAGTGGTTCCAACTAGACCAAAAGGTACTTGGGATCATCCAAGGATCCCTTGAGCCGTCCATCTTGGAGGCTTACTCCTATTGCGAAAACGCCAAGGAGCTATGGGACACTCTCCAAACCGTCTACGGCAACATCTCAAACCTTAGCCGAGTTTATGAAGTCAAGAAGGCCATTAGTGACCTAAACCAAGAAGACACCGAGTTCACTAAACACTTTGGGAAGTTTAGGTCACTTTGGGCAGAGTTAGAAATGCTTCGCCCAAGCACCGTGGATCCTAAAGTGTTAAACGAACGAAGAGAGCAAGACAAAGTCTTTGGCTTGCTTCTTACCCTCAACGGCAGCTACAAGGAGATCACCAAGCATCTTCTCCGAGCCGATACTCTACCAAACCTTGAAGAAGTGTGTGCACAACTCCAAAGAGAACAAGGTTCCATCGAGCTCTTTGATGGCAAGAAGGAACTTGTGACCGCAAACAAGGTGGCGTTTAAACCGTCTTCCAAGACATATGAAGAAAGGAGAGCCTTGACATGTGAGCATTGCAAGAAGAAAGGCCACAACAAGGAGAAGTGTTGGATCCTACACCCTAGTCTCAAGCCGGCCAAGTTCAAGGACGCCAAGGCCAATTACTCTCACGATGACTCGGCTAGCATACCAAGTACAAGCGGACCAAACCATGGCAAGGAAGAGGAGTCTTCGGCCATTGTCCCATACATGGACGAGTTCGTGAGGAAGTCGGACCTTGACGCACTCATCAAAGCCCTTAAGGGCTCCGGTATTTCACCCTATTACTCTCTTAGTGCTCAAAACATAGACATTAAACCATATAAGCCTATTATTGTTGATTCGGGTGCTTCTCATCATATGATTAGCAACTTGGATTTAATTAGTAATGTTAAACCGGCTTTAGGTAATGTCATTATTGCAAATGGGAGTGAAATTCCTATAGAAGGGTTAGGAAATCTTAAGTTGTTTGATAGTGATTCTCAAGCTCTTTACATGCCTAGTTTCACTTCCAATCTTATATCCGTTAAACGCATTGCTTGTGATTTGAATTGCAAGGTTATTTTCAGTCCTAATGATGTGATTTTTCAGGATATTAAGAGTGAGAAGGTCATTGGAAAAGGGGTCACAAGAGGGGACCTCTATGTTCTTGAAGAATTTGATTTCAAAAACTCTATCTCTACTTCTACTTCTCTTTGTCATGCTTTTAAATCGGTTATAGCCGAAGTTAACAATGTTATTTGGCATTTTAGACTTGGTCATCCTCATTTGAATGCTTTAAAAACTATTTTCCCTAATGTTGTTTTTGATCATCAAACTTGTGAGGCTTGCATTTTAGGCAAACATTGTAGAACCGTATTTTCAAAATCCAAAATGTGTTACAAACCTTTTGAATTGATTCATTCGGACGTTTGGTCCTCCCCTTGCAAATCTAGGGATAATCAAGCTTATTTTGTCACATTTATAGATGAAAGCTCTAAATACACTTGGGTTACACTTTTACAAACTAAAGATAGGGTATTAGAGGCTTTTAAAAAACTTTCAAAACTATGTGACTAACCATTACAACGCTAAGATTAAAACCTTTAGGTCGGATAATGGGGGGAGTACACAAGCCGAGCATTCAAAGAACACATAGCCAACCATGGGATTCTTCACCAAACCACATGTCCATATACACCGCAACAAAACGGTGTGGCCGAGAGGAAGAATAGGCATCTCATGGAGGTCACACGGTCAATGATGTTCCACATGAACATCCCAAAACGGTTTTGGTCGGATGGTGTTTTAACCGCGTGTTATCTCATCAACCGAACCCCTACTCAAATCTTAAACAACCAATCTCCCTTTCAAGTTTTGAATAAAAGTAAGCCTATTCTTAACCATCTAAGAGTTTTTGGTTGTGTGTGTTTTGTTTTTGTGCCTAGTGAACAAAGGAACAAACTTGAAGCAAAGAGCATCAAGGCCATGTTCATAGGCTACTCCAACACACAAAAAGGATACAAATGTTATGTACCCGAGACAAGAAGGGTCATAGTCTCAAGAGACGTCAAGTTCCTTGAAGGCAAAAGCTTCTATGAAGACAAGAATTGGGATAGTGTGAAGGACTTACCCGAGAAAGTCACGGATAGAGCCACAAGCCTAAGGAACCTAATGAAGAATCTTGGCATGAACTTTGAAGAAGAGCCAAGCCAAGACATACCAAATCAACAACCCACTCCTCTTGATCATGAGGGGGAGAACATAAATGAGCAAGCCAACTCCGAACCTCAAGAGTCTAATGAGTCCGGGGAGAATCAAATGCTCACCAACAAACTACACCACAAGAAGACCAAGGACATGCTCAAGATGATCATGATCAAGAAGTGGGTCAAGGAGGAAGTGTACCACCGGAGCCGACTAGTATTCAAACGGAGCCGACTCTAAGGAGAAGCACTAGGGTAAAGAAGCATCCATCTAATTGGGTAAACACAAGGGTCTACTACAATAGCAAGGCGGTGGCCCATCCTACTCAAGCAACATGCTCTCTTGCTAGAATTCCCAAGGAACACCGAGCCTTCCTTACCGCCATGGATCAACATGTGATACCAAGGACATATGAAGAAGCAATGAAGGAAGAAGTGTGGATCAATGCGGTTAGAGCCGAGAACAAGGCAATGGAAGACAATGAAACCTTCTATGAAACTGATCTTCCCAAGGGCAAGAAGACTGTGAGCTCTAGATACGTGTTCACCATCAAGTACCTAAGCAATGGGGATATTGAAAGGTACAAGGCAAGACTTGTGGCAAGAGGCTTCACCCAAACCTATGGAGAGGATTACTTGGATACCTTTGCACCGGTTGCCAAACTTCACACGGTTAGGGTTATTCTATCCTTGGCTACTAACTTGTCTTGGGATCTCTTTCAAATGGATGTGAAGAACGCCTTCCTACAAGGAGAGCTTGAGGAAGAGGTATACATGACTCCACCACCCGGAGTAGAAATTACCCCCGGAAAGTCTTAAGATTAAGAAAGGCTATCTACGGTCTCAAGCAATCACCAAGAGCTTGGTACCACAAGCTTAGCTCAACATTGATGGCAAGAGGATTCAAGAGATCACAAGCCGAGCACACACTCTTCACACTACAAAACCAAGAAGGTATAGTAGTAGTACTTGTATACGTAGATGACATCATCATCTCCGGAAACAACAAGGGAGGTATTCTAGAAACCAAGTCTTTTCTTAAGTCTAAATTTGATATCAAAGATCTCGGTTTGCTTAAGTACTTCCTTGGGATTGAAGTTTGTAGATCAAAGGAAGGTCTATTTCTCTCCCAAAGGAAGTACACCCATGATGTTTTAAGTGTTGTCAATATGGCAGGTACCAAGGTGGCCAAGACACCCCTTGAAGACGGCTACAAGACCATTCAAGAGGGTAGTGAAGACGATCAACCATACAAAGATCCGATGCTATATAGACGGCTAGTGGGAAAGCTCATCTACCTTACCATCACTAGGCCGGATCTATGCTTTGCCGTGAATCAAGTCTCCCAACATATGCAAAGACCGAAGCAACATCATTGGAACATGATCATGAGGATCTTGGGATACCTTAAGGGAACTTCAAGCTTGGGTATATGGATGGGTTGCAACAAAAGCACGGAGGTTGTTGGGTATTGTGACGCGGACTATGCCGGGAACCTAGAAGACAGGCGGTCAACCACCGGGTATTGCACCTTCATTGGAGGCAACCTTGTCACATGGAAGACAAAGAAGCAAAAGATAGTGTCTTGCTCAACCGCCGAAGCCGAGTATAGAGCCATGAGGAAGCTAACTCAAGAACTCATGTGGCTAAAGAACTTGCTAGGGGATTTGGGTTTCAAGATTGAAGCACCAATGACTATGCATTGTGACAACCAAGCGGCCATCCACATAGCAACCAACTCGGTCTTCCATGAACGGACCAAGCACATAGAGGTGGATTGTCACAAGGTTAGAGAGCAAATGGTCAAAGGGACCATCTTACCTTGCTACACCAAAAGTGAAGATCAACTCGCGGACATCTTCACCAAATCAGCAAGCTTGAAGGTTTGTGAGTCCATCCTACCAAGACTAGGACTCACACGGGCTACCAAAGCCTAAGTCTCCAACCGCATAAGCTTGCACTCTTTTCCCTTAGGTGAGTTTTATCCCAAGTGGTTTTCTCACCAAGGTTTTAACGAGGCAAGGTTATGCGGGTTCCAAGCTTAGCCATTGCATTAGGCTAAGCTTGCGGGGGAGTGTTGAAAAGAGACCAAGGCTTTGCCCGGACACACTCGTTCACCAAGGCAAAGACCTAGCTTGTGGTCAAAGGCAAAGGACCCAAGCTATCTCTTTTGTTACCGTTACAAGAGGACAAGAGAAACAAAGGAAGGATCTAGAAACCAAGTTACCGTTACACCAAAGAGCCGTTGGGCGTGTGGAGTTCACGCCGTCCGTACAAGTCACGGGTGGCTCTAAGGATGCGCGTCTAACCGAGGAGAAAGCGACGTTTGGCGCATTGAACCGAGGAAGATGTGGACAGTTTTGGCATCTTCACATGATGCTATTTTAGATGCTATTCCTTATATATTTATCCTATGTTGTAACGACACAAAAATAATCTAATCTCATATAATCTTTTCCGATTAAACTCTCTCTCTATTCTCTCTCTCTCTTGTTCTTGATGTTCTTCATGGAACTCAAGAACACAAATCTCTAAACTCATCTTAATCTTCTTAAAACTAACAGTTTTATGCAACATGAGTGCTTATAAGTGTTCCAATGAGCTTTGTACAAGTTTGACGAACTTATGAAACATCTAACAAAGCGGTTTCTAAGACTCTAAACGAAGTGTCATGCAACATGATTGCTTATAAGTGTCTCAATGAGCTTTTTACAAGTTTGACGAACTTATGAAACATCTAACAACGCGGTTTCTAAGACTCTAAACGAAGTGTCATGCTTCATGAGTGCTTATAAACGTCTCAATGAGCTTTGTACTAGTTTGACGAACTTATGAAACATCTTACAACGTGGTTTCTAGAACTCTAAACCAAGTTTCAGGCAACATGAGTTCTTATAAGTGTCTCAATGAGCTTTGTACAAGTTTTACGAACTTATGAAACATCTAACAACGCGGTTTCTAGGAATCTAAACTAAGTTTCATGCAACATGAGTGCTTATAAGTGTGTCAATGAGCTTTGTACTAGTTTGACGAACTTATGAAACATCTAACAACACGGTTTCTAGGACTCTAAACCAAGTTTCTTTCAACATGAGTTCTTATAAGTGTCTCAATGAGCTTTGTACAAGTTTGACGAACTAATGAAACATCTAACAACGCGTTTCTAAGACTCTAAACCAAGTTTCATGCAACATGAGTGCTTATAAGTTTCTCAATCAGCTTTGTACAAATTTGACGAACTTATGAAACGTCTAACAATGTGGTTGCTAGGACTCTAAACCAAGTTTTATGCAACATGAGTGCTTATAAGTGTTTCAATGAGCTTTATACAAAATTGACGAACTTATGAAACATCTAACAATGACGTTTCTAGGACTCTAAACTAAGTTTCATGCAACATGAGTGCTTATAAGTGTCTCAATGATCTTTGTACTAGTTTGACGAACTTATGAAACGTCTAACAATGTGGTTGCTACGACTCTAAACCAAGTTTTATGCAAGATGAGTGTTTATAGGTGTCTCAATGAGCTTTGTACAAGTTTGACGAACTTATGAAACATCAAACAACGCGTTTTTAAGACTCTAAACCAAGTTTTATGCAACATGAGTGCTTATAAATGTCTCAATGAGCTTTGTACAAGTTTGAAGAACTTATGAAATATCTAACAACGCGGTTTCTAAGACTCTAAACGAAGTGTCATGCAACATGAGTGCTTATAAGTGTCTCAATGAGCTTTGTACTAGTTTGATGAACTTGTGAAACATCTAACAATGTGGTTTCTAGGACTCTAAACCAAGATTCATGCAACATGAGTGCTTATAAGTGTCTCAATGAGCTTTGTACAAGTTCGATAAATTTATGAAACATCTAACAACGCGGTTTCTAGGACTCTAAACTAAGTTTCATGCAACATGAGTGCCTATAAGTGTCTCAATGCGCTTTGTACTAGTTTGACGAACTTATAAAACATCTAACAACGCGTATTCTAGGACTCTAAACCAAGTTTCTTTCAACATGAGTTCTTATAAGTGTCTCAATGAGCTTTGTACAATTTTGACGAACTAATGAAACATCTAACAACTCGTTTCTAGGACTCTAAACCAAGTTTCATGCAACATGAGTGCTTATAAGTGTCTCTATCAGCTTTGTACAAGTTTGACGAACTTATGAAACGTCTAACAATGTGGTTGCTAGGACTCTGAACCAATTTTTATGCAACATGAGTGCTTATAAGTGTCTCAATGACCTTTGTACAAGTTTGAAGAACTTATGAAACATCTAACAACGCTTTTCTAGGACTCTAAACCAAGTTTCATGTAACATGAATGCTTATAAGTGTCTCAATGAGTTTTGTACAAGTTTGACGAACTTATGAAACATCTAACAACGCGGTTTCTAAGACTCTAAACGAAGTGTCATGCAACATGACTGCTTATAAGTGTCACAATGAGCTTTGTACAAGATCGACAAACTTATGAAACATCTAACAACGCGATTTCTAGGACTCTAAACTAAGTTTCATGCAACATGAGTGCTTGTAAGTGTCTCAATGAGCTTTGTACTAGTTTTACGAACTTATGAAACATCTAACAACGCGGTTTCTAAGACTCTAAACGAAGTGTCATGCAACATGAGTGCTTATAAGTGTCTCAATGAGCTTTGTACTAGTTTGACGAACTTATGAAACATCTAACAACGCTTTTCTATGACTCTAAACCAAGTTTCATGCAACATGAGTGCTTATAAGTGTCTCAATGAGTTTTGTACAAGTTTGACGAACTTATGAAACATCTAACAACGCGGTTTCTAAGATTCTAAACGAAGTGTCATGCAACATGAGTGCTTATAAGTGTCTCAATGAGCTTTGTACTAGTTTGACGAACTTATGAAACATCTAACAACGCTTTTCTATGACTCTAAACCAAGTTTCATGCAACATGAGTGCTTATAAGTGTCTCAATGAGCTTTGTACAAGTTCGACAAATTTATGAAACATCTAACAACGCGGTTTCTAGGACTCTAAACTAAGTTTCATGCAACATGAGTGCCTATAAGTGTCTCAATGAGCTTTGTACTAGTTTGACGAACTTATGAAACATCTAACAACGCGTATTCTAGGACTCTAAACCAAGTTTCTTTCAACATGAGTTCTTATAAGTGTCTCAATGAGCTTTGTACGATTTTGACGAACTAATGAAACATCTAACCACTCGTTTCTAGGACTCTAAACCAAGTTTAATGCAACATGAGTGCTTATAAGTGTCTCTATCAGCTTTGTACAAGTTTGACGAACTTATGAAACGTCTAACAATGTGGTTGCTAGGACTCTAAACCAATTTTTATGCAACATGAGTGTTTATAAGTGTCTCAATGAGCTTTGTACAAGTTTGAAGAACTTATGAAACATCTAACAACGCGGTTTCTAAGACTCTAAACGAAGTGTCATGCAACATGACTGCTTATAAGTGTCTCAATGAGCTATGGACTAGTTTGACGAACTTGTGAAAAATCTTACAACGCGGTTTCTAGGACTCTAAACCAAGTTTCATGCAACATGAGTGCTTATAAGTGTCTCAATGAGCTTTGTACAAGTTCGACAAACTTATGAAACATCTAACAACGCGATTTCTAGGAATCTAAACTAAGTTTCGTGCAACATGAGTGCTTATAAGTGTCTCAATGAGCTTTGTACTAGTTTTACGAACTTATGAAACATCTAACAACGTGGTTTCTAAGACTCTAAACGAAGTGTCATGCAACATGAGTGCTTATAAGTGTCTCAATGAGATTTGTACTAGTTTGACGAACTTATGAAACATCTAACAACGCTTTTCTAGGACTCTAAACCAAGTTTCATGTAACATGAGTGCTTATAAGTGTCTCAATGAGTTTTGTACAAGTTTGACGAACTTATGAAACATCTAACAACGCGGTTTCTAAGACTCTAAACGAAGTGTCATGCAACATGACTGCTTATAAGTGTCTCAATGAGCTTTGTACTAGTTTGACGAACTTCTGAAACATCTTACAACGTGGTTTCTAGGACTCTAAACCAAGTTTCATGCAACATGAGTGCTTAAAAGTGTCTCAATGAGCTTTGTACAAGTTCGACGAACTTATGAAACATCTATCAACGCGGATTCTAGGACTCTAAACCAAGTTTCTTTCAACATGAGTTCTTATAAGTGTCTCAATGAGCTTTGTACAAGTTTGACGAACTAATGAAACATCTAACAACGTGTTTTTAGGACTCTAAACCAAGTTTCATGCAACATGAGTGTTTATAAGTTTCTCAATCAGCTTTGTACAAGTTTGACGAACTTATGAAACGTCTAACAATGTGGTTGCTAGGACTCTAAATCAAGTTTTATGCAACATGAGTGCTTATATGTGTCTCAATGAGCTTTGTACAAGTTCGACAAACTTATGAAACATCTAACAACGCGATTTCTAGGACTCTAAACTGAGTTTCATGCAACATGAATGCTTATAAGTGTCTCAATGAGCTTTGTACTAGTTTTACGAACTTGTGAAACATCTAACAACGCGGTTTTTAAGACTCTAAACGAAGTGTCATGCAACATGAGTGCTTATAAG
Source organism: Cochlearia excelsa (assembly GCA_963556525.1). NCBI lineage: Eukaryota > Viridiplantae > Streptophyta > Magnoliopsida > Brassicales > Brassicaceae > Cochlearia > Cochlearia excelsa. Next base: position 3,807,766 of record CAUVZT010000001.1, read on the forward strand.
TGTCTCAATGAGCTTTGACGAACTTATGAAACATCTTACAACGCGGTTTCTAGGACTCTAAACCAAGTTTCATGCAACATGAATGCTTAAAAGTGTCTCAATTAGCTTTGTACAAGTGCGGCGAACTTATGAAACATCTAACAACGCGGTTTCTAGGACTCTAAATTAAGTTTCATGCAACATGAGTACTTATAAGTGTATTAATGAGCTTTGTACTAGTTTGACGAACTTATGAAACATCTAAGAACGCGGTTTGTAGGACTCTAAACTAAGTTTCTTTCAACATGATTTTATATAAGTGTCTCAATGAGCTTTGTAGAAGTTTGACGAACTTATGAAACATCTAACAACGCGTTTCTAGGACTCTAAACCAAGTTTTATGCAACGTTAGTGCTTATAAGTGTCTCAATGAGCTTTGTACAAGTTTGACGAACTTATGAAACATCTAACAAAGCGGTTTCTAAGACTCTAAACGAAGTGTCATGCAACATGAGTGCTTACAAGTGTCTCAATGACCTTTGTACTAGTTTGACGAACTTATGAAACATCTAACAACTCGTTTCTAGGACTCTAAACCAAGTTTCATGCAACATAAGTGCTTATAAGTGTCTCAATGAGCTTTGTACAAGTTTGACGCAATTAAGAAACATCTAACAACTCGTTTCTAGGACTCTAAACCAAGTTTCATGCAACATGAGTGCTTATAAGTGTCTCAATGAGCTTTGTACTAGTTCGACGAACTTATGAAAAATCTAACAACGCGGTTTCTAGGACTCTAAACCAAGTTTCATGCAACATGAGTGCTTATAAATGTCTCAATGAGCTTTGTACAAGTTCAACGAAATTATGAAACATCTAACAACGCGGTTTCTAGGACTCTAAACTAAGTTTCATGGAACATGAGTGCTTATAAGTGTCTCAATTGAGCTTTGTACAAGTTTGACGAACTTATGAAACATCTAACAACGCGGTTTCTATGACTCTAAAAGAAGTGTCATGCAACATTAGTGCTTATAAGTGTCTCAATGAGCTTTGTACAAGTTTGACGAACTTAAGAAACATCTAACAACTCGTTTCTAGGACTCTAAACCAAGTTTCATGCAACATAAGTGCTTATAAGTGTCTCAATGAGCTTTGTACAAGTTTGACGCAATTAAGAAACATCTAACAACTCGTTTCTAGGACTCTAAACCAAGTTTCATGCAACATGAGTGCTTATAAGTGTCTCAATGAGCTTTGTACTAGTTCGACGAACTTATGAAACATCTAACAACGCGGTTTCTAGGACTCTAAACCAAGTTTCATGCAACATGAGTGCTTATAACTGTCTCAATGAGCTTTGTACAAGTTCAACGAACTTATGAAACATCTAACAACGCGGTTTCTAGGACTCTAAACTAAGTTTCATGGAACATGAGTGCTTATAAGTGTCTCAATGAGATTTGTACTAGTTTGACGAACTTATGAAACATCTTACAACGCGGTTTCTAGTACTCTAAACCAAGTTACATGCAACATGAGTGTGATACGCTCTCCCTCCTCGAGGATACGCTCTGACCGTGGCTGAGCAACGAGGACGTCGGTATGGTGTGATGGATCGGTGGAGTAGCGGTATTGCACACGGGACAAGGGGTTGGTGGTTGGTGGAAGCGTGTATACGGATGGTGATTACTTAGCAAGTGGTGGGAAACGAGCTAAGTTCGTGAAGATCTCCTAGGTAGCGAACAGCTTAGGAGGAGATCGGACCTAGAACAACACTAGATCGAGAGCGAAACCTTTGTAAGGAGTTTGTGTATAAAAAGTTTGCTAAGTGTTACAATGGTGCGGCGCAACCTTTTATAGAGTCGGCACAAAACGCGTCCTCCTTTCTAGGGTTGCGCACAAGAGAAAAGGAAAGTGTCCGGCAAAAAAGGAAACCGTGCACTTGTGCAAAAAGGAAATTCGCCAAAAAGGAAATCCGCCAAAACGACACGGCGTTTTAAAAACATGATAAAACAACGAGTAGTTTAAGTGCCTCGTCTCTTACACTCTTCAAGCTATGATTGCTAAGTGGCCGACGTAGTGTTCTTCTTGGCCTCGTTAAAACCCCAGTGGGAAAGAGTACCAAGCGAGACACTTAGCCGCTTAGCTCTCATAGCTTGGTCTTCGTACTTAGACGTGGTGATGAATGTTGTAGAAGCTCTCGGTTGCTTCCATTCTTGGTTCCTCCTTTAGCATCCTCGTATGCGCATCCTTAGCTAATTCCTTAGCTCGTGACATTGTGATAATGCCTTCCTGTCCTTTGGTGATTGGTGCACGTGCGTCTTATTGATCGGCATCGATGTCGAGTGGTCGATGTTGGTCGATGCCGAGTGGTCGATGCTGGTCGGTATCGAGTGGTCGATGCTGATCGACGTCGGTATCCGATGCTGGTTCCACGCTCATATCATCCCCTCCGTCTTGAAAAGGATTTGTCCTCAAATCTGCATCATAAATAAAAGGAGACAAGTCAGAAACATTGAAGGAATCCGATATATTGTACTTACCTTGGAGGTCGATCTTGTAAGCGTTGTCGTTGATCCGCCGGGCCACCTTGAAAGGTCCGTCAACTCGGGGCATGAGTTTGGACTTCCTCTCGGCTGGGAACCGTTCTTTCCTCGATGAATCCACACCAAGTCGCCTTCTTGAAACACCATTTTTCTCCGGCCCTTGTTGGCATGCTTGGCGTATTGCTTGGTTCTCTTTTCGATGTTCTCCTTGGCCTTCTCGTGCATTTTCCTAACCTGTTCAGCCTTTTTCTTACCATCAACACTAGACATTTCACTCAACGGCAATGCGATTAGATCTAACGGGGACATGGGATTAAAACCGTATACTAGTTCAAAAGGGGAGTAAAGAGTAGAAGAGTGCTTAGCGTGGTTATAAGCGAACTCAACATGGGGTAGACACTCTTCCCATGACTTGAGGTTGCTCTTCACTAGTGTTCTCAAAAGTGTGGACAATGACCGGTTTACCACCTCAGTTTGACCGTCCGTTTGTGGATGACAAGTAGTAGAAAAGGACAACTTGGTTCCTAGCTTCGCCCACAGGGTTCGCCAAAAATGGCTCAGGAACTTGATGTCACGATCGGAAACAATGACTTGGGGCATCCCATGTAGCCTTACCACTTCCCTGAAAAACAAGTTAGCTACACTCACGGCGTCATCCGTCTTGTGGCAGGCGATGAAATGGGCCATTTTGCTGAACCTGTCTACCACAACAAAGATAGAATCTCTACCATTTCTGGTTCGAGGTAAGCCAACAACAAAATCCATTGAAATATGCGTCCAAGGATGAGACGGAATAGGTAAAGGGGTGTACAAACCGTGCGGTTGCACCTTACTCTTAGCCATTTTACATGTAATGCATCTAGCACAAATCCTCTCCACGTCTCTTCGCATTTGGGCCCAATAGAAGCTGGCTTGGAGGCTGGCTAAGGTCTTGGCTACCCCAAAGTGCCCGGCCAATCCTCCTCCATGGGCTTCTCTTACTAACAGTTCTCGGATCGATCCGCTAGGTATGCATAGCTTGTTATGGCAAAATAGGTATCCATCCTGTCTAAAGAAATTCTCATACGCAAACTTAGCACATTTTAAGTATTTCTCACCAAACTCTGAATCTGATTCATACAAGTCCTTTAGCGTTTCAAAGCCAATAAGTCTAGAATGTAACTCAGAGATTAGGGTGTACCTCCTGGACAATGCGTCGGCTACGACATTGTCCTTACCTTTCTTATATTTGATCACGTAGGGAAAAGTCTCAATGAACTCAATCCAGCGGCCGTGCCTCTTGTTGAGTTTCTGTTGGCCTTTGAGGTGTTTGAGGGACTCATGGTCGGTGTGGATTACAAACTCCTTGGGCCGAGGTAGTGTTGCCAAGTCTGTAGTGCCCTCACCAGTGCGTACAACTCCTTGTCATAGGTAGGGTAATTCAGCGTGGCTCCTCCCAGCTTTTCACTGAAATAGGCTATTGGTTTCCTGTCCTGCATGAGAACCGCTCCAATACCTACACCAGAAGCATCGCATTCAATTTCAAACGTTTTGAGAAAATCAGGAAGCATGAGTAAAGGGGCATTGATAAGCTTCTCTTTAAGGCTTTGGAAAGCCTGGTCTTGGGCGTCTCCCCACTTGTAGCCTACATCCTTCTTGATGATCTCGGTGAGTGGTGCCGCAAGTGTGCTGAAGTCTTTGACAAACCGCCGATAGAAGCCGGCTAGTCCATGGAAGCTCCCGACTTCTCCTACGGTGGTTGGTCCGGGCCATTCTTTGATCGCCTTGATCTTCTCCTCATCCACCTTGACTCCTTCTGTACTCACAACAAAACCTAAGAACACAATCTGGTTAGTGCAAAAAGTACACTTGTCTAGGTTAGCAAAGAGATTCTCCCTTCTTAGCACGTCAAGGACAAACTTTGTATGTGGTCAAGATGCTCGGCTAGGCTCTTGCTAAAGATCAGGATGTCATCAAAGTATACTACCACGAATACACCTATAAAAGACCTCAAAACATGATTCATTAGTCGCATAAAAGTGCTAGGCGCATTGGTAAGGCCAAACGGCATCACAAGCCACTCATACAACCCTTGTTTGGTCTTGAAGGCTGTTTTCCACTCGTCACCCTCTTTCATCCTAATCTGATGGTAACCACTCTTAAGATCAATCTTAGAGAACACGTTAGAGCCACACAATTCATCTAACATATCATCTAATCTAGGGATAGGGTGGCGATACTTCACCGTGATGTTGTTGATGGCTCGGCAATCAACACACATGCGCCAAGATCCATCCTTCTTTGGCACCAGCAGCACCGGGACGGCACAGGGACTCATGCTCTCTCGGATGTGCCCTTTGCTCATCAGCTCCTCAACTTGTCTCTGAAGTTCCTTGGTCTCCACCGGGTTGGTTCTGTAGGCGGGCCGGTTGGGGAGGGCTGAACCGGGGACTAGGTCAATCTGGTGCTCTATGCCGCGGATGGGAGGTAGGCCTGGTGGAATCTCCTTGGGAAAGACGTCACCGTAATCCCGCAAAAGCTTAGACATTCCACTAGGCAACTCCTGTGTGGGGTTAGTGCTAACAAGAGTTTCCTTATAAACAAGCATTAACATGGGATAATCAGAATTTAGGAGTCTAGACACTTCACTATGGTTGATGTGGAGGTTGCTGTTTATGACCGGTTCTTTCTCCGTGTCCTCCTTGAGCTTGAGGTAGAGTTGATCTTGGTATACTTCGCTTGGTGTGAGAGGCGCTAATGTGATCTTCCGGCCTTTGAATTCAAACGAATGCTTGTTGGTGTAACCATCATGTAGCACACGGCGGTCGGATTGCCAAGGCCTTCCAAGTAACACATGGCTGGATCCCATGGGTATGACATCACATAGCACTTCGTCATCATACTTTCCTATGGAGAAAGAGACCTTGACCTGATGTGTCACGGTTAACGCGCCACTCTCATTCAGCCATTGGAGCTTATACGGCCTGGGGTGGGGCAGGGTCTCTAGACTAAGCTTCTTAACCATGAGCTCACCGGCGGCATTGGTACAACTACCACCGTCGATGATCAAGCTACATACTTTCCCCTTGATGAGGCATCGGGTGTGAAAGAGGTGATCCCTTTGCACCAATTCAGCCGGCTGGTTCTGAACACTCAAGGTCCTCCTAGCAACCAGCATCTCGCCAATAGCAGCTGTCTCTTCTTCCTCCCCTTCTTCCTCTTGCTCGATTCGAGTCCCGGGGAACTATCTCTCCGTTGTCCAACGTAAGGAATACTTTCTTGTTGGGGCAGTCTCGGGAGTAGTGACCCATCCCTTGGCATCTAAAGCACCTGACGTTACTTAGGGAGGTACCGCTTCTGGCCTTAGGATCAGCTTTAGTTTCCTCCTTGACCGTGGAAGGGGGCTTGACATCCTTGGTGTAAGGTGGCCGGGTAGTAGAGAAGTCTCTTGGCTTGGGTTGGCCAGAGGGGTAGCTAGGTTTGACATATCTCCGCTTGTGCTGAGTCTCGACCAGCTCTGCCTTATGGACCAGCTCTTCAAGGTCTACATAGGTTTGTAGTTCCACCTTATCCTGAATGTCCCGGCTAAGTCCACCAACAAACCTGGCCATGGTAACCTCTTCGTCCTCTTCTAGACCGGCTCGGATAAGGAGAGTCTCCATCTCTTGGAAGTAGTCTCTCACCGTGCTGGAGCCTTGGGTCAGCTTTCGGAGTTTGTTGAGAACCTCTCGGTGATAGTGGTTGGGTACAAACCTTTTCCGCATGTGTGTAGTAAGTTGCGGCCAAGTGGTGATGGGTAGCTCATTGTGACGATTCCTGGTGGTGCTGAGCTGATCCCACCATAATAGCGCATAATCACCGAATTCCGAGATGGCAATCTTCACCTTGTTGGCGCGTAGGTGTCATGACAAAGAAAGCTCGACTCCATCTTCCTCTCCCAATCCAAGTAAGCTTCCGGGTCATTCTTCCCTTGGAACGGAGGAAACTTGGCCTTGATGTGCTTCAATTGCTGCCTCTCGGGATCTCTTTCGCGCATGTCTCGTCTATAGCTCCTCCTACTTCGGTCGGAGGCGTTGGAGTTGTAGTACTCGTCATCGGAGTCGATGTAGATTCGTTGGCCGGCTATGGTCTCCGTTCGGCGATCGCGACCGGTTGGTGCTCTTTGTCGTGGAGCCCTTAGCTCAGGTTCGGTAGGTCCATTACGCGTTGGACGTCCCGGTTCCTTGGGCGGTCCATTGTCGTTGACGGGACGTAGGTTGCGGATGGCTTGGAATTTGGAGGTACCGGCTACACCCTTACCTCTTATGACCCTCATGGCCTCGGACGGAGTCGGCGTCGACCCACCTTCGAGTCCGAGGTTACCCTTGGAGCCTCCCTAGCTTGTTTCTCACGTTCCAAGGCGAGCGTTGAGAAATTTGTTGGGGAAGTAGTTGGGTCATGGCCTCGGCTACTTGGGTTGCTATAAGCTTCTTGAGGTCATCGAGCGCCTCCGGTGATAGGGCCATGGTACCGTTACACAAACAAATAGTTCGCGTAAGTAGTTCACGGAATAGTTAAACCAATAGAACTACACGCCACACACACAAGGACAAACGCGTGATAATCAAGAAAAGGAAATCAAGGTCGCGGTTTGAAAGAAAAAGGAATTTGAACAAGTTATTGAAACGCAAGTTTTGAAGAAAAGGAAATCGGCAATTCAAAACAAAAAGGAAATTTGAAAAGGGTTTTCGCCTTGTCTAGCTTGCCGCCGCTTGGACAAAGCTTGTTCAAGCAAAACAGCGACGAACTTTCAAAATACACACGAGATCTTAAGCAAGCGGGAGTAAAGGTGAGGCTCTAGATGCGATCCTATCAAGTTTCAACCAAGTCGAACAAGTTTTCAAACAATATTCAAGCAGTTTCAACTCAAACAAATTCACACCGCAAATAACAACACAAATATCCGATGAATCTATCAACCTTAACAAACGCTACTAGATCTAGACGAACAAGATTTAACGTTAGAGAGTTTAGAGATAACTCAGCCTTTTGGTACAGAGGAGGCTCTGATACCAGATGATACGCTCTCCCTCCTCGAGGATACGCTCGACCGTGGCCGAGCAACGAGGACGTCGGTATGGTGTGATGGATCGGTGGAGTAGCGGTATTGCACACGGGACAAGGGGTTGGTGGTTGGTGGAAGCGTGTATACGGATGGTGATTACTTAGCAAGTGGTGGGAAACGAGCTAAGTTCGTGAAGATCTCCTAGGTAGCGAACAGCTTAGGAGGAGATCGGACCTAGAACAACACTAGATCGAGAGCGAAACCTTTGTAAGGAGTTTGTGTATAAAAAGTTTGCTAAGTGTTACAATGGTGCGGCGCAACCTTTTATAGAGTCGGCACAAAACGCGTCCTCCTTTCTAGGGTTGCGCACAAGAGAAAAGGAAAGTGTCCGGCAAAAAGGAAACCGTGCACTTGTGCAAAAAGGAAAAGGAAATTCGCCAAAAAGGAAATCCGCCAAAACGACACGGCGTTTTAAAAACATGATAAAACAACGAGTAGTTTAAGTGCCTCGTCTCTTACACTCTTCAAGCTATGATTGCTAAGTGGCCGACGTAGTGTTCTTCTTGGCCTCGTTAAAACCCAGTGGGAAAGAGTACCAAGCGAGACACTTAGCCGCTTAGCTCTCATAGCTTGGTCTTCGTACTTAGACGTGGTGATGAATGTTGTAGAAGCTCTCGGTTGCTTCCATTCTTGGTTCCTCCTTTAGCATCCTCGTATGCGCATCCTTAGCTAATTCCTTAGCTCGTGACATTGTGATAATGCCTTCCCGTCCTTTGGTGATTGGTGCACGTGCGTCTTGTTGATCGGCATCGATGTCGAGTGGTCGATGTTGGTCGATGCCGAGTGGTCGATGCTGGTCGGTATCGAGTGGTCGATGCTGATCGACGTCGGTATCCGATGCTGGTTCCACGCTCATATCAGAGTGCTTATAAGTGTTAGATTTTAAGAGATTAGAGAAGATTAGAAGAGATTAAGAGGGTAATGTGAGATTTGGTTCTTGATGTTTCCTCAAGAACACCAAGAACAAGAGAGAGAATAGAGAGACTAGATTTTACATTTCATAAGTGTTAGCTTTCTTGTTTACAAGGAGGAGACATATATATAAAATAAAATGGCTTAGAGAGGTATCAAAGGAATATGCTAAATATGTCCTTATCACTTTGGTCTTCGCTTGGTTAGCCGCGCCCCTTAGAGAAACATGTGACTTGGAGAGTGAGGCTCACTTGCCTTAAGTCCACATGTGACCATTCCTTAACTTGGCATGTGACCTTGCCTTGGATGGCTTATTTTCACATGTGACTTGCTCCAGCAAGTGTAGTGCACTCTCTAATGGTCACTTGCTCTTTTCTTCTAGAGTCTTCTTTCCAATGGTAACAAGAGAACATGTGACTTCGGCTTTGCCTTAGCCGAGCTCGAGTTTGACTTCGGCATTGCCTTGTTGTCCGGGCAATACCTTAGTTTCTTTTGCAAGTTTCTTCATATGTTTTGACCTAATGCCCTTTATGGGTTACCATTAGTCTCAACACTCCCCCTCAAGCTTAGCCTAATGAAATGGCTAAGATTGGACATTGACCAACAAACCTCATTAAAACCTTGGTGAGTAAACCACATGGGAAAAACCTCACCGAAGGAAAAAGAGTGTAAGTTAGTTCAATGAGAGGTCTTGATCATCTAGGCCATAAGTCTTCTTGACTTGGCCGAAGCTCCCCCCAAAGATAGAACCGGTTTTGATCTTGCCTTTGCCGTGTTCTTCTTTGCGGTTTCTTTGGATACTCAGCACTTCTCTTGTCTTGGTGGTGAGTTCTTTGATTCTTGATTTGGTCTTCACGGTTTGTTCTTCACAAACTTTGGTGTGAGACTTTGAGCCGAACATGATGACTTTCTTTCCTTCTCTTAGCTTCTTCCTTGAACTTCCATGTTGTCTTGGGTCTATCACTTCTTTGAACCTACAAGGGTCTAAGTGAATTTAGACTTAGCAAAGACACTTTGGACATATAAAGTATAATCTTAAAAGTGATTGATCATAGACTAAGATGTAGTCCTAGTCTAATGATTCTTATTTAAGTATATTAAAGAGAAGGTTAAGGGACAGCCTTTAATTCGTAGAGGAATGACTTGTCCTTGTAGTCGCATCTAGGTTTGAGCTTTGGCTTCTTCTTGAAGTCTTGCTTTCTTCTTTGTGCGGTTGGAACAAGGATTTGTCGGAGTATTTTGGCTTATCTCTTGATAGATGCATAAGCCGAGTAACAAGATTAGGCCTTGCACTTGGTAGTTGCTTTGGCCGATAGTGAGTAGAGCCGATTGGTCGTGTTGATTCATAGGTCTCTTTCTAGGACATGAATGGCTCGGTTTAGTCTTTGCCATGTACTTGGCCGAGCCTAGTATTGATGATGATGATGGTCTTGCTTCTTGTAGAGGCTTGACCGAATGATTGATGAGAGCTCTTTACATCTTGGGACACTTTAGCATTCTCCAAGTGCATTTAGCCAAATGATGGTTCTTCTTTGTTCCAAATAAACTTTGGCCTTGTATCTTGTTGGTACTTAAGCCGAAATGGATAGGTTGTGGAGGCTTCGTCCTTCTTGGTACTTTAGCCGAGAGTGAGAGCTTTGTATTGACTTCGTCCTTCTTGGTACTTTAGTCAATACTTAGCCGGATTGGTGGTAGTGGAGACTTAGTCCTTCTTGGTACTTTGGCCGGGTTTGTTGGTGGTTGAATGGAGGTCTTTGACTTGCTAGATCTTGACCAAAAGATGATGATAAGATGGTTTGGCCTTCTCCTTTGTAAGGATTTGGCCGAGAGTGATTTTTGGTGGTTGGACTCGGCTTGACTTGACTTGGCCGAGTGGTGACCTCGTCTTTGCTAGGGACTTTGGTCGAGTGGTGATGGCCTTTGTCTTTGCTAAGGACTTAGCCGATTGAGATTGGTGTTGATGATGGCCTTGTCTTTGCTAGGGACTTTGGCCGAGTAGTGACCTCGTCTTTGCTAAGGACTTTGGTCGATGCTTCTTTCTTCAAGAAGACTTCTTGAATCTCCATCTTAATCATGAAGATGATCTTGATCTTGATCTTTTCTCCCCCCCTCATGGTTAAGATGAGATTCTTCTTTGTTGGTTTTATCTTCACGGCTTGGCAAGCTTAATGTGAAGGTTTCTCATCTCTCTTTTGGAAATTTCCTTTGACATTCTCATGTATCTCCTTTCTTCTCTTCCTTTTAAACCGATTTTAGTTTCCATCAATGCTTAGTGGTTCTTCATTGTGAATCTCTTATAGTCTTGGGTATGATGATCCTACATCACCACAAAAGCAAAATTGATTTTAAGTACAATGATTACCGGCATGATTAGCAACTTAAAACTCATTTCAAATGCTTAAATACTAAGAGCAAGTACAAGGCAAGATTGCAATGAAGAAGAGCTTACGCCCGAGATTAATATTGCATCTAATCTCAAGTTCAAGTTCTAGCTTTTAAGATTATCATGTATGAGTACTTAAGCCAAAAGCGAACTAAGCATAAATATATTTAAACAATAGCTCTTATGAACACTCAATAACTTAAGCAATATCTTAAATACAAATTAGAGAGAAGGGGATTTAGAAATGGCCCTTTTCGGTTAAGTTCTTGAGTAGATGGTCATATGGGAAGGTCATTACACTCTTAGAGCACCTTTATTTTGGTTAGTCTATGATTGAGTTTATGACTTCCCTTATGAAATGCTTTTGATAGCTTAATACCTACACATGAAGCAAGGTTTAGCAACAAGAGTCTTTTGACATTGGCTTCTTGCCATAAGACTTATACGGGACATGGTCTTTTAAAGATTCAAAAACCGGACCATGTCCTTAAACACACAAAGAATCATTGTGACTTTTGATGCCTTTATGGCGAGTCACTCCTCTTGGATCATAAACTTAGATGCACTTAAGGCGGTTTATGATCTTACCATTAATTAGATCATTATGACTTATGTATCCGTTTTGGATTACATAAGTAATAAATCATTTCTCCATGTGTTAAAGAGTTAGATTCAACATGACCTTTAAAGACCTTAGTCCTTTAGTAAGTCATGTATCTCTTCTTATACACATGTTGACCGAGGAAGCATTGGATTCAACGAGCTCACATGTGTTTGAACACTTAGTGAGTCTCGGTTCTCTTTCCTCTAAGGAGTTTTGGAATCCCTAAGACCGTTGCTTAATCACAAGCGGATCTTTGGTTCCTACTCTTTGTGTAACAAGAATAAGACTTAAACCACTTTACCAAACAAGGACTAGTGATTTGAGTCTTTAAATTCGAACATGAGCATAGTGACTTGGGGATTAATTGAATTGGAGATTTTAGGAGATAAGGATTTTGTTAAACCTTTCTCACACTTTTAAGACACATGGTCAATGCTCCTTTTCAATCCCTTCATTGTCAAAACATTTTAAATTCAAAACAACCTTATGCTCATGACACAACAAACACCAAGAAGGGATTTTGAATTCACCAAGTTACTAAAGCTTATGAAAGCTCTATGAACAAGGTTCATACCCTTTAAGCTCACAAGTAACAAGTTTTAATCCTTTAGTGATCATTACATTGTTAACTTGGTCATGGCCGAGAATAAAGCAAGGATTTGTGGATTCAACAAGTTAATTTATCTCATAAGAGAGATTAACAAGGTTCTCTTTTCCTTTAGCTCACAAGTATAAAGTGATTAGCTTTGATAACTTGATCATTGCCTAAATAAAACTTTAGAGTTTGTTGGATTCAACAAGCATTTGTACTCATAAGAGTCAAAAGACAAGGTTCTCATACTCTTGACTCACAAGTTCTAAGCTTTTAGCTTTAAGAACTAGTTCATTGTCTATTAATACCTAAGCATAGTCGGATTTGGATTCAACAAGGTTCCCTTGGACTCATAAGAGTGGAGAAACCATGGTTCTCATCCTCTTGCTTTAGGCCTTACAAAGATGAAGGGTCACTCACAAACAAAACTTTAAGAATCATAGAGCTTTAGAACTTTAAGTTCAAACTTTATGAGTCGCTTTGGATTTGGAGTGATTCCCTTCGGATTTGGATACAACATGTCCACTCTCTCGTGGGGGAACATGGATCTCATCCTTTTATCTTTGTATCTTAAGGAAAAACATAGAGTTTTGGATTCAACAAGCCATTGTTCTTAAAGAATCAATGAACAAAGTTCTCTTACTCTTTAGCTCTCAAGTTTCAAGCTTTATGCTTTGAATACTTGGTCATTGCCTAATGCCTAAGTTAGATGGATTTGGATTCATCAAGGTCCCTTTTAAACTCATAAGAGTGAGGAAACAAAGGTTCTCATCCATAACTTTCGGCCTAAACAAAGATCTTAAAGAACAACTCAACCAAAAACATCATGTAGCTAGATTTTCCATCTATGCTCACTATGATTCGCTTTTGATTGGATTGTTCTTGAAAGGAACTTGGATACAACATGTCTCTTTACTCATTAAGAGACAAAGAGATCATGGTTCTCTTCCTAAGAGGAGCATTGATTCACCAAGATCTTTAAGGGTTTTAACCAGTTGGATCTTGGCCATTCTTTTTCTCCTCTAAATCTTTGTGTTTATAAGCAACTTAAAGAGAAGATTTTGCGGAAATAATAAGATTAGGAGCATAAATGCTCTGATACCATGTTAGATTTTAAGAGATTAGAGAAGATTAGAAGAGATTAAGAGGGTAATGTGAGATTTGGTTCTTGATGTTTCCTCAAGAACACCAAGAACAAGAGAGAGAATAGAGAGACTAGATTTTACATTTCATAAGTGTTAGCTTTCTTGTTTACAAGGAGGAGACATATATATAAAATAAAATGGCTTAGAGAGGTATCAAAGGAATATGCTAAATATGTCCTTATCACTTTGGTCTTCGCTTGGTTAGCCGCGCCCCTTAGAGAAACATGTGACTTGGAGAGTGAGGCTCACTTGCCTTAAGTCCACATGTGACCATTCCTTAACTTGGCATGTGACCTTGCCTTGGATGGCTTATTTTCACATGTGACTTGCTCCAGCAAGTGTAGTGCACTCTCTAATGGTCACTTGCTCTTTTCTTCTAGAGTCTTCTTTCCAATGGTAACAAGAGAACATGTGACTTCGGCTTTGCCTTAGCCGAGCTCGAGTTTGACTTCGGCATTGCCTTGTTGTCCGGGCAATACCTTAGTTTCTTTTGCAAGTTTCTTCATATGTTTTGACCTAATGCCCTTTATGGGTTACCATTAGTCTCAACAATAAGTGTCTCAATGAGCTTTGTACAAATTTGACGAACTTATGAAACGTCTAACAATGTGGTTGCTAGGACTCTAAACCTAGTTTTATGAAACATGAGTGCTTATAAGTGTTTCAATGAGCTTTGTACAAGTTTGACGAACTTATGAAACATCTAACAACGCGTTTCTAGGACTCTAAACCAAGTTTTATGCAACATGAGTGCTTATAAGTGTCTCAATGAGCTTTGTACAAGTTTGACGAACTTATGAAACATCTAACAACGCGGTTTCTAAGACTCTAAACGAAGTGTCTTGCAACATGAGTGCTTATAAGTGTCTCAATGAGCTTTGTACTAGTTTGACGAACTTATGAAACATCTTACAACGTGGTTTCTAGAACTCTAAACCAAGTTTCAGGCAACATGAGTTCTTATAAGTGTCTCAATGAGTTTTGTACAAGTTTTACGAACTTATGAAACATCTAACAACGCGGTTTCTAGGACTCTAAACCAAGTTTCTTTCAACATGAGTTCTTATAAGTGTCTCAATGAGCATTGTACAAGTTTTACGAACTAATGAAATATCTAACAACACGTTTCTAGGACTCTAAACCAAGTTTCATGCAACATGAGTGTAAACGAGACGAAGGCATTGCCCGGACGAGTCCCGTCCATCAAGGCAAAGCTGAAGTCAAAACTCAAGTTCGGCTAAGGCAAAACCGAAGCAACAAGATTGCCGAAGTCACAAGCGTAAAAGAGACCAAGGCATCGTCCGGACAAGTATTGTCCATCAAGACGATGACCTAGCGTGTGACCATTGCCGAAGTCACAAGCCGCCGAAGTCACTAGCTGGCTTAGTTACCGTTGCAAAGGGAAACAAGAAGACCGTTGCCAAGAGAGCCGTTGGGCAGAGTCACATGTGCTCCTTAAGGGCGCGTGCATCCAACTCGTCCTGACTTGTCACTGGTTGCCTTAAGGAAGGCGCGGCTACACAAGGGATAGCGACGTGTGGCGCCGCTAACCGAGCAAGACTAGGACGTTTTTAGCATATTCCTTTATGCTATTTTGGGATCCTTTGTTGTTGTCTATTTATATCTTACCCTTTGTAAACAAACAAGTTAACACTTTCTAATCTAATGAAACCGAATCTTGTTACTCTCTCTCTATTCTCTCTCTCTTGTTCTTGGTGTTGTTGTTAAGAACTCAAGAACTTCATTCACTAATCTCCCCTAATCTCTCAAATTCTAACATGGTATCAGAGCAACCTTGCTCTGGAACCTAAATCTCGCTTCCGCTACCATTCTCGTCGGCGCTCGCTCATCCTCGTTGCTCGGTGTTTCGTTTAGTGTGCATCCTCGTTGCTCGGTGTTTCCAGCATCCGGTAAACAATATTATCGGGCTTTTCCGGCGCCCGATAACAAAACTCTCGGTGCTTGTTTACTCTCGTCTATTCTCGCACCAACGCTTTCCGGTGCTCGGCTAGCCTCGGTTTCCGTGCCACTCAACACATAATCTTTCCCGGTGCTCGGCTAGACTTATCCGAGACATCCCCTTCAAACCAGCGAGTATATCATGGAAGACAAAGAATCCAAGAAGACTCCTTGTCCGGTTACCTTGAAAGGTATCAACTACCTCTTATGGGCGAGAACCATGAAGATTGCTCTTTGTGGCCGCGGCTATTGGAACCACATCCTCACTCGGCAAGATGCTCCTATTGAGTTTAACAATGAGCTCACAAATGACGATGAGAAATGGTTCCAACTAGACCAAAAGATTCTTGGAATCATCCAAGGATCCCTTGAGCCGTCTATCTTGGAAGCCTATTCCTATTGTGAGAATGCCAAGGAGTTATGGGATACTCTCCAAACCGTCTACGGCAACACATCGAACCTAAGTCGGGTCTATGAAGTCAAGAAGGCTATCTATGATCTGAACCAAGAAGACACCGAGTTCACAAAGCACTTCGGAAAGTTTAGGTCCCTATGGGCCGAACTGTAAATGGTCCGTCCAAGCACTATCGACCCGAAGGTGCTAAATGAATGAAGAGAACAAGACAAGGTGTTCGGTTTGCTCTTAACACTCAACGGCAGGTATAAGGAGATTACCAAACATCTTCTCCGAGCCGATACCCTACCAAACCTTAAAGAGGTGTGTGCTCAACTTCAAAGGGAACAAGGCTCCATTGAGCTCTTTGAAGGCAAGAGGGAACTTGTAACCGCAAACAAGGTGGCATTTAAACCAACGTCCAAGACATATGAAGAGAGGAGGGCCTTAACGTGTGATCATTGCAAGAAGAAGGGCCACCTCAAAGAGAAGTGTTGGATTCTACATCCTAACCTCAAGCCGGGCAAGTTCAAGGACGCCAAGGCCAACTACTCTCATGATGACTCGGCAAGTGTGCTGAGCTCAAGCTCAAGCGGACCGAACCATGTCAAGGAAGAGGAGTCTTCGGCTATTGTCCCCTACACGGATGAGTATGTGAGGAAGTCCGACCTTGACGCTCTCATCAAAGCCCTTAAGGGCTCCGGTATTTCAACCTTCTATTCCCTTAGTGCTCAAAATATAGACAATAAACCGTTTAAGCCTATTATTATTGATTAGGGTGCTTCTCATCATATGATTAGTGTAGAAATGTAAAGAGTATTGCGGATTAACATGAGATTAGTAGAGAGTTAGAAGATTAATCATGTTTCGGTGTAATGTGTGTTTAGAGAATAGAGAGAGTGAATAAATTTCTTGATTTTTATTGATTACACATAGTGATATATATAAGGAGAATACAAGATAGGGTTTAGAGAGGAAAAGAGCCGTTTAAAGATAAGGTTGCGCGTGTGTAGTCAAAGATCCGCTCTTCCGTACGCTTATCCGCGTCCGTACGGTCTTGGCTACTTTTTGACCCGCGCTTTCTCGACCACGTCTCGACACATCATGGTGCCACGTCTCCTCCAACTTGTGGAGCCACGTCTCGTAGCCGTTGCACCTCATGGAAGATAAGAATTCGCGTGTGTAGTCAAGATCCGGTCTTCCGCACGCTTTTCCGCGTCCGTACGGTCTTGGCTACTTTTGACCCGCGCTTTCTCGACCACGTCTCGACACATCATGGTGCCACGTCTCCTCCAACTTGTGGAGCCACGTCTCGTAGCCGTTGCACCTCATGAAACCCTCTTTTCCACTTAGAGTCTTCCAAAATCCCTTCTCGGTCAATATTGGTTCGGATACTAGTCATGCGCTAGACCGTTGACTATTTCTCCTCAACACTCCCCCTCAAGACTAGCCGGATGGAATGGCTAGACTTGGAACCTCGTGGCTAGCCTCATTAAAACCTTGCAAGTAAAACCACTTGGGATAAAAACTTGCTAAGGGAAAAGAGTACTAGCCGCTTCGGTTAGGGTCTTCTTATTGCTTGATGAGATTTGTGAGTCCCATCTTTGAGTGGATGAACTCACAAACCTTGGTACTCGCTGCTTTTGTAAAGATGTCCGCTAACCGATCTTCACTCTTGGTAAAGCATGGAAGGATAATCTTCTTAACCATTGCTTATCGGACTTTATGGCGAGTCTACTTCAATGTGCTTGGTTCTCTCGTGAAATACGGAGTTGGATGCTAGGTTGATTGCTGATTTGTTGTCGGCATGCATGGTGATTGGGTTCTTGACTTCAATACCGAGATCCATGACCAAAGCCTTGAGCCAAATCAGTTCCCGAGTCAGCTTCCTCATGGCTCTATACTCGGACTTGGTTGTTGAACATGAAACCACCTTTTGCTTCTTGCTCTTCCACGTAACTAGATTGCCTCCTATGAACGTGCAAGTAGCCTGTTGTGGAGCGTCTATCTCCTCTATCACCTGCCCAATCAGCATCACAATAACCCACTATCTCCGTATTCTTGTTGCATCCCATCCAAATGCCTTGGCCGGGTGATCCTTTGAGATATCTAAGTACTCTATCCACCAAGTTCCAATGATGATTCTTTGGAGCTTGCATGTGTTGTGAGACCTGATTCACGGCAAAACATATATCGGTCTAGTTATGGTTAAGTAGATAAGCTTACCAACAAGTCTTCTATATTGTTTAGGGTCTTTGTATGGCTCGTCTTCGAGCTCCCCCTTGCGGATATCTTTGTAGTTTTCTTCCAAGGGCGTCTGGCAGGTTTAGCTCCAAGTTTTCCCGTTTCAACAAGCAAATCAAGGACGTATTTCCTTTGGGATAGGAATAGACCCTCATTGGATCTACAAACCTCAATGCCAAGGAAATACTTTAGTTCTCCAAGATCTTTAATGTCAAATACAGATTTGAGATGAGCTTTAGTAGCCTCAATTCTTACCTTGTCATCCCCGGTTATGATGATATCATCAACATATACGAGGATGACTACTATACCTGTTTTACGCTTGCTTGTAAAGAGAGTATGGTCGGATTCAATCCCTTATCAAGATTTCTTGAATCTCTTATCAAGGAGAGTGTTGCTCAGCTTGTGGTACCATGCTCTAGGGGATTGTTTCAAACCGTAGATGGCCTTCTTAAGTCTCAGCACTTTTCCCGGAGTGATCTTGTCCCTTATACCCGGAGGCGGAGTCATGTATACCTCATCCTCTAGTTCTCCTTGTAAGAACGCATTCTTAACATCCATTTGCCAAAGATCCCACTCTTGGTTAGTGGCAATGGAGAAGATTACTCTTATGGTGTGAAGTTTGGCAACCGGGGCAAAGGTTTCAAGGTAGTCCTCCCCATATGTTTGAGTGAAGCCCCTCGCAACTAGACGAGCCTTGTACCTCTCTATCTCCCCATTACTTTTGTACTTGATGGTGAAAACATACCGTGAGCTAACCGTTCTCTTGCCTTGAGGTAAATTCGCCTCTTCCCAAGTCTCGTTTAGCTCCATGGCCTTATCTTCTTCTTCCACGGCTTTTATCCACACATCATGTTCCATAGCTTCCTCGTATGTCTTTGGAATCCAATTCCCATCAATGCAAGCCATGAAGACTTGGTGTTCTTGTGGAAATGACACTAGATTGCATACAGCTTGTATAGGATGTGCCACCGCGTTGTTGTTGAAATACACTCTTGTATTGACCCAATTGGATGGAGGATTCTTGGTTCTAGTACTCCTTCTCAGTGGTTGTACTACTTCTTCACCATTACCATCCTCTTCTTGAGTTTGAACCGGAACATCATCTTGATTGTGATCCGGATCGGCTTGAGTTTGTGTTGGAGATGAGGTTGAATCTTCTCCTCCATGTTGAGTAGCCGATTCTTGTCCATTCTCCCCCTCACCATCAAGGTGGGGTTCTTGGTTCACTTGTGGTTCTTCACCACCCGTGTCACCACTAAGATCTAGACCAAGGTCTTCCATGAGTTTCTTGAGTAGGTTAGCTCTATCTTGAGCTGGAGTGGATAGATTCTTGATACTATCCCAATTCTTCTCTTGATAATAGCCTTGTCCTTCAAGAAACCTCACATCCCTTGACACCATGACCCTTCTTCTTTCCGGTATATAGCATTTGTATCCCTTTTGGCTAGATGAGTACCCAATAAAGATCCCCTTAATACTTTTGGCGTCTAGCTTACTTCTCTGTTCACCTGGAATCAAGACAAAACAGACACACCCAAACACACGTAAGTAAGAGATAGATGGCTTAGCTTTATTTAAAACTTCAAATGGAGAAAGATCATTAAGGATTTGTGTTGGTATCCTATTGATCAAATAGCAAGCCGATGTAACCGCATCCCCCCAAAATCTCTTAGGGACATTAGTGTGGAACATCATCGATCTTGCCACCTCCATTAAGTGCCTATTCTTTCTCTCAAAGCAACGCCGTTTTGTTGTGGCGTGTATGGACAACTCGTTTGGTGCAAGATTCCATGTTTAGCCAAGTAGTCTTTGAATGCATAGCTTGTGTATTCTCCTCCATTATCTGTCCTAAAACATTTGATTTTGGCATTGTAATGGTTAGAAACATAAGCTTGAAAATTTTTGAATGCATCTAAGACCCTATCTATTGATGAAATCAACGTTATCCATGTGAATTTGGACTTCTCATCTATGAAAGTAACAAAATACTTGTGGTTTTCTCTAGAAACGCACGGAGAAGTCCATACATCCGAATGGATAAGTTCAAAACAAGCATCATAAGTTTTATTAGATTTTGAGAAAACAGTTTTGCAATGCTTTCCAAGGATGCATGATTCACAAAGTTTATTATCAAAAGACACAAGAGGCAACATTATTTTAAGGGCTCTAGAGTTAGGATGGCCTAATCTAGCATGCCAAATCACATTATTGGCCTCGGCTAAAACAGAGTTAAACGCAGAATATAAGAGTGGACTAGTAGGTTTCTCATCAAGCACATATAGATCTCCCTTAGTGCTTCCTCTACCAATGATCTTCCTTGAGTTAATATCCTGAAATATAACATTGTTAGGACCAAATGTAACGTTGCAATTCAAATCATTAGCAATTCGTTTCACCGATAAAAGATTAGAAGTAAAATTAGGCATGTAAAGGGCTTTCATATCTCTATCAAACAACCTAAGATTTCCTAAGCCTTTTATCGGAACTTTACCACCATTTGCAACCATAACATTCCCTATAGCCCGTTTGATATTACTCATAAGGTTCTCATCACTAATCATATGGTGGGAAGCACCCGAATCTACCACTATTGGCTTATCTATCCTAATAGCATTCAGGGATAGGAAATCAATACCGGACACCTTTAGGGCCTTTATGAGAGCTTCAAGGTCGGATTTACGGACATATTCATCGGTGAAAGGAACCACCGCCAACGCCTCTTCATCCTTTCCTTGGCTTGAAGAACTCCCTCCTTGAACCGGTTCATCTTGGGAGAGGTTTGCCTTTGGATCCATGAACTTGCTTGGTTTGAGATGGGGATGAAGGATCCAACATTTGTCCTTCACGTGTCCCTTCTTCTTGCAATGATCACATGCCATAGACTTCCTCTCCTCTCGCGGCTTGAACGTTGCTTTGTTGGCTAGGACTATCTCCTTCTTACTAAATAGTTCATCACCACCTTGTTCCCTTTGTAGTTGAGAAACCACCGAGTCAAGAGATGGGAGAGTGTCGGCTCTTAGAAGATGCTTGATAAGGTCCTTATAACTTGAGTTAAGAGTCAATAGAAGTCCAAAGACTTTGTCTTGCTCTTTCCTCTCATTAATCACCTTAGCATCTATTGAGCTTGGTCTCAACATCTCTAGCTCAGCCCATAAGGCTCTAAACTTCCCATAGTGAGCGGTGAACTCGGTTTCTTCTTGTGAGAGGTTATTGAGAGCTTTCTTTACCTCATACACACGGCTTAGATTAGAAACGTTGCCATAAATGTTCTTGAGGGTATCCCAAAGATCTTTGGCCGTCTCACGTAAGAGTATGCTTCAAGTATCGCCGGATCTAGAGTGTGTTGAATGATGCCTAAAACACGTTGGTCTCCTTGGAACCACTTCTCTTCCTCCTCGGTTAAACCTTCATCACCGAGAGATCTCTCCGTGTTGATTGAATCAGGAGCCTTAGAGATGTGTTTCCATAGACCCCGGCTTCCAAGAGCAGTTTTGATAGTTCTAGTCCAAAGGAGATAGTTTATCCCCTTTAGAATCATCGATGGTCTGTCGAGCTTAGAGCTATGAAGATCTTGAGTATCTTCCATGGTTGAGAGTAAAAGATGATGACTTTATGACTTGGATCTGTCTAGTATCCAGAAAGGAGGTAACTTTATGAAGAAACAAAGAGATTTATGAGAAAAACAAAGTGTTTTATGAAGAAACAGAGTAAAAACAGAGTATATGATGAACACCGAAACAGATTTTGATGAGTTTAGGTGAAAAGATTGTGTCTTTAAGCTTTGTGATGCTTAAGAACACACGATAAGAAGCGGAATAGAGAAATTAGGAGCTATTACGCTCTGATACCATGTAGAAATGTAAAGAGTATTGCGGATTAACATGAGATTAGTAGAGAGTTAGAAGATTAATCATGTTTCGGTGTAATGTGTGTTTAGAGAATAGAGAGAGTGAATAAGTTTCTTGATTTTTATTGATTACACATAGTGAAATATATAAGGAGAATACAAGATAGGGTTTAGAGAGGAAAAGAGCCGTTTAAAAATAAGGTTGCGCGTGTGTAGTCAAAGATCCGCTCTTCCGTACGCTTATCCGCGTCCGTACGGTCTTGGCTACTTTTTGACCCGCGCTTTCTCGACCACGTCTCGACAGATCATGGTGCCACGTCTCCTCCAACTTGTGGAGCCACGTCTCGTAGCCGTTGCACCTCATGGAAGATAAGAATTCGCGTGTGTAGTCAAGATCCGGTCTTCCGCACGCTTTTCCGCGTCCGTACGGTCTTGGCTACTTTTGACCCGCGCTTTCTCGACCATGTCTCGACACATCATGGTGCCACGTCTCCTCCAACTTGTGGAGCCACGTCTCATAGCCGTTGCACCTCATGAAACCCTCTTTTCCACTTAGAGTCTTCCAAAATCCCTTCTCGGTCAATATTGGTTCGGATACTAGTCATGCGCTAGACCGTTGACTATTTCTCCTCAACAATTAGTAACTTGGACTTGATTAGTAATATTAAACCGGCTTTAGGAAATGTCATTATTGCAAATGGAAGTGAAATTCCTATAGAAGAATTAGGGAACCTTAAGTTATTTGATAGAGACTCTCAAGCGCTTTACATGCCTAGTTTTACCTCAAACCTTATATCCGTGAAACGCATTGCTTGTGATTTGAATTGCAATGTTATCTTCGGTCCTAATGATGTGGTTTTTCAGGATATTAAGAGTAAGGAGATCATTGGGAAAGGGGTCACAAGAGGCGATCTCTATGTTCTTGAAGAAAACACCTCTAGTTCTTTTCTTTGTCATGCTTTTAAATCGGTTTTATCCGAAGCCAACAATGTTATTTGGCATTTTAGACTCGGTCATCCTCACTTAAATGCTTTGAAAACCATTTTGCCTAATGTTAAGTTTAATCATGAAACTTGTGAAGCATGCATCTTAGGTATGTTGGAATTCGAGTATAAGGATGAGAGAATCATGAGCTTGTGAGACTCGAAGAGTATTGGGAGAATCCGTGAGAGTTTGTGTGGAGAGTTTTGTATTAATGTAGAAGAGAGGATATACCTCCTTAATGTTTACAATAGAGCTTGCACAGCTTATATAGAGATTACAATGGCATATAGCCGTTTAGAGATAAGAGAGAGTGTGTAACGGCTATATTTGTTCAAATGTATCGGCCAAGTGTGGCCGATATGATCCGACCGATATGAGCCGATCCGACCGTTGGGAGAACGCAGTTTGAATGTATCGGCCAAGTGTGGCCGATATACTTGACCGATACAAGTCTTTCTCTTAGCCATATCGACTTCATCTTGTATCGGTTACTCTAGACCGGTACACCTTACCGATATAGGTCTCGCCACTTTGTATCGGTCACATTCTTGACCGATACCTTTGGTCGATACTCCACATCTTGTCATCTTCATATGTTTTGACATAATGCCCTTATGGGTTACCATTAGTCTCAACACTCCCCCTCAAGCTTAGCCTAATGAAATGGCTAAGATTGGAAATCGCTTAGACAAACCTCATTAAAACCCTTAGTAAGCAAAACCACTTGGGATAAAAGCATTACTAAGGGGAAAAAGAGTGTAAGTCTTTGCAATAGGGGTCTTCTTAATCTTGGCCTTTATCTTCTTGACTTGGCCGAAACTCCCCTTAAGATAGAACCGGTTTGATCTTCTTGACTTTGCCGTGTTCTTCAATGAGGGTTCTTTGGATACTTGATTTGGTCTTCACGGTTTGTTCTTCACAAACTTTGGTGTGAGACTTTGATTTGATTCCTTTCCACGGCTTTGTTCTTCACAAGCTTGGGTGTGGATTTTGACCGAACACTCATGGCTTCCTCCTTTCTTCTCTTGATTTCTCCTTGATGGCATTCTTCTTGTCATTCAAGCAACCGAGAATGATCACTTGGCTCTCACTTCTTTTAACCTTCAAAGGATTCAAGAAAGGTGTAAAGCTTAGTGAAAGGGTTAACTTGATACGCTTAGATAGAAATGCACATAAGAAGCTTAAGTCTAGATGCAACTAATAAACCAATGAGTAATTTTGTTATCTAAACCTAAGTTCTTTAACAAATTTCAAATGATTTTATTTAGGCCTAATAGACTAAACAACTTTTAACAAGGGCAATGATTAGATTCATCAAGAACTAAGCAAGATTATGTGATGCGGCTCTAGTTCTTATGAGAATACAGATCATAATAAAGAGAGAGTGTTAAGGGACAACCTTTAGTTTGTAGAGGAATGACTTGTCCTTGTAGTCGCATCTAGGTTTGAGCTTTGGCTTCTTCTTGAAGTCTTGCTTTCTTCTTTGTGCGGTTGGAACAAGGATTTGTCGGAGTATTTTGGCTTATCTCTTGATAGATGCATAAGCCGAGTAACAAGATTAGGCCTTGCACTTGGTAGTTGCTTTGGCCGATAGTGAGTAGAGCCGATTGGTCATGTTGATTCATCGGTCTCTTTCTAGGACATGAATGGCTCGGTTTAGTCTTTGCCATGTACTTGGCCGAGCCTAGTGTTGATGATGATGATGGTCTTGCTTCTTGTAGAGACTTGACCGAATGATTGATGAGAGCTCTTTACATCTTGGGACACTTTAGCATTCTCCAAGTGCATTTAGCCAAATGATGATTCTTCTTTGTTCCAAAGAAACTTTGGCCTTGTATCTTGTTGGTACTTAAGCCGATATGGATTGGTTGTGGAGGCTTCGTCCTTCTTGGTACTTTAGCCGAGAATGAGAGCTTTGTATTGACTTCGTCCTTCTTGGTACTTTAGTCAATACTTAGCCGGATTGGTGGTAGTGGCGGCTTAGTCCTTCTTGATACTTTGGCCGGAGATTAGGTGGATTGACTCGGCTTGTTCTTCTTGATACTTGGCCGAGAGTGATGGATGATGAAATGGATAGATGAAGCTTTGCACTTTTGGTGAAGATGCTTTAGCCGCTTTGAGTGATTCTCCAAATTGATCATGAAGGAAGATATGTGATTTAACACTTTCTTTTCCCCCCTTATGATCAAGATGGAGTAATCCCTTGATTGTTTGGTTCCTTTCTCGGCTTTGTTCTTCACAAGCTTGGTGAGAAAGGGTTCTCATCTTCTCTTTGGAAACCTTCCTTTGCACTTCTATTACCCTTTACCTCCTCTTTTATTTTCACATTTTCTAATCACATAGCAATGCTTAGGGATTCTCATTGTTGATTCCTTGCTTGACTTTTAGAGATGATGATCCTACATCATCACAAAGATCAAAGGGAGTTTAATAACAATGGTAATCGGCAATGTTAGTGACATACTTGAAATACAAACCACTTAACTACTAGAACCAAGTACAAGGGAGGAAAAACAAGGAGAGCTTAAGCCTTAGATCAATAAATTCCCTAAGACATTTGACTAAGCTCGAGTATATATGTATCCTACCACAAGTTCAAGGTCTAGTTCTAGTTTCCATGGTTTGCACACAATTAATCCGAGAGGTTCAAAGCAAATAACAATTATAGACAATTATAGATAGTTAAGGTTTTAGAATTGGCCCTTTTTGGTTTGGTTCCTTGAGATGATGGTCATTGAGAAATTCTCTTGTTTGCTTCTTTACCTACACATAGATTCGAGTTAGCAACAAGGGACCATGGTCTTTTGTGCACAATGGCGGACCATGATCTTAAAACATAGATCATCATTCCATCTTCACCTTATATAGATGTTAATGTAGTGAATCATTTCCCCATGAGTCTAAAGATGGATTCATCATGACCCTTTAAAGTATCACCTTTCAAGTGGTCATGGATCTCTTTATAGACTCATGTTAGCCGAGGTTATGAAGGATTCATCAAGCTCTCGGTGTTTTATTAACACTTATGGAGGCTTGGTTCTCTTTCCTCTAAGAGAGTTTTGGATACCATAGACCTTAAGAGCTTTATCACAAGCGGGTCTTGGTACCTTACCCTTTTGATTAAACCGAAGATCTTTTGGATTAACCAAGGTTTGAAATTCACTTAGCCTTTCACCACGATTCAAACCACTTCACCAAACAAGGACTAGTGGTTTGGTCTTGGACAAAGACATAAGTGAACCTTGTATCCTAGATCTTAAATTTGGACCAAGAACATGCTTTTAAACCGAAACTTTCATGGTATTGGATTCATCATGGTTCTTTTAGAAGCCATGGTTCTCATCCATTAGTCTTGGGTTAGACAAGGACCTTAAAGAACAATACAACCAAAACTATCATGTAGCTAAACCTTGTTGATTTATGCTAACAATGATTGTGTTTTGATTGTCTTGTACTTACCAAGGAAATTGGATTCAACATGTCCTTTACTCACTAAGAGTTAGGCGGATCATGGTTCACTTTCCAAAGGTCTTGTTTGAAGCATAAAAGGAAAGAGTTTTGGATTCATCAAGTGGCTTTGGACTCCTAAGAGTGAGCACACAAGGTTCACAAACCCTTTTGACTCGCAAGTTTCAAGTTTTGTTCTTGAATACTTGTTCATAGTCTAAACATGCCTAAGCAAAGTCCGATATGGATCTCAACATGGTTCCCTTTGGAGTCATAAGAGTGGGGAATCCATGGTTCTCATCCTCTTTGCTTTCGGCTTCTAAAAGTGCCTAAGCTTAGATGGCCTTGGATCTCAACATGGTTCCCTTTGGACTCATAAGAGTGGGGAATCCATGGTTCTCATCCTCTATGCTTTCGGCTTCCAAAACAACGCCTAAGCTTAGATGGTCTTGGATTCAACATGGTTCCCTTTGGACTCATAAGAGTGGGGAATCCATGGTTCTCATCCTCTATGCTTTTGGCTAAAAGAAACTATAGAGTGTTGGATTCAACGAGTTATTTGTTCTTAAAGGAGACAATAACAAGGTTCTCTAACTCTTTTAGCTCCCAAGTTTCAAGCTTTGATGCTTTGAATACTTGTTCATTGCTTATATGCCTAGGCTATTTGGATTCATCAATGTCCCTTTTGAACTCATAAGAGTGAGGGAACAATGATTCTCATCCACTAACTTTCGGCCTAACAAGGATCTTTAAGAACAACTCAACCAAAAACATCATGGAGCTAAATCCATTGATTTATGCTCACTATGATTCGGTTTTGATTGAATTGTTCTTGAAAGGAGCTTGGATTCAACATGTCTCTTTACTCATTAAGAGACAAAGAGATCATGGTTCACTTCCTAAGAGGAGAATTGATTCACCAAGATCTTAGTGCTCTAATCAAGCGGATCTTGGTCATTCCTCTTCTCCCCTAGATCCTTGTGTTTATAAGCAAATTAAAGAGAGGAGAATAGCGGAAGCGACTTACCTATGGGTCTCAAGAGCTTCGCTCTGATACCATGTTGGAATTCGAGTATAAGGATGAGAGAATCATGAGCTTGTGAGACTCGAAGAGTATTGGGAGAATCCGTGAGAGTTTGTGTGGAGAGTTTTGTATTAATGTAGAAGAGAGGATATACCTCCTTAATGTTTACAATAGAGCTTGCACAGCTTATATAGAGATTACAATGGCATATAGCCGTTTAGAGATAAGAGAGAGTGTGTAACGGCTATATTTGTTCAAATGTATCGGCCAAGTGTGGCCGATATGATCCGACCGATATGAGCCGATCCGACCGTTGGGAGAACGCAGTTTGAATGTATCGGCCAAGTGTGGCCGATATACTTGACCGATACAAGTCTTTCTCTTAGCCATATCGACTTCATCTTGTATCGGTTACTCTAGACCGGTACACCTTACCGATATAGGTCTCGCCACTTTGTATCGGTCACATTCTTGACCGATACCTTTGGTCGATACTCCACATCTTGTCATCTTCATATGTTTTGACATAATGCCCTTATGGGTTACCATTAGTCTCAACAAGGTAAACATTGCCGAACCATTTTTCAAAAATCAAACATGACTTATAAACCTTTTGAACTTGTGCATTCGGATGTGTGGTCATCACCTTGTAAATCTAGGGATAATCACTTTTATTTTGTCACATTCATAGATGAAAGCTCTAAATACACTTGGGTTACCCTTTTACAATCAAAAGATAGGGTATTAGAAGCTTTTCAAAACTTTCAAAACTATGTGACTAACCATTATAATGTCAAGATTAAGACTTTTAGGTCCGATAATGGTGGAGAGTACACAAGTAGAGCCTTTAAAGAACACATAGCCAAGCATGGCATCCTCCATCAAACCACATGCCCATATACACCACAACAAAATGGGTTAGCCGAACGGAAGAACCGACACTTGATGGAAGTGACGCGGTCCATGATGTTCCACATGAACATACCGAAGAGGTTTTGGTCCGATGGGGTTCTCACGGCATGCTATCTTATCAACCGAACACCAACACAAGTCTTGAAGAATGAATCTACATTCAAGGTATTGAATAAGACTAATCCTTTTATTAACCATCTAAGAGTGTTCGGTTGTGTGTGTTATGTGTTTGTACCCAGTGAGCAAAGGAACAAGCTAGAAGCTAAAAGCACCAAGGCTATGTTCATCGGCTACTCAAACACACAAAAGGGGTACAAATGCTATGTACCCGAAACAAGAAGGGTATTAGTATCAAGGGAGGTCAAGTTTCTAGAAGGACAAAGCTACTACAAGGAAAACAATTGGGATAGTGTGAAGGACTTACCCGAAGTTGTTACGGATAGAGCTACAAGCCTTAGAAACTTGATGAGGAATCTTGGTATGGAGATTGACGAAGATACAAGAAATGTGGAACCAACTCAAGAGACCCACCTTGATCATGAGGGGGAGAACAATGAGCAATCCGGTACTCAAGAACCAACTACGTCCGGGGGAGAGTCAAATGGTCAGGAAGAACCTCAAGCTTCAACCGAGACTAATGCTCAACAACAAAGTGATCAAGAAGTTCATGACCAAGGTGTGTCCCAAGAAGAAGAGCCGCTGGTTCTAAGAAGGAGCACTAGAGTCAAGAGGCATCCATCCAATTGGGTCAACACAAGGGTGTACTTTAACAACAAGGCCGAGGCACATCCTACTCAAGCCGTGTGTTCTCTTGCAAGCTTTCCAAAGTAACATAATGCCTTTACCACCTCCATGGATCAACAAGTTATTCCAAGGACTTATGAAGAGGCAATGAAGGAGGAAGTTTGGGTTAAAGCGGTGGAAGCCGAGAACAAGGCCATGGAAAATAATGAAACCTTCTATGAAACCAACCTACCAAAAGGGAAGAAGGCCATGAGCTCAAAGTATGTCTTCACCATCAAATATCTAAGAAATGGAGAGATAGAGAGACACAAGGCAAGATTGGTAGCAAGAGGCTTTACTCAAACGTATGGAGAGGACTACCTAGACACATTTGCCCCGGTTGCAAAACTCCACACGGTTCGGGTAATTCTATCACTTGCCACTAACCTATCATGGGATCTCTTTCAAATGGATGTGAAGAATGCCTTCTTAAAAGGAGAGCTTGAAGAAGAAGTCTACATGACTCCACCACCCGGCCTAGAAATCACTCCCGGAAAGTCCTACGGTTAAGGAAAGCCATCTACGGTCTCAAGCAATCACCAAGAGCTTGGTATCACAAGCTTAGCTCAACATTGATGGCAAAAGGATTCAAGAGATCGCAAGCCGAGCATACTCTCTTTACCCTACAAAACCAAGAAGGTATAATAGTGGTACTAGTGTATGTAGACGACATCATCATCTCCGGAAACAACAAGGGAGGTATTCAAGAAACCAAATCCTTCCTCAAATCTAAATTTGACATTAAGGACCTCGGAACTCTTAAGTACTTCCTTGGGATTGAAGTGTGTAGATCGAAAGAAGGTCTATTCCTTTCCCAAAGGAAGTACACCCATGACCTTTTAAGTGTTGTCAATATGATAGGTACAAAGGTGGCTAAGACTCCTCTTGAAGACGGCTACAAGACCATTCAAGAAGGAAGCGAGGATGATCAACCGTACCGAGACCCAATGATCTATAGACGGCTAGTGGGTAAACTCATCTACTTGACGATCACTAGACCGGACCTATGCTTTGCCGTGAACCAAGTCTCTCAACACATGCAAAAGCCGAAGCAACACCATTGGAACATGATCATGAGGATCTTGGGATACCTTAAAGGAACCTCAAGTTTGGGTATTTAGATGGGTTGCAACAAAAACACGGAGGTCATTGGGTATTGTGAAGCGGATTACGCCGGCGACCTAGAGAGTAGACGGTCAACCACTGGCTATTGCACTTTCATTGGTGGCAACTTTGTCACATGGAAGACAAAGAAGCAAAAGATAGTATCTTGCTCAACCGCCGAAGCCGAGTATAGAGCTATGAGGAAGTTGACTCAAGAACTCATGTGGCTAAAGAATTTGCTAGGGGATTTGGGTCTCAAGATTGAAGCACCGATGACCATGCATTGTGATAATCAAGCGGCTATCCACATAGCAACAAACTCGGTCTTCCATGAGAGGACTAAACACATAGAGGTGGATTGTCACAAGGTTAGAGAACAAATGGTCAAGGGCACTATCCTACCTTGCTACACGAAGAGTCAAGATCAACTCGCGGACATCTTCACCAAGTCCGCAAGCTTGAAAGTATGCGAGTCCATTCTACCAAGACTTGGACTCATCCGGGCTCTCAACGCCTAAGTCCCTAACCGTATGGTCTTGTACTCTTTTCCCTTAGGTGAGTTTTATCCCAAGTGGTTTTCTCACCAAGGTTTTTAACGAGGCAAATACGGGTTCCAAGTTGAGCCATTCCACTAGGCTAAGCTTGCGGGGGAGTGTAAACGAGATGAAGGCATTGCCCGGACGAGTCCCGTCCATCAAGGCAAAGCCGAAGTCAAAACTCAAGTTCGGCTAAGGCAAAACCGAAGCCGAGTTCGGCTAAGGCAAAACCGAAGCCACAAGATTGCCGAAGTCACAAGTGTAAAATAGACCAAGGCATCGTCCGGACAAGTCTTGTCCATCAAGACGATGACCTAGCGTGTGACCATTGCCGAAGTCACAAGCTGCCGAAGTCACTAGCTGGCTTAGTTACCGTTGCAAAGGGAAACAAGAAGACCATTGCCAAGAGAGCCGTGGGGCAGAGTCACATGTGCTCCTTAAGAGCGCGTGCATCCAACTCGTCCTAACTGGTCACGGGTTGCCTTAAGGAAGGCGCGGCTACACAAGGGATAGCGACGTGTGGCGCGGCTAACCGAGCAAGACTAGGACGTTTTTAGCATATTCCTTTATGCTATTTTGGGATCCTTTGTTGTTGTCTATTTATATCTTACCCTTTGTAAACAAACAAGTTAACACTTTCTAATCTAATGAAACCGAATCTTGTTACTCTCTCTCTATTCTCTCTCTCTTGTTCTTGGTGTTCTTGTTAAGAACTCAAGAACTTCATTCACTAATCTCCCCTAATCTCTCAAATTCTAACAATGAGTGCTTATAAGTTTCTCAATCAGCTTTGTACAAGTTTGACGAACTTATGAAACGTCTAACAATGTGGTTGCTAGGACTCTAAACCAAGTTTTATGCAACATGAGTGCTTATAAGTGTTTCAATGAGCTTTATACAAGTTTGACGAATTTATGAAACATCTAACAATGCGTTTTTAGGACTCTAAACCAAGTTTTATGCAACATGAGTGCATATAAGTGTATAAATGAGCTTTGTACAAGTTTGACGAACTTATGAAACATCTAACAACGCGGTTTCTAAGACTCTAAACGAAGTGTCATGCAACATGAGTGCTTATAACTGTTTCAATGAGCTTTGTACAAATGTGACGAACTTATGAAACATCTAACAACGCGGTTTCTAGGACTCTAAACTTAGTTTCATGCAACATAAGTGCTTATAAGTGTCTCAATGAGCTTTGTACTAGTTTGACGAACTTATGAAACATCTAACAACGCGGTTTCTAGGACTCTAAACAAAGTTTCTTTCAACATGAGTTCTTATAAGTGCCTCAATGAGCTTTGTACAATTTTGACGAATTAATGATACATCTAACAAGGCGTTTCTAGGACACTAAACCAAGTTTCATGTCAAATGAGTGCTTATAAGTGTCTCAATGAACTTTGTACAAGTTCGACGAACTTATGAAACATCTAACAATGCCGTTTCTAGGACTCTAAACTAAGTTTCATGCAACATGAGTGCTTATAAGTGTCTCAATGAGCTTTGTACTAGTTTGACGAACTTATGAAACGTCTAACAATGTGGTTGCTAGGACTCTAAACCAAGTTTTATGCAACATGAGTGCTTATAAGTGTCTCAATGAGCTTTGTACAAGTTGGACGAACTTATGAAACATCTAACAACGCGTTTCTAAGACTCTAAACCAAATTTTATGAAACATGAGTGGTTATAAATGTCTCAATGAGCTTTGTACAAGTTTTACGAACTTATGAAACATCTAACAACGCGGTTTCTAAGACTCTAAACGAAGTGTCATGCAACATGAGTGCTTATAAGTGTATCAATGAGCTTTGTACTAGTTTGATGAACTTGTGAAACATCTTACAATGTGGTTTCTAGGACTCTAAACCAAGTTTCATGCAACATGAGTGCTTGTAAGTGTCTCAATGAGCTTTGTACAAGTTCGACAAATTTATGAAACATCTAACAACGCGGTTTCTAGGACTCTAAACTAAGTTTCATGCAACATGAGTGCTTATAAGTGTCTCAATGAGCTTTGTACTAGTTTGACGAACTTATGAAACATCTAACAACGCGTATTCTAGGACTCTAAACCAAGTTTCTTTCAACATGAGTTCTTATAAGTGTCTCAATGAGCTTTGTACAAGTTTGACGAACTAATGAAACATCTAACAACTCGTTTCTAGGACTCTATGATGCGATCATGGACAAGGAGCTGAGCAAGGACAAGCTAGGAGGTGATGAGCCGCTGGCCAAAACCCATGATGCAACACAAGAGGGGAGGATCACTCGGTCCAAAGCCGAGAAGCTAGCTAAAGGAGTGCACACAATGCTCACGGAGGAGGGATTAGAGGAGGAGCAGCTCATAACATCTACAAAGTGCTCACTCATGCAACCGAAGAAGATCAAGGTAACTAACTAAGTACTTAAGTAGTTAGTCTTGTACTCTTTTTCCTTTGCATAGTTTTATCCCACCTTGGGTTTTCTGTGCAAAAGGTTTTAACGAGGCAAGCTAGCTACTTCGTTGGGTACTTAGTTGTTATCTAGATCTTGTGTAGGCGGGACACACACTACACTACACTACACTACACTCTATCCACAAAGCTCGCCATTCATCCATCAACAACACGCTGTTTTCACTTTCTTTTTAAAACGTTGTGTTGTTTTCTTTCTTTCCTTTTTTGATTATTTTCGCAAAACCCTAAGAGACAAGCTAGTTTGTGCTTGTCTCCTTTATATTTTCGTGCCTCCCTCACTTTGAAAGGCAGTCAAGTATTATCAAAGAAACCTTTTGCTTAGACTCACCCTTCTTGCTCAGCGATTGAGCTCGTTGAATCAATTCGAGAGATTCGAATCCGAGGTCGCTACAAGAGTAATCCTCTTTCGAAGCTTCTACAAACATCTAGCTATCCTCCCATCGATAGCTTGAGAAGTCCACTCCCATCTCGCCTCACTTCCACCTCTACATCTCGTCGGTTCTGTCCTTGAGTCACCACCGTCTCCATCATCATCTCCTATCCACTTCGCACCAGATTTCATCCCTAGGCCGCTGCTATCTTCCTCATCATTCCAACTCCACCATCGTCATACCTCCGTTTCACTCTGTTACAAGTCATATCCGCAGCCACCATCACCATCATCCATCAAGTCCCTTTAGAGAAGCACTCTCCTTTGCCATAGAGCTAAGATCTTGGCCAAGATCGTATCAGGTGGTATCAGAGCCAAACTCTGTACCAAAGGCTGAGTTTCTCTATCCCCTAAACTCATTGATTCAATCCTGCGTTGATAAGCACTCTTAAATTATGTTCTGAACTTGTTATTGAATCCGTATGTTCTTGTGCTTATTGTGAATTGATCTATTGATATCAAGTTGTTGTTAGGTTGTTAGCAACTATTGTTCTTCGTGATTCTTGCTGAAAAACGTGTGATAGATCTCCTAGACTTGCTGGCCACGTTTTGAGATTGTTTTGGGCATATTTCCTTTTCTTTTAAACCGTGTTCACCAAGTTCTTGCATAAACAGATTTCTAAAGCAATTGTGATCAACTTTTCCTTTTATTTTCTTTGATTGATTGACTTATTAATCTGCATGATCTATCCTTGTGCTTGTTTAACCAAAATAAGCTTGATATACACGCATCGAACTTGCTTGTCACGTTTGTGAGTTTAGTCATCTTTGTGTTCTTGTGTTCTTGTGTGTGGCGGCTGAAGATTAGGTTGATAGATTCTCTAAAACCCTTCAGCAATTGTTAAAGTCTGTTTGTACCAATTTCCTTTTTGCCTAAACCGTGTTTTGATTAAGAGGTTCTCGATTTCCTTTTCTATAACTCGTGTTCTGTTTTTGATTAAATCGCATTGTGTGTTACCTTTGTTGATCTTAAACCCTTGCTTGTCTATTGATCATAAGACCATTGCTTGCTCACTAAACTGATTAAGCCATAGACAATACTTATCTGAACGTTTTAAAAACTTGTTTTGATACAAATTTTTCTTGCTTTACTCTTTACTTGTTGCTGAGTCTTTGTGAACATCTTACTTGCGAGTTACTTGTGTTTGAAACAGGTGCCATGAAGCAATCTCAAGGAAGCCATATACCTCGGAGGATGTATCATTATGAAGAACTACATAGGAGCACTCCACCGTTTCATGGAAGCAAAGATCCTGATGAGTATGTCGATTGGGAAGTTGGTATGCATTACGCCTCCAAGTGCAACCTCTTCACCGAGCATGAGCTACTAAGAGCCGCTGTTTCAAGCTTTCGTGGCGATGCTCTTACTTGGTGGGAAGATATTAAGTGGAGACGATGGCCTAAGCAACCTATCAACACATGGACAGAACTAAAAGCACTAATGAGAAGAAAGTATGCTCCACACCTTAAGTTAAAGACATCTACTCGATCTGCCCATAAACCTCAAGATGCATATCCTCGAGCTAAGTCTTCTAATCTATTTGTTTCCAAAGAATCAATACCTTATGGTTATAACGAGAACATAGCCGTTGTTGAACATGAACGAATTAAAAAGAGAAAGAGTTCAAAACATGTGCTAGAAGAAGATATTAAAAGAGTTGTTGATAATGTCTTTGATGATGCTTTTATTTCTAGTATAATGCACTTGGTTTTGCCAAAGTCTTCTCTTGTAGATAAAGATCAAAAGGATCAAGGAGGAGACATGGAACAGAATGTGGAGCAAGATAATGACAAAGTGGTGTACAATAAGGAACATGAAGCATTGGAGCTTATTGAGTGTTGTATGGTTAAAGAACAAGGAGACAATCAAGAGCTTGTACGATCTGTTTCAAATCAAAGGGAGTCACTTGTTTCTCTTGATTCTAAATCTGATTTCAAATATGATTTTGATAGCTCCATGACTGTCTTAAAACACTTGTCTTGTGTCAAGAGACTTGAGGAACTTTCGTGTGCTAAGGAGATGATCACAACCGAAGAAGAAGCTTCTACAAAGCCTATGGTGATCTATGAGCAAAACCTACCTCTTGAAGCCGATGATGCCATACTATTCACCCCAAAAGGATCCCTTACCGCCATGTCTAACCTCAAGAAGCGTGCAGATCAGATCAGAACAGAGTCGCCAACTCAAACCAGCAACTACTTGGCAAGTTCAGAAATTGACAGATTGATAGGTGCGGCTTGTGAAACTCAAAAGAGGACCAATATCAGCTACTGGGTTAAAACGGAGATGTCTACCATATTCTACACTCAAAGAGGAATCTTTCAAGCTATAGCTCGTCCCAATATCATGTCGGAGCTGACCACAATCGATGTTCAAAGTTCAGCTAACGGCAGCTTGCTATTCATGAAGATGAGCACGCATGGTCCACTTCAAAACTTTATATGGCGACCTGGAGTTACTCCACAACATACACCAGACCCTCTTAGAGACGTTTTGCATGTTCATAACCCCCTGGTCCATATCAATACGTTGATTCCAAGCCTGTGCCATGAGGAGCAACATGCTACTATGCTTATCAAGCATCCACTTAGCCAAAGGTCTAGTAAGTATGGTGATTCTTTTCATGCATCTAAGTTCAAGACCAGAGATCGTAGCTACTCTCTAGATCAGCTGCTTATGAGTCCAAGGAAAGAGGACACTAAGTCCAAGAGCTCCAACCTCATGAACCAAATGGGTGAGATCGAGAAAACTTATGCTTTTGATAAATCTCGATCACGTTTTGTGTATAAAGAAAGTCTTATGAGTTTCTCTAATCTTCCACCGGTGTTTCCGAGTGAGTTTTCTTTTGTTTCGCAGCAGCCTGAGCATGAGTTCTTCAAAGACAAAGAGCTAAACACTCGAGCAGTCTCATGTCGAAGCCGAGCCAAACAAATGGAGGCTAGTGAGTCTTTCGGCCATCTTGAAGTACCACACGAGATTTACAAAGAACATGCTAGGAGTGTGTACTTCTATGAGGTAATTTCTCACTCCGTTCAGCCTAAGAAAGGTAAGGACAATGGTGTGCCCAACACATTGTCAAGGAGGTATATTCTACTCTATAACCTTAGCATCACATATATTGATTATGTAAGTTATAATGAACTTTATGCTAGTGGTAATGAGTTTGGTAAATCATACAAAGCTTGTGGAAAGTTTGTTAGTAATCACTACCTTAGGAGAGATTTCTACTTGTTTCACAATAACTTGCGTTTGTCTAGTTTTGTTGCTTGTGAGCCATTGTTTAGGGTAGCACATGGAAGAAGGACAATGAGGAAGAAGAAGGACAATGAGGAAGAGACTATGCCAAAGCCGAGACTTAAGAAGAGCATTGCACATCTAGTGGATCTTCAAGCTCAAGAGAAGCACAAGATGGCACGACCAGCCGCTGCACCACCTTGGACCATCAACCCCAACCGAGCAAAGACCAAGGACGTTCAAGAGTTGATCAAAACAACACTCCAAACAGCTGGATCAACTCATTTTCTAAACCGAACACATTCAATCTCATTTAAGGATAATTATTTTATCTTTGAACTAATTATTCTTTGTGTGTGTCAGGTCTTTATATGGAAACCAGGAGAACTTCCAAGAAGTATTGGAGATACTCATGAACCACATCCGATCCTCAAGAACTTTAAAAACCATGCTCATCGACTTCATCCTCAAGGTAAGTTTGTTTCAGATGTTAATGATTCTAATTATGTTTCTTTCCTTGTAGGTAAAACAGATTTGAGGTCAAATCCTTTTCAAGTGGGAGAGGATGATGCGATCATGGACAAGGAGCTGAGCAAGGACAAGCTAGGAGGTGATGAGCCGCTGGCCAAAACCCATGATGCAACACAAGAGGGGAGGATCACTCGGTCCAAAGCCGAGAAGCTAGCTAAAGGAGTGCACACAATGCTCACGGAGGAGGGATTAGAGGAGGAGCAGCTCATAACATCTACAAAGTGCTCACTCATGCAACCGAAGAAGATCAAGGTAACTAACTAAGTACTTAAGTAGTTAGTCTTGTACTCTTTTTCCTTTGCATAGTTTTATCCCACCTTGGGTTTTCGTGCAAAAGGTTTTAACGAGGCAAGCTAGCTACTTCGTTGGGTACTTAGTTGTTATCTAGATCTTGTGTAGGCGGGACACACACTACACTACACTACACTACACTCTATCCACAAAGCTCGCCATTCATCCATCAACAACACGCTGTTTTCACTTTCTTTTTAAAACGTTGTGTTGTTTTCTTTCTTTCCTTTTTTGATTATTTTCGCAAAACCCTAAGAGACAAGCTAGTTTGTGCTTGTCTCCTTTATATTTTCGTGCCTCCCTCACTTTGAAAGGCAGTCAAGTATTATCAAAGAAACCTTTTGCTTAGACTCACCCTTCTTGCTCAGCGATTGAGCTCGTTGAATCAATTCGAGAGATTCGAATCCGAGGCTGCTACAAGAGTAATCCTCTTTCAGAAGCTTCTACAAACATCTAGCTATCCTCCCATCGATAGCTTGAGAAGTCCACTCCCATCTCGCCTCACTTCCACCTCTACATCTCGTCGGTTCTGTCCTTGAGTCACCACCGTCTCCATCATCATCTCCTATCCACTTCGCACCAGATTTCATCCCTAGGCCGCTGCTATCTTCCTCATCATTCCAACTCCACCATCGTCATACCTCCGTTTCACTCTGTTACAAGTCATATCCGCAGCCACCATCACCATCATCCATCAAGTCCCTTTAGAGAAGCACTCTCCTTTGCCATAGAGCTAAGATCTTGGCCAAGATCGTATCACTCTAAACCAAGTTTCATGCAACATGAGTGCTTATAAGTGTCTCTATCAGCTTTGTACAAGTTTGACGAACTTATGAAACGTCTAACAATGTGGTTGGTAGGACTCTAAACCAATTTTTGTGCAACATGAGTGCTTATAAGTGTCTCAATGACCTTTGTACAAGTTTGACGAACTTATGAAACATCTAACAACGCGTTTCTAGGAATCTAAACCAAGTTTCATGTAACATGAGTGCTTATAAGTTTCTCAATGAGTTTTGTACAAGTTTGACGAACTTATGAAACATCTAACAACGCGGTTTCTAAGACTCTAAACGAAGTGTCATGCAACATGACTGCTTATAAGTGTCTCAATGAGCTTTGTACTAGTTTGACGAACTTATGAAACATCTTACAACGCGGTTTCTAGGACTCTAAACCAAGTTTCATGCAACATGAGTGCTTATAAGTGTCTCAATGAGCTTTGTACAAGTTCGACAAACTTATGAAACATCTAACAACGCGATTTCTAGGACTCTAAACTAAGTTTCATGCAACATGAGTGCTTATAAGTGTCTCAATGATCTTTGTACTAGTTTTACGAACTTATGAAACATCTAACAATGCGGATTCTAAGACTCTAAACGAAGTGTCATGCAACATGAGTGCTTATAAGTGTCTCAATGAGCTTTGTACTAGTTTGGCGAACTTATGAAACATTTATCTAACAACGCGTTTCTAGGACTCTAAACCAAGTTTCATGCAACATGAGTGCTTATAAGTTTCTCAATCAGCTTTGTACAAGTTTGACGAACTTATGAAACGTCTAACAATGTGGTTGCTAGGACTCTAAACCAAGTTTTATGCAACATGAGTGCTTATAAGTGTTTAAATGAGCTTTATACAAGTTTGACGAATTTATGAAATATCTAACAATGCGTTTTTAGGACTCTAAACCAAGTTTTATGCAACATGAGTGCTTATAAGTGTCTAAATGAGCTTTGTACAAGTTTAACGAACTTATGAAACATCTAACAACGCGGTTTCTAAGACTCTAAACGAAGTGTCATGCAACATGAGTACTTATAAGTGTCTCAATGAGCTTTGTACTACTTTGAAGAACTTATGAAACATCTTACAACGCGGTTTCTAGGATTCTAAACCAAGTTTCATGCAACATGAGTGCTTATAAGTGTTTCAATGAGGTTTGTACAAATGTGACGAACTTATAAAACATCTAACAACGCGGTTTCTAGGACTCTAAACTTAGTTTCATGCAACATGAGTGCTTATAAGTGTCTCAATGAGCTTTGTACTAGTTTGACGAACTTATGAAACATCTAACAACGCGGTTTCTAGGTCTCTAAACAAAGTTTCTTTCAACATGAGTTCTTATAAGTGTCTCAATGAGCTTTGTACAAGTTTGACGAATTAATGATACATCTAACAAGGCGTTTCTAGGACACTA
Source organism: Cochlearia excelsa (assembly GCA_963556525.1). Classification (NCBI taxonomy): domain Eukaryota; kingdom Viridiplantae; phylum Streptophyta; class Magnoliopsida; order Brassicales; family Brassicaceae; genus Cochlearia; species Cochlearia excelsa. The sequence goes on from CAUVZT010000001.1 coordinate 3,847,408, forward strand.
AACCAAGTTTCATGTAAAATGAGTGCTTATAAGTGTATCAATGAACTTTGTACAAGTTCGACGAACTTATGAAACATCTAACAATGCCGTTTCTAGGACTCTAAACTAACTTTCATGCAACATGAGTGCTTATAAGTTACTCAATGAGCTTTGTACTAGTTTGACGAACTTATGAAACGTCTAACAACGTGGTTGCTAGGACTCTAAACCAAGTTTTATGCAACATGAGTGCTTATAAGTGTCTCAATGAGCTTTGTACTAGTTTGACGAACTTATGAAACGTCTAACAATGTGGTTGCTAGGACTCTAAACCAAGTTTTATGCAACATGAGTGCTTATAAATGTCTCAATGAGCTTTGTACAAGTTTTACGAACTTATAAAACATCTAACAACGCGGTTTCTAAGACTCTAAACGAAGTGTCATGCAACATGAGTGCTTAAAAGTGTCTCAATGAGCTTTGTACAAGTTCGACGAACTTATGAAACATCTATCAACGCGGTTTCTAGGACTCTAAACTAAGTTTCATGCAACATGAGTGCTTATAAGTGTCTCAATGAGCTTTGTACTAGTTTGACGAACTTATGAAACATCTAACAACGCGGTTTCTAGGACTCTAAACCAAGTTTCTTTCAACATGAGTTCTTATAAGTGTCTCAATGAGCTTTGTCCAAGTTTGACGAACTAATGAAACATCTAACAACGCGTTTTTAGGACTCTAAACCAAGTTTCATGCAACATGAGTGTTTATAAGTTTCTCAATCAGCTTTGTACAAGTTTGACGAACTTATGAAACGTCTAACAATGTGGTTGCTAGGACTCTAAACCAAGTTTTATGCAACATGAGTGCTTATAAGTGTCTCAATGAGCTTTGTACAAGTTCGACAAACTTATGAAACATCTAACAACGCGATTTCTAGGACTCTAAACTAAGTTTCATGCAACATGAATGCTTATAAGTATCTCAATGAGCTTTGTACTAGTTTTACGAACTTATGAAACATCTAACAACGCGGTTTCTAAGACTCTAAACGAAGTGTCATGCAACATGAGTGCTTATAAGTGTCTCAATGAGCTTTGACGAACTTATGAAACATCTTACAACGCGGTTTCTAGGACTCTAAACCAAGTTTCATGCAACATGAGTGCTTAAAAGTGTCTGAATGAGCTTTGTACAAGTGCGACGAACTTATGAAACATCTAACAACGCGGTTTCTAGGACTCTAAACTAAGTTTCATGCAACATGAGTACTTATAAGTGTATTAATGAGCTTTGTACTAGTTTGACGAACTTATGAAACATCTAACAACGCGGTTTGTAGGACTCTAAACTAAGTTTTTTTCAACATGAGTTTATATAAGTGTCTCAATGAGCTTTGTAGAAGTTTGACGAACTTATGAAACATCTAACAACGCGTTTCTAGGACTCTAAACCAAGTTTTATGCAACGTTAGTGATTATAAGTGTCTCAATGAGCTTTGTACAAATTTGACGAACTTATGAAACATCTAACATTCTAAGACTCTAAACGAAGTGTCATGCAACATGAGTGCTTATAAGTGTCTCAATGACCTTTGTACTAGTTTGACGAACTTATGAAACATCTAACAACTCGTTTCTAAGACTCTAAACCAAGTTTCATGCAACATGAGTGCTTATAAGTGTCTCAATGAGCTTTGTACAAGTTTGACGAACTTAAGAAACATCTAACAACTCGTTTCTAGGACTCTAAACCAAGTTTCATGCAACATGAGTGCTTATAAGTGTCTCAATGAACTTTGTACTAGTTCGACGAACTTATGAAACATCTAACAACGCGGTTTCTAGGACTCTAAACCAAGTTTCATGCAACATGAGTGCTTATAAGTTTCTCAATGAGCTTTGTACAAGTTCAACGAACTTATGAAACATCTAACAACGCGGTTTCTAGGACTCTAAACTAAGTTTCATGGAACATGAGTGCTTATAAGTGTCTCAATGAGATTTGTACTAGTTTGACGAACTTATGAAACATCTTACAAAGCAGTTTCTAGTACTCTAAACAAAGTTTTATGCAACATGAGTGCTTATAAGTGTCTCAATGAGCTTTGTACAAATTTGACGAACTTATGAAACGTCTAACAATGTGGTTGCTAGGACTCTAAACCAAGTTTTATGCAACATGAGTGCTTATAAGTGTTTCAATGAGCTTTGTACAAGTTTGACGAACTTATGAAACATATAACAACGCGTTTCTAGGACTATAAACCAAGTTTTAGGCAACATGAGTGCTTATAAGTGTCTCAATGAGCTTTGTACAAGTTTGACGAACTTATGAAACATCTAACAACGCGGTTTCTAAGACTCTAAACGAAGTGTCATGCTTCATGAGTGCTTATAAGTGTCTCAATGAGCTTTGTACAAGTTTTACGAACTTATGAAACATCTAACAACGCGGTTTCTAGGAATCTAAACTATGTTTCATGCAACATGAGTGCTTATAAGTGTCTCAATGAGCTTTGTACTAGTTGACGAACTTATGAAACATCTAACAACACGGTTTCTAGGACTCTAAACCAAGTTTCTTTCAACATGAGTTCTTATAAGTGTCTCAATGAGCTTTGTACAAGTTTTAAGAACTAATGAAACATCCAACAACGCGTTTCTAGGACTCTAAACCAAGTTTCATGCAACATGAGTGCTTATAAGTTTCTCAATGAGCTTTGTACTAGTTTGACGAACTTATGAAACATCTTACAACGCGGTTTCTAGGACTCTAAACCATGTTTCATGCAACATGAGTGCTTATAAGTGTCTCAATGAGCTTTGTACAAGTGTGACGAACTTATGAAACATCTAACAACGCGGTTTCTAAGACTCTAAACTTAGTTTCATGCAACATGAGTGCTTATAAGAGTCTCAATGAGCTTTGTACTAGTTTGACGAACTTATGAAACATCTAACAACGCGGTTTCTAGGACTCTAAACCAAGTTTCTTTCAATATGAGTTCTTATAAGTGTCTCAGTGAGCTTTGTACAAGTTTGACGAATTAATGATACATCTAACAAGGCGTTTCTAGGACACTAAACCAAGTTTCATGTAACATGAGTGCTTATAAGTGTCTCAATGAACTTTGTACAAGTTCAACGAACTTATGAAACATCTAACAATGACGTTTCTAGGACTCTAAACTAAGTTTCATGCAACATGAGTGCTTATAAGTGTCTCAATGATCTTTGTACTAGTTTGACGAAATTATGAAACATCTAACAACGCGGTTTCTAGGACTCTAAACTAAGTTTCATGCAACATGAGTGCTTATAAGTTTCTCAATCAGCTTTGTACAAGTTTGACGAATTTATGAAACGTCTAACAATGTGGTTGCTAGGACTCTAAACCAAGTTTAATGCAACATGAGTGCTTATAAGTGTCTCGATGAGCTTTGTACAAGTTTGACGAACTTATGAAACATCTAACAACGCGTTTCTAAGACTCTAAACAAAGTTTTATGCAACATTAGTGCTTATAAATGTCTCAATCAACTTTGTACAAGTTTGAAGAACTTATGAAATATCTAACAACGCGGTTTCTAACACTCTAAACGAAGTGTCATGCAACATGAGTGCTTATAAGTGTCTCAAAGAGCTTTGTACTAGTTTGATGAACTTGTGAAACATCTTACAATGTGGTTTCTAGGACTCTAAACCAAGTTTCATGCAACATGAGTGCTTATAAGTGTCTCAATGAGCTTTGTACAAGTTCGACAAATTTATGAAACATCTAACAACGCGGTTTCTAGGACTCTAAACTAAGTTTCATGAAACATGAGTGCCTATAAGTGTCTCAATGAGCTTTGTACTAGTTTGACGAACTTATGAAACATCTAACAACGCGTACTCTAGGACTCTAAACCAAGTTTCTTTCAACATGAGTTCTTATAAGTGTCTCAATGAGCTTTGTACAATCTTGACGAACTAATGAAACATCTAACAACTCGTTTCTAGGTCTCTAAACCAAGTTTCATGCAACATGAGTGCTTATAAGTGTCTCTATCAGCTTTGTACAAGTTTGACGAACTTATGAAACGTCTAACAATGTGGTTGCTAGGACTCTAAACCAATTTTTATGCAACATGAATGCTTATAAGTGTCTCAATGACCTTTGTACAAATTTGAAGAACTTATGAAACATCTAACAAAGCTTTTATAGGACTCTAAACCAAGTTTCATGCAACATGAGTGCTTATAAGTGTCTCAATGAGTTTTGTACAAGTTTGACGAACTTATGAAACATCTAACAACGCGGTTTCTAAGACTCTAAACGAAGTGTCATGCAACATGACTGCTTATAAGTGTCTCAATGAGCTTTGTACTAGTTTGACGAACTTGTGAAAAATCTTACAACGCGGTTTCTAGGACTCTAAACCAAGTTTCATGCAACATGAGTGCTTATAAGTGTCTCAATGAGCTTTGTACAAGTTCGACAAACTTATGAAACATCTAACAACGCGATTTCTAGGACTCTAAACTAAGTTTCATGCAACATGAGTGCTTATAAGTGTCTCAATGAGCTTTGTACTAGTTTGACGAACTTATGAAACATCTAACAACGCTTTTCTAGGACTCTAAACCAAGTTTCATGCAACATGAGTGCTTATAAGTGTCTCAATGAGTTTTGTACAAGTTTGACGAACTTATGAAACATCTAACAACACGGTTTCTAAGACCCTAAACGAAGTGTCATGCAACATGACTCGCTTATAAGTGTCTCAATGAGCTTTGTACTAGTTTGACAAACTTGTGAAACATCTTACAACGCGGTTTCTAGGAATCTAAACCAAGTTTCATGCAACATGAGTGCTTAAAAGTGTCTCAATGAGCTTTGTACAAGTTCGACGAACTTATGAAACATCTATCAACGCGGTTTCTAGGACTCTAAACTAAGTTTCATGCAACATGTGTGCTTATAAGTGTTTCAATGAGCTTTGTACTAGTTTGACGAACTTATGCAACATCTAACAACGCGGTTTCTAGGACTCTAAACCAAGTTTCTTTCAACATCAGTTCTTATAAGTGTCTCAATGAGCTTTGTACAAGTTTGACGAACTAATGAAACATCTAACAGCGCGTTTTTAGGACTCTAAACCAAGTTTGATGCAACATGAGTGTTTATAAGTTTCTCAATCAGCTTTGTACAAGTTTGACGAACTTATGAAACGTCTAACATTGTGGTTGCTAGGACTCTAAGCAAAGTTTTATGCAACATGAGTTCTTATAAGTGTCTCAATGAGCTTTGTACAAGTTCGACAAACTTATGAAACATCTAACAACGCGATTTCTAGGACTCTAAACTAAGTTTCATGCAACATGAATGCTTATAAGTGTCTGAATGAGTTTTGTACTAGTTTTACGAACTTATGAAACATCTAACAACGCGGTTTCTAAGACTCTAAACGAAGTGTCATGCAACATGAGTGCTTATAAGTGTCTCAATGAGCTTTGACGAACTTATGAAACATCTTACAACGCGGTTTCTAGGACTCTAAACCAAGTTTCATGCAACATGAGTGCTTAAAATTGTCTCAATGAGCTTTGTACAAGTGCGACGAACTTATGAAACATCTAACAACGCGGTTTCTAGGACTCTAAACTATGTTTCATGCAACATGAGTACTTATAAGTGTATTAATGAGCTTTGTACTAGTTTGACGAACTTATGAAACATCTAACAACGCGGTTTGTAGGACTCTAAACTAAGTTCCTTTCAACATGAGTTTATATAAGTGTCTCAATGAGCTTTGTAGAAGTTTGAAGAACTTATGAAACATCTAACAACGCGTTTCTAGGACTCTAAACCAAGTTTTATGCAACGTTAGTTCTTATAAGTGTCTCAATGAGCTTTGTACAAGTTTGACGAACTTATGAAACATCTAACAAAGCGGTTTCTAAGACTCTAAACGAAGTGTCATGCAACATGAGTGCTTATAAGTGTATCAATGACCTTTGTACTAGTTTGACGAACTTATGAAACATCTAACCACTCATTTCTAGGACTCTAAACCAAGTTTCATGCAACATGAGTGCTTATAAGTGTCTCAATGAGCTTTGTACAAGTTTGACGAACTTAAGAAACATCTAACAACTCGTTTCTAGGACTCTAAACCAAGTTTCATGCAACATGAGTGCTTATAAGTGTCTCAATGAGCTTTGTACTAGTTCGATGAACTTATGAAACATCTAACAACGCGGTTTCTAGGACTCTAAACCAAGTTTCATGCAACATGAGTGCTTATAAGTGTCTCAGTGAGCTTTGTACAAGTTCAACGAACTTATGAAACATCTAACAACGCGGTTTCTAGGACTCTAAACTAAGTTTCATGGAACATGAGTGCTTATCAGTGTCTCAATGAGCTTTGTACAAGTTTGACGAACTTATGAAACATCTAACAATGCGGTTTCTATGACTCTAAACGAAGTTACATGCAACATGAGTGCTTATAAGTGTCTCAATGAGATTTGTACTAGTTTGACGAACTTATGAAACATCTTACAACGCGGTTTCTAGTACTCTAAACCAAGTTTCATGCAACATGAGTGCTTATAAGTTTCTCAATCAGCTTTGTACAAGTTTGACGAACTTATGAAACGTCTAACAATGTTGTTGCTAGGACTCTAAACCAAGTTTTATGCAACATTAGTGCTTATAAGTGTTTCAATGAGCTTTATACAAGTTTGACGAATTTATGAAACATCTAACAATGCGTTTTTAGGACTCTAAACCAAGTTTTATGCAACATGAATGCTTATAAGTGTATAAATGAGCTTTGTACAAGTTTGACGAACTTGTGAAACATCTAACAACGCGGTTTTCTAAGACTCTAAACGAAGTGTCATGCAACATGAGTACTTATAAGTGTCTCAATGAGCTTTGTACTAGTTTGAAGAACTTATGAAACATCTTACAACGCGGTTTCTAGGACTCTAAACCAAGTTTCATGCAACATGAGTGCTTATAAGTGTTTCAATGAGCTTTTTACAAATGTGACGAACTTATGAAACATCTAACAACGCGGTTTCTAGGACTCTAAACTTAGTTACATGCAACATAAGTGCTTATAAGTGTCTCAATGAGCTTTGTACTAGTTTGACGAACTTATGAAACATCTAACAACGCGGTTTCTAGGACTCTAAACAAAGTTTCTTTCAACATGAGTTCTTATAACTGTCTCAATGAGCTTTGTACAAGTTTGACGAATTAATGATACATCTAACAAGGCGGTTTCTAGGACTCTATACAAAGTTTCTTTCAACATGAGTGCTTATAAGTGTCTTAATGAACTTTGTACAAGTTCGACGAACTTATGAAACATCTAACAATGTCGTTTCTAGGACTCTAAACTAAGTTTCATGCAACATGAGTGCTTATAAGTGTCTCAATGTGCTTTGTACTAGTTTGACGAACTTATGAAACGTCTAACAATGTGGTTGCTAGGACTCTAAACCAAGTTTTATGCAACATGAGTGCTTATAAGTGTCTCAATGAGCTTCGTACAAGTTTGACGAACTTATGAAACATCTAACAACGCATTTCTAACACTCTAAACCAAGTTTTATGCAACATGAGTGGTTATAAATGTCTCAATAAGCTTTGTACAAGTTTTACGAACTGATGAAACATCTAACAACGCGGTTTCTAAGACTCTAAACGAAGTGTCATGCAACATGAGTGCTTATAAGTGTCTCAATGAGCTTTGTACTAGTTTGATGAACTTGTGAAACATCTTACAATGTGGTTTCTAGGACTTTCAACCAAGTTTCATGCAACATGACTGCTTATAAGTGTCTGAATGAGCTTTGTACTAGTTTGACGAACTTATGAAACATCTTACAACGCGGTTTCTAGGACTCTAAACCAAGTTTCATGCAACATGAGTGCTTATAAGTGTCTCAATGAGCTTTGTACTAGTTTTACGAACTTATGAAACATCTAACAACGCGGTTTCTAAGACTCTAAACGAAGTTTCATGCAACATGAGTGCTTATAAGTGTCTCAATGAGCTTTGTACTAGTTTGACGAACTTATGAAACATCTAACAAAGCGGTTTCTAAGACTCTAAACGAAGTGTCATGCAACATGACTCGCTTATAAGTGTCTCAATGAGCGTTGTACTAGTTTGACGAACTTATGAACCATCTTACAACACCGTTTCTAGGACTCTAAACCAAGTTTCATGCAACATGAGTGCTTATAAGTGTCTCAATGAGCTTTGTACAAGTTCGACAAACTTATGAAACATCTAACAACGCGATTTCTAGGACTCTAAACTAAGTTTCATGCAACATGAGTGCTTATAAGTGTCTCAATGAGCTTTGTACTAGTTTTACGAACTTATGAAACATCTAACAACCCGGTTTCTAGGACTCTAAACCAAGTTTCTATCAACATGAGTTATTATAAGTGTCTCAAAGAGCTTTGTACAAGTTTGACGAACTAATGAAACATCTAACAATGCGTTTTTAGAACTCTAAACCAAGTTTCATGCAACATGAGTGCTTATAAGTTTCTCAATCAGCTTTGTACAAGTTTTACGAACTTATGAAACGTCTAACAATGTGGTTGCTAGGACTCTAAACCAAGTTTTATGCAACATGAGTGCTTATAAGTGTCTCAATGAGCTTTGCACAAGTTTGAAAAACTTATGAAACATCTAACAACGCGATTTCTAGGACTTTAAACTAAGTTTCATGTAACATGAGTGCTTATAAGTGTCTCAATGAGCTTTGTACTAGTTTTACGAACTTATGAAACATCTAACAACGCGGTTTCTAAGACTCTAAACGAAGTTTAATGCAACATGAGTGCTTATAAGTGTCTCAATGAGCTTTGTACTAGTTTGACGAACTTATGAAACATCTAACAACGCTTTTCTAGGACTCTAAACCAAGTTTCATGCAACATGAGTGCTTATAAGTGTCTCGGTGAGTTTTGTACAAGTTTGACGAACTTATGAAACATCTAACAACGCGGTTTCTAAGACTCTAAACGAAGTGTCATGCAACATGACTCGCTTATAAGTGTCTCAATGAGCTTTGTACTAGTTTGACGAACTTGTGAAACATCTTACAACGCGGTTTCTAGGACTCTAAACCAAGTTTCATGCAACATGAGTGCTTAAAAGTGTCTCAATGAGCTTTGTACAAGTTCGACAAACTTATGAAACATCTAACAACGCGATTTCTAGGACTCTAAACTAAGTTTCATGCAACATGAGTGCTTATAAGTGTCTCAATGAGCTTTGTACTAGTTTTACGAACTTATGAAACATCTAACAACGCGGATTCTAAGACTCTAAACGAAGTGTCATGCAACATGAGTGCTTATAAGTGTCTCAATGAGCTTTGTACTAGTTTAACGAACTTATGAAACATCTTACAACGCGGTTTCTAGGACTCTAAACCAAGTTTCATGCAACATGAGTGCTTAAAAGTGTCTCAATGAGCTTTGTACAAGTTCGACGAACTTATGAAACATCTAACAACGCGGTTTCTAGGACTCTAAACCAAGTTTTATGCAACATGAGTGCTTATAAGTGTCTCAATGAGCTTTGTACAAGTTCGACAAACTTATGAAACATCTAACAACGCGATTTATAGGACTCTAAACTAAGTTTCATGCAACATGAGTGCTTATAAGTTTCTCAATAAGCTTTGTACAACTTTGACGAACTTATGAAACGTCTAACAATGTGGTTGCTAGGACTCTAAACTAAGTTTTATGCAACATGAGTGCTTATAAGTGTTTCAATGAGCTTTATACAAGTTTGACGAATTTATGAAACATCTAACAATGCGTTTTTAGGACTCTAAACCAAGTTTTATGCAACATGAGTGCTTATAAGTGTATAAATGAGCTTTGTACAAGTTTGACGAACTTATGAAACATCTAACAACGCGGTTTTCTAAGACTCTAAACGAAGTGTCATGCAACATGAGTACTTATAAGTGTCTCAATGAGCTTTGTACTAGTTTGACGAACTTATGAAACATCTAACAACGCAGTTTGTAGGACTCTAAACTAAGTTTCTTTCAACATGAGTTTATATAAGTGTCTCAATGAGCTTTGTAGAAGTTTGACGAACTTATGAAACATCTAACAACGCGTTTCTAGGACTCTAAACCAAGTTTTATGCAACATTAGTGCTTATAAGTGTCTCAATGAGCTTTGTACAGGTTTGACGAACTTATGAAACATCTAACAAAGCGGTTTCTAAGACTCTAAACGAAGTGTCATGCAACATGACTGCTTATAAGTGTCTCAATGAGCGTTGTCCTAGTTTGACGAACTTATGAACCATCTTACAACACGGTTTCTAGGACTCTAAACAAAGTTTCATGCAACATGAGTGCTTATAAGTGTCTCAATGAGCTTTGTACAAGTTCGACAAACTTATGAAACATCTAACAACGCGATTTCTAGGACTCTAAACTAAGTTTCATGCAACATGAGTGCTTATAAGTGTCTTAATGAGCTTTGTACTAGTTTTACGAACTTATGAAACATCTAACAACGCGGATTCTAAGACTCTAAACGAAGTGTCATGCAACATTGTTGGATTTGAGAGTATATGGATGAGAGATTCGAGTTATGGAAGAATGAGAGAATGGAGAATAGAAGCAAAGCCATTTAGCTTAGGTTCTTGAGAGATTAAGTTTTGTATGATGTTCTTGAGTTTAGGGAGAGAGTATGAACAAGAGAGAGAATAGGAGAAAAGAGTATATTGGAGAAGAGAGGATTAAACCTCCTTATTTTGTTTCAAGAGTTTACAACAAACATATATAGCCACAAACTACTTTCTAGCCGTTGAGAGAGAGAGAGATAAGAAGAGACAAGTCGCTTTCCACTCTTGGGAGCGTGTAGCGCTTGGAACCGAGCCGGATAGTGACAGGTCATGGGCGCCTTGTTATGTGGTTTGGCACGTGAATCTTTGTGGACAAAGATCCCATATTGATCCTCTTTATCCTCTTTTGATTCTTCTCTTTTATTATAGGTAATATAAGGAGCTACTTGGGCCTTTACTTGGTCCACAAGATGAGACATTACCTTAGTGGATATCTTATCCGGGTAAATGCCTTATGCTCCTCAACATGTTTCGACCTAATGCCCATTAAGGGTTACCATTAGTCTCAACACTCCCCCTCAAGCTTAGCCTAATGAAATGGCTAAGCTTGGACATCACACCAACAAACCTCATTAAAACCTTGGTGAGAAAACCCATTGGGATAAAACTACACCGAAGGGAAAAAGAGTATAAGTTAGTGTGATAGAGGTCTTCTTTGATGAGCCTTGAGTTCTTCTTGACTTGCCTTCAAAGTATTCAAATGAACTCTTTCTAGCTCGCCAAACACACTCCCCCGAAGTAGAAACTGGTTCAAGTTCTTGCCTTTATCGTTTCTCCATAAGGGTTCTTTAAACTTCTCATCTTGCTTATGCTCTTCACACTTAGATGATGAAGTTACTTCTATGCTTTCTTCAAGCTTCAATCTTTACTTCCTCTTCACGGCTTTGTTCTCCACAAGCTTGAATGTGAGAGGACATGACCGAACACTTTTGACTCCCTTTACCCTTCTTCTTTCATGTTCCTTAGTGGCTTTCTTCTTGTTTCTCAAGTAACCGAGGTGATCCCTTTACCTCCTTTCCTTTGAACCTTCAAAAGATTCAAGAGATACAGAGAGTTTAGTGCAAGGTTAACTTGATATAATAGAGATGCTCACAAAACTTCATAAGTCCATAAACCAATAATGAAATAATGGGTAATTTTGCCATATTTAAACCTAAGTTCCTCTAGCAAATTTCAAATGATTCAATTTAGGCTATCTAGACAAACAAGAACTAAGCAAGATTATGGTGCAGCTCTATTTCTTGTAATTTAAACTTAATGAAGAGTAAGGTTTTAGGGACAGCCTTTAGTTCGTAGTGGTATGGCTTTTCCTTGTAGTTGCATCTAGGTTTTGAGCTTTGGCTTCTTCTTGAAGTCTTTTCTTCCTCCTTTGTGCAATTGGAACAAGGTTTGTTGACGTCTTTGGCTTAGCTCTTGGTAGATGCATAAGCCGAGTAACAAGAATAGGCCTTGCACTTGAGAGTTGCTTTGGCCGAGAGTGAGTAGAGACGATTTGGTCATATTGCTTAATCGGTCTCTTTCTAGAACATGGATGGCTCGGCTTTGTCTTTGCTAGGTACTTGGCCGAGCCTAGTGTTGATGGAGTGATTCGGTCTTGTCATTGCTAGAGCCTTGACCAAGCCACATGATCTTTGAGTTCCTTTCTTCAAGAACTCGGTTTTGATGATTAGATGAATTGGTCTTTCTCTTGAAGAGGATTGACCAAGGATTGATGATGGTTGAATGGATTGGCTTTGCTTCTTTGTGGAGGCTTGGCCAGGTGAATGATGATTTTGAACAATGATTGGTGACCTTGCCTTTGCTAGGGACTTTGGTCAAGAGATGGTCTTTGTCTTTGCCAAGGACTTGACCGGTTGATGATGGTCTTTGTCTTGCCACGGACTTGACCGGTTGATGATGGTCTTTGTCTTGTTAAGGACTTGACCGAAGATTAATGGGTTGACTCGGCTTTGTCTTGTGAATACTTGGCCGAGATATAACAATGATTGGTGACCTTGCCTTTGCTAGGGACTTTGGTCAAGAGATGGTCTTTGTCTTTGCCAAGGACTTGACCGGTTGATGATGGTCTTTGTCTTGCCACGATGATGATAGTGATTGGCTTCCATGATTTGATCATGATGAGATGTGTGAACTAACACTTCTTCTCCCCCTTCATGATAATCATGGAAGTATATGAACTTTCCTCCTTTCTCGGCTTTGTCTTTCACAAGCGTCTTTGAGAAAGAGGTTTCTCATCTTCTCTTTGGATACCTTTTTTCTTTAGCCATCTCTTCCTCCTCTTTGTTTCTTCTTTCTTTCCATATTTTAGTCTACTACCCATGCTTAAGGTTACTCATTGCGGATCTCTTCTTGTCTTTAGACATAGTGATCCTACACCATTACAAAGACAAGTTTTGATTTAAGTACAATGGAAACGGAAAAGTGTTGACCATATTTTAGTTACAACCATTTAACTACTAATAACTATCACAAGGAAGGATGCAAAGAAGAGCTTAAATCTTAGTTCACTTAATTTCCCTAAGACAATAACTAAGCCCGAGTATAGAATTGAAACTCAACACAAGTTAAAGAGTTAGCTATAGTTCTATGAATTGTGAACATAAGTGATCAAAGCATATAACAATTTCAAGCACGCATGAACACTTAAACACGTATCTATTAATACAAATAAGAGTAGAGAGGTTTTAGAGATAGCCTTTTCTAGGTTTAGCTCCTTGAGAGATGGCCATAAGGAAAAGTCATTATGCTCTTTAGAGCATCTTAACCGATTAGTCTATACTAGAGTTTATGACTTCTCTTATGTGGGTTCTCCATTGCTTGATACCTACTCATAAGTAAAGGTTAGCAACAAGAGTCAATTGACTATGGCTCCTTGCCATTTACTTAAAAGAGATCATGGTCTTAAGAGCACAAAGGCGGACCATGATCTTAGAAAACACACTAACAAGATTCATTGTAACTTGCATGCTTTCATAGCTAGTTACTCATCTTGTATCATAAACTTAGATGCCTATAGGCGGTTTATGACATAAAACATAGATCATCATTCCAATTTCATCTTAAGTAGATGTTAGTGTAATGAATCATTTCTCCATAAGTCTAAAATGGATTCACCATGACTTTCAAAAGTGCCACCTTTTAGATAATCATGGATCTCTTTTTAGACTTATGTTACCCGAGGATCTAATGGATTCATCAAGCTCAAAAGTGTTTTAAACACTTAATGAAACTTGGTTCTCTTTCCTCTAAGAGAGTTTGGATCCCATAAGACCTTATATGCTTAATCACAAGCGGATCTTGGTTCCTTACCCTTTGTTAAACCGGAGATCTTTTGGATTTCACCAAGGTTTGAATGCAATAAGACTTAAGACATATGCAAACCAAGGATCCTAGATCTTTCCAAGTCTCAAATCACTTCACTAAACAAAGACTAGTGATTCAAGACTTTAGCAAGAGACAAGACTTGGATATTATAGTGGGGTATGAAGAGGATAAAGAGTATAGAGTTTACAACCGATTCCTTAATGATCTAAAGATCTTTAGGACTCAAGATTAACTACTAATCTCTTTATCTCCCTCTTGTGTTTCCACTAACACAACCGCCACTACTCATCTTCATCGTCTTGGAGATTTAAATTCGGACCAAATGAGCATATGTTCTTTAAAACTTTTGAAAACATCATATGCTCAAAAACATGCTTTTAAACCGAAACTTTGTGGTATTGGATTCATCAAGGTTTCTTGAACTCATAGGAGTTTTAAAGCCATGGTTCTCATCCATTAGTCTCGGTTTAGACAATGATCTTAAAGGACAATACAACCAAAACTATCATGTAGTTAAATCCTATTGATTTATGCTAACAATGAATATGTTTTGGTTGTCTTGTACTTACCAAGGAAATTGGATTCAACATGTCCTTTACTCACTAGGAGTTAAGCGGATCATGGTTCTCTTTCCAAAGATCTTTGTTAAAGCACAAACAAAAGAAAGAGTTTTGGATTCAACAAGTTGTTTTTGCCTTATAAGAACAACAACAAGGTTCACCTACTCTTTTAGCTCTCAAGATTCAAGCTTTAAGCTTTGATATCTTGGTCCTTGCCTAAAAGGGGTTTCGGATTCAACAAGTTGCTTTCAACTCTCAAAAGTTTAGCAAACAAGGTTCTCTAACCTTTGACTCCCAAGTTTCAAGTTTTGTTCTTGAATACTTGTTCATAGTCTAAAAACCAAAGTCATTAAGATCTTGGATTCATCATGGTTCCTTTGAACTCATAAGAGTGAGGAAACCCATGGTTCTCATCCTTTGACATTTGGCTGTCCATAGATCTTTTTCAAAGAAACACACTTTCACAAACATGTTTTTAAACATGTAGCTAGATCTTAAGATCCAATCTTTCCATGAACAAATTATGCTTGGTGTGTTCTAAGAAAGGTATTACCAAGATCTATGGATCTATACAAGAAATAAAAGAACACAGATTTTAGAGAATGGGAAAGGATTCAACATGTTCATTATACTCCTAAGAGTTGATTTGAACAATGGTTCTCTTTCTCTACAAGATTCATCGCCTTTTAAAGCTTGTCTTGGTTCTCTTTCATCTATGAACATTAACTACTTGCAGAATTTAAACAACAAAAGAAAGAAGAGGGGATTTGGATTCATCAAGCTCTTACGCTCATAAGAGCAAAGTAGCAAGGTTCTCTCCACCTCAAAAGCTAAGCTTGCGGATTAGCTTAGGTAGAGGAGCTTATGCTCGATACCATGTTGGATTTGAGAGTATATGGATGAGAGATTCGAGTTATGGAAGAATGAGAGAATGGAGAATAGAAGCAAAGCCATTTAGCTTAGGTTCTTGAGAGATTAAGTTTTGTATGATGTTCTTGAGTTTAGGGAGAGAGTATGAACAAGAGAGAGAATAGGAGAAAAGAGTATATTGGAGAAGAGAGGATTAAACCTCCTTATTTTGTTTCAAGAGTTTACAACAAACATATATAGCCACAAACTACTTTCTAGCCGTTGAGAGAGAGAGAGATAAGAAGAGACAAGTCGCTTTCCACTCTTGGGAGCGTGTAGCGCTTGGAACCGAGCCGGATAGTGACAGGTCATGGGCGCCTTGTTATGTGGTTTGGCACGTGAATCTTTGTGGACAAAGATCCCATATTGATCCTCTTTATCCTCTTTTGATTCTTCTCTTTTATTATAGGTAATATAAGGAGCTACTTGGGCCTTTACTTGGTCCACAAGATGAGACATTACCTTAGTGGATATCTTATCCGGGTAAATGCCTTATGCTCCTCAACATGTTTCGACCTAATGCCCATTAAGGGTTACCATTAGTCTCAACAAACATGAGTGCTTAGTTTAAGAACTTATGTCTCAATGAGCTTTGTACGCGGTTTCTAGTTTAACGAAGTTTCTTATGCTTAAAAGTGCCTCATCTTACAACGCGGTTTGAAACTAGGACTCTAAACCAAGTTTCATGCAACATGAGTGCTTAAAAGTGCCTCAATGAGCTTTGTACAAGTTCGACGAACTTATGAAACATCTAACAACGCGGTTTCTAGGACTCTAAACCAAGTTTTATGCAACATGAGTGCTTATAAGTGTCTCAATGAGCTTTGTACAAGTTCGACAAACTTATGAAACATCTAACAACGCGATTTCTAGGACTCTAAACTAAGTTTCATGCAACATGAGTGCTTATAAGTGTCTCAATGAGCTTTGTACTAGTTTTACGAACTTATGAAACATCTAACAACGCGGTTTCTAGTACTCTAAACCAAGTTTCATGCAACATGAGTGCTTATAAGTTTCTCAATCAGCTTTGTACAAGTTTGACGAACTTATGAAACGTCTAACAATGTGGTTGCTAGGACTCTAAACCAAGTTTTATGCAACATGAGTGCTTATAAGTGTTTCAATGAGCTTTATACAACTTTGACGAATTTATGAAACATCTAACAATGCGTTTTTAGGACTCTAAACCAAGTTTTATGCAACATGAGTGCTTATAAGTTTTTCAATGAGCTTTGTACAAATGTGACGAACTTATGAAACATCTAACAACGCGGTTTCTAGGACTCTAAACTTAGTTTCATGCAACATAAGTGCTTATAAGTGTCTCAATGAGCTTTGTACTAGTTTGACGAACTTATGAAACATCTAACAACGCGGTTTCTAGGACTCTAAACAAAGTTTCTTTCAACATGAGTTCTTATAACTGTCTCAATGAGCTTTGTAGAAGTTTGACGAATTAATGATACATCTAACAAGGCGGTTTCTAGGACTCTATACAAAGTTTCTTTCAACATGAGTGCTTATAAGTGTCTCAATGAACTTTGTACAAGTTCGACGAACTTATGAAACATCTAACAATGCCGTTTCTAGGACTCTAAACGAAGTGTCATGCAACATGAGTGCTTATAAGTGTCTCAATGAGCTTGGTACTAGTTTGACGAACTTATGAAACATCTTACAACGCGGTTTCTAGGACTCTAAACCAAGTTTCATGCAACATGAGTGCTTAAAAGTGTCTCAATGAGCTTTGTACAAGTTCGACGAACTTATGAAACATCTAACGACGCGGTTTCTAGGACTCTAAACTAGGTTTCATTCAACATGAGTACTTATAAGTGTATTAATGAGCTTTGTACTAGTTTGACGAACTTATGAAACATCTAACAACGCGGTTTGTAGGACTCTAAACTAAGTTTCTTTCAACATGTGTTTATATAAGTGTCTCAATGGGCTTTGTAGAAGTTACGAACTTATGAAACATCTAACAACGCGTTTCTAGGACTCTAAACCAAGTTTTATGCAACATTAGTGCTTAAAGTGTCTCAATGAGCTTTGTACAGGTTTGAAACTTATGAAACATTTTACAAAGTGTCTCAATGAGCTTAGAAGTGAACTTATGAAACATCTAACAACGCGTTTCTAGGACTCTAAACCAAGTTTTATGCAACATTAGTGAAACTTATAAGTGTCTCAATGAGCTTTGTACATGTTAACAACGCGTGACGAACTTATGAAACATCTAACAAAGCATCTAACAAAGGTTTCTAAGATTCTAAACGAAGTGTCATGCAACATGAGTGCTTATAAGTGTCTCAATGAGCTTTGTACAAGTTTGACGAACTTAAGAAACATCTAACAACTCGTTTCTAGGACTCTAAACCAAGTTTCATGCAACATGAGTGTTTATAAGTGTCTCAATGAGCTTTGTACTGTTAGATTTTTGTAAGATTTAGAAGTGTTTAAGTGTTTGTGTTCTTGAGTTCTATGAAGGAAATCAAGAACAAGAGAGAGAGAGTAATGAGAGAGAGAGTTTGATTCGGATAAGTTTCATTAAGAATCTTAAAGAGTTGTTTACAACAATAAGATAATATATAAGAGAATATCCTAGAATGGCATCATAGTAAGATGCTAAATAAGTTACTATCCCTTTGGTTAACCGCGCCGCTTAGGAGGACCCGTGACTGTACGGCCGAGTGGTTACACGCGCCTTAGGCGCACATGTGACCGTACGGACGGCGTGCACTCTACTTTCCCAACGGCTCTTTTCCAAACGGCTATATTGACTTCTAGATCCTTCTCTTGACTTTTTATCAACGGTAACTATGTTGTGAAGAGTGTTGAGTCTTCCTCAAGCTAGGTCGCTTACCTTGATGACCAAGATAGGTCGGGTAACGCCTTAGTCTCTTCAATACTCCCCCGCAAGCTTAGCCTAATGCAATGGCTAAGCTTGGAACCCGTATGACCTTGCCTCGTTAAAAACCTTGGTGAGAAAACCACTTGGCATAAAACTCACCTAAGGGAAAAGAGTACAAGACCATACGATTAGGGACTTCGGCGTTGAGAGCCCGGATGAGTCCAAGTCTTGGTAGAATGGACTCACAAACTTTCAAGCTTGCGGACTTGGTGAAGGTGTCCGCGAGTTGATCTTGACTCTTCGTGTAGCAAGGTAGAATAGTGCCCTTGACCATTTGCTCTCTAACCTTGTGACAATCCACCTCTATGTGTTTAGTCCTCTCATGGAAGACCGAGTTTGTTGCTATGTGGATAGCCGCTTGATTATCACAATGCATGGTCATTGGTGCTTAAATCTTGAGTCCCAAATCTCCTAGCAAGTTCTTTAGCCACATGAGTTCTTGAGTCAACTTCCTCATGGCTCTATACTCGGCTTCGGCGGTTGAGCAAGATACTATCTTTTGCTTCTTTGTCTTCCATGTGACAAATAGACGGTGGTTGACCGTCTACTCTCTAGATCCCCGGCGTAGTCTGCGTCACAATACCCAATGACCTCCGTGTTCTTGTTGGAACCCATCCAAATACCCAAACTTGAGGTTCCTTTAAGATAGCCCAAGATCCTCATGATTATGTTCCAATGGAGTTGCTTCGGCTTTTGCATGTGTTGAGAGACTTGGTTCACGACAAAGCATAGGTCCGGTCTAGTGATCGTTAAGTAGATGAGTTTACCCACTAGCCGTCTATAGAGCATTGGGTCTCGGTACGGTTGATCATCCTCGCTTCCTTCTTGAATGGTCTTGTAGCCGTCTTCAAGAGGAGTCTTAGCCACCTTTCTACCTATCATATTGACAACACTTAAAAGATCATGGGTGTACTTCCTTTGGGAAATAAATAGACCTTCTTTAGATCTACACACTTCAATCCCAAGGAAGTACTTAAGAGTTCCGAGGTCCTTAATGTCAAATTTAGATTTGAGGAAAGATTTGGTTTCTTGAATACCTCCCTTGTTGTTTCCGGAGATGATGATGTCGTCTACATACACTAGTACCACTACTATACCTTCTTGGTTTTGTAGGGTAAAGAGAGTATGCTCGGCTTGTGATCTCTTGAATCCTTTTGCCATCAATGTTGAGCTAAGCTTGTGATACCAAGCTCTTGGTGATTGCTTGAGACCGTAGATGGCTTTCCTTAACCGTAGGACTTTCCCGGAGTGATTTCTAGGCCGGGTGGTGGAGTCATGTAGACTTCCTCTTCAAGCTCTCCTTGTAGGAAGGCATTCTTCACATCCATTTGAAAGAGATCCCATGATAGGTTAGTGGCAAGTGATAAGATTACCCGAACCGTGTGGAGTTTTGCAACCGGGGCAAATGTGTCTAGGTAGTCCTTTCCATAAGTTTGAGTAAAGCCTCTTGCTACCAATCTTGCCTTGTGTCTCTCTATCTCTCCATTGCTTAGATATTTGATGGTGAAGACATACCTTGAGCTCACGGCCCTCTTCCCTTTTGATAGGTTGGTTTCATAGAAAGTTTCATTGTCTTCCATGGCCTTGTTCTCGGCTTCCACCGCTTTAACCCAAACTTCCTCCTTCATTGCCTCTTCATAAGTCCTTGGAATAACTTGTTGATCCATGGAGGTGGTAAAGGCTTTATGTTCCTTTGGAAAGTTTGCAAGAGAACACACGGCTTGAGTAGGATGTGCCTCGGCCTTGTTGTTAAAGTACACCCTTGTGTTGACCCAATTGGATGGATGTCTCTTGACTCTAGTGCTCCTTCTTAGAACCAGCGGCTCTTCTTCTTGGGACACACCTTGGTCATGAACTTCTTGATCACTTTGTTGTTGAGTATTAGTCTCGGTTGAGGCTTGTGGTGGTTCTTCTTGACCACTTGACTCTCCCCCGGACGTAGTTGGTTCTTGAGTACCGGCTTGCTCATTGTTCTCCCCCTCATGATCAAGGTGGGTTTCTTGAGTTGGTTCCTCACTTATCCATACCAAGATTCCTCATAAAGTTCCTAAGACTTGTAGCTCTATCCGTAACAACTTCGGGTAAATCCTTGACATTCTCCCAATTGTTTTCCTTGTAGTAGCTTTGTCCTTCTAGAAACTTGACCTCTCTTGATACCAACACCCTTCTTGTTTCGGGTACATAGCATTTATACCCCTTTTGAGTGTTTGAGTAGCCAATGAACATAGCCTTGTTGCTTTTGGCTTCAAGCTTGTTCCTTTGCTCACTAGGTACAAACACATAGCACACACAACCGAACACTCTTAGATGATTGATAAAAGGATTAGTCGTATTCAATACCTTGAATGGAGATTCATTCTTCAAGACTTGTGTTGGTGTGCGGTTGATAAGATAGCATGCCGTGAGAACCCCATCGGACCAAAACCTCTTTGGTATGTTCATGTGGAACATCATGGACCGTGTCACTTCCATTAAGTGCCGGTTCTTTCTTTCGGCTACACCATTTTGTTGTGGTGTGTATGGGCATGTGGTTTGATGGAGGATCCCATGCTTGGCTATGTGTTCTTTGAATGCTCTACTTGTGTATTCTCCACCATTGTCGGACCTAAAAGTCTTAATCTTGACATTATAGTGGTTAGTCACATAGTTTTGAAAATTTTGAAAAGCTTCTAATACCCTATCCTTTGTTTGTAAAAGGGTGACCCAAGTGTATTTAGAGCTTTCATCTATGAATGTGACAAAATATGAGTGATTATCCCTAGACCTACAAGGTGATGACCATACATCCGAATGCACAAGTTCAAAAGGTTTATAAGTCATGTTTGATTTTTGAAAAACGGTTCGGCAATGTTTACCTAAGATACATGCTTCACAAGTTTCATGATTAAACTTAACATTAGGCAAAATGGTTTTCAAAGCATTTAAATGAGGATGACCAAGTCTATAATGCCAAATAACATTGTTTACTTCGGATAAAACCGTTTTAAAAGCATGACAAAACAAAGCATTAGAAGTATTAAAGGAGTTTTTCTCTAGGACATAGAGATCGCCTCTTGTGATCCCCTTTCCCACAATCCTTTTACTCTCAATATCCTGAAAAATCACATCATTAGGACCGAAGATGACATTGCAATTTAAATCACAAGCTATTTGTTTAACGGATAGAAGATTAGATGTGAAACTAGGCATGTAAAGGTCCTTAGATTCTTTATCAAAAAGCTTAAGGTTTCCTAATCCTTCTATAGGTATCTTACTCCCATTTGCAATAATTACATTCCCTAGAGCCGGTTCTATGTTACTAATCAAATCAAGGTTACTAATCATATGATGAGAAGCACCGGAATCAATAACAATAGGTTTACTAAACTCTTTATCAAGAATGTTAGCACTAAGGGAGTAAAAGGGGTTTTTACCAATACCGGAGCCTTTTAGAGCTTTGAGAAGGGCATCAAGATCGGATCTCCTCACAAAGTCGTCCTTGAAAGGAACCATGGCCGAGCTCTCCTCTTCCTTGTTGCTCCGGTTTGACCCACTTGTGCTCGGACTACTCATGGTGTCATCGTTGGAGACGTGAGCCTTGGCGTCCTTGAACTTAGCCGGCTTGAGATTAGGATACAAAATCCAACACTTCTCCTTGTTGTGGCCTTTCTTCTTGCAATGCTCACATGTCAAGGCTCTCCTTTCTTCATACGTCTTGGGGATGGTTTGAATGCCACCTTGTTTGCGGTTACTAGCTCCTTCTTGCCCTCAAATAGCTCAATGGAGCCTTGTTCCCTTTGAAGTTGAGCACACACCTCTTCAAGGTTTGGTAGGATATCGGCTCGGAGAAGATGTTTGGTAATCTCCTTATAGCTGCCGTTGAGTGTTAAGAGCAAACCGAAGACCTTTTCTTGTTCTCTTCGTTCATTTAGCACCTTTGGGTCGATAGTGCTTGGACGGAGCATCTCCAATTCGGCCCATAGGGACCTAAACTTTCCAAAATGCTTTGTGAACTCGGTGTCTTCTTGGTTAAGGTCGTTGATAGCCTTCTTGACTTCATAGACCCGACTTAGGTTAGATGTGTTGCCATAGACGATTTGGAGAGTATCCCATAACTCCTTGGCATTCTCACAATAGGAATAGGCTTCCAAGATAGACGGCTCAAGGGATCCTTGGATGATTCCAAGAACCTTTTAGTCTAGTTGGAACCACTTCTCATCGTCATTTGTGAGCTCGTTGTTAAACTCAATAGGAGCATCTTGCCGAGTAAGGATGTGATTCCGATAGCCGCGACCACAAAGAGAAATCTTCATGGTTCTTGCCCATAAGAGGTAGTTGATACCTTTCAAGGTAACCGGACAAGGAGTCTTCTTGGATTGTTTTGTCTTCCATGGTTTACCACTTGGTTTGAAGGAGATGTCTCGGATAGGTCTAGCCGAGCACCGAGAAAAAGTATGTGTTGAGTGGCACGGAAACCGAGGCTAGCCGAGCACCGGGAAATGTCTTGTCTTGGATAGATCTAGGATTCTAAAGACCAAAGATGATACCTTTCTTCAAGATCTAGGCTTTAGAACCGAAAGTATCCAGTTTTGTTGAGTGTGCACGAACACCGAGGCTAGCCGAGCACCGGGAAACGTTGGTACCGAGAATAGCCGAGAGTAAACGAGCACCGAGAGTTTTGTTATCGGGCGCCGGAAAAGCCCGATAGTTTTGTTTACCGGATGCTGAAATCACCGAGCAACGAGGATGCCTGGTAAACAAAACACCGAGCAACGAGGATGCCCGAGCGCCGAGGAGAATAGTAGCGGAAGGGAGATTTAGGTTCCAGAGCAAGCTTGCTCTGATACCATGTTAGATTTTAGTAAGATTTAGAAGTGTTTAAGTGTTTGTGTTCTTGAGTTCTATGAAGAACATCAAGAACAAGAGAGAGAGAGTAATGAGAGAGAGAGTTTGATTCGGATAAATTTCATTAAGAATCTTAAAGAGTTGTTTACAACAATAAGATAATATATAAGAGAATATCCTAGAATGGCATCATAGTAAGATGCTAAATAAGTCACTATCCCTTTGGTTAACCGCGCCGCTTAGGAGGACCCGTGACTGTACGGCCGAGTGGTTACACGCGCCTTAGGCGCACATGTGACCATACGGACGGCGTGCACTCTACTTGCCCAACGGCTCTTTTCCAAACGGCTATATTGACTTCTAGATCCTTCTCTTGACTTCTTATCAACGGTAACTATGTTGTGAAGAGTGTTGAGTCTTCCTCAAGCTAGGTCGCTTACCTTGATGACCAAGATAGGTCGGGTAACGCCTTAGTCTCTTCAATATGTACTAGTTCGACGAACTTATGAAACATCTAACAACGCGGTTTCTAGGAATCTAAACCAAGTTTCATGCAACATGAGTGCTTATAAGTGTCTCAATGAGTTTTGTACAGTTCAACGAACTTATGAAAAATCTAACAACGCGGTTTCTAGGACTCTAAACTAAGTTTCATGGAACATGAGTGCTTATAAGTGTCTCAATGAGCTTTGTACAAGTTTGACGAACTTATGAAACATCTAACAACGCGGTTTCTAGGACTCTAAACGAAGTTTCATGCAACATGAGTGCTTATAAGTGTCTCAATGAGCTTTGTACTAGTTTGACGAACTTATGAAACATCTTACAACGCGGTTTCTAGTACTCTAAACAAAGTTTCATGCAACAGAGTGCTTATAAACGTCTCAATGAGCTTTGTACAAGTTTGACAAACTTATGAAACATCTAACAACGCGGTTTCTAGGACTCTAAACTAAGTTCCATGCAGCATGAGTGCTTATAAGTGTCTCAATGAGCTTTGTACAAGTTTGACTCTAAACCAAGTTTCATGCAACATGAGTGCTTATAAGTGTTGAGACTAATGTTAACCCTAAAGGGCATTAGATCGAAAACATGTTTAGAGAAGAAGAGAAGTGTACAACAAGTAAAAGATAAAGAGGTGAAAAGATACTTAGATGCCAAAGAGATTCTTAAAGCATCAAGAAGATGCTTAGGCGCCAATGAAAATGGTCAAAGAAGTCTTGGTGCCTAGAGGATTTGAATTGGTCAAATTTTGGACCAAATACCCAAAGCGATAGTGACATCTCCGCAAGAAGACAAACCGCAAGGGAAAGCGCTCCATGAGCAGTCACTATCTTGGTCTCTCTCTTAGCCTTATCTTTAAATGGTCATGTGACCTAAAAAGACTCTATAAATTGACTTGTGGTCGCCATTGTAATCCCTAAGGAGGCTAGTCCTCTCTTTCATATTCTATACAATATTCTCTCCACACATATTCTCTCTTAAACTCAAATATACTCTCTCTTGTTCTTGATGTTCTTGAAGGAACTCAAGAACACAATCTCTCATCTAATCTTATATTCTCCTCTTAATTTTAACATGGTATCAGAGCATAAGCTCTTGATGACCTAGGCAAGTTGCTTCCGCTAATCTCCATCCTCTTTCTTCTTAATTCTTTCTTATAAACACAAAGATCTAGAGGAGAAAAAAGAATGACCAAGATCCGAGTGGTTAAAACCCTTAAGATCTTGGTGAATCAATGCTCCTCTTAGGTAGAGAACCATGCTCTCTTTGTCTCTTAATGAGTGAAGAGACATGTTGAATCCAAGTTCCTTTCAAGAACAATCCAATCAAAACCGAATCATAGTGAGCATAGATTGAAAATCTAGCTACATGATGTTTTTGGTTGAGTTGTTCTTTAAGATCTTTGTTTAGGCCGAAAGTTATGGATGAGAACCATTGTTCCCTTACTCTTATGAGTTTGAAAGGGACTATGATGAATCCAAAACCCATATTACTTAGGCGCTTAGGCTATGAACAAGTATCCAAAGCATTAAAGCTTGGAACTTGTGAGCTAAAAGAGCAAGTGATCCTTGTGCATTGTCTCTTTTTGAGAACAATAACATGTTGAATCCAAATTCTCTTCTTTATTATATAGTATAGATCCATAGATCTTGGTAAAACCTTTCTAAGAACACATTAATCACAATCGGTTCATGGAAAGATTGGATCTTTAAGATCTAGCTACATGTTTAAAACCATTGTTATGATTATGTTGTCTCTTTAAAATTCTATGGATGGCCGAAAGTTAAAGATAGAGAACAATGGATTCCTCACTCTTGTGAGTATAAAGGAACCTTGATGAATCCAAGTATCATTTAACTTAGGCATTAGGCAAGGACCAAAATATCAAAGCTCAAAGCTTGAATCTTGAGAGCTAAAAGGGTAAGTGAACCTTGTTGTTGTTCTTATAAGGCAAAAACAACTTGATGAATCCAAAACTCCTTCCTTTGTTTGTGCTTTAATAAGATCTTTGGAAAGAAATCCATGATCCGCTTAACTCCTAGTGAGTAAAGGACATGTTGTATCCAATTTCCTTGATAAGTACAAGACAATCAAAACACATTCATTGTTAGCATAAATCAATAAGATCTAGCTACATGATATTTTTAGTTGTATTTTCCTTTAAGATCATTGTCTAAGCCGAGACTAATGGATGGGAATCATGGCTTTCCCACTCTTATGAGTCTAAAGGGACCTTGATGAATCCAATTCTATAAAGTTTCGGTTTAAAAGCATGTTGTTGAGCATATAATGTTTTTCAAAAGTTTTTAAAGAATATATGCTCATTTTGTCCGAATTTAAAACTCTCCAAGACAATGAAGATGATTAGTGGCGGTTGTGTAAGTGGAAACACAAGAGGGAGATAAAGTGATTAGTAGTTAACCTTGAGTCCTAAAGATCCTTAAAGATCAAGAAGGAATCGGTTAAACTCTATACTCTTTATCCTCTTCATACCTCATTATAATATCCAAGTCTTGTCTCTTCCTAAAGTCTTAAATCACTAGTCTTTGTTTAGTAAAGTGATTTGAGACTTGGAAAGATCTAGGATCCTTGGTTTGCATATGTCTTAAGACTTATTGCATTCAAACCTTGGTTAAATCCAAAAGATCTCCGGTTTAACAAAGGGTAAGGAACCAAGATCCGCTTGTGATTAAGCATATAAGGTCTTATGGGATCCAAACTCTCTTAGAGGAAAGAGAACCGAACATCCTTAAGTGTTTGAGAACACCGTGAGCTTGATGAAACTCTTAGTCCCTCGGTTAACATAGGTCTCAAAGAGAGTCATGATGATCTAAAAGGTGATTCGTTTAAAAAAAATTCATGGTAAATCAAATTTAAGACTTATGGGGAAATGATTCCTTACATTAATATCTACATAAGATAAGAGTGTAATGATGATCTTTGTTTGTTGTCATAAACCGCCTATGGGCATATAAGTTTATGATACAAGATGAGTAACTAGCTATGAAAGCATTCAAGTTACAATGAATCTTGTTTGTGTTTTTCAAAGATCATGGTCCGCCATTGTGCATTTAAGACCATGGTGTCTTTTAAAATCTAAATGGCAAGGAGACATAGTCAATGGACTCTTGTTGCTAACCTTTACTTATGTAGGTATCAAGCAATGGAGAACCCACATAAGAGAAGTCATAAATTCTAGTATAGACTAATCGGTTAAGATGCTCTAAAGAGCATAATGACTTCTCCTTATGGTCATCTCTCAAGGAGCTAAACCTAGAAAAGGCTATCTCTAAAACCTCTCTACTTATTGATAGATACTTGTTTAAGTGTTCATGTGTGCTTGAAATTGTTATATGCTTTGATCACTTTTGTTCACAATTCATAGAACTATAGCTAACTCTTGAACTTGTGTTGAGATTCAATTCTATACTCGGGCTTAGTGTATTGTCTTAGGGAAATTAAGTGAACTAAGACTTAAGCTCTTCTTTGCATCCTTCCTTGTGATAGTTGTTAGTAGTTAAATTGTTGTAACTAAAATATTGTCAACACTTTATCGTTTCCATTGTACTTTAATCAAAACTTGTCCTTGTAATGGTGTAGGATCACTATGTCTAAAGACAAGAAGAGATCCGCAATGAGTAACCTTAAGCATGGGTAGTAGACTAAAAGAGATGGAAAGAAAGAAGAAATAAAGAGGAGGATGAGATGGCTAAAGAAAAGGTATCCAAAGAGAAGATGAGAAACCTCTTTCTCAAAGAAGCTTGTGAAGAACAAAGCCGAGAAAGGAGGAGAGTTCATATACTTCCATGTTAATCATGAAGGGGGAGAAGAAGTGTTAGATCACATATCTCATCATGATCAAATGGAAGCCAATCACCATCATCATGTTGGCAAAATGCATCTATCAAGAGCTAAAGCCATCAAGTCACATATCGGCAAAGTATTCACAAGACAAAGTCGAGTCAACCCATTAATCTTCGGCTCAAGTCTCTAGCAAAGACAAAGGCCATATCACCAACCGACTCAAGTCTCTAGCAAAGACAAACACCATCACCAACCGGCTCAAGTCCTTGAAAAAGACAAAGGCCATCACTTGACACTTGACCAAAGTCCCTAGCAAAGACAAGGTCACCAACCATTGGTCAAGATCTAACAAAGATCAAGACCAACTCAATTCATCTCATCCATATTGAGTCGGCCGAATTCCTAGCAAGAAAAGTCCGAGCTAATTCATCAAATGGCTAAGCCATCCACAAGGAGCAAGCCATACATCATCTATACTCGGCCAAACACCTATCAAGAAGCAAAGTCGAGTCAAGTCACCAACACAATGGGCGCTCGGACACCGGCGCTCGGGCACCGGCGCTCGGACATGGGCGCTCGGACATCGACATGGGCGCCCGGGCATCGAGCGTCTAACAAACTCTCGACCACTAATTCGGCTACGCATCTTCCAAGAGCAAAGTCGAACCACTTTACCATCAATATTCGGCCAAGTTTCTAGCAAGAACAAAGCCGAACCAATTGATCACATCAAGTCTCGGCCATGTATCCATCAAAGGAACCAAGCCGAGTTCAATACTCTTTCGGCCATGCATCTATCAAGAGCAAGAGCCAAACCAATCGACCTTGTTCCAATTGCACAAAGGAGAAAGCAAAGACTTCAAGAAGAAGCCAAAGCTCAAAACCTAGATGCAACTACAAGGAAAAGCTATACCACTACGAACTAAAGGTTGTCCCTAAAACCTTACTCTTTAAGTATACTAATTAGAATAATAAGGCTAGAATCATATCATATAAGTGTGCTTAGCTTATGATCAAATCACTTGTTAAAAGAATGGTTTAAATCTAGGATTCAAGATGAATATAGATTAAGCTTATCCTTTATATATCCAAATTGTCTTTACTAAGTCTAAACTCACTTGGACCCTTGTAGGTTCAAAGAAGTGATAGACCAAAGACAAGAAGGAAGTTCAAAGAAGAAGCAAAGAGAAGGAAAGATAGTCATCATGTTCGGCCCTAAGTCTAACACTCAAGTTTGTGAAGAACAAACCGTGAAGACCAAATCAAAGAATCAAAGAACTTAACACCAAGTCAAGAAGACCAAGAAGAAGTGTTGAGTATCCAAAGAACCTCCATTGAAGAACACGACAAGGACAAAGATCAAAACCGGTTCTAGCTTAAGGGGGAGCTTCGTCCAAAGTCAAAGTACTCAAAGGCCAAGTTTAGAAGACCCCTAATTGCTAGACTTACACTCTTTTTCCCTTAAACGCGGTTTTATCCCAAGTGGTTTTCCCGTTTAAGGGTTTTAATGAGGTTTGTTTAAGCAATGTCCAATCTTAGCCATTTCAATAGGCTAAGCTTGAGGGGGAGTGTTGAGACTAATGTTAACCCTAAAGGGCATTAGATCGAAAACATGTTTAGAGAAGAAGAGAAGTGTACAAAAAGTAAAAGATAAAGAGGTGAAAAGATACTTAGATGCCAAAGAGATTCTTAAAGCATCAAGAAGATGCTTAGGCGCCAATGAAGATGGTCAAAGAAGTCTTGGTACCTAGAGGATTTAAATTGGTCAAATTTTGGACCAAATACCCAAAGCGATAGTGCCATCTCCGCAAGAAGACAAACCGCAAGGGAAAGCGCTCCATGAGCAGTCACTATCTTGGTCTCTCTCTTAGC
This sequence comes from Cochlearia excelsa, assembly GCA_963556525.1. Lineage (NCBI taxonomy): Eukaryota > Viridiplantae > Streptophyta > Magnoliopsida > Brassicales > Brassicaceae > Cochlearia > Cochlearia excelsa. The sequence goes on from CAUVZT010000001.1 coordinate 3,876,779, forward strand.
CTTATCTTTAAATGGTCATGTGACCTAAAAAGACTCTATAAATTGACTTGCGGTCGCCATTGTAATCCCTAAGGAGGCTAGTCCTCTCTTTCATATTCTATACAATATTCTCTCCACACATATTCTCTCTTAAACTCAAATATACTCTCTCTTGTTCTTGATGTTCTTGAAGGAACTCAAGAACACAATCTCTCATCTAATCTTATATTCTCCTCTTAATTTTAACAATAAGTGTCTCAATGAGCTTTGTACAAGTTTGACGAACTTATGAAACATCTAACAACGCGGTTTCTAAGACTCTAAACGAAGTGTCATGCAACATGAGTGCTTATAAGTGTCTCGGTGAGCTTTGTACAAATTTGACGAACTTATGAAACATCTAAAACGCGGTTTCTAATACTCTACACCAAGTTTCATGCAACATGAGTGCTTATAAGTGTCTCAATGAGCTTTGTAGAAGGTTGACGAACTTATGAAACATCTAACAACGCGTTTCTAGGACACTAAACCAAGTTTTATGCAACATGAGTGCTTATAAGTGTCTCAATGAGCTTTGTACAAGTTTGAAGAACTTTTGAAACATCTAACAAAGCGGTTTCTAAGACTCTAAACGAAGTGTCATGCAACATGAGTGCTTATAAGTGTCTCAATGAGCTTTGTACTAGTTTGACGAACTTATGAAACATCTAACAACTCGTTTCTAGGACTCTAAACCAAGTTTCATGCAACATGAGTGCTTATAAGTGTCTCAATGAGCTTTGTACAAGTTTGACAAACTAATGAAACATCTAACAACGCGTTTCTAGGACTCTAATCCAAGTTTCATGCAACATGAGTGCTTATAAGTGTCTCAATGAGCTTTGTACAAGTTTGCCGAACTTATGAAACATCTAACAACGCGGTTTCTAGGACTCTAAACTAAGTTTCATGGAAAATGAGTGCTTATAAGTGTCTCAATGAGCTTTGTACTAGTTTGACGAACTTGTGAAACATCTAACAACGCGGTTTCTAGGAATCTAAACCAAGTTTCAAGCAACATGAGTACTTATAAGTGTCTCAATGAGGTTTGTACAAGTTTGACAAACTAATGAAACATCTAACAACGCGTTTCTAGGACTCTAATCCAAGTTTCATGCAACATGAGTGCTTATAAGTTTCTCAATGAGCTTTGTACAAGTTTGTCGAACTTATGAAACGTCTAACAATGTGGTTGCTAGGACTTTAATCCAAGTTTTATGCAACATGAGTGCTTATAAGTGTCTCAATGAGCTTTGTAGAAGTTTGACGAACTTATGAAACATCTAACAACGCGTTTCTAGGACTCTAAACCAAGTTTTATGCAACATTAGTTCTTATAAGTGTCTCAATGAGCTTTGTACAATTTTGACGAACTTATGAAACATCTAACAAAACGGTTTCTAAGACTCTAAACCAAGTTTCATGCAACATGAGTGCTTATAAGTGTCTCAATGAGCTTTGTACTAGTTCGACGAACTTATGAAACATCTAACAACGCGGTTTCTAGGACTCTAATCCAAGTTTCATGCAACATGAGTGCTTAAAAGTGTCTCAATGAGCTTTGTACAAGTTTGTCGAACTTATGAAACGTCTAACAACGCGGTTTCTAAGAATCCAAACCAAGTTTCATGCAACATGAGTATAAGTGTCTCAATGAGCTTTGTACTAGTTTGACGAACTTATGAAACATCTAACAACTCGTTTCTAGGACTCTAAACCAAGTTTCATGCAACATGAGTGCTTATAAGTGTCTCAATGAGCTTTGTACAAGTTTGACGAACTTAAGAAACATCTAACAACTCGTTTCTAGGACTCTAAACCAAGTTTCATGCAACATGAGTGCTTATAAGTGTCTCAATGAGCTTTGTACTAGTTCGACAAACTTATGAAACATCTAACAACGCGGTTTCTAGGACTCTAAACCAAGTTTCATGCAACATGAGTGCTTATAAGTGTCTCAATGAGCTTTGTACAAGTTCAACGAACTTATGAAACATCTAACAACGCGGTTTCTAGGACTCTAAACTAAGTTTCATGGAACATGAGTGCTTATAAGTATCTCAATGAGCTTTGTACAAGTTTGACGAACTTATGAAATATCTAACAACGCGGTTTCTAGGACTCTAAACGAAGTTTCATGCAACATGAGTGCTTATAAGTGTCTCAATGAGCTTTGTACTAGTTTTACGAACTTATGAAACATCTTACAACGCGGTTTCTAGTACTCTAAACCAAGTTTCATGCAACATGAGTGCTTATAAGTGTCTCAATGAGCTTTGTACAAATTTGACGAACTTATGAAACGTCTAACAATGTGGTTGCTAGGACTCTAAACCAAGTTTTATGCAACATGAGTGCTTATAAGTGTTTCAATGAGCTTCGTACAAGTTTGACGAACTTATGAAACATCTAACAACGCGTTTCTAGGACTCTAAACCATGTTTTATGCAACATGAGTGTTTATAAGTGTCTCAATGAGCTTTGTACAAGTGTGACGAACTTATGAAACGTCTAACAATGTGGTTGCTAGGACTTTAATCCAAGTTTTATGCAACATGAGTGCTTATAAGTGTCTCAATGAGCTTTGTAGAAGTTTGACGAACTTATGAAACATCTAACAACGCGTTTCTAGGACTCTAAACCAAGTTTTATGCAACATTAGTGCTTATAAGTGTCTCAATGAACTTTGTACAATTTTGACGAACTTATGAAACATCTAACAAAGCGGTTTCTAAGACTCTAAACCAAGTTTCATGCAACATGAGTGCTTATAAGTGTCTCAATGAGCTTTGTACTAGTTCGACGAACTTATGAAACATCTAACAACGCGGTTTCTAGGACTCTAATCCAAGTTTCATGCAACATGAATGCTTATAAGTGTCTCAATGAGCTTTGTACAAGTTTGTCGAACTTATAAAACGTCTAACAACGCGGTTTCTAAGACTCTAAACCAAGTTTCATGCAACATGAGTGCTTATAAGTGTCTCAATGAGCTTTGTACTAGTTTGACGAACTTATGAAACATCTAACAACTCGTTTCTAGGACTATAAACCAAGTTTCATGCAACATGAGTGCTTATAAGTGTCTCAATGAGCTTTGTACAAGTTTGACGAACTTGAGAAACATCTAACAACTCGTTTCTAGGACTCTAAACCAAGTTTCATGCAACATGAGTGCTTATAAGTGTCTCAATGAGCTTTGTACTAGTTCGACGAACTTATGAAACATCTAACAACGCGGTTTCTAGGACTCTAAACCAAGTTTCATGCAACATGAGTGCTTATAAGTGTCTCAATGAGCTTTGTACAAGTTCAACGAACTTATGAAACATCTAACAACGCGGTTTCTAGGACTCTAAACTAAGTTTCATGGAACATGAGTGCTTATAAGTGTCTCAATGAGCTTTGTACAAGTTTGACGAACTTATGAAATATCCAACAACGCGGTTTCTAGGACTCTAAACGAAGTTTCATGCAACATGAGTGCTTATAAGTGTCTCAATGAGCTTTGTACTAGTTTTACGAACTTATGAAACATCTTACAACGCGGTTTCTAGTACTCTAAACCAAGTTTCATGCAACATGAGTGCTTATAAGTGTCTCAATGAGCTTTGTACAAATTTGACGAACTTATGAAACGTTTAACAATGTGGTTGCTAGGACTCTAAACCAAGTTTTATGCAACATGAGTGCTTATAAGTGTTTCAATGAGCTTCGTACAAGTTTGACGAACTTATGAAACATCTAACAACGCGTTTCTAGGACTCTAAACCAAGTTTTATGCAACATGAGTGTTTATAAGTGTCTCAATGAGCTTTGTACAAGTGTGACGAACTTATGAAACATCTAACAACGCGGTTTCTAAGACTCTAAACGAAGTGTCATGCTTCATGAGTGCTTATAAGTGTCGCAATGAGCTTTGTACTAGTTTGACGAACTTATGAAACATCTTACAACGTGGATTCTAGAACTCTAAACCAAGTTTCAGGCAACATGAGTTCTTATAAGTGTCTCAATGAGCTTTGTACAAGTTTTACGAACTTATGAAACATCTAACAACGCGGTTTCTAGGAATTTAAACTAAGTTTCATGCAACATGAGTGCTTATAAGTGTCTCAATGAGCTTTGTACTAGTTTGACGAACTTATGAAACATCTAACAACACGGTTTCTAGGACTCTAAACCAAGTTTCTTTCAACATGAGTTCTTATAAGTGTCTCAATGAGCTTTGTACAAGTTTGACGAACTAATGAAACATCTAACAACGCGTTTCTAGGACTCTAAACCAAGTTTCATGCAACATGAGTGCTTATAAGTTTCTCAATCAGCTTTGTACAAGTTTGACGAACTTATGAAACGTCTAACAATGTGGTTGCTAGGACTCTAAACCAAGTTTTATGCAACATGAGTGCTTATAAGTGTTTCAATGAGCTTTATACAAGTTTGACGTAATTATGAAACATCTAACAACGCGTTTTTAGGACTCTAAACCAAGTTTTATGCAACATGTGTGCTTATAAGTGTCTCAATGAGCTTTGTACAAGTTTGACGAACTTATGAAACATCTAACAACGCGGTTTCTAAGACTCTAAACGAAGTGTCATGCAACATGAGTTCTTATAAGTGTCTCAATGATCTTTGTACTAGTTTGACGAACTTATGAAACATCTTACAACGCGGTTTCTAGGGCTCTAAACCATGTTTCATGCAACATGAGTGCTTATAAGTGTCTCAATGAGCTTTGTACAAGTGTGACGAACTTATGAAACATCTAACAACGCGGTTTCTAGGACTCTAAACTTAGTTTCATGCAACATGAGTGCTTATAAGTGTCTCAATGAGCTTTGTACTAGTTTGACGAACTTATGAAAGATCTAACAACGCGGTTTCTAGGACTCTAAACCAAGTTTCCTTCAACATGAGTTCTTATAAGTGTCTCAATGAGCTTTGTACAAGTTTGAGGAATTAATGATACATCTAACAAGGCATTTCTAGGACACTAAACCAAGTTTCATGTAACATGAGTGCTTATAAGTGTCTCAATGAACTTTGTACAAGTTCGACGAAATTATGAAACATCTAACAATGACGTTTCTAGGAGTCTAACCTAAGTTTCATGCAACATGAGTGCTTATAAGTGTCTCAATGATCTTTGTACTAGTTTGACGAACTTATGAAACGTCTAACATTGTGGTTGCTACGACTCTAAACCAAGTTTTATGCAACATGAGTGCTTATAAGTGTCTCAATGAGCTTTGTACAAGTTTGACGAACTTATGAAACATCTAACAACGCGTTTCTAAGACTCTAAACCAAGTTTTATGCAACATGAGTGCTTATAAATGTCTCAATGAGCTTTGTACAAGTTTGAAGAACTTATGAAATATCTAACAACGCGGTTTCTAAGACTCTAAATGAAGTGTCATGCAACATGAGTGCTTATAAGTGTCTCAATGAGTTTTGTACTAGTTTGATGAACTTGTGAAACATCTTACAATGTGGTTTCTAGGACTCTAAACCAAGTTTCATGCAACATGAGTGCTTATAAGTGTCTCAATGAGCTTTGTACAAGTTCGACAAATTTATGAAACATCTAACAACGCGGTTTCTAGGACTCTAAGCTAATTTTCATGCAACATGGGTGCCTATAAGTGTCTCAATGAGCTTTGTACTAGTTTGACGAACTTATGAAACATCTAACAACGCGTATTCTAGGACTCTAAACCAAGTTTCTTTCAACATGAGTTCTTATAAGTGTCTCAATGAGCTTTGTACAAGTTTGACGAACTAATGAAACATCTAACAACTCGTTTCTAGGACTCTAAACCAAGTTTCTTTCAACATGAGTTCTTATAAGTGTCTCAATGAGCTTTGTACAAGTTTGAAGAACTAATGAAACATCTAACAACGCGTTTCTAGGACTCTAAACCAAGTTTCATGCAACATGAGTGCTTATAAGTTTCTCAATCAGCTTTGTACAAGTTTGACGAACTTATGAAACGTCTAACAATGTGGTTGCTAGGACTCTAAACCAAGTTTTATGCAACATGAGTGCTTATAAGTGTTTCAATGAGCTTTATACAAGTTTGACGAAATTATGAAACATCTAACAACGCGTTTTTAGGACTCTAAACCAAGTTTTATGCAACATGTGTGCTTATAAGTGTCTCAATGAGCTTTGTACAAGTTTGACGAACTTATGAAACATCTAACAACGCGGTTTCTAAGACTCTAAACGAAGTGTCATGCAACATGAGTTCTTATAAGTGTCTCAATGATCTTTGTACTAGTTTGACGAACTTATGAAACATCTTACAACGCGGTTTCTAGGGCTCTAAACCATGTTTCATGCAACATGAGTGCTTATAAGTGTCTCAATGAGCTTTGTACAAGTGTGACGAACTTATGAAACATCTAACAACGCGGTTTCTAGGACTCTAAACTTAGTTTCATGCAACATGAGTGCTTATAAGTGTCTCAATGAGCTTTGTACTAGTTTGACGAACTTATGAAAGATCTAACAACGCGGTTTCTAGGACTCTAAACCAAGTTTCTTTCAACATGAGTTCTTATAAGTGTCTCAATGAGCTTTGTACAAGTTTGACGAATTAATGATACATCTAACAAGGCATTTCTAGGACACTAAACCAAGTTTCATGTAACATGAGTGCTTATAAGTGTCTCAATGAACTTTGTACAAGTTCGACGAAATTATGAAACATCTAACAATGACGTTTCTAGGAGTCTAACCTAAGTTTCATGCAACATGAGTGCTTATAAGTGTCTCAATGATCTTTGTACTAGTTTGACGAACTTATGAAACGTCTAACATTGTGGTTGCTACGACTCTAAACCAAGTTTTATGCAACATGAGTGCTTATAAGTGTCTCAATGAGCTTTGTACAAGTTTGACGAACTTATGAAACATCTAACAACGCGTTTCTAAGACTCTAAACCAAGTTTTATGCAACATGAGTGCTTATAAATGTCTCAATGAGCTTTGTACAAGTTTGAAGAACTTATGAAATATCTAACAACGCGGTTTCTAAGACTCTAAATGAAGTGTCATGCAACATGAGTGCTTATAAGTGTCTCAATGAGTTTTGTACTAGTTTGATGAACTTGTGAAACATCTTACAATGTGGTTTCTAGGACTCTAAACCAAGTTTCATGCAACATGAGTGCTTATAAGTGTCTCAATGAGCTTTGTACAAGTTCGACAAATTTATGAAACATCTAACAACGCGGTTTCTAGGACTCTAAGCTAATTTTCATGCAACATGGGTGCCTATAAGTGTCTCAATGAGCTTTGTACTAGTTTGACGAACTTATGAAACATCTAACAACGCGTATTCTAGGACTCTAAACCAAGTTTCTTTCAACATGAGTTCTTATAAGTGTCTCAATGAGCTTTGTACAAGTTTGACGAACTAATGAAACATCTAACAACTCGTTTCTAGGACTCTAAACCAAGTTTCATGCAACATGAGTGCTTATAAGTGTCTCTATCAGCTTTGTACAAGTTTGACGAACTTATGAAACGTCTAACAATGTGGTTGCTAGGACTCTAAACCAATTTTTATGCAACATGAGTGCTTATAAGTGTCTCAATGACCTTTGTACAAGTTTGACGAACTTATGAAACATCTAATAACGCGGTTTCTAAGACTCTAAACGAAGTGTCATGCAACATGACTGCTTATAAGTGTCTCAATGAGCTTTGTACTAGTTTGACGAACTTGTGAAACATCTTACAACGCGGTTTCTAGGACTCTAAACCAAGTTTCATGCAACATGAGTGCTTATAAGTGTCTCAATGAGCTTTGTACAAGTTTGACAAACTTATGAAACATCTAACAACACGATTTCTAGGACTCTAAACTAAGTTTCATGCAACATGAGTGCTTATAAGTGTCTCAATGAGCTTTGTACTAGTTTTACGAACTTATGAAACATCTAACAACGCGGTTTCTAAGACTCTAAAGGAAGTGTCATGCAACATGAGTGCTTATAAGTGTCTCAATGAGCTTTGTACTAGTTTGACGAACTTATGAAACATCTTACAACGCGGTTTCTAGGACTCTAAACCAAGTTTCATGCAACATGAGTGCTTAAAAGTGTTTCAATGAGCTTTGTACAAGTTCGACGAACTTATGAAACATCTAACAACGCGGTTTCTAGGACTCTAAACTAAGTTTCATGCAACATGAGTACTTATAAGTGTATTAATGAGCTTTGTACTAGTTTGACGAACTTATGAAACATCTAACAACGCGGTTTGTAAGACTCTAAACTAAGTTTCTTTCAACATGATTTCTTATAAGTGACTCAATGAGCTTTGTTCAAGTTTGACGAACTAATGAAACATCTAACAACGCGTTTCTAGGACTCTAAACCAAGTTTCATGCAACATGAGTCCTTATAAGTTTCTCAATCAGCTTTGTACAAGTTTGACGAACTTATGAAACATCTAACAACGCGGTTTGTAGGACTCTAAACTAAGTTTCTTTCAACATGATTTCTTATAAGTGACTCAATGAGCTTTGTACAAGTTTGACGAACTAATGAAACATCTAACAACGCGTTTTTAGGACTCTAAACCAAGTTTCATGCAACATGAGTGCTTATAAGTTTTTCAATCAGCTTTGTACAAGTTTGACGAACTTATGAAACGTCTAACAATGTGGTTGCTAGGACTCTAAACCAAGTTTTATGCAACATGAGTGCTTATAAGTGTCTCAATGAGTTTTGTACAAGTTTGACGAACTTATGAAACATCTAACAACACGGTTTCTAAGACTCTAAACGAAGTGTCATGCAACATGAGTGCTTATAAGTGTCTCAATGAGCTTTGTACTAGTTTGACGAACTTATGAAACATCTTACAACGCGGTTTCTAGGACTCTAAACCATGTTTCATGCAACATGAGTGCTTATAAGTGTCTCAATGAGCTTTGTACAAGTGTGACGAACTTATGAAACATCTAACAACGCGGTTTCTAGGACTCTAAACTTAGTTTCATGCAACATGAGTGCTTATAAGTGTCTCAATAAGGTTTGTACTAGTTTGACGAACTTATTAAACATCTAACAACGCGGTTTCTAGGACTCTAAACCAAGTTTATTTCAACATGAGTTCTTATAAGTGTCTCAATGAGCTTTGTACAAGTGTGACGAATTAATGATACATCTAACAAGGCGTTTCTAGGACACTAAACGATGTTTCATGTAACATGAGTGCTTATAAGTGTCTCAATGAACTTTGTACAAGTTCGACGAACTTATGAAACATCTAAAAATTACGTTTCTAGGACTCTAAACTAAGTTTCATGCAACATGAGTGCTTATAAGTGTCTCAATGATCTTTGTACTAGTTTGACGAACTTATGAAACATCTAACAATGTGGTTGCTACGACTGTAAACCAAGTTTTATGCAACATGAGTGCTTATAAGTGTCTCAATGAGCTTTGTACAAGTTTGACGAACTTATGAAATATCTAACAACGCGTTTCTAAGACTCTAAACCAAGTTTTATGCAACATGAGTGCTTATAAATGTCTCAATGAGCTTTGTACAAGTTTGAAGAACTTATGAAATATCTAACAACGTGGTTTCTAAGACTCTAAACGAAGTGTCATGCAACATGAATGCTTATAAGTGTCTCAATGAGCTTTGTACTAGTTTGATGAACTAATGAAACATCTAACAACGCGTTTCTAGGGCTCTAAACCAAGTTTCATGCAACATGAGTGCTTATAAGTGTCTCAATAAGCTTTGTACAAGTTTGACGAACTAATGAAACATCTAACAACTCGTTTCTAGGACTCTAAACCAAGTTTCATGCAACATGAGTGCTTATAAGTGTCTCTATCAGCTTTGTACAAGTTTGACGAACTTTTGAAACGTCTAACAATGTGGTTGCTAGGACTCTAAACCAATTTTTATGCAACATGAGTGCTTATAAGTGTCTCAATGACCTTTGTACAAGTTTGACGAACTTATGAAACATCTAACAACGCGTTTCTAGGACTTTAAACCAAGTTTCATGCAACATGAGTGCTTATAAGTGTCTCAATGAGTTTTGTACAAGTTTGACGAACTTATGAAACATCTAACAACGCGGTTTCTAAGACTCTAAACGAAGTGTCATGCAACATGACTGCTTATAAGTGTCTCAATGAGCTTTGTACTAGTTTGACGAACTTATGTAACATCTTACAACGCGGTTTCTAGGACTTTAAACCAAGTTTCATGCAACATGAGTGCTTAAAAGTGTTTCAATGAGCTTTGTACAAGTTCGACGAACTTATGAAACATCTAACAACGCGGTTTCTAGGACTCTAAACTAAGTTTCATGCAACATGAGTACTTATAAGTGTATTAATGAGCTTTGTACTAGTTTGACGAACTTATGAAAAATCTAACAACACGGTTTCTAGGACTCTAAACCAAGTTTCTTTCAACATGAGTTCTTATAAGTGTCTCAATGAACTTTGTACAAGTTTGACGAACTAATGAAACATCTAACAACGCGTTTCTAGGACTCTAAACCAAGTTTCATGCAACATGAGTGCTTATAAGTTTCTCAATCAGCTTTGTACAAGTTTGACAAACTTATGAAACGTCTAACAATGTGGTTGCTAGGATTCTAAACCAAGTTTTATGCAACATGAGTGCTTATAAGTGTCTCAATGAGCTTTTTACAAGTTTGACGAACTTATGAAACATCTAACAACGCGGTTTCTAGGACTCTAAACTAAGTTTGATGCAACATGAGTGCTTATAAGTGTCTCAATGAGCTTTGTACTAGTTTGACGAACTTATGAAACATCTAACAACGCGGTTTCTAGGACTCTAAACCAAGTTTCTTTCAACATGAGTTCTTATAAGTGTCTCAATGAGCTTTGTACAAGTTTGACGAACTAATGAAACATCTAACAACGCGTTTTTAGGACTCTAAACCAAGTTTCATGCAACATGAGTGCTTATAAGTTTTTCAATCAGCTTTGTACAAGTTTGACGAACTTATGAAACGTCTAACAATGTGGTTGCTAGGACTCTAAACCAAGTTTTATGCAACATGAGTGCTTATAAGTGTCTCAATGAGCTTTGTACAAGTTCGACAAACTTATGAAACATCTAACAACGCGATTTCTAGGACTCTAAACTAGGTTTCGTGCAACATGAGTGCTTATAAGTGTCTCAATGAGCTTTGTACTAGTTTTACGAACTTATGAAACATCTAACAACGCGGTTTCTAAGACTCTAAACGAAGTGTCATGCAACATGAGTGCTTATAAGTGTCTCAATGAGCTTTGACGAACTTATGAAACATCTTACAACGCGGTTTCTAGGACTCTAAACCAAGTTTCATGCAACATGAGTGCTTAAAAGTGTCTCAATGAGCTTTGTACAAGTTCGACGAACTTATGAAACATCTAACAACGCGGTTTCTAGGACTCTAAACTAAGTTTCATGCAACATGAGTACTTCTAAGTGTATTAATGAGCTTTGTACTAGTTTGACGAACTTATGAAACATCTAACAACGCGGTTTGTAGGAGTCTAAACTAAGTTTCTTTCAACATGAGTTTATATAAGTGTCTCAATGAGCTTTGTAGAAGTTTGACGAACTTATGAAACATCTAACAACGCGTTTCTAGGACTCTAAACCAAGTTTTATGCAACATTAGTTCTTATAAGTGTCTCGGGTGAGCTTTGTACAAGTTTGACGAACTTATGAAACATCTAACAAAGCGGTTTCTAAGACTCTAAACGAAGTGTCATGCAACATGAGTGCTTATAAGTGTCTCAATGAGCTTTGTACTAGTTTGACGAACTTATGAAACATCTAACAACTCGTTTCTAGGACTCTAAACCAAGTTTCATGAAACATGAGTGCTTATAAGTGTCTCAATGAGCTTTGTACAAGTTTGACGAACTTAAGAAACATCTAACAACTCGTTTCTAGGACTCTAAACCAAGTTTCATGCAACATGCGTGCTTATAAGTGTCTCAATGAGATTTGTACTAGTTCGACGAACTTATGAAACATCTAACAACGCGGTTTCTAGGACTCTAAACCAAGTTTCATGCAACATGAGTGCTTATAAGTGTCTCAATGAGCTTTGTACAAGTTCAACGAAGTTATAAAACATCTAACAACGCGGTTTCTAGGAATCTAAAATAAGTTTCATGGAACATGAGTGCTTATAAGTGTCTCAATGAGCTTTGTACAAGTTTGACGAACTTATGAAACATCTAAAAACGCGGTTTCTAGGACTCTAAACGAAGTTACATGCAACATGAGTGCTTATAAGTGTCTCAATGAGCTTTGTACTAGTTTGAAGAACTTATGAAACATCTTACAACGCGGTTTCTAGTACTCTAAACCAAGTTTCATGCAACATGAGTGCTTATAAGTGTCTCAATGAGCTTTGTACAAATTTGACGAACTTATGAAACGTCTAACAATGTGGTTGCTAGGACTCTAAACTAAGTTTTATGCAACATGAGTGCTTATAAGTGTTTCAATGAGCTTTGTACAAGTTTGAAGAACTTATGAAACATCTAACAACGCGTTTCTAGGACTCTAAACCAAGTTTTATGCAACATGAGTGCTTATAAGTGTCTCAATGAGTTTTGTACAAGTTTGACGAACTTATGAAACATCTAACAACGCCGTTTCTAAGACTCTAAACGAAGTGTCATGCAACATGAATGCTTATAAGTGTCTCAATGAGCTTTGTACTAGTTTGACGAACTTATGAAACATCTTACAACGCGGTTTCTAGGACTCTAAACCAAGTTTCATGCAACATGAGTGCTTATAAGTGTCTCAATGAGCTTTGTGAAAGTTCGACAAACTTATGAAACATCTAACAACGCGATTTCTAGGACTCTAAACTACGTTTCATGCAACATGAGGGGTTATAAGTGTCTCAATGAGCTTTGTACAAGTTTGACGAACTTATGAAACATCTAACAACGCGATTTAGAGGACTCTAAACTAAGTTTCATGCAACATGAGTGCTTATAAGTGTCTCAATGAGCTTTGTACAAGTTTGACGAACTTATGAAACATCTAACAACGCGTTTTTAGGACTCTAAACCAAATTTCATGCAACATGAGTGCTTATAAGTTTCTCAATCAGCTTTGTACAAGTTTGACGAATTTATGAAACGTCTAACAATGTGGTTGCTAGGACTCTAAACCAAGTTTAATGCAACATGAGTGCTTATAAGTGTCTCAATGAGCTTTGTACTAGTTTGCGAACTTATGAAACATCTTACAACGCGGTTTCTAGGACTCTAAACCATGTTTCATGCAACATGAGTGCTTATAAGTGTGTCAATGAGCTTTGTACAAGTGTGACGAACTTATGAAACATCTAACAACGCGGTTTCTAGGACTCTAAACTTAGTTTCATGCAACATGAGTGCTTATAAGTGTTTCAATGAGCTTTGTACTAGTTTGACGAACTTATGAAACATCTAACAACGCGGTTTCTAGGACCCTAAACCAAGTTTCTTTCAACTTGAGTTCTTATAAGTGTCTCAATGAGCTTTGTACAAGTTTGACGAATTAATGATACATCTAACAAGGTGTTTCTAGGACACTAAACCAAGTTTCATGTAACATGAGTGCTTATAAGTGTCTCAATGAACTTTGTACAAGTTCGACGAACTTATGAAACATTTAACAATGACGTTTCTAGGACTCTAAACTAAGTTTCATGCAACATGAGTGCTTATAAGTGTCTCAATGATCTTTGTACTAGTTTGACGAACTTATGAAACGTCTAACAATGTGGTTGCTACGACTGTAAACCAAGTTTTATGCAACATGAGTGCTTATAAGTGTCTCAATGAGCTTTGTACAAGTTTGACGAACTAATGAAACATCTAACAACGCGTTTTTAGGACTCTAAACCAAGTTTCATGCAACATGAGTGCTTATAAGTTTTTCAATCAGCTTTGTACAAGTTTGACGAACTTATGAAACGTCTAACAATGTGGTTGCTAGGACTCTAAACCAAGTTTTATGCAACATGAGTGCTTATAAGTGTCTCAATGAGCTTTGTACAAGTTCGACAAACTTATGAAACATCTAACAACGCGATTTCTAGGACTCTAAACTAGGTTTCATGCAACATGAGTGCTTATAAGTGTCTCAATGAGCTTTGTACTAGTTTTACGAACTTATGAAACATCTAAAAACGCGGTTTCTAAGACTCTAAACGAAGTGTCATGCAACATGAGTGCTTATAAGTGTCTCAATGAGCTTTGACGAACTTATGAAACATCTTACAACGCGGTTTCTAGGACTCTAAACCAAGTTTCATGCAACATGAGTGCTTAAAAGTGTCTCAATGAGCTTTGTACAAGTTCGACGAACTTATGAAACATCTAACAACGCGGTTTCTAGGACTCTAAACTAAGTTTCATGCAACATGAGTACTTCTAAGTGTATTAATGAGCTTTGTACTAGTTTGACGAATTATGAAACATCTAACAACGCGGTTTGTAGGAGTCTAAACTAAGTTTCTTTCAACATGAGTTTATATAAGTGTCTCAATGAGCTTTGTAGAAGTTTGACGAACTTATGAAACATCTAACAACGCGTTTCTAGGACTCTAAACCAAGTTTTATGCAACATTAGTTCTTATAAGTGTCTCAGTGAGCTTTGTACAAGTTTGACGAACTTATGAAACATCTAACAAAGCGGTTTCTAAGACTCTAAACGAAGTGTCATGCAACATGAGTGCTTATAAGTGTCTCAATGAGCTTTGTACTAGTTTGACGAACTTATGAAACATCTAACAACTCGTTTCTAGGACTCTAAACCAAGTTTCATGAAACATGAGTGCTTATAAGTGTCTCAATGAGCTTTGTACAAGTTTGACGAACTTAAGAAACATCTAACAACTCGTTTCTAGGACTCTAAATCAAGTTTCATGCAACATGAGTGCTTATAAGTGTCTCAATGAGCTTTGTACTAGTTCGACGAACTTATGAAACATCTAAAAACGCGGTTTCTAGGACTCTAAACCAAGTTTCATGCAACATGAGTGCTTATAAGTGTCTCAATGAGCTTTGTACAAGTTCAACGAACTTATGAAACATCTAACAACGCGGTTTCTAGGACTCTAAACGAAGTTACATGCAACATGAGTGCTTATAAGTGTCTCAATGAGCTTTGTACTAGTTTTACGAACTTAAGAAACATCTTACAACGCGGTTTCTAGTACTCTAAACCAAGTTTCATGCAACATGAGTGCTTATAAGTGTCTCAATGAGCTTTGTACAAATTTGACGAACTTATGAAACGTCTAACAATGTGGTTGCTAGGACTCTAAACCAAGTTTTATGCAACATGAGTGCTTATAAGTGTTTCAATGAGCTTTGTACAAGTTTGACGAACTTATGAAACATCTAACAACGCGTTTCTAGGACTCTAAACCAAGTTATATGCAACATGAGTGCTTATAAGTGTCTCAATGAGCTTTGTACAAGTTTGACGAACTTATGAAACATCTAACAGCGCGGTTTCTAAGACTCTAAACGAAGTGTCATGCAACATGAGTGCTTATAAGTGTCTCAATGAGCTTCGTACTAGTTTGACGAACTTATGAAACATCTTACAACGTGGTTTCTAGAACTCTAAACCAAGTTTCAGGCAACATGAGTTCTTATAAGTATCTCAATGAGCTTTGTACAAGTTTTACGAACTTATGAAACATCTAACAACACGGTTTCTAGGAATCTAAACTAAGTTTCATGCTACATGAGTGCTTATAAGTGTCTCAATGAGCTTTGTACTAGTTTGACGAACTTATGAAACATCTAACAACACGGTTTCTAGGACTCTAAACCAAGTTTCTTTCAACATGAGTTCTTATAAGTGTCTCAATGAACTTTGTACAAGTTTGACGAACTAATGAAACATCTAACAACGCGTTTCTAGGACTCTAAACAAAGTTTCATGCAACATGAGTGCTTATAAGTTTCTCAATCAGCTTTGTACAAGTTTGACGAACTTATGAAACGTCTAACAATGTGGTTGCTAGGACTCTAAACCAATTTTTACGTAACATGAGTGCTTATAAGTGTCTCAATGACCTTTGTACAAGTTTGACGAACTTATGAAACATCTAACATCGCGTTTCTAGGACTCTAAACAAAGTTTCATGCAACATGAGTGCTTATAAGTGTCTCAATGAGTTTTGTACAAGTTTGACGAACTTATGAAACATCTAACAACGCGGTTTCTAAGACTCTAAACGAAGTGTCATGCAACATGATTTGCTTTATAAGTGTCTCAATGAGCTTTGTACTAGTTTGAAGAACTTATGAAACATCTTACAACGCGGTTTCTAGGACTCTAAACCAAGTTTCATGCAACATGAGTGCTTATAAGTGTCTCAATGACCTTTGTACAAGTTCGACAAACTTATGAAACATCTAACAACGCGATTTCTAGGACTCTAAACTAAGTGTCATGCAACATGAGTGCTTATAAGTGTCTCAATGAGCTTTGTACTAGTTTGACGAACTTATGAAACATCGAACAACGCGTTTCTAGGACTCTAAACCAAGTTTCATACAACATGAATGCTTATAATTGTCTCAATGAGCTTTGTACTAGTTTGACAAACTTATGAAACATCTAACAACGCGGTTTCTAGGACTCTAAACCAAGTTTCTTTCAACATGAGTTCTTATAAGTGTCTCAATGAGCTTTGTACAAGTTTGACAAACTAATGAAACATCTAACTGCGCGTTTTTAGGACTCTAAACCAAGTTTCATGCAACATGAGTGCTTATAAGTTTCTCAATCAACTTTGTACAAGTTTGACGAATATATGAAACGTCTAACAATCTGGTTGCTAGGACCGTAAACCAAGTTTAATGCAACATGAGTGCTTATAAGTGTCTCAATGAGCTTTGTACTAGTTCGACGAACTGATGAAACATCTAACAACGCGGTTTCTAGGATTCTAAACCAAGTTTCATGCAACATGAGTGCTTATAAGTGTCTCAATGAGCTTTGTACAAGTTCAACGAACTTATGAAACATCTAACAACTCGTTTCTAGGACTCTAAACCAAGTTTCATGCAACATGAGTGCTTATAAGTGTCTCAATGAGCTTTGTACTAGTTTGACGAACTTATGAAACATTTAACAACGTGTTTCTAGGACTCTAAACCAAGTTTCATGCAACATGAGTGCTTAAAAGTGTCTCAATGAGCTTTGTACAAGTTCGACGAACTTATGAAACATCTAACAACGCGGTTTCTAGGACTCTAAACTAAGTTTCATGCAACATGAGTATTTCTAAGTGTATTAATGAGCTTTGTACTAGTTTGACGAATTATGAAACATCTAACAACGCGGTTTGTAGGAGTCTAAACTAAGTTTCTTTCAACATGAGTTTATATAAGTGTCTCAATGAGCTTTGTAGAAGTTTGACGAACTTATGAAACATCTAACAACGCGTTTCTAGGACTCTAAACCAAGTTTTATGCAACATTAGTTCTTATAAGTGTCTCAGTGAGCTTTGTACAAGTTTGACGAACTTATGAAACATCTAACAAAGCGGTTTCTAAGACTCTAAACGAAGTGTCATGCAACATGAGTGCTTATAAGTGTCTCAATGAGCTTTGTACTAGTTTGACGAACTTATGAAACATCTAACAACTCGTTTCTAGGACTCTAAACCAAGTTTCATGAAACATGAGTGCTTATAAGTGTCTCAATGAGCTTTGTACAAGTTTGACGAACTTAAGAAACATCTAACAACTCGTTTCTAGGACTCTAAATCAAGTTTCATGCAACATGAGTGCTTATAAGTGTCTCAATGAGCTTTGTACTAGTTCGACGAACTTATGAAACATCTAAAAACGCGGTTTCTAGGACTCTAAACCAAGTTTCATGCAACATGAGTGCTTATAAGTGTCTCAATGAGCTTTGTACAAGTTCAACGAACTTATGAAACATCTAACAACGCGGTTTCTAGGACTCTAAACGAAGTTACATGCAACATGAGTGCTTATAAGTGTCTCAATGAGCTTTGTACTAGTTTTACGAACTTAAGAAACATCTTACAACGCGGTTTCTAGTACTCTAAACCAAGTTTCATGCAACATGAGTGCTTATAAGTGTCTCAATGAGCTTTGTACAAATTTGACGAACTTATGAAACGTCTAACAATGTGGTTGCTAGGACTCTAAACCAAGTTTTATGCAACATGAGTGCTTATAAGTGTTTCAATGAGCTTTGTACAAGTTTGACGAACTTATGAAACATCTAACAACGCGTTTCTAGGACTCTAAACCAAGTTATATGCAACATGAGTGCTTATAAGTGTCTCAATGAGCTTTGCACAAGTTTGACGAACTTATGAAACATCTAACGGCGCGGTTTCTAAGACTCTAAACGAAGTGTCATGCAACATGAGTGCTTATAAGTGTCTCAATGAGCTTCGTACTAGTTTGACGAACTTATGAAACATCTTACAACGTGGTTTCTAGAACTCTAAACCAAGTTTCAGGCAACATGAGTTCTTA
Source organism: Cochlearia excelsa (assembly GCA_963556525.1). NCBI lineage: Eukaryota > Viridiplantae > Streptophyta > Magnoliopsida > Brassicales > Brassicaceae > Cochlearia > Cochlearia excelsa. Next base: position 3,895,367 of record CAUVZT010000001.1, read on the forward strand.
TAAGTATCTCAATGAGCTTTGTACAAGTTTTACGAACTTATGAAACATCTAACAACACGGTTTCTAGGAATCTAAACTAAGTTTCATGCTACATGAGTGCTTATAAGTGTCTCAATGAGCTTTGTACTAGTTTGACGAACTTATGAAACATCTAACAACACGGTTTCTAGGACTCTAAACCAAGTTTCTTTCAACATGAGTTCTTATAAGTGTCTCAATGAACTTTGTACAAGTTTGACGAACTAATGAAACATCTAACAACGCGTTTCTAGGACTCTAAACCAAGTTTCATGCAACATGAGTGCTTATAAGTTTCTCAATCAGCTTTGTACAAGTTTGACGAACTTATGAAACGTCTAACTGTTGAGACTAATGGTAACCCTTAATGGGCATTAGGTCGAAACATGTTGAGGAGCATAAGGCATTTACCCGGATAAGATATCCACTAAGGTAATGTCTCATCTTGTGGACCAAGTAAAGGCCCAAGTAGCTCCTTATATTACCTATAATAAAAGAGAAGAATCAAAAGAGGATAAAGAGGATCAATATGGGATCTTTGTCCACAAAGATTCACGTGCCAAACCACATAACAAGGCGCCCATGACCTGTCACTATCCGGCTCGGTTCCAAGCGCTACACGCTCCCAAGAGTGGAAAGCGACTTGTCTCTTCTTATCTCTCTCTCTCTCAACGGCTAGAAAGTAGTTTGTGGCTATATATGTTTGTTGTAAACTCTTGAAACAAAATAAGGAGGTTTAATCCTCTCTTCTCCAATATACTCTTTTCTCCTATTCTCTCTCTTGTTCATACTCTCTCCCTAAACTCAAGAACATCATACAAAACTTAATCTCTCAAGAACCTAAGCTAAATGGCTTTGCTTCTATTCTCCATTCTCTCATTCTTCCATAACTCGAATCTCTCATCCATATACTCTCAAATCCAACATGGTATCAGAGCATAAGCTCCTCTACCTAAGCTAATCCGCAAGCTTAGCTTTTGAGGTGGAGAGAACCTTGCTACTTTGCTCTTATGAGCGTAAGAGCTTGATGAATCCAAATCCCCTCTTCTTTCTTTTGTTGTTTAAATTCTGCAAGTAGTTAATGTTCATAGATGAAAGAGAACCAAGACAAGCTTTAAAAGGCGATGAATCTTGTAGAGAAAGAGAACCATTGTTCAAATCAACTCTTAGGAGTATAATGAACATGTTGAATCCTTTCCCATTCTCTAAAATCTGTGTTCTTTTATTTCTTGTATAGATCCATAGATCTTTGGTAATACCTTTCTTAGAAACACACCAAGCATAATTTGTTCATGGAAAGATTGGATCTTAAGATCTAGCTACATGTTTAAAAACATGTTTGTGAAAGTGTGTTTCTTTGAAAAAGATCTATGGACAGCCAAATGTCAAAGGATGAGAACCATGGGTTTCCTCACTGACTTATGAGTTTTTAAAGGAACCATGATGAAACCAAGTATTCAAGAACAAAACTTGAAACTTGGGAGTCAAAGGTTAGAGAACCTAACTTGAAACTTGGGAGTCAAAGGTTAGAGAACCTTGTTTGCTAAACTTTTGAGAGTTGAAAGCAACTTGTTGAATCCGAAACCCCTTTTAGGCAAGGACCAAGATATCAAAGCTTAAAGCTTGAATCTTGAGAGCTAAAAGAGTAGGTGAACCTTGTTGTTGTTCTTATAAGGCAAAAACAACTTGTTGAATCCAAAACTCTTTCTTTTGTTTGTGCTTTAACAAAGATCTTTGGAAAGAGAACCATGATCCGCTTAACTCCTAGTGAGTAAAGGACATGTTGAATCCAATTTCCTTGGTAAGTACAAGACAACCAAAACATATTCATTGTTAGCATAAATCAATAGGATTTAACTACATGATAGTTTTGGTTGTATTGTCCTTTAAGATCATTGTCTAAACCGAGACTAATGGATGAGAACCATGGCTTTAAAACTCCTATGAGTTCAAGAAACCTTGATGAATCCAATACCACAAAGTTTCGGTTTAAAAGCATGTTTTTGAGCATATGATGTTTTCAAAAGTTTTAAAGAACATATGCTCATTTGGTCCGAATTTAAATCTCCAAGACGATGAAGATGAGTAGTGGCGGTTGTGTTAGTGGAAACACAAGAGGGAGATAAAGAGATTAGTAGTTAATCTTGAGTCCTAAAGATCTTTAGATCATTAAGGAATCGGTTGTAAACTCTATACTCTTTATCCTCTTCATACCCCACTATAATATCCAAGTCTTGTCTCTTGCTAAAGTCTTGAATCACTAGTCTTTGTTTAGTGAAGTGATTTGAGACTTGGAAAGATCTAGGATCCTTGGTTTGCATATGTCTTAAGTCTTATTGCATTCAAACCTTGGTGAAATCCAAAAGATCTCCGGTTTAACAAAGGGTAAGGAACCAAGATCCGCTTGTGATTAAGCATATAAGGTCTTATGGGATCCAAACTCTCTTAGAGGAAAGAGAACCAAGTTTCATTAAGTGTTTAAAACACTTTTGAGCTTGATGAATCCATTAGATCCTCGGGTAACATAAGTCTAAAAAGAGATCCATGATTATCTAAAAGGTGGCACTTTTGAAAGTCATGGTGAATCCATTTTAGACTTATGGAGAAATGATTCATTACACTAACATCTACTTAAGATGAAATTGGAATGATGATCTATGTTTTATGTCATAAACCGCCTATAGGCATCTAAGTTTATGATACAAGATGAGTAACTAGCTATGAAAGCATGCAAGTTACAATGAATCTTGTTAGTGTGTTTTCTAAGATCATGGTCCGCCTTTGTGCTCTTAAGACCATGATCTCTTTTAAGTAAATGGCAAGGAGCCATAGTCAATTGACTCTTGTTGCTAACCTTTACTTATGAGTAGGTATCAAGCAATGGAGAACCCACATAAGAGAAGTCATAAACTCTAGTATAGACTAATCGGTTAAGATGCTCTAAAGAGCATAATGACTTTTCCTTATGGCCATCTCTCAAGGAGCTAAACCTAGAAAAGGCTATCTCTAAAACCTCTCTACTCTTATTTGTATTAATAGATACGTGTTTAAGTGTTCATGCGTGCTTGAAATTGTTATATGCTTTGATCACTTATGTTCACAATTCATAGAACTATAGCTAACTCTTTAACTTGTGTTGAGTTTCAATTCTATACTCGGGCTTAGTTATTGTCTTAGGGAAATTAAGTGAACTAAGATTTAAGCTCTTCTTTGCATCCTTCCTTGTGATAGTTATTAGTAGTTAAATGGTTGTAACTAAAATATGGTCAACACTTTTCCGTTTCCATTGTACTTAAATCAAAACTTGTCTTTGTAATGGTGTAGGATCACTATGTCTAAAGACAAGAAGAGATCCGCAATGAGTAACCTTAAGCATGGGTAGTAGACTAAAATATGGAAAGAAAGAAGAAACAAAGAGGAGGAAGAGATGGCTAAAGAAAAAAGGTATCCAAAGAGAAGATGAGAAACCTCTTTCTCAAAGACGCTTGTGAAAGACAAAGCCGAGAAAGGAGGAAAGTTCATATACTTCCATGATTATCATGAAGGGGGAGAAGAAGTGTTAGTTCACACATCTCATCATGATCAAATCATGGAAGCCAATCACTATCATCATCGTGGCAAGACAAAGACCATCATCAACCGGTCAAGTCCTTGGCAAAGACAAAGACCATCTCTTGACCAAAGTCCCTAGCAAAGGCAAGGTCACCAATCATTGTTATATCTCGGCCAAGTATTCACAAGACAAAGCCGAGTCAACCCATTAATCTTCGGTCAAGTCCTTAACAAGACAAAGACCATCATCAACCCGGTCAAGTCCGTGGCAAGACAAAGACCATCATCAACCGGTCAAGTCCTTGGCAAAGACAAAGACCATCTCTTGACCAAAGTACCTAGCAAAGGCAAGGTCACCAATCATTGTTCAAAATCATCATTCACCTGGCCAAGCCTCCACAAAGAAGCAAAGCCAATCCATTCAACCATCATCAATCCTTGGTCAATCCTCTTCAAGAGAAAGACCAATTCATCTAATCATCAAAACCGAGTTCTTGAAGAAAGGAACTCAAAGATCATGTGGCTTGGTCAAGGCTCTAGCAATGACAAGACCGAATCACTCCATCAACACTAGGCTCGGCCAAGTACCTAGCAAAGACAAAGCCGAGCCATCCATGTTCTAGAAAGAGACCGATTAAGCAATATGACCAAATCGTCTCTACTCACTCTCGGCCAAAGCAACTCTCAAGTGCAAGGCCTATTCTTGTTACTCGGCTTATGCATCTACCAAGAGCTAAGCCAAAGACGTCAACAAACCTTGTTCCAATTGCACAAAGGAGGAAGAAAAGACTTCAAGAAGAAGCCAAAGCTCAAAACCTAGATGCAACTACAAGGAAAAGCCATACCACTACGAACTAAAGGCTGTCCCTAAAACCTTACTCTTCATTAAGTTTAAATTACAAGAAATAGAGCTGCACCATAATCTTGCTTAGTTCTTGTTTGTCTAGATAGCCTAAATTGAATCATTTGAAATTTGCTAGAGGAACTTAGGTTTAAATATGGCAAAATTACCCATTATTTCATTATTGGTTTATGGACTTATGAAGTTTTGTGAGCATCTCTATTATATCAAGTTAACCTTGCACTAAACTCTCTGTATCTCTTGAATCTTTTGAAGGTTCAAAGGAAAGGAGGTAAAGGGATCACCTCGGTTACTTGAGAAACAAGAAGAAAGCCACTAAGGAACATGAAAGAAGAAGGGTAAAGGGAGTCAAAAGTGTTCGGTCATGTCCTCTCACATTCAAGCTTGTGGAGAACAAAGCCGTGAAGAGGAAGTAAAGATTGAAGCTTGAAGAAAGCATAGAAGTAACTTCATCATCTAAGTGTGAAGAGCATAAGCAAGATGAGAAGTTTAAAGAACCCTTATGGAGAAACGATAAAGGCAAGAACTTGAACCAGTTTCTACTTCGGGGGGAGTGTGTTTGGCGAGCTAGAAAGAGTTCATTTGAATACTTTGAAGGCAAGTCAAGAAGAACTCAAGGCTCATCAAAGAAGACCTCTATCACACTAACTTATACTCTTTTTCCCTTCGGTGTAGTTTTATCCCAATGGGTTTTCTCACCAAGGTTTTAATGAGGTTTGTTGGTGTGATGTCCAAGCTTAGCCATTTCATTAGGCTAAGCTTGAGGGGGAGTGTTGAGACTAATGGTAACCCTTAATGGGCATTAGGTCGAAACATGTTGAGGAGCATAAGGCATTTACCCGGATAAGATATCCACTAAGGTAATGTCTCATCTTGTGGACCAAGTAAAGGCCCAAGTAGCTCCTTATATTACCTATAATAAAAGAGAAGAATCAAAAGAGGATAAAGAGGATCAATATGGGATCTTTGTCCACAAAGATTCACGTGCCAAACCACATAACAAGGCGCCCATGACCTGTCACTATCCGGCTCGGTTCCAAGCGCTACACGCTCCCAAGAGTGGAAAGCGACTTGTCTCTTCTTATCTCTCTCTCTCTCAACGGCTAGAAAGTAGTTTGTGGCTATATATGTTTGTTGTAAACTCTTGAAACAAAATAAGGAGGTTTAATCCTCTCTTCTCCAATATACTCTTTTCTCCTATTCTCTCTCTTGTTCATACTCTCTCCCTAAACTCAAGAACATCATACAAAACTTAATCTCTCAAGAACCTAAGCTAAATGGCTTTGCTTCTATTCTCCATTCTCTCATTCTTCCATAACTCGAATCTCTCATCCATATACTCTCAAATCCAACACTAACAATGTGGTTGCTAGGACTCTAAACCAATTTTTACGTAACATGAGTGCTTATAAGTGTCTCAATGACCTTTGTACAAGTTTGACGAACTTATGAAACATCTAACATCGCGTTTCTAGGACTCTAAACAAAGTTTCATGCAACATGAGTGCTTATAAGTGTCTCAATGAGTTTTGTACAAGTTTGACGAACTTATGAAACATCTAACAACGCGGTTTCTAAGACTCTAAACGAAGTGTCATGCAACATGATTTGCTTATAAGTGTCTCAATGAGCTTTGTACTAGTTTGAAGAACTTATGAAACATCTTACAACGCGGTTTCTAGGACTCTAAACCAAGTTTCATGCAACATGAGTGCTTATAAGTGTCTCAATGACCTTTGTACAAGTTCGACAAACTTATGAAACATCTAACAACGCGATTTCTAGGACTCTAAACTAAGTGTCATGCAACATGAGTGCTTATAAGTGTCTCAATGAGCTTTGTACTAGTTTGACGAACTTATGAAACATCGAACAACGCGTTTCTAGGACTCTAAACCAAGTTTCATACAACATGAATGCTTATAATTGTCTCAATGAGCTTTGTACTAGTTTGACAAACTTATGAAACATCTAACAACGCGGTTTCTAGGACTCTAAACCAAGTTTCTTTCAACATGAGTTCTTATAAGTGTCTCAATGAGCTTTGTACAAGTTTGACAAACTAATGAAACATCTAACTGCGCGTTTTTAGGACTCTAAACCAAGTTTCATGCAACATGAGTGCTTATAAGTTTCTCAATCAACTTTGTACAAGTTTGACGAATATATGAAACGTCTAACAATCTGGTTGCTAGGACTGTAAACCAAGTTTAATGCAACATGAGTGCTTATAAGTGTCTCAATGAGCTTTGTACTAGTTCGACGAACTGATGAAACATCTAACAACGCGGTTTCTAGGATTCTAAACCAAGTTTCATGCAACATGAGTGCTTATAAGTGTCTCAATGAGCTTTGTACAAGTTCAACGAACTTATGAAACATCTAACAACTCGTTTCTAGGACTCTAAACCAAGTTTCATGCAACATGAGTGCTTATAAGTGTCTCAATGAGCTTTGTACTAGTTTGACGAACTTATGAAACATTTAACAACGTGTTTCTAGGACTCTAAACCAAGTTTCATGCAACATGAGTGCTTAAAAGTGTCTCAATGAGCTTTGTACAAGTTCGACGAACTTATGAAACATCTAACAACGCGGTTTCTAGGACTCTAAACTAAGTTTCATGCAACATGAGTATTTCTAAGTGTATTAATGAGCTTTGTACTAGTTTGACGAATTATGAAACATCTAACAACGCGGTTTGTAGGAGTCTAAACTAAGTTTCTTTCAACATGAGTTTATATAAGTGTCTCAATGAGCTTTGTAGAAGTTTGACGAACTTATGAAACATCTAACAACGCGTTTCTAGGACTCTAAACCAAGTTTTATGCAACATTAGTTCTTATAAGTGTCTCAGTGAGCTTTGTACAAGTTTGACGAACTTATGAAACATCTAACAAAGCGGTTTCTAAGACTCTAAACGAAGTGTCATGCAACATGAGTGCTTATAAGTGTCTCAATGAGCTTTGTACTAGTTTGACGAACTTATGAAACATCTAACAACTCGTTTCTAGGACTCTAAACCAAGTTTCATGAAACATGAGTGCTTATAAGTGTCTCAATGAGCTTTGTACAAGTTTGACGAACTTAAGAAACATCTAACAACTCGTTTCTAGGACTCTAAATCAAGTTTCATGCAACATGAGTGCTTATAAGTGTCTCAATGAGCTTTGTACTAGTTCGACGAACTTATGAAACATCTAAAAACGCGGTTTCTAGGACTCTAAACCAAGTTTCATGCAACATGAGTGCTTATAAGTGTCTCAATGAGCTTTGTACAAGTTCAACGAACTTATGAAACATCTAACAACGCGGTTTCTAGGACTCTAAACGAAGTTACATGCAACATGAGTGCTTATAAGTGTCTCAATGAGCTTTGTACTAGTTTTACGAACTTAAGAAACATCTTACAACGCGGTTTCTAGTACTCTAAACCAAGTTTCATGCAACATGAGTGCTTATAAGTGTCTCAATGAGCTTTGTACAAATTTGACGAACTTATGAAACGTCTAACAATGTGGTTGCTAGGACTCTAAACCAAGTTTTATGCAACATGAGTGCTTATAAGTGTTTCAATGAGCTTTGTACAAGTTTGACGAACTTATGAAACATCTAACAACGCGTTTCTAGGACTCTAAACCAAGTTATATGCAACATGAGTGCTTATAAGTGTCTCAATGAGCTTTGCACAAGTTTGACGAACTTATGAAACATCTAACAGCGCGGTTTCTAAGACTCTAAACGAAGTGTCATGCAACATGAGTGCTTATAAGTGTCTCAATGAGCTTCGTACTAGTTTGACGAACTTATGAAACATCTTACAACGTGGTTTCTAGAACTCTAAACCAAGTTTCAGGCAACATGAGTTCTTATAAGTATCTCAATGAGCTTTGTACAAGTTTTACGAACTTATGAAACATCTAACAACACGGTTTCTAGGAATCTAAACTAAGTTTCATGCTACATGAGTGCTTATAAGTGTCTCAATGAGCTTTGTACTAGTTTGACGAACTTATGAAACATCTAACAACACGGTTTCTAGGACTCTAAACCAAGTTTCTTTCAACATGAGTTCTTATAAGTGTCTCAATGAACTTTGTACAAGTTTGACGAACTAATGAAACATCTAACAACGCGTTTCTAGGACTCTAAACCAAGTTTCATGCAACATGAGTGCTTATAAGTTTCTCAATCAGCTTTGTACAAGTTTGACGAACTTATGAAACGTCTAACAATGTGGTTGCTAGGACTCTAAACCAATTTTTACGTAACATGAGTGCTTATAAGTGTCTCAATGACCTTTGTACAAGTTTGACGAACTTATGAAACATCTAACATCGCGTTTCTAGGACTCTAAACAAAGTTTCATGCAACATGAGTGCTTATAAGTGTCTCAATGAGTTTTGTACAAGTTTGACGAACTTATGAAACATCTAACAACGCGGTTTCTAAGACTCTAAACGAAGTGTCATGCAACATGACTGCTTATAAGTGTCTCAATGAGCTTTGTACTAGTTTGAAGAACTTATGAAACATCTTACAACGCGGTTTCTAGGACTCTAAACCAAGTTTCATGCAACATGAGTGCTTATAAGTGTCTCAATGACCTTTGTACAAGTTCGACAAACTTATGAAACATCTAACAACGCGATTTCTAGGACTCTAAACTAAGTGTCATGCAACATGAGTGCTTATAAGTGTCTCAATGAGCTTTGTACTAGTTTGACGAACTTATGAAACATCGAACAACGCGTTTCTAGGACTCTAAACCAAGTTTCATACAACATGAATGCTTATAATTGTCTCAATGAGCTTTGTACTAGTTTGACAAACTTATGAAACATCTAACAACGCGGTTTCTAGGACTCTAAACCAAGTTTCTTTCAACATGAGTTCTTATAAGTGTCTCAATGAGCTTTGTACAAGTTTGACAAATTAATGAAACATCTAACTGCGCGTTTTTAGGACTCTAAACCAAGTTTCATGCAACATGAGTGCTTATAAGTTTCTCAATCAACTTTGTACAAGTTTGACGAATATATGAAACGTCTAACAATCTGGTTGCTAGGACTGTAAACCAAGTTTAATGCAACATGAGTGCTTATAAGTGTCTCAATGAGCTTTGTACTAGTTCGACGAACTGATGAAACATCTAACAACGCGGTTTCTAGGATTCTAAACCAAGTTTCATGCAACATGAGTGCTTATAAGTGTCTCAATGAGCTTTGTACAAGATCAACGAACTTATGAAACATCTAACAACTCGTTTCTAGGACTCTAAACCAAGTTTCATGCAACATGAGTGCTTATAAGTGTCTCAATGAGCTTTGTACAAGTTTGACGAACTTATGAAACATCTAACAAAGCGGTTTCTAAGACTCTAAACGAAGTGTCATGCAACATGAGTGCTTATAAGTGTCTCAATGAGCTTTGTACTAGTTCAACGAACTTATGAAACATCTAACAACACGGTTTCTAGGACTCTAAACTAAGTTTCATGGAACATGAGTGCTTATAAGTGTCTCAATGAGCTTTGTACAAGTTTGACGAACTTATGAAACATCTAACAACGCGGTTTCTAGGACTCTGAACGAAGTTACATGCAACATGAGTGCTTATAAGTGTCTCAATGAGCTTTGTACTAGTTTTACGAACTTATGAAACATCTTACAACGCGGTTTCTAGTACTCTAAACCAAGTTTCATGCAACATGAGTGCTTATAAGTGTCTCAATGAGCTTTGTACAAATTTGACGAACTTATGAAACGTCTAACAATGTGGTTGCTAGGACTCTAAACCAAGTTTTATGCAACATGAGTGCTTATAAGTGTTTCAATGAGCTTTGTACAAGTTTGACGAACTTATGAAACATCTAACAACTCGTTTCTAGGACTCTAAACCAAGTTTCATGGAACATGAGTGCTTATAAGTGTCTCAATGAGCTTTGTACAAGTTTGACGAACTTATGAAACATCTAACAAAGCGGTTTCTAAGACTCTAAACGAAGTGTCATGCAACATGAGTGCTTATAAGTGTCTCAATGAGCTTTGTACTAGTTTGACGAACTTATGAAACAACTAACAACTCGTTTCTAGGACTCTAAACCAAGTTTCATGCAACATGAGTGCTTATAAGTGTCTCAATGAGCTTTGTACAAGTTTGACGAACTTAAGAAACATCTAACAACTCGTTTCTAGGACTCTAAACCAAGTTTCATGCAACATGAGTGCTTATAAGTGTCTCAATGAGCTTTGTACTAGTTCGACGAACTTATGAAACATCTAACAACGCGGTTTCTAGGACTCTAAACCAAGTTTCATGCAACATGAGTGCTTATAAGTGTCTCAATGAGCTTTGTACAAGTTCAACGAACTTATGAAACATCTAACAACGCGGTTTCTAGGACTCTAAACTAAGTTTCATGGAACATGAGTGCTTATAAGTGTCTCAATGAGCTTTGTACAAGTTTGACGAACTTATGAAACATCTAACAACGCGGTTTCTAGGACTCTAAACGAAGTTACATGCAACATGAGTGCTTATAAGTGTCTCAATGAGCTTTGTACTAGTTTTACGAACTTATGAAACATCTTACAACGCGGTTTCTAGTACTCTAAACCAAGTTTCATGCAACATGAGTGCTTATAAGTGTCTCAATGAGCTTTGTACAAATTTGACGAACTTATGAAACGTCTAACAATGTGGTTGCTAGGACTCTAAACTAAGTTTTATGCAACATGAGTGCTTATAAGTGTTTCAATGAGCTTTGTACAAGTTTGACGAACTTATGAAACATCTAACAACGCGTTTCTAGGACTCTAAACCAAGTTTTATGCAACATGAGTGCTTATAAGTGTCTCAATTGTTAAAAAGAGACCAAGGCTTTGCCCGGACACACTTGTTCACCAAGGCAAAGACCTAGCTTGTGATCAAAGGCAAGATACAAGCTCTCTTTAGTTACCGTTGGGATGTTACCGTTGGAGTTACAAGGAAGACCAAAGAAGGATCTAGAAGGGAAGATGCGCTTTCAAAAGAGCCGTTAGAGAGCGTGTAGCTCACTCGGCCGTACAAGTCACGGGTCGCCTTAAGGAGGCGCGGCTAAACGGGTGAAAGCGACGTGTGCGCGTTGAACCAAGCTAGATGTGGACAGTTTTGGCATCTTCACATGATTCTATTTTGATCCTATTCCTTGTATATGTAATCGCTTGTAACAAACACAAAAATTAATCTCACATAATCTTTTCCGATTAAACTCTCTCTCTATTCTCTCTCTCTCTCTTGTTCTTGATGTTCTTCATGGAACTCAAGAACACAAATCTCTAAACTCATATAATCTTCTTAAAACTAACATGGTATCAGAGCAACCTTGCTCTGGAACCTAATCTGCTTCCGCTAAATCTATTCTCGGTACTCTCGACAAATCTCGATACGGTTACTGTGCACTCTCGATACGGTTACTTGTAGACTCTCGACAAGCCTCGACAAACTCTCAAACCTCGACAAACTCTCGACAAACTCTCGACAAGGTTTTCTCGACAAAGTTTTCTCGGCAAGAGTCTTGTTTTCCCGGCCACTTTTCTCGACTACTCTCGACAAGATCCTTCCTCGACACCGAGCATCCTCGACTCTCGGTAACGATTTCTCGGCTTCTTCGGTTCAAATTTCTAGATCTCGATTTCTAGATCCGAAATCTCAAAAACCAAAACTCAACCATGGAAGACAAAGAATCCAAGAGGGCACTTTGTCCGGTTACTCTCAAAGGCATCAACTACCTTCTATGGGCAAGAACCATGAAGATAGCCCTTTGTGGCCGTGGCTATTGGAACCATATCCTCACTCGGCAAGACGCCCCCATTGAGTTCAACAACGAACTCACAAACGACGATGAGAAGTGGTTCCAACTAGACCAAAAGGTACTTGGAATTATCCAAGGATCCCTTGAGCCGTCCATCTTGGAGGCTTACTCCTATTGCGAAAACGCCAAGGAGCTATGGGACACTCTCCAAACCGTCTACGGCAATATCTCAAACCTTAGCCGAGTTTATGAAGTCAAGAAGGCCATTAGCGACCTAAACCAAGAAGACACCGAGTTCACTAAACACTTTGGGAAGTTTAGGTCACTTTGGGCAGAGTTAGAAATGCTTCGCCCAAGCACCGTGGATCCTAAGGTGTTAAACGAACGAAGAGAGCAAGACAAAGTCTTTGGCTTGCTTCTCACCCTCAACGGCAGCTACAAGGAGATCACCAAACATCTTCTCCGAGCCGATACTCTACCAAATCTTGAAGAAGTGTGTGCGCAACTCCAAAGGGAGCAAGGCTCCATTGAACTATTTGATGGCAAGAAAGAGTTAGTGACCGCAAACAAGGTGGCGTTTAAACCTTCTTCCAAGACATATGAAGAAAAGGAGAGCCTTGACATGTGAGCATTGCAAGAAGAAAGGCCACAACAAGGAGAAGTGTTGGATCCTACACCCCTAGTCTCAAGCCGGCCAAGTTCAAGACGCCAAAGGCCAATTACTCTCACGATGACTCGGCTAGCATACCAAGTACAAGCGGACCAAGCCATGGCAAGGAAGAGGAGTCTTCGGCCATTGTCCCATACATGGACGAGTTCGTGAGGAAGTCGGACCTTGACGCACTCATCAAAGCCCTTAAGGGCTCCGGTATTTCACCCCTATTACTCTCTTAGTGCTCAAAACATAGACATTAAACCATATAAGCCTATTATTGTTGATTCGGGTGCTTCTCATCATATGATTAGTAACTTGGATTTAATTAGTAATGTTAAACCGGCTTTAGGTAATGTCATTATTGCAAATGGGAGTGAAATTCCTATAGAAGGGTTAGGAAATCTTAAGTTGTTTGATAGTGATTCTCAAGCTCTTTACATGCCTAGTTTCACTTCCAATCTTATATCCGTTAAACGCATTGCTTGTGATTTGAATTGCAAGGTTATTTTCAGTCCTAATGATGTGATTTTTCAGGATATTAAGAGTGAGAAGGTCATTGGAAAAGGGGTCACAAGAGGGGACCTCTATGTTCTTGAAGAATTTGATTTCAAAAACTCTATCTCTACTTCTACTTCTCTTTGTCATGCTTTTAAATCGGTTATAGCCGAAGTTAACAATGTTATTTGGCATTTTTAGACTTGGTCATCCTCATTTGAATGCTTTAAAAACTATTTTCCCTAATGTTGTTTTTGATCATCAAACTTGTGAGGCTTGCATTTTAGGCAAACATTGTAGAACCGTATTTTCAAAATCCAAAATGTGTTACAAACCTTTTGAATTGATTCATTCGGACGTTTGGTCCTCCCCTTGCAAATCTAGGGATAATCAAGCTTATTTTGTCACATTTATAGATGAAAGCTCTAAATACACTTGGGTTACACTTTTACAAACTAAAGATAGGGTATTAGAGGCTTTTAAAAACTTTCAAAACTATGTGACTAACCATTACAATGCTAAGATTAAAACCTTTAGGTCGGATAATGGGGGGAGTACACAAGCCGAGCATTCAAAGAACACATAGCCAACCATGGGATTCTTCACCAAACCACATGTCCATATACACCGCAACAAAACGGTGTGGCCGAGAGGAAGAATAGGCATCTCATGGAGGTCACACGGTCAATGATGTTCCACATGAACATCCCAAAACGGTTTTGGTCGGATGGTGTTTTAACCGCGTGTTATCTCATCAACCGAACCCCTACTCAAATCTTAAACAACCAATCTCCCTTTCAAGTTTTGAATAAAAGTAAGCCTATTCTTAACCATCTAAGAGTTTTTGGTTGTGTGTGTTTTGTTTTTGTGCCTAGTGAACAAAGGAACAAACTTGAAGCAAAGAGCATCAAGGCCATGTTCATAGGCTACTCCAACACACAAAAAGGATACAAATGTTATGTACCCGAGACAAGAAGGGTCATAGTCTCAAGAGACGTCAAGTTCCTTGAAGGCAAAAGCTTCTATGAAGACAAGAATTGGGATAGTGTGAAGGACTTACCCGAGAAAGTCACGGATAGAGCCACAAGCCTAAGGAACCTAATGAAGAATCTTGGCATGAACTTTGAAGAAGAGCCAAGCCAAGACATACCAAATCAACAACCCACTCCTCTTGATCATGAGGGGAGAACATAAATGAGCAAACCAACTCCGAACCTCAAGAGTCTAATGAGTCCGGGGAGAATCAAATGCTCACCAACAAACTACACCACAAGAAGACCAAGGACATGCTCAAGATGATCATGATCAAGAAGTGGGTCAAGGAGGAAGTGTACCACCGGAGCCGACTAGTATTCAAACGGAGCCGACTCTAAGGAGAAGCACTAGGGTAAAGAAGCATCCATCTAATTGGGTAAACACAAGGGTCTACTACAATAGCAAGGCGGTGGTCCATCCTACTCAAGCAACATGTTCTCTTGCTAGAATTCCCAAGGAACACCGAGCCTTCCTTACCGCCATGGATCAACATGTGATACCAAGGACATATGAAGAAGCAATGAAGGAAGAAGTGTGGATCAATGCGGTTAGAGCCGAGAACAAGGCAATGGAAGACAATGAAACCTTCTATGAAACTGATCTTCCCAAGGGCAAGAAGACCGTGAGCTCTAGATACGTGTTCACCATCAAGTACCTAAGTAATGGGGATATTGAAAGGTACAAGGCAAGACTTGTGGCAAGAGGCTTCACCCAAACCTATGGAGAGGATTACTTGGATACCTTTGCACGGTTGCCAAACTTCACACGGTTAGGGTCATTCTATCCTTGGCTACTAATTTGTCTTGGGATCTCTTTCAAATGGATGTGAAGAACGCCTTTCTACAAGGAGAACTTGAGGAAGAGGTATACATGACTCCACCGCCCGGAGTAGAGATTACCCCGGAAGGTCCTAAGATTAAGAAAGGCTATTTATGGTCTCAAGCAATCACCAAGAGCTTGGTACCACAAGCTTAGCTCAACATTGATGGCAAGAGGATTCAAGAGATCACAAGCCGAGCACACACTCTTCACACTACAAAACCAAGAAGGTATAGTAGTAGTACTTGTATACGTAGATGACATCATCATCTCCGGAAACAACAAGGGAGGTATTCTAGAAACCAAGTCTTTTCTTAAGTCTAAATTTGATATCAAAGATCTCGGTTTGCTTAAGTACTTCCTTGGGATTGAAGTTTGTAGATCAAAGGAAGGTCTATTTCTCTCCCAAAGGAAGTACACCCATGATGTTTTAAGTGTTGTCAATATGGCAGGTACCAAGGTGGCCAAGACACCCCTTGAAGACGGCTACAAGACCATTCAAGAGGGTAGTGAAGACGATCAACCATACAAAGACCCGATGCTATATAGACGGCTAGTGGGAAAGCTCATCTACCTTACCATCACTAGACCGGATCTATGCTTTGCCGTGAATCAAGTCTCTCAACATATGCAAAGACCGAAGCAACATCATTGGAACATGATCATGAGGATCTTGGGATACCTTAAGGGAACTTCAAGCTTGGGTATATGGATGGGTTGCAACAAAAGCACGGAGGTAGTTGGGTATTGTGACGCGGACTATGCCGGAAACCTAGAGGACAGGCGGTCAACCACGGGTATTGTACTTTCATTGGAGGCAACCTTGTCACATGGAAGACAAAGAAGCAAAAGATAGTGTCTTGCTCAACCGCCGAAGCCGAGTATAGAGCCATGAGGAAACTAACTCAAGAACTCATGTGGCTGAAGAACTTGCTAGGGGATTTGAGTTTCAAGATTGAAGCACCAATGACCATGCATTGTGATAACCAAGCGGCCATCCACATAGCAACCAACTCGGTCTTCCATGAACGGACCAAGCACATAGAGGTGGATTGTCACAAGGTTAGGGAGCAAATGGTCAAAGGAACCATCTTACCGTGCTACACGAAAAGTGAAGACCAACTTGCGGACATCTTCACCAAATCAGCAAGCTTGAAGGTTTGTGAGTCCATCCTACCAAGACTAGGACTCACACGGGCTACCAAAGCCTAAGTCTCCAACCGCATAAGCTTGCACTCTTTTCCCTTAGGTGAGTTTTATCCCAAGTGGTTTTCTTACCAAGGTTTTAACGAGGCAAGGTTATGCGGGTTCCAAGCTTAGCCATTGCATTAGGCTAAGCTTGCGGGGGAGTGTTAAAAAGAGACCAAGGCTTTGCCCGGACACACTTGTTCACCAAGGCAAAGACCTAGCTTGTGATCAAAGGCAAGATACAAGCTCTCTTTAGTTACCGTTGGGATGTTACCGTTGGAGTTACAAGGAAGACCAAAGAAGGATCTAGAAGGGAAGATGCGCTTTCAAAAGAGCCGTTAGAGAGCGTGTAGCTCACTCGGCCGTACAAGTCACGGGTCGCCTTAAGGAGGCGCGGCTAAACGGGTGAAAGCGACGTGTGCGCGTTGAACCAAGCTAGATGTGGACAGTTTTGGCATCTTCACATGATTCTATTTTGATCCTATTCCTTGTATATGTAATCGCTTGTAACAAACACAAAAATTAATCTCACATAATCTTTTCCGATTAAACTCTCTCTCTATTCTCTCTCTCTCTCTTGTTCTTGATGTTCTTCATGGAACTCAAGAACACAAATCTCTAAACTCATATAATCTTCTTAAAACTAACATCAATGAGCTTTGTACAAGTTTGACGAACTTATGAAACATCTAACAACGCGGTTTCTAAGACTCTAAACGAAGTGTCATGCAACATGAGTGCTTATAAGTGTCTCAATGAGCTTTGTACTAGTTTGACGAACTTATGAAACATCTTACAACGTGGTTTCTAGAACTCTAAACCAAGTTTCAGGCAACATGAGTTCTTATAAGTATCTCAATGAGCTTTGTACAAGTTTTACGAAATTATGAAACATCTAACAACGTGGTTTCTAGAACTCTAAACCAAGTTTCAGGCAACATGAGTTCTTATAAGTATCTCAATGAGCTTTGTACAAGTTTTACGAACTTATGAAACATCTAACAACGCGGTTTCTAGGAATCTAAACTAAGTTTCATCCTACATGAGTGCTTATAAGTGTCTCAATGAGCTTTGTACTAGTTTGACGAACTTATGAAACATCTAACAACACGGTTTCTAGGACTCTAAACCAAGTTTCTTTCAACATGAGTTCTTATAAGTGTCTCAATGAACTTTGTACAAGTTTGACGAACTAATGAAACATCTAACAACGCGTTTTAAGGACTCTAAACCAAGTTTCATGCAACATGAGTGCTTATAAGTGTCTCAATGACCTTTGTACAAGTTCGACAAACTTATGAAACATCTAACAACGCGATTTCTAGGACTCTAAACTAAGTTTCATGCAACATGAGTGCTTATAAGTGTCTCAATGAGCTTTGTACTAGTTTGACGAACTTATGAAACATCGAACAACGCGTTTCTAGGACTCTAAACCAAGTTTCATACAACATGAATGCTTATAATTGTCTCAATGAGCTTTGTACTAGTTTGACAAACTTATGAAACATCTAACAACGCGGTTTCTAGGACTCTAAACCAAGTTTCTTTCAACATGAGTTCTTATAAGTGTCTCAATGAGCTTTGTACAAGTTTGACAAACTAATGAAACATCTAACTGTGCGTTTTTAGGACTCTAAACCAAGTTTCATGCAACATGAGTGCTTATAAGTTTCTCAATCAACTTTGTACAAGTTTGACGAATATATGAAACGTCTAACAATCTGGTTGCTAGGACTGTAAACCAAGTTTAATGCAACATGAGTGCTTATAAGTGTCTCAATGAGCTTTGTACTAGTTCGACGAACTGATGAAACATCTAACAACGCGGTTTCTAGGATTCTAAACCAAGTTTCATGCAACATGAGTGCTTATAAGTGTCTCAATGAGCTTTGTACAAGTTCAACGAACTTATGAAACATCTAACAACTCGTTTCTAGGACTCTAAACCAAGTTTCATGCAACATGAGTGCTTATAAGTGTCTCAATGAGCTTTGTACAAGTTTGACGAACTTATGAAACATCTAACAAAGCGGTTTCTAAGACTCTAAACGAAGTGTCATGCAACATGAGTGCTTATAAGTGTCTCAATGAGCTTTGTACTAGTTCAACGAACTTATGAAACATCTAACAACGCGGTTTCTAGGACTCTAAACTAAGTTTCATGGAACATGAGTGCTTATAAGTGTCTCAATGAGCTTTGTACAAGTTTGACGAACTTATGAAACATCTAACAACGCGGTTTCTAGGACTCTGAACGAAGTTACATGCAACATGAGTGCTTATAAGTGTCTTAATGAGCTTTGTACTAGTTTTACGAACTTATGAAACATCTTACAACGCGGTTTCTAGTACTCTAAACCAAGTTTCATGCAACATGAGTGCTTATAAGTGTCTCAATGAGCTTTGTACAAATTTGACGAACTTATGAAACGTCTAACAATGTGGTTGCTAGGACTCTAAACCAAGTTTTATGCAACATGAGTGCTTATAAGTGTTTCAATGAGCTTTGTACAAGTTTGACGAACTTATGAAACATCTAACAACTCGTTTCTAGGACTTTAAACTAAGTTTCATGGAACATGAGTGCTTATAAGTGTCTCAATGAGCTTTGTACAAGTTTGACGAACTTATGAAACATCTAACAAAGCGGTTTCTAAGACTCTAAACGAAGTGTCATGCAACATGAGTGCTTATAAGTGTCTCAATGAGCTTTGTACTAGTTTGACGAACTTATGAAACATCTAACAACTCGTTTCTAGGACTCTAAACCAAGTTTCATGCAACATGAGTGCTTATAAGTGTCTCAATGAGCTTTGTACAAGTTTGACGAACTTAAGAAACATCTAACAACTCGTTTCTAGGACTCTAAACCAAGTTTCATGCAACATGAGTGCTTATAAGTGTCTCAATGAGCTTTGTACTAGTTCGACGAACTTATGAAACATCTAACAACGCGGTTTCTAGGACTCTAAACCAAGTTTCATGCAACATGAGTGCTTATAAGTGTCTCAATGAGCTTTGTACAAGTTCAACGAACTTATGAAACATCTAACAACGCGGTTTCTAGGACTCTAAACTAAATTTCATGGAACATGAGTGCTTATAAGTGTCTCAATGAGCTTTGTACAAGTTTGACGAACTTATGAAACATCTAACAACGCGGTTTCTAGGACTCTAAACGAAGTTACATGCAACATGAGTGCTTATAAGTGTCTCAATGAGCTTTGTACTAGTTTTACGAACTTATGAAACATCTTACAACGCGGTTTCTAGTACTCTAAACCAAGTTTCATGCAACATGAGTGCTTATAAGTGTCTCAATGAGCTTTGTACAAATTTGACGAACTTATGAAACGTCTAACAATGTGGTTGCTAGGACTCTAAACTAAGTTTTATGCAACATGAGTGCTTATAAGTGTTTCAATGAGCTTTGTACAAGTTTGACGAACTTATGAAACATCTAACAACGCGTTTCTATTACTCTAAACCAAGTTTTATGCAACATGAGTGCTTATTGTTAGTTTTAAGAAGATTAAGATGAGTTTAGAGATTTGTGTTCTTGAGTTCCATGAAGAACATCAAGAACAAGAGAGAGAGAGAATAGAGAGAGAGTTTAATCGGAAAAAAGATTATATGAGATTAGATTAGATTAGATTATTTTTGTGTCGTTACAACATAGGATAAATATATAAGGAATAGCATCTAAAATAGCATCATGTGAAGATGCCAAAACCGTCCACATCTTCCTCGGTTCAATGCGCCAAACGTCGCTTTCTCCTCGGTTAGACGCGCATCCTTAGAGCCACCCGTGACTTGTACGGACGGCGTGAACTCCACACGCCCAACGGCTCTTTGGTGTAACGGTAACTTGGTTTCTAGATCCTTCCTTTGTTTCTCTTGTCCTCTTGTAACGGTAACAAAAGAGATAGCTTGGGTCCTTTGCCTTTGACCACAAGCTAGGTCTTTGCCTTGGTGAACGAGTGTGTCCGGGCAAAGCCTTGGTCTCTTTTCAACACTCCCCCGCAAGCTTAGCCTAATGCAATGGCTAAGCTTGGAACCCGCATAACCTTGCCTCGTTAAAACCTTGGTGAGAAAACCACTTGGGATAAAACTCACCTAAGGGAAAAGAGTGCAAGCTTATGCGGTTGGAGACTTAGGCTTTGGTAGCCCGTGTGAGTCCTAGTCTTGGTAGGATGGACTCACAAACCTTCAAGCTTGCTGATTTGGTGAAGATGTCCGCGAGTTGATCTTCACTTTTGGTGTAGCAAGGTAAGATGGTCCCTTTGACCATTTGCTCTCTAACCTTGTGACAATCCACCTCTATGTGCTTGGTCCGTTCATGGAAGACCGAGTTGGTTGCTATGTGGATGGCCGCTTGGTTGTCACAATGCATAGTCATTGGTGCTTCAATCTTGAAACCCAAATCCCCTAGCAAGTTCTTTAGCCACATGAGTTCTTGAGTTAGCTTCCTCATGGCTCTATACTCGGCTTCGGCGGTTGAGCAAGACACTATCTTTTGCTTCTTTGTCTTCCATGTGACAAGGTTGCCTCCAATGAAGGTGCAATACCCGGTGGTTGACCGCCTGTCTTCTAGGTTCCCGGCATAGTCCGCGTCACAATACCCAACAACCTCCGTGCTTTTGTTGCAACCCATCCATATACCCAAGCTTGAAGTTCCCTTAAGGTATCCCAAGATCCTCATGATCATGTTCCAATGATGTTGCTTCGGTCTTTGCATATGTTGGGAGACTTGATTCACGGCAAAGCATAGATCCGGCCTAGTGATGGTAAGGTAGATGAGCTTTCCCACTAGCCGTCTATATATAGCATCGGATCTTTGTATGGTTGATCGTCTTCACTACCCTCTTGAATGGTCTTGTAGCCGTCTTCAAGGGGTGTCTTGGCCACCTTGGTACCTGCCATATTGACAACACTTAAAACATCATGGGTGTACTTCCTTTGGGAGAGAGAAATAGACCTTCCTTTGATCTACAAACTTCAATCCCAAGGAAGTACTTAAGCAAACCGAGATCTTTGATATCAAATTTAGACTTAAGAAAAGACTTGGTTTCTAGAATACCTCCTTGTTGTTTCCCGGAGATGATGATGTCATCTACGTATACAAGTACTACTACTATACCTTCTTGGTTTTGTAGTGTGAAGAGTGTGTGCTCGGCTTGTGATCTCTTGAATCCTCTTGCCATCAATGTTGAGCTAAGCTTGTGGTACCAAGCTCTTGGTGATTGCTTGAGACCGTAGATAGCCTTTCTTAATCTTAAGACTTTCCCGGGGTAATTCTACTACTCGGGTGGTGGAGTCATGTATACCTCTTCCTCAAGCTCTCCTTGTAGGAAGGCGTTCTTCACATCCATTTGAAAGAGATCCCAAGACAAGTTAGTAGCCAAGGATAGAATAACCCTAACCGTGTGAAGTTTGGCAACCCGGTGCAAAGGTATCCAAGTAATCCTCTCCATAGGTTTGGGTGAAGCCTCTTGCCACAAGTCTTGCCTTGTACCTTTCAATATCCCCATTGCTTAGGTACTTGATGGTGAACACGTATCTAGAGCTCACAGTCTTCTTGCCCTTGGGAAGATCAGTTTCATAGAAGGTTTCATTGTCTTCCATTGCCTTGTTCTCGGCTCTAACCGCATTGATCCACACTTCTTCCTTCATTGCTTCTTCATATGTCCTTGGTATCACATGTTGATCCATGGCGGTAAGGAAGGCTCGGTGTTCCTTGGGAATTCTAGCAAGAGAGCATGTTGCTTGAGTAGGATGGGCCACCGCCTTGCTATTGTAGTAGACCCTTGTGTTTACCCAATTAGATGGATGCTTCTTTACCCTAGTGCTTCTCCTTAGAGTCGGCTCCGTTTGAATACTAGTCGGCTCCGGTACACTTCCTCCTTGACCCACTTCTTGATCATGATCATCTTGAGCATGTCCTTGGTCTTCTTGTGGTGTAGTTTGTTGGTGAGCATTTGATTCTCCCCGGACTCATTAGACTCTTGAGGTTCGGAGTTGGCTTGCTCATTTATGTTCTCCCCCTCATGATCAAGAGGAGTGGGTTGTTGATTTGGTATGTCTTGGCTTGGCTCTTCTTCAAAGTTCATGCCAAGATTCTTCATTAGGTTCCTTAGGCTTGTGGCTCTATCCGTGACTTTCTCGGGTAAGTCCTTCACACTATCCCAATTCTTGTCTTCATAGAAGCTTTTGCCTTCAAGGAACTTGACGTCTCTTGAGACTATGACCCTTCTTGTCTCGGGTACATAACATTTGTATCCTTTTTGTGTGTTGGAGTAGCCTATGAACATGGCCTTGATGCTCTTTGCTTCAAGTTTGTTCCTTTGTTCACTAGGCACAAAAACAAAACACACACAACCAAAAACTCTTAGATGGTTAAGAATAGGCTTACTTTTATTCAAAACTTGAAAGGGAGATTGGTTGTTTAAGATTTGAGTAGGGGTTCGGTTGATGAGATAACACGCGGTTAAAACACCATCCGACCAAAACCGTTTTGGGATGTTCATGTGGAACATCATTGACCGTGTGACCTCCATGAGATGCCTATTCTTCCTCTCGGCCACACCGTTTTGTTGCGGTGTATATGGACATGTGGTTTGGTGAAGAATCCCATGGTTGGCTATGTGTTCTTTGAATGCTCGGCTTGTGTACTCCCCCCCATTATCCGACCTAAAGGTTTTAATCTTAGCGTTGTAATGGTTAGTCACATAGTTTTGAAAGTTTTTAAAAGCCTCTAATACCCTATCTTTAGTTTGTAAAAGTGTAACCCAAGTGTATTTAGAGCTTTCATCTATAAATGTGACAAAATAAGCTTGATTATCCCTAGATTTGCAAGGGGAGGACCAAACGTCCGAATGAATCAATTCAAAAGGTTTGTAACACATTTTGGATTTTGAAAATACGGTTCTACAATGTTTGCCTAAAATGCAAGCCTCACAAGTTTGATGATCAAAAACAACATTAGGGAAAATAGTTTTTAAAGCATTCAAATGAGGATGACCAAGTCTAAAATGCCAAATAACATTGTTAACTTCGGCTATAACCGATTTAAAAGCATGACAAAGAGAAGTAGAAGTAGAGATAGAGTTTTTGAAATCAAATTCTTCAAGAACATAGAGGTCCCCTCTTGTGACCCCTTTTCCAATGACCTTCTCACTCTTAATATCCTGAAAAATCACATCATTAGGACTGAAAATAACCTTGCAATTCAAATCACAAGCAATGCGTTTAACGGATATAAGATTGGAAGTGAAACTAGGCATGTAAAGAGCTTGAGAATCACTATCAAACAACTTAAGATTTCCTAACCCTTCTATAGGAATTTCACTCCCATTTGCAATAATGACATTACCTAAAGCCGGTTTAACATTACTAATTAAATCCAAGTTGCTAATCATATGATGAGAAGCACCCGAATCAACAATAATAGGCTTATATGGTTTAATGTCTATGTTTTGAGCACTAAGAGAGTAATAGGGTGAAATACCGGAGCCCTTAAGGGCTTTGATGAGTGCGTCAAGGTCCGACTTCCTCACGAACTCGTCCATGTATGGGACAATGGCCGAAGACTCCTCTTCCTTGCCATGGTTTGGTCCGCTTGTACTTGGTATGCTAGCCGAGTCATCGTGAGAGTAATTGGCCTTGGCGTCCTTGAACTTGGCCGGCTTGAGACTAGGGTGTAGGATCCAACACTTCTCCTTGTTGTGGCCTTTCTTCTTGCAATGCTCACATGTCAAGGCTCTCCTTTCTTCATATGTCTTGGAAGACGGTTTAAACGCCACCTTGTTTGCGGTCACAAGTTCCTTCTTGCCATCAAAGAGCTCGATGGAACCTTGTTCTCTTTGGAGTTGTGCACACACTTCTTCAAGGTTTGGTAGAGTATCGGCTCGGAGAAGATGCTTGGTGATCTCCTTGTAGCTGCCGTTGAGGGTAAGAAGCAAGCCAAAGACTTTGTCTTGCTCTCTTCGTTCGTTTAACACTTTAGGATCCACGGTGCTTGGGCGAAGCATTTCTAACTCTGCCCAAAGTGACCTAAACTTCCCAAAGTGTTTAGTGAACTCGGTGTCTTCTTGGTTTAGGTCACTAATGGCCTTCTTGACTTCATAAACTCGGCTAAGGTTTGAGATGTTGCCGTAGACGGTTTGGAGAGTGTCCCATAGGTCCTTGGCGTTTTCGCAATAGGAGTAAGCCTCCAAGATGGACGGCTCAAGGGATCCTTGGATGATCCCAAGTACCTTTTGGTCTAGTTGGAACCACTTCTCATCGTCGGTTGTGAGTTCGTTGTTGAACTCAATAGGAGCGTCTTGCCGAGTGAGTATATGGTTCCAATAGCCGCGGCCACAAAGGGCTATCTTCATGGTTCTTGCCCATAGAAGGTAGTTGATGCCTTTGAGAGTAACCGGACAAAGTGCCTTCTTGGATTCTTTGTCTTCCATGGTTGTGTTGAATGAGGTTTGAAATAACTCGTTTTTGAAATTTCAGATCTAGAAATTTGAACCGAGAAATTTGAAACCCGAGAGTATCGAGAATGGTCGGTGTCGGGACTTGTCGGTATCGAGACTTGTCGGTATCGAGACTAGATCTTGTCGAGAGTAGTCGAGAAAAGTGGCCGGGAAAACAGGACTCTTGCGAGAAAACTTTGTCGAGAAAACCTTGTCGAGAGTTTGTCGAGAGTTTGTCGAGGTTTGAGAGTTTGTCGAGGCTTGTCGAGAGTCTACAGTAACCGTATCGAGAGTGCACGAGTAACCGTATCGAGGTTTGTCGAGAGTACCGAGAATCGTCGGTACCGAGAATAGCCCGAGAGTAACCGAGAGTAGATTTAGCGGAAGCGATTAGGTTCCGAGCAAGGTTGCTCGATACCATGTTAGTTTTAAGAAGATTAAGATGAGTTTAGAGATTTGTGTTCTTGAGTTCCATGAAGAACATCAAGAACAAGAGAGAGAGAGAGAATAGAGAGAGTTTAATCGGAAAAGATTATATGAGATTAGATTAGATTAGATTATTTTTTGTGTCGTTACAACATAGGATAAATATATAAGGAATAGCATCTAAAATAGCATCATGTGAAGATGCCAAAACCGTCCACATCTTCCTCGGTTCAATGCGCCAAACGTCGCTTTCTCCTCGGTTAGACGCGCATCCTTAGAGCCACCTGTGACTTGTACGGACGGCGTGAACTCCACACGCCCAACGGCTCTTTGGTGTAACGGTAACTTGGTTTCTAGATCCTTCCTTTGTTTCTCTTGTCCTCTTGTAACGGTAACAAAAGAGATAGCTTGGGTCCTTTGCCTTTGACCACAAGCTAGGTCTTTGCCTTGGTGAACGAGTGTGTCCGGGCAAAGCCTTGGTCTCTTTTCAACACTTATAAGTGTCTCAATGAGCTTTGTACAAGTTTGACGAACTTATGAAACATCTAACAACGCGGTTTCTAAGACTCTAAACGAAGTGTCATGCAACATGAGTGCTTATAAGTGTCTCAATGAGCTTTGTACTAGTTTGACGAACTTATGAAACATCTTACAACGTGGTTTCTAGAACTCTAAACCAAGTTTCAGGCAACATGAGTTCTTATAAGTATCTCAATGAGCTTTGTACAAGTTTTACGAAGTTATGAAACATCTAACAACGTGGTTTCTAGAACTCTAAACCAAGTTTCAGGCAACATGAGTTCTTATAAGTATCTCAATGAGCTTTGTACAAGTTTTACGAACTTATGAAACATCTAACAACGCGGTTTCTAGGAATCTAAACTAAGTTTCATCCTACATGAGTGCTTATAAGTGTCTCAATGAGCTTTGTACTAGTTTGACGAACTTATGAAACATCTAACAACACGGTTTCTAGGACTCTAAACCAAGTTTCTTTCAACATGAGTTCTTATAAGTGTCTCAATGAACTTTCTACAAGTTTGACGAACTAATGAAACATCTAACAACGCGTTTTAAGGACTCTAAACCAAGTTTCATGCAACATGAGTGCTTATAAGTTTCTCAATCAGCTTTGTACAAGTTTGACGAATTTATGAAACATCTAACAATGTGGTTGCTAGGACTCTAAACCAAGTTTAATGCAACATGAGTGCTTATAAGTGTCTCAATGAGCTTTATACAAGTTTGACGAACTTAAGAAACATCTAACAACTCATTTCTAGGACTCTAAACCAAGTTTCATGCAACATGAGTGCTTATAAGTGTCTCAATGAGCTTTGTACTAGTTCGACGAACTTATGAAACATCTAACAACGCGGTTTCTAGGACTCTAAACCAAGTTTCATGCAACATGAGTGCTTATAAGTGTCTCAACGAGCTTTGTACAAGTTCAACGAACTTATGAAACATCTAACAACTCGTTTCTAGGACTCTAAACCAAGTTTCATGCAACATGAGTGCTTATAAGTGTCTCAATGAGCTTTGTACAAGTTTGACGAACTTATGAAACATCTAACAAAGCGGTTTCTAAGACTCTAAACGAAGTGCCATGCAACATGAGTGCTTATAAGTGTCTCAATGAGCTTTGTACTAGTTTGACGAACTTATGAAACATCTAACAACTCGTTTCTAGGACTCTAAACCAAGTTTCATGCAACATGAGTGCTTATAAGTGTCTCAATGAGCTTTGTACAAGTTTGACGAACTTAAGAAACATCTAACAACTCGTTTCTAGGACTCTAAACCAAGTTTCATGCAACATGAGTGCTTATAAGTGTCTCAATGAGCTTTGTACTAATTCGACGAACTTATGAAACATCTAACAACGCGGTTTCTAGGACTCTAAACCAAGTTTCATGCAACATGAGTGCTTATAAGTGTCTCAATGAGCTTTGTACAAGTTCAACGAACTTATGAAACATCTAACAACGCGGTTTCTAGGACTCTAAACTAAGTTTCATGGAACATGAGTGCTTATAAGTGTCTCAATGAGCTTTGTACAAGTTTGACGAACTTATGAAACATCTAACAACGCGGTTTCTAGGACTCTAAACGAAGTTACATGCAACATGAGTGCTTATAAGTGTCTCGATGAGCTTTGTACTAGTTTTACGAACTTATGAAACATCTTACAGCGCGGTTTCTAGTACTCTAAACCAAGTTTCATGCAACATGAGTGCTTATAAGTGTCTCAATGAGCTTTGTACAAATTTGACGAACTTATGAAACGTCTAACAATGTGGTTGCTAGGACTCTAAACCAAGTTTTATGCAACATGAGTGCTTATAAGTGTTTCAATGAGCTTTGTACAAGTTCAACGAACTTATGAAACATCTAACAACTCGTTTCTAGGACTGTAAACCAAGTTTCATGCAACATGAGTGCTTATAAGTGTCTCAATGAGCTTTGTACAAGTTTGACGAACTTATGAAACATCTAACAAAGCGGTTTCTAAGACTCTAAACGAAGTGCCATGCAACATGAGTGCTTATAAGTGTCTCAATGAGCTTTGTACTAGTTTGACGAACTTATGAAACATCTAACAACTCGTTTCTAGGACTCTAAACCAAGTTTCATGCAACATGAGTGCTTATAAGTGTCTCAATGAGCTTTGTACAAGTTTGACGAACTTAAGAAACATCTAACAACTCGTTTCTAGGACTCTAAACCAAGTTACATGCAACATGAGTGCTTATAAGTGTCTCAATGAGCTTTGTACTAGTTTTACGAACTTATGAAACATCTTACAACGCGGTTTCTAGTACTCTAAACCAAGTTTCATGCAACATGAGTGCTTATAAGTGTCTCAATGAGCTTTGTACAAATTTGACGAACTTATGAAACGTCTAACAATGTGGTTGCTAGGACTCTAAACCAAGTTTTAGGCAACATGAGTGCTTATAAGTGTTTCAATGAGCTTTGTACAAGTTTGACGAACTTATGAAACATCTAACAACTCGTTTCTAGGACTCTAAACCAAGTTTCATGGAACATGAGTGCTTATAAGTGTCTCAATGAGCTTTGTACAAGTTTGACGAACTTATGAAACATCTAACAAAGCGGTTTCTAAGACTCTAAACGAAGTGTCATGCAACATGAGTGCTTATAAGTGTCTCAATGAGCTTTGTACTAGTTTGACGAACTTATGAAACATCTAACAACTCGTTTCTAGGACTCTAAACCAAGTTACATGCAACATGAGTGCTTATAAGTGTCTCAATGAGCTTTGTACTAGTTTTACGAACTTATGAAACATCTTACAACGCGGTTTCTAGTACTCTAAACCAAGTTTCATGCAACATGAGTGCTTATAAGTGTCTCAATGAGCTTTGTACAAATTTGACGAACTTATGAAACGTCTAACAATGTGGTTGCTAGGACTCTAAACCAAGTTTTAGGCAACATGAGTGCTTATAAGTGTTTCAATGAGCTTTGTACAAGTTTGACGAACTTATGAAACATCTAACAACTCGTTTCTAGGACTCTAAACCAAGTTTCATGGAACATGAGTGCTTATAAGTGTCTCAATGAGCTTTGTACAAGTTTGACGAACTTATGAAACATCTAACAAAGCGGTTTCTAAGACTCTAAACGAAGTGTCATGCAACATGAGTGCTTATAAGTGTCTCAATGAGCTTTGTACTAGTTTGACGAACTTATGAAACATCTAACAACTCGTTTCTAGGACTCTAAACCAAGTTTCATGCAACATGAGTGCTTATAAGTGTCTCAATGAGCTTTGTACAAGTTTGACGAACTTAAGAAACATCTAAAAACTCGTTTCTAGGACTCTAAACCAAGTTTCATGCAACATGAGTGCTTATAAGTGTCTCAATGAGCTTTGTACTAGTTCGACGAACTTATGAAACATCTAACAACGCGGTTTCTAGGACTCTAAACCAAGTTTCATGCAACATGAGTGCTTATAAGTGTCTCAATGAGCTTTGTACAAGTTCAACGAACTTATGAAACATCTAACAACGCGGTTTCTAGGACTCTAAACTAAGTTTCATGGAACATGAGTGCTTATAAGTGTCTCAATGAGCTTTGTACAAGTTTGACGAACTTATGAAACATCTAACAACGCGGTTTCTAGGACTCTAAACGAAGTTACATGCAACATGAGTGCTTATAAGTGTCTCAATGAGCTTTGTACTAGTTTTACGAACTTATGAAACATCTTACAACGCGGTTTCTAGTACTCTAAACCAAGTTTCATGCAACATGAGTGCTTATAAGTGTCTCAATGAGCTTTGTACAAATTTGACGAACTTATGAAACGTCTAACAATGTGGTTGCTAGGACTCTAAACTAAGTTTTATGCAACATGAGTGCTTATAAGTGTTTCAATGAGCTTTGTACAAGTTTGACGAACTTATGAAACATCTAACAACGCGTTTCTAGGACTCTAAACCAAGTTTTATGCAACATGAGTGCTTATAAGTGTCTCAATGAGCTTTGTACAAGTTTGACGAACTTATGAAACATCTAACAACGCGGTTTCTAAGACTCTAAACGAAGTGTCATGCAACATGAGTGCTTATAAGTGTCTCAATGAGCTTTGTACTAGTTTGACGAACTTATGAAACATCTTACAACGTGGTTTCTAGAACTCTAAACCAAGTTTCAGGCAACATGAGTTCTTATAAGTATCTCAATGAGCTTTGTACAAGTTTTACGAACTTATGAAACATCTAACAACGTGGTTTCTAGAACTCTAAACCAAGTTTCAGGCAACATGAGTTCTTATAAGTATCTCAATGAGCTTTGTACAAGTTTTACGAACTTATGAAACATATAACAACGCGGTTTCTAGGAATCTAAACTAAGTTTCATGCTACATGAGTGCTTATAAGTGTCTCAATGAGCTTTGTACTAGTTTGACGAACTTATGAAACATCTAACAACACGGTTTCTAGGACTCTAAACCAAGTTTCTTTCAACATGAGTTCTTATAAGTGTCTCAATGAACTTTGTACAAGTTTGACGAACTAATGAAACATCTAACAACGCGTTTTAAGGACTCTAAACCAAGTTTCATGCAACATGAGTGCTTATAAGTTTCTCAATCAGCTTTGTACAAGTTTGACGAATTTATGAAACGTCTAACAATGTGGTTGCTAGGACTCTAAACCAAGTTTAATGCAACATGAGTGCTTATAAGTGTCTCAATGAGCTTTATACAAGTTTGACGAACTTAAGAAACATCTATCAACTCATTTCTAGGACTCTAAACCAATTTTCATGCAACATGAGTGCTTATAAGTGTCTCAATGAGCTTTGTACTAGTTCGACGAACTTATGAAACATCTAACAACGCGGTTTCTAGGACTCTAAACCAAGTTTCATGCAACATGAGTGCTTATAAGTGTCTCAACGAGCTTTGTACAAGTTCAACGAACTTATGAAACATCTAACAACTCGTTTCTAGGACTCTAAACCAAGTTTCATGCAACATGAGTGCTTATAAGTGTCTCAATGAGCTTTGTACAAGTTTGACGAACTTATGAAACATCTAACAAAGCGGTTTCTAAGACTCTAAACGAAGTTCCATGCAACATGAGTGCTTATAAGTGTCTCAATGAGCTTTGTACTAGTTTGACGAACTTATGAAACATCTAACAACTCGTTTCTAGGACTCTAAACCAAGTTTCATGCAACATGAGTGCTTATAAGTGTCTCAATGAGCTTTGTACAAGTTTGACGAACTTAAGAAACATCTAACAACTCGTTTCTAGGACTCTAAACCAAGTTTCATGCAACATGAGTGCTTATAAGTGTTGAGGATAAGTATCGGCCAACGGTATCGGTCACGGAGATGACCGATATGAATAACGGAACCCACATCGAGAAGATGTATCGGTCTAGAGTGACCGATACAAGGTGAAGGGAGACTTATATCGGTAAGGTGTATCGGCCACACTTGGCCGATACATTCAAACGGTAACCTCCCAACGGTCGGATCCGACTCATATCGGTGGAAGCATATCGGCCACACACATGGCCGATACACCGTACCAAATAGAGCCGTTAGAGCTCCAACGGCTATATTCTCTTCTCTCTCTCTTTATATACTTTGCATCCTTCATTGTAAACATTAAGGAAGATACTTCCTCTTATACTTATCAATAAAATCTCTCTTATTCTCTCCTTAATCCACATAATCTCTCACAAATCTACATGGTATCGGAGCGTAATAGCTCCTAAATCTCTATTCCGCAAATCTCTTTTCTGTTTTTGAGCATCACAAAGCTCAAAACTTTCGGTGCTCTTGAACTTTAAGCATCACAAAGCTTAAAATTCACACCTTTCTTATTCTCTTCTCTTAAATCTTAAAATTTACCATCTTTCTTTCAAATCTAATTCGGTTTTATCATGGAGGAGACTCAAGACACACAAATTTCTACCTATCAAAGCTCCAAGTTCGGCTTACCATCGGTTATTCTAAAGGGGAGTAACTATCTCCTTTGGACAAGAACGATCAAAACCGCTCTTGGAGGCCGTGGTCTTTTGAAGCATATTACCAAGCCTCATGAGTCTATTAACACGGATAGACTTCTCGGTGATGAAGACTTGACCGAGGAAGAGGAGAAATGGTTCCAAGGAGATCAACGGGTGCTAGGAATCATACAACATGCTCTAGATCCGGCGATACTTGAGGCCTACTCTTATTGTGAGACGGCTAAGGAGCTTTGGGATACACTCAAGAACATCTATGGGAATGTATCCAATCTAAGCCGAGTATATGAGGTAAAGAAAGCTCTCAACAATCTCTCTCAAGAAGATACCGAACTCACCGCCCACTATGGAAAGTTCCGAGCTTTATGGGCGGAGCTAGAGATGCTAAGGCCAAGCTCTATGGATGTGAAGGTGATTAACGAGAGGAAGGAGCAAGACAAAGTCTTCGGACTTCTCTTGACTCTTAACTCAAGTTATAAGGACCTCATCAAACATCTCTTAAGAGCCGACACTCTCCCATCTCTAGACTCCGTTGTATCTCAACTCCAAAGAGAACAAGGAGGCGATGAGCTATTCGGAAAGAAGGAGATTGTCTTAGCCAACAAAGCCTTCTTCAAGCCGCGTGAAGGAAGAAGGCCAATGGTGTGTGATCATTGCAAGAAGGAGGGCACATGAAGGACAAATGCTGGATTCTCCATCCCCATCTCAAACCAAGCAAGTTCTCGGAGTCCAAGGCCAATCTCACTCAAGAAGACTCGGCTAATGGAGCAAGCACTTCAAGCCGAGGCAAAGATGAGCAAGCATTAGCCGTGGCTCCGTTCACCGATGAGTTTGTCCGGAAGTCGGATATTGAAGCACTCATAAAGGCCCTAAAGGGGTCCGGTA
Source organism: Cochlearia excelsa (assembly GCA_963556525.1). Classification (NCBI taxonomy): domain Eukaryota; kingdom Viridiplantae; phylum Streptophyta; class Magnoliopsida; order Brassicales; family Brassicaceae; genus Cochlearia; species Cochlearia excelsa. The sequence continues at coordinate 3,928,081 of CAUVZT010000001.1, forward strand.
TTGCTTCTTATTCTCTAAATGCTATTAAGATAGACAATGACCATAGGATAGTCAAGCCAATAATAGTAGACTCGGGTGCCTCTCACCATATGATTAGTAATGAGAATCTTATGAGAAATGTTAAACCGGCCATAGGGAATGTCATTGTTGCTAATGGGAGTAAAGTACCGATAAAAGGACTAGGAGATCTTAGGTTGTTTGATAGAGATATGAAAGCCCTTTATATGCCTAGTTTCACTTCTAATCTTTTATCGGTAAAACGGATAGCCAATGAATTGAATTGCAATGTTGTGTTTGGACCTAATGGTGTAACATTTCAGGATATTGACTCAAAGAAGATCATTGGTAGAGGGAGCACCAAGGGAGATCTATATGTGCTTGATACAAATCCGACAAGCTCTCATCTTTCTTTTGCTTTTAAAACGGTTTTATCCGAGGCTAATAGTTCTATTTGGCATGCTAGATTAGGACATCCTAACTCTAAAGCTCTTAAACTTATGTTACCTTGTGTTTCTTTTGATAATAATCTTTGTGAATCTTGCATTCTTGGTAAACATTGTAGAACCGTTTTCTCAAAGTCTATAAAAGTTTATGAACATTGTTTTGAGTTAATCCATTCGGATGTATGGACTTCTCCGTGCGTTTCTAGAGAAAACCACAAGTACTTTGTTACTTTCATAGATGAGAAGTCCAAATTCACATGGTTAACTCTTATTTCCTCTAAGGATAGAGTCTTAGACGCTTTTAAAAACTTTCAAAACTATATATCTAACCAATACAATGCCAAGATAAAATGTTTTAGGTCGGACAATGGGGGAGAATACATGGGCCAAATGTTCAAAGATCACTTAGCAAAGCATGGGATACTTCATCAAACAAGTTGCCCATACACACCACAACAAAACGGCGTAGCCGAGAGGAAGAATAGGCATCTTATGGAAGTTGCAAGATCAATGATGTTTCACACCAATGTCCCAAAGAGATTTTGGGGAGATGCGGTGACATCGGCTTGTTATCTAATCAATAGAACTCCAACTCAAATTCTTAATAATTTATCTCCTTTTGAAGTTCTAAACAATACCAAGCCTTTTATCTCTCACTTACGCGTATTTGGATGTGTTTGCTTTGTTCTAATTCCAGGGGAACAAAGGAGTAAGCTAGATGCAAAGAGCCTAAAAGGAATGTTCATCGGCTACTCCACTACTCAAAAGGGCTACAAGGCCTACATACCCGAGAGAAGAAGGGTAATGGTCTCAAGAGATGTGAAGTTTCTTGAAGGACAAGGCTACTATGTGTTGGAATTCGAGTATAAGGATGAGAGAATCATGAGCTTGTGAGGCTCGAAGAGTAATGGGAGAATCCGTGAGAGTTTGTGTGGAGAGTTTAGTGAGAGATTAAGAGATTAAGAGAGAATAATGTATAAAGAGAGTTTTGTATTAATGTAGAAGAGAGGATATACCTCCTTAATGTTTACAATAGAGCTTGCACAACTTATATAGAGATTACAATGGCATATAGCCGTTTAGAGATAAGAGAGAGTGTGTAACGGCTATATTTGTTCAAATGTATCGGCCAAGTGTGGCCGATATGATCTGACCGATATATGAGTCGGATCCGACCGTTGGGAGAACGCAGTTTGAATGTATCGGCCAAGTGTGGCCGATATACTTGACCGATACAAGTCTTTCTCTTAGCCATATCGACTTCATCTTGTATCGGTTACTCTAGACCGGTACACCTTACCGATATAGGTCTCGCCACTTTGTATCGGTCACATTCTTGACCGATACCTTTGGTCGATACTCCACATCTTGTCATCTTCATATGTTTTGACATAATGCCCTTATGGGTTACCATTAGTCTCAACACTCCCCCTCAAGCTTAGCCTAATGAAATGGCTAAGATTGGAAATCGCTTAGACAAACCTCATTAAAACCCTTAGTAAGCAAAACCACTTGGGATAAAAGCATTACTAAGGGGAAAAGAGTGTAAGTCTTTGCAATAGGGGTCTTCTTAATCTTGGCCTTTATCTTCTTGACTTGGCCGAAACTCCCCCTTAAGATAGAACCGGTTTGATCTTCTTGACTTTGCCGTGTTCTTCAATGAGGGTTCTTTGGATACTTGATTTGGTCTTCACGGTTTGTTCTTCACAAACTTTGGTGTGAGACTTTGATTTGATTCCTTTCCACGGCTTTGTTCTTCACAAGCTTGGGTGTGGATTTTGACCGAACACTCATGGCTTCCTCCTTTCTTCTCTTGATTTTTCCTTGATGGCATTCTTCTTGTCATTCAAGCAACCGAGAATGATCACTTGGCTCTCACTTCTTTTAACCTTCAAAGGATTCAAGAAAGGTGTAAAGCTTAGTGAAAGGGTTAACTTGATACGCTTAGATAGAAATGCACATAAGAAGCTTAAGTCTAGATGCAACTAATAAACCAATGAGTAATTTTGTTATTTAAACCTAAGTTCTTTAACAAATTTCAAATGATTTTATTTAGGCCTAATAGACTAAACAACTTTTAACAAGGGCAATGATTAGATTCATCAAGAACTAAGCAAGATTATGTGATGCGGCTCTAGTTCTTATTGTTGAGACTAATGTTAACCCTAAAGGGCATTAGGTCAAAACACTAAGGAGACTTGTGCAACAAGGGATAAGATTGATGAGGAAGTGCTAAAGAGCATCTTGGCGCTAAAGAGGAATTAAAAGGGATTGGCGCCAAGGGAAGCTTCTTGGTCAAAGCTTTGGTCCATATCCACAAGAAAAGGAGAAGAAACCAAAGAAGATAGTGACCGGTCATCCGGACACATAAAACAAGACCGAGAGCGACCCGGCGCATAAACCAAGCATCCGATAGCGACATCTCAACACAAGTGGATGCGCACAAATGGTTTCCCCCACTCCTTCACGTGACTTGAAACTAGTCCATGTATTTAAATTCAAAATAAAGGCTCCTCCTTGTAGTTCCCAAGACAAGATTGACCAAGACTAAAGTCTTATCCTCTCCTTTAGCTACAAGAGGCTATATGCCTCTATATATATGTTTGTATGTCGCCATTATAACACTAAGGAGCTTTAAGCTCTCTTCTCCAATATACAAAATTAATACTCTCCTTTTATTCTTGTTCTTATTCTCTATCCATGGCTGAAATCTCTCTTACTCTCTCTAAACACTAAATCTCTCAAAGACCAAGCTTATGGCTTTGCTCTTAATCTTTCACTCTCCAAATCTACCAACAATACTCTCCAAAATCTAACATGGTATCAGAGCATATGCTCCTCTCCTTTAGTTTTAATTCCGCACCTTTTATTTCTTTCTTATAAACACAAAGATCTAGAGGAGGAAAAGAATGACCAAGATCCATGTGGTAAAACACTTAAGGTCTTGGTGAATCAATGCTCCTCTTAGGAAGAGAACCATGACCTCTTTGTCTCTTAAATGAGTGAAGAGACATGTTGAATCCAAGTTCCTCTCAAGAACAATCCAATCAAAACCGAATCATGGTGAGCATAGATTAAAATCTAGCTACATGATGTTTTTGGTTGTGTTGTTCTTTAAGATCTTTGTCTAGGCCGAAAATTAGAAATTGAGAACCATGGATTTCTTACTTATATGAGTTTAAGGAACCTTGATGAATCCAAGAATCTTCTAACTTAGGCACTTAGGCTATGAACAAGTATCCAAAGCATCAAAGCTTGGAACTTGTGAGCTAAAAGAGTAAGAGATCCTTGTGTATTGTCTCTTTTGAGAACAATAACATGTTGAATCCAAACTCCCTTCTTTATCATATAGTATAGATCCATAGATCTTGGTAAAACCTTTCTAAGAACACATTAATCATAATCGGTTCATGGAAAGATTGGATCTTTAAGATCTAGCTACATGTTTAAAAACATGGTTATGATTATGTTGTATCTTTAAAAGTCTATGGATGGCTGAAAGTTAAAGATAGAGAACCATGGATTCCTCACTCTTGTGAGTATAAAGGAACCTTGATGAATCCAAGTATCATTTAACTTTGGCATTAGGCAAGGACCAAGATATCAAAGCTCAAAGCTTGAATCTTGAGAGCTAAAAGGGTAAGTGAACCTTGTTGTTGTTTTTATAAGGCAAAAACAACTTGATGAATCCAAAACTCTTTCATTTTTGTTTGTGCTTTAACAAAGATCTTTGGAAAGGAAACCATGATCCGCTTAACTCCTAGTGAGTAAAGGACATGTTGAATCCAATTTCCTTGGTAAGTACAAGACAATCAAAACACATTCTTTGTTAGCATAAATCAATAAGATCTAGCTACATGATAGTTTTGGTTGTGTTGTTCTTTAAGATCATTGTATAAGCCGAGACTAGTGGATGAGAGTCATGGCTTTCCAACTCTTATGAGTTTAAAGGGACCTTGATGAATCCAATACCATAAAGTCTCGGTTTAAAAGCATGTTTTGAGCATATAATGGTTTTCAAAAGTTTTTAAAGAATATATGCTCATTTTGTCCGAATTTCAAAATCTCCAAGACAATGAAGATGATTAGTGGCGGTTGTGTAAGTGGAAACACAAGAGGGAGATAAAGAGATTAGTAGCTACCTTGAGTCCTAAAGATCTTTAAGATCATTAAGGAATCGGTTTTAGTCTCTATACTCTTCATCCTCTTCATACCCCACTAATGTATCCAAGTCTTGTTTCTTGCTTAAGTCTTAAATCACTAGCCTTTGTTTAGTAAGGTGATTTAAGTCTTGAAAAGGTCTAGGATCCGAGGTCCACTTATGTCTATGTCTAAGGTCAAATCACTAGTCCTTGTTTGGTGAAGTGGTTTGAGCCTTGATGATTTTAAGACTAAGTGAAATTAAGACTTTGGTTAATCCAAAAGATCTTAGGTTTAAACAAAGGGTAAGGAACCATAGACCCGCTTGTGATTAAGCACTTAAGGTCTTAGGGATTCCAAAGCTCCTTAGAGGAAAGAGAACCGAGACTCACTAAGTGTTTAAACACATGTGAGCTTGTTGAATCCAATGCTTCCTCGGTTAACATGTGTATAGGAAGCGATCCATGACTTACTAAAGGACTAAAGCCTTTAAAGGTCATGTTGAATCCAATTCCTTAACACATGGAGAAATGATTCTAACTTATGATATCTAAATAAGATACATAAGCCTTGATGATCTAATCATTAGGATCATAAACCGCCTTAGTGCACCTAAGTTTATGATCCGAGAGGAGTGACTCGCCATGAAGGCAACTAAAGTCACGGTGAATCTTTGATTGTTTAAAGGCATGGTCCGGTTTTAAATCTTTAAGGCCATGTCCCATTTTAAAAGTCTTATGGCAAGGAGCCAATGTCAAAAGACTCTTGTTGCTAAACCTTGTTTCATGTGTAGGTATTAAGCTATCAAGAGCATTTCATAAGGGAAGTCATAAACTCAATCATAGACTAACCAATTAAGGTGCTCTAAGAGTACAATGACTTTCCCATATGACCATCTAATCAAGGACTAATCCTAAAAGGGCCATTTCTAAATCCCTTTCTCTTTAATTTGTATTTAAGATATTGCTTGAGTTATTGAGTGTTCATAAGAGTTATTGTTTAAATCCATTTATGCTTAGTTCACTCTTGGCTTAAGTACTCATGCATGCTAATCTTAAAAGCTAGAACTTGAACTTTTGATTAGATGCAATATTATTCTCGGGCTTAAGCTCTTCATTATAATCTTACCTTGTTCTTGTTGTTAGTATTTAAGCATTTGTAATGAAATTTAAGTTGCTAATCATGCTGGTAATAATTGTACTTAAATCAATTTTGTTTTTGTGATGATGTAGGATCATCATACCAAAGACTATAAGAGATCACAATGAAGAACCACTAAGCATTGATAGAAACAACAACCATTTTTAAAGAAAGAGAAAAAAGGGGGATACATGAGAGTGTCAAAGGAAAGTTCCAAAAGAGAGATGAGAAACCTTCACACTAAGCTTGTCAAGCCGTGAAGGGAAAACCAACTAAGGAGTATCCCATCTTAATCATGAGGGGGGAGAAAAGATTTACATCATCTTCATGATTAAAATGGAGATCCAGGAGTGTTCTTGAAGAAAGAAGCTCAACAAACTTTCGGTTACAAGGAGTGTTCTTGAAGAAAGAAGCTCAATCTCAAGATGGAGATCAACCATTCGGCTCCATTCGGCTAAGCATTCGCAAATGCCAAGGCCAAGCTACTTGCTACATCCGGCCAAACATCTACCTAGATGTAAAGCCTAAACTCAAAGAACTCTTGAAGAAAAAGACTCAACAAAGAAGAAAAGAAGAAACCCAATCCGGCTAAGAACACTTGAAGAATGCTAAAGTATCTTCATGATGTCAAGAGCTCTCACTATATCACCAATCGGCCAAAGTCCCTAGCAAAGACAAGGCCATCACCAATCGGTCAAAATCCTTAGCAAAGACAAGACCATCACTCGACCAAAGTCCTTAGCAAAGACAAGGTCATCACCCGGCCAAAGTCCCTAGCAAGGACAAGGCTCATCAACAATTGGTCAAAGATCCATCAAAGATTAAGACCAACTCAACTCATCCTATCATCACAACTCGGTCAAACCTCTACAAAAAGAAAGGCCGATCCATTCTCAAAGAAGAAACTCTTGAAGAAAGAGATTCAAACCAAAACGAGCTCTTGAAGAAAGAGACTCATCCATCATTGATCCGGTCAAGTATCCTAGCAAGAACAAGACCGAGTCAAATTCTCATGAAATGACCAAAGCATCCGCAAAGGGCAAGCCATCACCTCGGCTCAAGATTGTTCCAATTGCACAAGGGAGAAAGCAAAAGACTTCATGAAGAAGCCAAAGCCCAAACCGAAATGCAACTACAAGAGAGCATCAAATCACTACGAACTAAAGGCTACCTCTAAACCTTACTCTTTGTTATACTTAATAGAATCATAAGTCTAGAGCCATATCCCATAATCTTGTTGCTTAGCTTATGATCAATCACTTGCTTAGAATGCTTAATCTATTGATCATAATTTCTTAGTTTGCATTTCTATATGTCTTGACTAAGTCTTAATTCATTTGAATCTCTTGAAGGTTCAAAGATTGAAAGACCAAAGACAAGAGGAAAGCCACAAAGGAGAAACCAAGAGAAGGACAAAAGTAACCAAAAGTTTCGGCCAAAATCCATACATCACATATTGAAGCTTGTGAAGAACAAAGCCGTGATGATGAATCAAAGGAGAGAAGGACCAAGAAGGTTCCGACTTCAACCAAGGAAGAATGCAACAACTTCCCAAAACAAAAGATTGCATAAGGAAACCCAACCAAAGCCGAGACCAAAGAAGCTTGTTGGGGATGTTAAATAAACCCTTAAGGACTAAAACCAAGATGGTAAAGGCTTAAGGGGAGTTCCAAAGAAGCGAGCAAGGTCAAGTCCAAAGAAGAAGACCGAAAACATGCTCACAAGAAAGAAGGCCCCTAATTGCAAAGACTTACACTCTTTTTCCCTTAAACGCGGTTTTATCCCAAGTGGTTTTCCCGTTTAAGGGTTTTAATGAGGTTTGTTTAAGCAATGTCCAATCTTAGCCATTTCATTGGGCTAAGCTTGAGGGGGAAGTGTTGAGACTAATGTTAACCCTAAAGGGCATTAGGTCAAAACACTAAGGAGACTTGTGCAACAAGGGATAAGATTGATGAGGAAGTGCTAAAGAGCATCTTGGCGCTAAAGAGGAATTAAAAGGGATTGGCGCCAAGGGAAGCTTCTTGGTCAAAGCTTTGGTCCATATCCACAAGAAAAGGAGAAGAAACCAAAGAAGATAGTGACCGGTCATCCGGACACATAAAACAAGACCGAGAGCGACCCGGCGCATAAACCAAGCATCCGATAGCGACATCTCAACACAAGTGGATGCGCACAAATGGTTTCCCCCACTCCTTCACGTGACTTGAAACTAGTCCATGTATTTAAATTCAAAATAAAGGCTCCTCCTTGTAGTTCCCAAGACAAGATTGACCAAGACTAAAGTCTTATCCTCTCCTTTAGCTACAAGAGGCTATATGCCTCTATATATATGTTTGTATGTCGCCATTATAACACTAAGGAGCTTTAAGCTCTCTTCTCCAATATACAAAATTAATACTCTCCTTTTATTCTTGTTCTTATTCTCTATCCATGGCTGAAATCTCTCTTACTCTCTCTAAACACTAAATCTCTCAAAGACCAAGCTTATGGCTTTGCTCTTAATCTTTCACTCTCCAAATCTACCAACAATACTCTCCAAAATCTAACACTTATGAGAATACGGATCATAATAAAGAGAGAGTGTTAAGGGACAGCCTTTAGTTTGTAGAGGAATGACTTGTCCTTGTAGTCGCATCTAGGTTTGAGCTTTGGCTTCTTCTTGAAGTCTTGCTTTCTTCTTTGTGCGGTTGGAACAAGGATTTGTCGGAGTATTTTGGCTTATCTCTTGATAGATGCATAAGCCGAGTAACAAGATTAGGCCTTGCACTTGGTAGTTGCTTTGGCCGATAGTGAGTAGAGCCGATTGTACTTGGCCGAGCCTAGTGTTGATGATGATGATGTTCTTGCTTCTTGTAGAGACTTGACCGAATGATTGATGAGAGCTCTTTACATCTTGGGACACTTTAGCATTCTCCAAGTGCATTTAGCCAAATGATGATTCTTCTTTGTTCCAAAGAAACTTTGGCCTTGTATCTTGTTGGTACTTAAGCCGATATGGATTGGTTGTGGAGGCTTCGTCCTTCTTGGTACTTTAGCCGAGAATGAGAGCTTTGTATTGACTTCGTCCTTCTTGGTACTTTAGTCAATACTTAGCCGGATTGGTGGTAGTGGCGGCTTAGTCCTTCTTGATACTTTGGCCGGGAGTGATGGATGATGAAATGGATAGATGAAGCTTTGCACTTTTGGTGAAGATGCTTTAGCCGCTTTGAGTGATTCTCCAAATTGATCATGAAGGAAGATATGTGATTTAACACTTTCTTTTCCCCCCTTATGATCAAGATGGAGTAATCCCTTGATTGTTTGGTTCCTTTCTCGGCTTTGTTCTTCACAAGCTTGGTGAGAAAGGGTTCTCATCTTCTCTTTGGAAACCTTCCTTTGCACTTCTATTACCCTTTACCTCCTCTTTTATTTTCACATTTTCTAGTCACATAGCAATGCCTAGGGATTCTTATTGTTGATTCCTTGCTTGACTTTTAGAGATGATGATCCTACATCATCACAAAGATCAAAGGGAGTTTAATAACAATGGTAATCGGCAATGTTAGTGACATACTTGAAATACAAACCACTTAACTACTAGAACCAAGTACAAGGGAGGAAAAACAAGGAGAGCTTAAGCCTTAGATCAATAAATTCCCTAAGACATTTGACTAAGCTCGAGTATATATGTATCCTACCACAAGTTCAAGGTCTAGTTCTAGTTTCCATGGTTTGCACACAATTAATCCGAGAGGTTCAAAGCAAATAACAATTATAGACAATTATAGATAGTTAAGGTTTTAGAATTGGCCCTTTTTGGTTTGGTTCCTTGAGATGATGGTCATTGAGAAATTCTCTTGTTTGCTTCTTTACCTACACATAGATTCAAGTTAGCAACAAGGGACCATGGTCTTTTGTGCACAATGGCGGACCATGATCTTAAAACATAGATCATCACTCCATCTTCACCTTATATAGATGTTAATGTAGTGAATCATTTCCCCATGAGTCTAAAGATGGATTCATCATGACCCTTTAAAGTATCACCTTTCAAGTGGTCATGGATCTCTTTATAGACTCATGTTAGCCGAGGTTATGAAGGATTCATCAAGCTCTCGGTGTTTTATTAACACTTATGGAGGCTTGGTTCTCTTCCCTCTAAGAGAGTTTTGGATACCATAGACCTTCCCTCTAAGAGCTTTATCACAAGCGGGTCTTGGTACCTTACCCTTTTGATTAAACCGAAGATCTTTTGGATTAACCAAGGTTTGAAATTCACTTAGCCTTTCAGAAGATTCAAACCACTTCACCAAACAAGGACTAGTGGTTTGGTCTTGGACAAAGACATAAGTGAACCTTGTATCCTAGATCTTAAATTTGGACCAAGAACATGCTTTTAAACCGAAACTTTCATGGTATTGGATTCATCATGGTTCTTTTAGAAGCCATGGTTCTCATCCATTAGTCTTGGGTTAGACAAGGACCTTAAAGAACAATACAACCAAAACTATCATGTAGCTAAACCTTGTTGATTTATGCTAACAATGATTGTGTTTTGATTGTCTTGTACTTACCAAGGAAATTGGTTTCAACATGTCCTTTACTCACTAAGAGTTAGGCGGATCATGGTTCACTTTCCAAAGGTCTTGTTTGAAGCATAAAAGGAAAGAGTTTTGGATTCATCAAGTGGCTTTGGACTCCTAAGAGTGAGCACACAAGGTTCACAAACCCTTTTGACTCGCAAGTTTCAAGTTTTGTTCTTGAATACTTGTTCATAGTCTAAACATGCCTAAGCAAAGTCCGATATGGATCTCAACATGGTTCCCTTTGGAGTCATAAGAGTGGGGAATCCATGGTTCTCATCCTCTTTGCTTTCGGCTTCTAAAAGTGCCTAAGCTTAGATGGCCTTGGATCTCAACATGGTTCCCTTTGGACTCATAAGAGTGGGGAATCCATGGTTCTCATCCTCTATGCTTTCGGCTTCCAAAACAACGCCTAAGCTTAGATGGTCTTGGATTCAACATGGTTCCCTTTGGACTCATAAGAGTGGGGAATCCATGGTTCTCATCCTCTATGCTTTTGGCTAAAAGAAACTATAGAGTGTTGGATTCAACGAGTTATTTGTTCTTAAAGGAGACAATAACAAGGTTCTCTAACTCTTTTAGCTCCCAAGTTTCAAGCTTTGATGCTTTGAATACTTGTTCATTGCTTATATGCCTAGGCTATTTGGATTCATCAATGTCCCTTTTGAACTCATAAGAGTGAGGGAACAATGATTCTCATCCACTAACTTTCGGCCTAACAAGGATCTTTAAGAACAACTCAACCAAAAACATCATGGAGCTAAATCCATTGATTTATGCTCACTATGATTCGGTTTTGATTGAATTGTTCTTGAAAGGAGCTTGGATTCAACATGTCTCTTTACTCATTAAGAGACAAAGAGATCATGGTTCACTTCCTAAGAGGAGAATTGATTCACCAAGATCTTAGTGCTCTAATCAAGCGGATCTTGGTCATTCCTCTTCTCCCCTAGATCCTTGTGTTTATAAGCAAATTAAAGAGAGGAGAATAGCGGAAGCGACTTACCTATGGGTCTCAAGAGCTTCGCTCGATACCATGTTGGAATTCGAGTATAAGGATGAGAGAATCATGAGCTTGTGAGGCTCGAAGAGTAATGGGAGAATCCGTGAGAGTTTGTGTGGAGAGTTTAGTGAGAGATTAAGAGATTAAGAGAGAATAATGTATAAAGAGAGTTTTGTATTAATGTAGAAGAGAGGATATACCTCCTTAATGTTTACAATAGAGCTTGCACAGCTTATATAGAGATTACAATGGCATATAGCCGTTTAGAGATAAGAGAGAGTGTGTAACGGCTATATTTGTTCAAATGTATCGGCCAAGTGTGGCCGATATGATCCGACCGATATGAGCCCGATCCGACCGTTGGGAGAACGCAGTTTGAATGTATCGGCCAAGTGTGGCCGATATACTTGACCGATACAAGTCTTTCTCTTAGCCATATCGACTTCATCTTGTATCGGTTACTCTAGACCGGTACACCTTACCGATATAGGTCTCGCCACTTTGTATCGGTCACATTCTTGACCGATACCTTTGGTCGATACTCCACATCTTGTCATCTTCATATGTTTTGACATAATGCCCTTATGGGTTACCATTAGTCTCAACACTATGAGGAGAAGAATTGGGAGAGCATTAAGGATCTACCCAATCCTTCCCAAGATAGAGCCGCAAATCTCAAGAGACTTATGGAGGATCTCGGATTAAACCTCGGTGATGATCTTGATGATGAAGTACCATCACATTCCCAAGAACCTCATCTTGATCATGAGGGGGAGAATGAAGAAGAATCGGCTATGAATGATCAAGAGGATCATGTAGTACAAGATTCATCCCAAACTCAAGCTCAAGCCGATCCGGTTCATGATCAAGATAATCATAGAGAAGATACGGTTCAAGAGAATCAACAAGAAGGTGTAAATGAAGAAGTAGTGCAACAACCTCTACGGAGAAGCACTAGAATCAAGCACCCCCCATCCAATTGGGTCAATACTCGAGTCTACTTCAACAATAAAGCCGTTGCTCATCCAATCCAAGCCGTATGCAATATGGTATCCTTTCCTCAAGAGCATCAAGTCTTTATGGCTAGCATTGATGAGAATTGGATACCTAAGACGTATGAAGAAGCTATGGAACATGAAGTATGGGTTCAAGCCGTAGACCAAGAAGACAAAGCCATGGAGCTTAATGACACTTGGTATGAGACCGACTTACCCAAAGGAAAGAGGACGGTTAGCTCTCGGTATGTCTTTACTATCAAGTACAAGAGTAACGGAGAGATAGAAAGACATAAGGCTCGGCTAGTGGCAAGGGGCTTTACCCAAACCTATGGTGAGGATTATCTTGAGACCTTTGCTCCGGTTGCTAAGCTTCACACGGTGAGAGTTATCTTCTCTATTGCCACAAACCTTGAATGGGATCTATGGCAAATGGACGTCAAGAATGCATTCTTACAAGGTGAATTAGAGGATGAAGTGTACATGACTCCTCCTCCGGGTATCAAAGACAAGATCACTCCGGGTAAAGTACTTAGATTGAAGAAGGCTATCTATGGTCTAAAGCAATCGCCAAGGGCTTGGTACCACAAGCTTAGTACCACTCTTCTCAACAAAGGATTCAAGAAATCCGAATCCGACCATACTCTCTTCACAAGCAAACGTCGAACGGGTATAGTAGTCATCCTCGTGTATGTTGATGATATCATCATCACCGGGGATGACAAGGTAAGGATTGAGGCTACCAAAGCTCATCTCAAATCTGTTTTTGACATTAAAGATCTCGGAGAGCTTAAGTACTTCCTTGGTATTGAAGTGTGTAGGTCTAAAGAAGGCCTATTCCTCTCCCAAAGGAAGTATACTCTTGATTTACTTGTTGAAACAGGAAAGCTTGGAGCTAAACCCGCAAAGACACCCTTGGAAGAGAACTACAAAGACATCCGCAAGGGGGAGCTTGAAGACAAGCCATACAAAGATCCAAAGCAATATAGGAGACTTGTTGGTAAGCTCATATACTTGACTATAACTCGGCCTGATATTTGTTTTGCCGTGAACCAGGTTTCACAACACATGCAATCACCGAAGAATCACCATTGGAACTTGGTGGATAGAGTGCTAAGGTATCTCAAAGGAGCTCCCGGACAAGGCATTTGGATGGGATGCAACAAGAACACGGAGATAGTGGGCTATTGTGATGCGGATTGGGCCGGTGATAGAGGGGATAGAAGATCCACAACCGGCTATTGCACTTTTATTGGAGGCAATCTTGTCACTTGGAAGAGCAAGAAGCATAAGGTTGTCTCATGCTCCACAACCGAGTCCGAGTACCGAGCCATGAGGAAGTTGACTCAAGAGCTCATTTGGCTTAGAGGATTGGTCACGGATCTTGGTATTCAAGTCAATGGACCAATGACTATGCACGCCGACAACAAGTCCGCAATCAACTTAGCATCAAACTCCGTGTTCCATGAGAGGACAAAGCACATTGAGGTAGATTGCCATAAAGTCCGAGAAGCAATAGTCAAGAAGATCATCCTTCCGTGTTTCACCAAGAGTGAAGACCAATTGGCGGACATTTTTACAAAGGCAGCAAGCACCAAGGTTTGTGAGTTCATCCACTCAAAGATGGGACTCACGAACCTCATCAAACAATGAGGAGATCCCTAACCGAAGAGACTAGTACTCTTTTTCCCTTAGCAAGTTTTTATCCCTAGTGGTTTTACTTGCAAGGTTTTAATGAGGCTAGTCACGAGGTTCCAAGTCTAGCCATTCCATTAGGCTAGACTTGAGGGGGAGTGTTGAGGATAAGTATCGGCCAACGGTATCGGTCACGGAGATGACCGATATGAATAACGGAACCCACATCGAGAAGATGTATCGGTCTAGAGTGACCGATACAAGGTGAAGGGAGACTTATATCGGTAAGGTGTATCGGCCACACTTGGCCGATACATTCAAACGGTAACCTCCCAACGGTCGGATCCGACTCATATCGGTGGAAGCATATCGGCCACACATGGCCGATACACCGTACCAAATAGAGCCGTTAGAGCTCCAACGGCTATATTCTCTTCTCTCTCTCTTTATATACTTTGCATCCTTCATTGTAAACATTAAGGAAGATACTTCCTCTTATACTTATCAATAAAATCTCTCTTATTCTCTCCTTAATCCACATAATCTCTCACAAATCTACAATAAGTGTCTCAATGAGCTTTGTACTAATTCGACGAACTTATGAAACATCTAACAACGCGGTTTCTAGGACTCTAAACCAAGTTTCATGCAACATGAGTGCTTATAAGTGTCTCAATGAGCTTTGTACAAGTTCAACGAACTTATGAAACATCTAACAACGCGGTTTCTAGGACTCTAAACTAAGTTTCATGGAACATGAGTGCTTATAAGTGTCTCAATGAGCTTTGTACAAGTTTGACGAACTTATGAAACATCTAACAACGCGGTTTCTAGGACTCTAAACGAAGTTACATGCAACATGAGTGCTTATAAGTGTCTCGATGAGCTTTGTACTAGTTTTACGAACTTATGAAACATCTTACAACGCGGTTTCTAGTACTCTAAACCAAGTTTCATGCAACATGAGTGCTTATAAGTGTCTCAATGAGCTTTGTACAAATTTGACGAACTTATGAAACGTCTAACAATGTGGTTGCTAGGACTCTAAACCAAGTTTTATGCAACATGAGTGCTTATAAGTGTTTCAATGAGCTTTGTACAAGTTCAACGAACTTATGAAACATCTAACAACTCGTTTCTAGGACTCTAAACCAAGTTTCATGCAACATGAGTGCTTATAAGTGTCTCAATGAGCTTTGTACAAGTTTGACGAACTTATGAAACATCTAACAAAGCGGTTTCTAAGACTCTAAACGAAGTGCCATGCAACATGAGTGCTTATAAGTGTCTCAATGAGCTTTGTACTAGTTTGACGAACTTATGAAACATCTAACAACTCGTTTCTAGGACTCTAAACCAAGTTTCATGCAACATGAGTGCTTATAAGTGTCTCAATGAACTTTGTACAAGTTTGACGAACTTAAGAAACATCTAACAACTCGTTTCTAGGACTCTAAACCAAGTTTCATGCAACATGAGTGCTTATAAGTGTCTCAATGAGCTTTGTACTAGTTCGACGAACTTATGAAACATCTAACAACGCGGTTTCTAGGACTCTAAACCAAGTTTCATGCAACATGAGTGCTTATAAGTGTCTCAATGAGCTTTATACAAGTTCAACGAACTTATGAAACATCTAACAACGCGGTTTCTAGGACTCTAAACTAAGTTTCATGGAACATGAGTGCTTATAAGTGTCTCAATGAGCTTTGTACTAATTCGACGAACTTATGAAACATCTAACAACGCGGTTTCTAGGACTCTAAACCAAGTTTCATGCAACATGAGTGCTTATAAGTGTCTCAATGAGCTTTGTACAAGTTCAACGAACTTATGAAACATCTAACAACGCGGTTTCTAGGACTCTAAACTAAGTTTCATGGAACATGAGTGCTTATAAGTGTCTCAATGAGCTTTGTACAAGTTTGACGAACTTATGAAACATCTAACAACGCGGTTTCTAGGACTCTAAACGAAGTTACATGCAACATGAGTGCTTATAAGTGTCTCGATGAGCTTTGTACTAGTTTTACGAACTTATGAAACATCTTACAACGCGGTTTCTAGTACTCTAAACCAAGTTTCATGCAACATGAGTGCTTATAAGTGTCTCAATGAGCTTTGTACAAATTTGACGAACTTATGAAACGTCTAACAATGTGGTTGCTAGGACTCTAAACCAAGTTTTATGCAACATGAGTGCTTATAAGTGTTTCAATGAGCTTTGTACAAGTTTGACGAACTTATGAAACATCTAACAACGCGTTTCTAGGATTCTAAACCAAGTTTTATGCAACATGAGTGCTTATAAGTGTCTCAATGAGCTTTGTACTAGTTTTACGAACTTATGAAACATCTTACAACGCGGTTTCTAGGACTCTAAACCAAGTTTCATGCAACATGAGTGCTTAAAAGTGTCTCAATGAGCTTTGTACAAGTTCGACGAACTTATGAAACATTTAACAACGCGGTTTCTAGGACTCTAAACTAAGTTTCATGCAACATGAGTACTTATAAGTGTATTAATGAGCTCTGTACTAGTTTGACGAACTTATGAAACATCTAACAACGCGGTTTCTAGGACTCTAAACCAAGTTTCATGCAACATGAGTGCTTATAAGTGTCTCAATGAGCTTTGTACAAGTTTGACGAACTTATGAAACATCTAACAAAGCGGTTTCTAAGACTCTAAACGAAGTGTCATGCAACATAAGTGCTTATAAGTGTCTCAATGAGCTTTGTACTAGTTTGACGAACTTAAGAAACATCTAACAATTCGTTTCTAGGACTCTAAACCAAGTTTCATGCAACATGAGTGCTTATAAGTGTCTCAATGAGCTTTGTACTAGTTCGGCGAACTTATGAAACATCTAACAACGCGGTTTCTAGGACTCTAAACCAAGTTTCATGCAACATGAGGGCTTATAAGTGTCTCAATGAGCTTTGTACAAGTTCAACGAACTTATGAAACATCTAACAACGCGGTTTCTAGGACTCTAAACTAAGTTTCATGGAACATGAGTGCTTATAAGTGTCTCAATGAGCTTTGTACAAGTTTGACGAACTTATGAAACATCTAACAACTCGTTTCTAGGACTCTAAACCAAGTTTCATGCAACATGAGTGCTTATAAGTGTCTCAATGAGCTTTGTACAAGTTTGACGAACTTAAGAAACATCTAACAACTCGTTTCTAGGACTCTAAACCAAGTTTCATGCAACATGAGTGCTTATAAGTGTCTCAATGAGCTTTGTACTAGTTCGACGAACTTATGAAACATCTAACAACGCGGTTTCTAGGACTCTAAACCAAGTTTCATGCAACATGAGTGCTTATAAGTGTCTCAATGAGCTTTATACAAGTTCAACGAACTTATGAAACATCTAACAACGCGGTTTCTAGGACTCTAAACTAAGTTTCATGGAACATGAGTGCTTATAAGTGTCTCAATGAGCTTTGTACAAGTTTGACGAACTTATGAAACATCTAACAACGCGGTTTCTAGGACTCTAAACGAAGTTACCTGCAACATGAGTGCTTATAAGTGTCTCAATGAGCTTTGTACTAGTTTTACGAACTTATGAAACATCTTACAACGCGGTTTCTAGTACTCTAAACCAAGTTTCATGCAACATGAGTGCTTATAAGTGTCTCAATGAGCTTTGTACAAATTTGACGAACTTATGAAACGTCTAACAATGTGGTTGCTAGGACTCTAAACCAAGTTTTATGCAACATGAGTGCTTATAAGTGTTTCAATGAGCTTTGTACAAGTTTGACGAACTTATGAAACATCTAACAAAGCGGTTTCTAAGACTCTAAACGAAGTGTCATGCAACATGAGTGCTTATAAGTGTCTCAATGAGCTTTGTACTAGTTTGACGTGTTAAAAAGAGACCAAGGCTTTGCCCGGACACACTTGTTCACCAAGGCAAAGACCTAGCTTGTGATCAAAGGAAATACACAAGCTCTCTTTTGTTACCGTTGGGATGTTACCGTTGGGAATACTAATACAAGGAAGACCAAATATGAAGAAGGATCTAGAAGGGAAGATGCGCTTAACCAATAGAGCCGTTAGGCAAGTGTATACCACTCGGCCGTACAAGTCACGTGTGGAGTTTAGCCGAGCGTGTATCTCACTCGTCCGTACCGTCACGGGTCACCTTAAGGAGGCGCGGCTATACAAGTGAAAGCGACGTATGGCGCGGCTAACCAAGAGGGATAGTGACGGTTTTAGCATATACCCTTGATACTATTTTGGGCGATTCCCCTTGTATATTAATTCCTCTTGTAACAACAAAATCATTAATCTAATACACTTATTTCCGATTAAACTCTCTCTCTCTATTCTCTCTCTCTCTTGTTCTTGATGTTCTTCATGGAACTCAAGAACACAAGTCTCTAAACTCACCTTTAATCTTCTTAAATCTAACATGGTATAAGAGCAACCTTGCTCTGGAACCTAATCTGCTTCCGCTAAATCTCTCTCGGTTACTCTCGGTACCGACGATTCTCGGTGCTCGACAATCCTCGACAATCCGGTTACTGTGCACTCTCGACAAACCTCGACACGGTTACTGTGCACTCTCGACAAACCTCGACAATCCTCGACAAACTCTCGACAAAGTTTTCTCGACAAAGTTTTCTCGGCAAAAGTTTGTTTTCCCGGCCACTTTTCTCGACCATTCTCGACAAAGTTTTCCTCGACACCGAGCATCCTCGACTCTCGGTAACGATCTCTCGGCTCCTTCGGTTCAAATTTCTAGATCTGAAATCTCAAAACCAAGTTATTTCAAAACGTACCTAATACAACCATGGAAGACAAAGAATCCAAGAAGGCACTTTGTCCGGTTACTCTCAAAGGCATCAACTACCTTCTATGGGCAAGAACCATGAAGATAGCCCTTTGTGGCCGCGGCTATTGGAATCATATACTCACTCGGCAAGATGCTCCCATCGAGTTCAACAATGAACTCACAAACGACGATGATAAGTGGTTCCAACTAGACCAAAAGGTCCTTGGAATCATCCAAGGATCCCTTGAGCCGTCCATTTTGGAGGCTTACTCCTATTGCGAAAACGCCAAGGAGTTATGGGACACTCTCCAAACCGTCTACGGCAACATCTCAAACCTTAGCCGAGTTTATGAAGTCAAGAAGGCCATTAGTGACCTCAACCAAGAAGACACCGAGTTCACCAAACACTTTGGGAAGTTTAGGTCACTTTGGGCGGAGTTAGAGATGCTTCGCCCAAGCACCGTGGATCCTAAAGTGTTAAACGAACGAAGAGAGCAAGACAAAGTCTTTGGCTTGCTTCTTACCCTCAACGGCAGCTACAAGGAGATCACCAAGCATCTTCTCCGAGCCGATACTCTACCAAACCTTGAAGAAGTGTGTGCACAACTCCAAAGAGAACAAGGTTCCATTGAGCTCTTTGATGGCAAGAAGGAGCTTGTGACCGCAAACAAGGTGGCTTTTAAACCGTCTTCCAAGACATATGAAGAAAGGAGAGCCTTGACATGTGAGCATTGCAAGAAGAAAGGCCACAACAAGGAGAAGTGTTGGATCCTACACCCTAGTCTCAAGCCGGCCAAGTTCAAGGACGCCAAGGAAAACTACTCTCACGATGACTCGGCTAGCATACCAAGTACAAGCGGACAAAGCCATGGCAAGGAAGAGGAGTCTTCGGCCATTGTCCCATACATGGACGAGTTCGTGAGGAAGTCGGACCTTGACGCACTCATCAAAGCCCTTAAGGGCTCCGGTATTTCACCCTTTTACTCTCTTAGTGCTCAAAACATAAACATTAAACCGTATAAGCCTATTATTGTTGATTCGGGTGCTTCTCATCATAGGATTAGTAACTTGGATTTAATTAGTAATGTTAAACCGGCTTTAGGTAATGTCATTATTGCAAATGGGAGTGAAATTCCTATAGAAGGGTTAGGAAACCTTAAGTTGTTTAATAGTGATTCTCAAGCCCTTTATATGCCTAGTTTTACTTCCAATCTTATATCCGTTAAACGCATTGCTTGTGATTTGAATTGCAAGGTTATTTTCAGTCCTAATGATGTGATTTTTCAGGATATTAAGAGTGAGAAGGTCATTGGAAAAGGGGTCACAAGAGGGGACCTCTATGTTCTTGAAGAATCTACTTTTAAAAACTCTATTTCTACTTCTACTCTTTGTCATGCTTTTAAATCGGTTTTAGCCGAGGTTAACAATGTTATTTGGCACTTTAGACTTGGTCATCCTCACTTGAATGCTTTAAAAACTATTTTCCCTAATGTTGTTTTTGATCATCAAACTTGTGAGGCTTGTATTTTGGGCAAACATTGTAGAACCGTATTTTCAAAATCAAAAATGTGTTACAAACCTTTTGAATTGGTCCACTCGGACGTTTGGTCCTCTCCTTGCAAATCTAGGGATAATCAAGCTTATTTTGTCACATTTATAGATGAAAGCTCTAAATACACTTGGGTTACACTTTTACAAACTAAAGATAGGGTATTAGAGGCTTTTAAAAACTTTCAAAACTATGTGACTAACCATTACAATGCTAAGATTAAAACCTTTAGGTCGGATAATGGGGGAGAGTACACAAGCCGAGCATTCAAAGAACACATAGCCAACCATGGGATTCTTCATCAAACCACATGCCCATATACACCGCAACAAAACGGTGTAGCCGAGAGGAAGAATAGGCATCTCATGGAGGTCACACGTTCAATGATGTTCCACATGAACATCCCAAAACGGTTTTGGTCGGATGGTGTTTTAACCGCGTGTTATCTCATCAACCGAACCCCTACGAAATCTTAAACAACCAATCTCCCTTTCAAGTTTTGAATAAGAGTAAGCCTATTCTTAACCATCTAAGAGTTTTCGGTTGTGTGTGTTTTGTTTTTGTGCCTAGTGAACAAAGGAACAAACTTGAAGCAAAGAGCATCAAGGCCATGTTCATAGGCTACTCCAACACACAAAAAGGATACAAATGTTATGTACCCGAGACAAGAAGGGTCATAGTCTCAAGAGATGTCAAGTTCCTTGAAGGCAAAAGCTTCTATGAAGACAAGAATTGGGATAGTGTGAAGGACTTACCCGAGAAGGTCACGGATAGAGCCACAAGCCTAAGGAACCTAATGAAGAATCTTGGCATGAACTTTGAAGAAGATCCAAGCCAATACATACCAAATCAACAACCCACTCCTCTTGATCATGAGGGGGAGAACATCAATGAGCAAGCCAACTCCGAACCTCAAGAGTCTAATAAGTCCGGGGGAGAATCAAGTGCTCATCAACAAACTACATCACAAGAAGACCAAGGACATGCTCAAGAGGATCATGATCAAGAAGTGGGTCAAGGAGGAAGTGTACCACCGGAGCCGACTAGTACTCAACCGGAGCCGACTCTAAGGAGAAGCACTAGGGTAAAGAAGCATCCATCTAATTGGGTAAACACAAGGGTCTACTACAATAGCAAGGCGGTGGCCCATCCTACTCAAGCAACATGCTCTCTTGCTAGAATTCCCAAGGAACACCGAGCCTTCCTTACCGCCATGGATCAACATGTGATACCAAGGACATATGAAGAAGCAATGAAGGAAGAAGTGTGGATCAATGCGGTTAGAGCGAGAACAAGGCAATGGAAGACAATGAAACCTTCTATGAAACTGATCTTCCCAAGGGCAAGAAGACCGTAAGCTCTAGATACGTGTTCACCATCAAGTACCTAAGCAATGGGGATATTGAAAGGTACAAGGCAAGACTTGTGGCAAGAGGCTTCACCCAAACCTATGGAGAGGATTACTTGGATACCTTTGCACCGGTGGCCAAACTTCACACGGTTAGGGTCATTCTATCCTTAGCTACTAATTTGTCTTGGGATCTCTTTCAAATGGATGTGAAGAACGCCTTTCTACAAGGAGAACTTGAGGAAGAGGTATACATGACTCCACCACCCGGAGTAGAGATTACCCCCGGGAAAGTCTTAAGATTAAGAAAGGCTATCTACGGTCTCAAGCAATCACCAAGAGCTTGGTACCACAAGCTTAGCTCAACATTGATGGCAAGAGGATTCAAGAGATCACAAGCCGAACACACACTCTTCACACTACAAAACCAAGAAGGTATAGTAGTAGTACTTGTATACGTAGACGACATCATCATCTCCGGAAACAACAAGGGAGGTATTCAAGAAACCAAGTCTTTTCTTAAGTCTAAATTTGATATTAAAGATCTCGGTTTGCTTAAGTACTTCCTTGGGATTGAAGTATGTAGATCAAAGGTGATGGATTTTGAGTATAGAGAGTAAGAGTTTCGGTTATGGAGATTAGGAGCAAAGTGATGAGCTTGGTCCTTTAGAGATTAAGGAAGATTAAGAGAGATTAAGATCCGAATTACACTAATTCGGATCTTGAGTGTTTTAAGAGAGATTAGAGAGAGTATGAAGAGAATTTGTTTTGTATTAATATGGAAGAGAGGATATACCTCCTTCTTTCATAGATTAGAGCTCCAAGAGCTTAAGTTACAACAATGGAGAAAGAGATACATATATAGAGTGAGAGAGAGAGAGAGTCCAACGGCTCTATTTCAAAATGGGACCTCGCTATTGTCCAGCGGTCCAACGTGTGCGCTCTTCTCCTTCTCTCCTCCAACGGCTACATCTCTTTGTAATGGGCTTGGCTTTCTTGATGAGTCCAAGTGAGCTTGGCCTTCTTGATGAATCCAAAGCCTTGTCCACTTCAACATTGTAGACATAAGTCTTAACATGGCCGATACCTTTGGTCGATACAAGTCTCTCTCTTAGCCATATCGCCTTCATCTTGTGTCGGTCACTCTAGACCGGTACACCTTCTCGATATGTTTTGACCTAATGCCCTTATGGGTTACATTAGTCTCAACACTCCCCCTCAAGCTTAGCCTAATGAAATGGCTAAGATTGGACATCGCTTAGACAAACCTCATTAAAACCTTTAAACGGGAAAACCACTTGGGATAAAACCACGTTTAAGGGAAAAAGAGTGTAAGTCTTTGCAATAGGGGTCTTCTTAATCTTGGCCTTTATCTTCTTGGCCGAAACTCCCCCTTAAGATAGAACCGGTTTGATCTTCTTGACTTTGCCGTGTTCTTCAATGAGGGTTCTTTGGATACTTGATTTGGTCTTCACGGTTTGTTCTTCACAAACTTTGGTGTGAGCCTTTGATTTGATTCATATCCACGGCTTTGTTCTTCACAAGCTTGGGTGTGGATGGATTTGACCGAATACTCATGGCTTCCTCCTTTCTTCTCTTGATTTCTCCTTGATGGCATTCTTCTTGTCATTCAAGCAACCGAGAATGATCACTTGGCTCTCACTTCTTTTAACCTTCAAAAGGATTCAAGAAAGGTGTAAAGCTTAGTGAAAGGGTTAACTTGATACGCTTAGATAGAAATGCACATAAGAAGCTTAAGTCTAGATGCAACTAATAAACCAATGAGTAATTTTGTTATTTAAACCTAAGTTCTTTAACAAATTTCAAATGGTTTTATTTAGGTCTAATAGACTAAACAACTTTTAACAAGGGCAATGATTAGATTCATCAAGAACTAAGCAAGATTATGTGATGCAGCTCTAGTTCTTATGAGAATACTAATCATAATAAAGAGAGTAAGGTTAAGGGACAGCCTTTGGTTTGTAGGGGTATGATAGATTGATGATCCCTTGTAGTTGCATTTGGCTTGAGCTCTTTGACTTCTTCGTGAGGTCTTGCGGCTTTATCCTTTGTGCAATTGGAACAAGGTTGGTTTGGTTTTGTCGTTGCTAGGAACTTGACCGAGCCTAGTGTTGATGGTAAGATGGATCGGCCTTTTCCTTTTGCTAGGAGGCTTTAGACCGAGAGTGAATTGGTTTGGCGCCTTGGAAGATGCTTTAACCGGAGAATGGTGACCTTGTCTTTCCTAGGGACTTTGGTCAAGTGATGGTCTTTGTCTTTGCTAGGGACTTGACCGAAGATTAGGTGGATTGACTTCCATTTGATCATGATGAGATGTGGATGATTACTTCTTCTCCCCCTTCATGATTAAGATGGAAGTCTATGAACTTTCCTCCTTTCTCGGCTTTGTTCTTCACAAGCTTGGTGAGAAAGGGTTCTCATCTTCTCTTTGGAAACCTTCCTTTGGCCTTCTATTCTTCTTTAACTTATCTTTTCTTTTACACCTCTTAGTTGCCTCTTCATGCTTAGGGGTTTCTCATTGATAATCTCTTTTGGTCTTTTAGTAATGGTGATCCTACACCATAACAAAGAAAAAATTTGATTTTAAGTATCATGATAACCGGCATGTAATTAGCAACATTTTCAAATTTACAAATTACTTAACAACAATCACAAGCACAAGGTAAGAATGCAAAGAGGGTTTAAGACTTAGTTCAATATATTCCCTAAGTCATGTACCTAAACCCGAGTATAAAAAGCACCTTATCACAAGTCAAGTTCAAGTCTAGTTTTCATAATTTGCAAATTCTATATCCATTCTTAGCTAAGCAATCAAGCCAATGATTCAATGAAGCACTAATGATTACTTAAGCCAATATCTAACTATATATAATTATAGAGAGTAAAGAGTTTAGAAATGGCCTTTTATAGTTCCTTGAGTAGATGGTCATTGGACTATCTTAATGAGAATTCTCTTGTTTGCTTCTTTTACCTACACATAGATTCAAGTTAGCAACAAGGGGACCATGGTCTTTAGTGCACAACGGCGGACCATGATCTTAAAAACACACCAACAAGATTCATTGTAACTTGATAGCTTTCATAGCTTAGTTACTCATCTTGTATTATAAACTTAAGTGCACATAGGCGGTTTATGACAACATAGATCATCATTACACTAGTATCTTATTTAGATATAAATGTTATGAATCATTTCCCCATATGTCTAAGTTGGATTCACCATGACTTTCAAAAGTATCACTTTTTAGATAATCATGGATATCTTTTTAGACTTATGTTAACCGAGGATGATATGGATTCAACGAGTTCAATTTGTGATTTAAACACTTAATGAAACTCGGTTCTCTTCCTCTAAGAGAGTATCGGATACACAAAGACCTTATATGCTTTATCACAAGCGGATCTTGGTTCCTTACCCTTTGTTAAACCGAAGATCTTTTGGATTAACCAAGGTCTTAAGTTCACTTAGTCTTTTACCAAGATTCAAACCACTTCACCAAACAAGGACTAGTGATTTGGTCTTAGACAAAGACATAAGTGGACCTTGTATCCTAGACCTTGTATCATAAATTTTGAAATTCGGACATGCTTTTAACCGAAACTTTCATGGTATTGGGTTCATCAAGGTTCATTTAGAAGCCATGATTCTCATCCATTAGTTTTGGGTTAGACAATGACCTTAAAGAACAATACAACCAAAACTATCATGTAGCTAGACCTTGTTGATTTATGCTAACAATGATTGTGTTTTGATTGTCTTGTTCTTACCAAGGAAGTTGGATTCAACATGTCCTTTACTCACTTAAGAGTTAAGCGGATCATGGTTCACTTTCCAAAGATCTTGTTTGAAGCATAAAAGGAAAAAGTTTTGGATTCATCAAGTGGCTTTGGACTCCTAAGAGTGAGCACACAAGGTTCACAAACTTTTGACTCGCAAGGTTCAAGCTTTGGTCTTGAATACTTGTTCATAGTCTAAAAAAATGCCTAAGCAAAGTCCGATTTGGATTCAACATGGTTCCCTTTGGACTCATAAGAGTGGGGAATCCATGGTTCTCATCCTCTTTGCTTTCGGCCTTACAAAGATGAAGTAATTACCTTCGGATTTGGATACAACACTTATCGCTCATGGCGAATCATGGATCTCATCCTTTTATCTTTGTATCTTAAGAAAAGCATAGAGTTTCGGATTCAACAAGACATTGTTCTTAAAGAATCAATGAGCATGGTTCTCTCACTCTTTAGCTCACAAGTTTCAAGCTTTATGCTTTGAATACTTGGTCATTGCCTAATGCCTAAGTTAGATGGATTTTGGATTCATCAAGGTTCCTTTTAAACTCATAAGAGTGAGGAAACAATGGTTCTCATCCACAACTTTCGGCCTAAACAAAGATCTTAAAGAACAACTCAACCAAAAACATCATATAGCTAGATTTTTCAATCTATGCTCACTATGATTCGGTTTTGATTGGATTGTTCTTGAAAGGAACTTGGATTCAACATGTATCTTCACTCATAAAGAGAAAAAGAATCATGGTTCTCTTCCTCAGAGGAGCATTGATTCACCAAGATCTTAAGGGGTTTTAACCACTCGGATCTTGGTCATTCTTTTTCCTCCTCTAGATCTTTGTGTTTATAAGCAAGAAATAAGAAAGGAGAATGGCGGAAGCGACTTACCTATGGGTCTCAAGAGCTTTGCTCTGATACCATGATGGATTTTGAGTATAGAGAGTAAGAGTTTCGGTTATGGAGATTAGGAGCAAAGTGATGAGCTTGGTCCTTTAGAGATTAAGGAAGATTAAGAGAGATTAAGATCCCGAATTACACTAATTCGGATCTTGAGTGTTTTAAGAGAGATTAGAGAGAGTATGAAGAGAATTTGTTTTGTATTAATATGGAAGAGAGGATATACCTCCTTCTTTCATAGATTAGAGCTCCAAGAGCTTAAGTTACAACAATGGAGAAAGAGATACATATATAGAGTGAGAGAGAGAGAGTCCAACGGCTCTCTATTTCAAAATGGGACCTCGCTATTGTCCAGCGGTCCAACGTGTGCGCTCTTCTCCTTCTCTCCTCCAACGGCTACATCTCTTTGTAATGGGCTTGGCTTTCTTGATGAGTCCAAGTGGGCTTGGCCTTCTTGATGAATCCAAAGCCTTGTCCACTTCAACATTGTAGACATAAGTCTTAACATGGCCGATACCTTTGGTCGATACAAGTCTCTCTCTTAGCCATATCGCCTTCATCTTGTGTCGGTCACTCTAGACCGGTACACCTTCTCGATATGTTTTGACCTAATGCCCTTATGGGTTACATTAGTCTCAACAAAAGGAAGGTCTATTTCTCTCCCAAAGGAAGTACACCCATGATGTTTTAAGTGTTGTCAATATGACAGGTACCAAAGTGGCCAAGACACCCCTTGAAGACGGCTACAAGACCATTCAAGAGGGTGGTGAAGACGATCAACCATACAAAGACCCTATGCTATATAGACGGCTAGTGGGAAAGCTCATTTACCTTACCATCACTAGACCGGATCTATGCTTTGCCATGAATCAAGTCTCCCAACATATGCAAAGGCCGAAGCAACATCATTGGAACATGATCATGAGGATCTTGGGATACCTTAAGGGAACTTCAAGCTTGGGTATATGGATGGGTTGAAATAAAAGCACGGAGGTTATTGGGTATTGTGACGCGGACTATGCCGGGAACCTAGAAGACAGGCGGTCAACCACCGGGTATTGTACTTTCATTGGAGGCAACCTTGTCACATGGAAGACAAAGAAGCAAAAGATAGTGTCTTGCTCAACCGCCGAAGCCGAGTATAGAGCCATGAGGAAGCTAACTCAAGAACTCATGTGGCTAAAGAACTTGCTAGGGGATTTGGGTTTCAAGATTGAAGCACCAATGACCATGCATTGTGACAACCAAGCGGCCATCCACATAGCAACCAACTCGGTCTTCCATGAACGGACCAAGCACATAGAGGTGGATTGTCACAGGGTTAGAGAGCAAATGGTCAAAGGAACCATCTTACCATGCTACACCAAGAGTGAAGACCAACTCGCGGACATCTTCACCAAATCAGCAAGCTTGAAGGTTTGTGAGTCCATCCTACCAAGACTAGGACTCACACGGGCTACCAAAGCCTAAGTCTCCAACCGCATAAGCTTGCACTCTTTTCCCTTAGGTGAGTTTTATCCCAAGTGGTTTTCTCACCAAGGTTTTAACGAGGCAAGGTTATGCGGGTTCCAAGCTTAGCCATTGCATTAGGCTAAGCTTGCGGGGGAGTGTTAAAAAGAGACCAAGGCTTTGCCCGGACACACTTGTTCACCAAGGCAAAGACCTAGCTTGTGATCAAAGGCAATACACAAGCTCTCTTTTGTTACCGTTGGGATGTTACCGTTGGGAATACTAATACAAGGAAGACCAAATATGAAGAAGGATCTAGAAGGGAAGATGCGCTTAACCAATAGAGCCGTTAGGCAAGTGTATACCACTCGGCCGTACAAGTCATGTGTGGAGTTTAGCCGAGCGTGTATCTCACTCGTCCGTACCGTCACGGGTCACCTTAAGGAGGCGCGGCTATACAAGTGAAAGCGACGTATGGCGCGGCTAACCAAGAGGGATAGTGACGGTTTTAGCATATACCCTTGATACCATTTTGGGCGATTCCCCTTGTATATTAATTCCTCTTGTAACAACAAAATCATTAATCTAATACACTTATTTCCGATTAAACTCTCTCTCTCTATTCTCTCTCTCTCTGTTCTTGATGTTCTTCATGGAACTCAAGAACACAAGTCTCTAAACTCACCTTTAATCTTCTTAAATCTAACAACTCGTTTCTAGGACTCTAAACCAAGTTTCATGCAACATGAGTGCTTATAAGTGTCTCAATGAGCTTTGTACTAGTTCGACGAACTTATGAAACATCTAACAACGCGGTTTATAGGACTCTAAACCAAGTTTCATGCAACATGAGTGCTTATAAGTGTCTCAACGAGCTTTGTACAAGTTCAACGAACTTATGAAACATCTAACAACTCGTTTCTAGGACTCTAAACCAAGTTTCATGCAACATGAGTGCTTATAAGTGTCTCAATGAGCTTTGTACAAGTTTGACGAACTTATGAAACATCTAACAAAGCGGTTTCTAAGACTCTAAACGAAGTGTCATGCAACATGAGTGATTATAAGTGTCTCAATGAGTTTTGTACTAGTTTGACGAACTTATGAAACATCTAACAACTCGTTTCTAGGACTCTAAACCAAGTTTCATGCAACATGAGTGCTTATAAGTGTCTCAATGAGCTTTGTACAAGTTTGACGAACTTAAGAAACATCTAACAACTCGTTTCTAGGACTCTAAACCAAGTTTCATGCAACATGAGTGCTTATAAGTGTCTCAATGAGCTTTGTACTAGTTCGACGAACTTATGAAACATCTAACAACGCGGTTTCTAGGACTCTAAACCAAGTTTTATGCAACATGAGTGCTTATAAGTGTCTCAATGAGCTTTGTACAAGTTCAACGAACTTATGAAACATCTAACAACTCGTTTCTAGGACTCTAAACCAAGTTTCATGCAACATGAGTGCTTATAAATGTCTCAATGAGCTCTGTACAAGTTTGACGAACTTATGAAACATATAACAAAGCGGTTTCTTAGACTCTAAACGAAGTGTCATGCAACATGAGTGCTTATAAGTGTCTCAATGAGCTTTGTACTAGTTTGACGAACTTATGAAACATCTAACAACTCGTTTCTAGGACTCTAAACCAAGTTTCATGCAATATGAGTGCTTATAAGTGTCTCAATGAGCTTTGTACAAGTTTGACGAACTTAAGAAACATCTAACAACGCGGTTTCTAGGACTCTAAACCAAGTTTCATGCAACATGAGTGCTTATAAGTGTCTCAATGAGCTTTGTACTAGTTTGACGAACTTAAGAAACATCTAACAACTCGTTTCTAGGACTCTAAACCAATTTTCATGCAACATGAGTGCTTATAAGTGTCTCAATGAGCTTTGTACAAGTTTGACGAACTTATGAAACATCTAACAACACATTTCTAAGACTCTAAACCAAGTTTCATGCAACGTGAGTGCTTATAAGTGTCTCAATGAGCTTTGTACTAGTTTGACGAACTTATGAAACATCTTACAACGCTGTTTCTAGGACTCTTAACCAAGTTTCATGCAACATGAGTGCTTAAAAGTGTCTCAATGAGCTTGGTACAAGTTCGACGAACTTATGAAACATCTAACAACGCGGTTTCTAGGACTCTAAACTAAGTTTCATGCAACATGAGTACTTATAAGTGTATTAATGAGCTTTGTACTAGTTTGACGAACTTATGAAACATCTAACAACGCGGTTTGTAGGACTCTAAACTAAGTTTCTTTCAACATGAGTTTATATAAGTGTCTCAATGAGCTTTGTAGAAGTTTGACGAACTTATGAAACATCTAACAACGCGTTTCTAGGACCTTAAACCAAGTTTTATGCAACATTAGTGCTTATAAGTGTCTCAATGAGCTTTGTACAAGTTTGACGAACTTATGAAACATCTAACAAAGCGGTTTCTAAGACTCTAAACGAAGTGTCATGCAACATGAGTGCTTATAAGTGTCTCAATGAGCTTTGTACTAGTTTGACGAACTTATGAAACATCTAACAACGCGTTTTTAGGACTCTAAACCAAGTTTCATGCAACATGAGTGCTTATAAGTTTCTCAATCAGCTTTGTACAAGTTTGACGAATTTATGAAACGTCTAACAATGTGTTTGCTAGGACTCTAAACCAAGTTTAATGCAACATGAGTGCTTATAAGTGTCTCAATGAGCTTTATACAAGTTTGACGAACTTAAGAAACATCTAACAACTCGTTTCTATAGGACTCTAAACCAAGTTTCATGCAACATGAGTGCTTATAAGTGTCTCAATGAGCTTTGTACTAGTTCGACGAACTTATGAAACATCTAACAACGCGGTTTCTAGGACTCTAAACCAAGTTTCATGCAACATGAGTGCTTATAAGTGTCTCAATGAGCTTTGTACAAGTTCAACGAACTTATGAAACATCTAACAACGCGGTTTCTAGGACTCTAAACTAAGTTTCATGGAACATGAGTGCTTATAAGTGTCTCAATGAGCTTTGTACAAGTTTGACGAACTTATGAAACATCTAACAACGCGGTTTCTAGGACTCTAAACGAAGTTACATGCAACATGAGTGCTTATAAGTGTCTCAATGAGCTTTGTACTAGTTTTACGAACTTATGAAATGTTGGTTTTGAGAGTATATGGATGGGAGATTCGAGTTATGGAAGAATGAGAGAATGGAGAATAGAAGCAAAGCCATTTAGCTTAGGTTCTTGAGAGATTAAGTTTTGTATGATGTTCTTGAGTTTAGGGAGAGAGTATGAACAAGAGAGAGAATAGGAGAAAAGAGTATATTGGAGAAGAGAGGATTAAACCTCCTTGTCATATTTCAATAGATTACAACTTGTATTTATATTAGACAACAATAACTAGGGTATTGAGAGAGAGAGAAGGAAGAGATGAGAGGAGTTTAAAATCGCTTGTGACCAAGCTTGTGATGTCGCTTTCGGTGCGCTAAACCAAGTGGAGACAAGAGCTTGTGCTGTCGCTTTCGATGCGCGGGTCTTCTAAGTTCAGGTCGCTGTTGGCGCGCTCTCCCTTATCCTATCACGTGCAAGCTCCCAACAGCTCTATTCCACATGGTAAACACACTTTCCATCTAGAATCTTCTTGCCTCTTTTCTCCCTTTTGTTCTCCTCTATATTATAAGTAATATAAGGAGCTTCTTGGGCCTTTACTTGGTCCACAAGACCATACATTACCTTAGTGGATATCTTATCCGGGTAAATGCCTTATGCTCCTCAACATGTTTCGACCTAATGCCCATTAAGGGTTACCATTAATCTCAACACTCCCCTCAAGCTTAGCATTGTGAAACGCTAAGATTGGACATTGACCAACAAACCTCATTAAAACCTTGGTGAGTAAACCACATGGGAAAAACCTCACCGAAGGAAAAAGAGTGTAAGTTAGTTCAATAAGGGGTCTTGATCATCTAGGCCATAAGTCTTCTTGACTTGGCCGAAGCTCCCCAAAGATAGAACCGGTCTTGATCTTGCCTTTGCCGTGTTCTTCTTTGCGGTTTCTTTGGATACTCAACACTTCCTCTTGTCTTGGTGTTGAGTTCTTTGATTCTTGATTTGAGTCTTCACGGTTTTGTTCTTCACAAACTTGAGTGTGAGACTTTGTCCGAACGTGTTGACTCCCTTTCCTTCTCTTGACTTCTTCTTTGATCTTCCTTCTTTGCCTTTGATCCCTTTTATCCTTTGAACCTTAAAAGATCCAAGTGAATAAGACTTAGTAAAGACATTTCGGATATATAAGGATAAGCTTAA
Source organism: Cochlearia excelsa (assembly GCA_963556525.1). Classification (NCBI taxonomy): domain Eukaryota; kingdom Viridiplantae; phylum Streptophyta; class Magnoliopsida; order Brassicales; family Brassicaceae; genus Cochlearia; species Cochlearia excelsa. The sequence continues at coordinate 3,960,159 of CAUVZT010000001.1, forward strand.
TCTAAGTTCATATTGATCCTAGATTTAAACCATTCTTTTAACAAGTGATTTGATCATAAGCTAAGCACAATTATATGATATGATTCTAGCCTTATGATTCTAATTAGTATACTTAAAGAGTAAGGTTTTAGGGACACAGCCTTTAGTTCGTAGTGGTATGGCTTTTCCTTGTAGTTGCATCTAGGTTTTGAGCTTTGGCTTCTTCTTCAAGTCTTTGCTTCCTCCTTTGTGCAATTGGAACAAGGTTTGTTGACGTCTTTGGCTTAGCTCTTGGTAGATGCATAAGCCGAGTAACAAAGAATAGGCCTTGCACTTGAGAGTTGCTTTGGCGAGAGTGAGTAGAGACGATTTGGTCATATTGCTTAATCGGTCTCTTTCTAGGACATGGATGGCTCGGCTTTGTCTTTGCGAGGTACTTGGCCGAGCCTAGTGTTGATGAAGTGATTTGGTCTTGTCATTGCTAGAGCCTTGACCAAGCCACATGATTTTGAGTTCCTTTCTTCAAGGACTCGGTTTGGATGATTAGATGAATTGGTCTTTCTCTTGAAGAGGATTGACCAAGGATTGATGATGGTTGAATGGATTGGCTTTGCTTCTTTGTGGAGGCTTGGCCAGGTGAATGATGATCTTGAACAATGATTGGTGACCTTGCCTTTGCTAGGGACTTTGGTCAAGAGATGGTCTTTGTCTTTGCCAAGGACTTGACCGGTTGATGATGGTCTTTGTCTTGCCACGGACTTGACCCGGTTGATGATGGTCTTTGTCTTGTTAAGGACTTGACCGGTTGATGATGGTCTTTGTCTTGCCACGGACTTGACCGGTTGATGATGGTCTTTGTCTTGTTAGGGACTTGACCGGTTGATGATGGTCTTTGTCTTGCCACGGACTTGACCGGTTGATGATGGTCTTTGTCTTGTTAAGGACTTGACCGAAGATTAATGGGTTGCCTCGGCTTTGTCTTGTGAATACTTGGCCGAGATGTAACTTGATGGCTTTAGCTCTTTGCTAGATGCTTTTGGCCACAATGATGATAGTGATTGGCTTCCATGATTTGATCATGATGAGATGTGTGAACTAACACTTCTTCTCCCCCCTTCATGATAATCATGGAAGTATATGAACTTTCCTCCTTTCTCGGCTTTGTCTTTCACAAGCGTCTTTGAGAAAGAGGTTTCTCATCTTCTCTTTGGATACCTTTTCTTTAGCCATCTCTTCCTCCTCTTTGTTTCTTCTTTCTTTCCATATTTTAGTCTACTACCCATGCTTAAGGTTACTCATTGCGGATCTCTTCTTGTCTTGATACATAGTGATCCTTTTCTAGGTTTAGCTCCTTGAGAGATGGCCATAAGGAAAAGTCATTATGCTCTTTAGAGCATCTTAACCGATTAGTCTATACTAGAGTTTATGACTTCTCTTATGTGGGTTCTTGATACGAACTCCCAAAGAATGCACACTCTTGTTGGTATTGAAATGGATAGATCCTTGGATGAACAAGGCGGGAAAGTGAATGGCTGCGTCGAGGGCTATGAACGACACTCGGTAAACCGGATTCGAACCGCAGGTTAACCACCTAAGGATCGGTTGTGACTCTTCGGCTAACCACCTTGGAATCGATTGAGATCAAGAGGCTAACCACCCAATGATCGAAGTGATTTCGTTGGCTAACCACCAAAGAGATCGAAAAAGTTCACAAAAGAACAAGAGAGAAACTTCTCGAAGATTTTGTTTGATAAAAGATTGATTGTTCAAAATGAAAGGATTACATGAATTTATAAGAAGAAGAAGGAGAAGAGGCTAGTCAACAAGACTACCTCGAAAATGAAAACAAAGACTACTTGGGAATGAAAACAAAGACTAAGACCAAAGACTAAAATAAATTAGAGTTTGAATGTCCCTTGGACTTCCAAGTTGGCGAGAATGTTCTTGAGGTTTGGTCATGTCCTTTTGATTTATTTCCAACCATAATGTAGAAGTAATTCATGTGAGTTTGGACCGTCCATGGTAAGCATAAGTCATTGCCTCGTTAAAACCTCTACTCGGAAAACCCAATGGGACAAAACCGAGTATAGGAAAAAGAGTACAACAACTTAGCTTGCGGCCAACCTCAAGATGAATCCACAAATGATATTGAGATGTAGGTGCATTGCGTAAGTTGGTCTTCCTCCTTGTTCCTAACGTTGCCAAGTACTTTACAAACGGCTCGGCTAGCTTCCTTGTCTTGGATCGCGTCATGGGGCCTTCGGGAACGATCAATGCTTCCTCGGGAACCTCATCCAAAGCTTGCGTATCCATGATCATATCATCCCCCTCCTCTTGAAAAGGATTTGTCCTCAAATCGACTCCATCTGCAATAAAAGGAATGATATCGGCAATGTTGAAGCTAGAGCTAACGAATACTTACCTTGGAGATCAATTTTGTAAGCATTATCATTGATCTTCTCCAAAATAGTAAATGGTCCATCAACTCTTGGCAAGAGTTTAGACTTCCTTTCTTCGGGAACCGCTCCTTTCTCAAGTAAATCCAAACAAGGTCGCCGGGTTCAAACGTCTTTTTGTTCCGACCTTTGTTGGCTTGCTTGCGGTATTGCTCGGTTTTATGCTCGATGTTTTGCTTTGCCTTTTCGTGCATTAGTTTGACTAACTCAGCCTTTTTCTTTCCGTCCATACTTACACGTTCACTCAAAGGTAAAGGAGTTAGATCAAGAGGTGTAAGCGGATTAAAGCCATAAACAAGTTGAAAAGGAGAAAAACAAGTAGTAGAATGCACGACATGATTATATGCAAACTCTACATGTGGTAAACAATCCTCCCATGACTTAAGATTCTTTTTGATCACGGTTCTCAAGAGTGTCCCTAGAGTCCTATTAACTACTTCGGTTTGTCCATCGGTTTGCGGATGACAAGTAGTAGAGAAACAAAGCTTAGTTCCTAGCTTAGACCATAGGGTCTTCCAAAAAATAACTCGAAACTTTGTATCCCTATCCGAGACTATAGTCCTAGGCATTCCATGTAGACGGACAATCTCCTTAAAGAATAAGTCGGCAATGTTAGATGCATCATCAGTTTTATGGCAAGGTATGAAATGTGCCATTTTAGAAAACCTATCGACCACAACAAAGACCGAATCTCTACCATTCCTAGTCCGAGGTAAACCTAAGACAAAATCCATTGAAATGTCGGTCCATGGTGCACTAGGAATCGGTAAAGGAGTGTACATACCTTGGCCTTGGCTTTTTGATTTAGCGAGCTTACATGTGGTGCATCGGCTGCAAATTCGTTCTACATCACGCTTCATGTGCGGCCAAAAGAAATGATCTTGCACAATGGAAAGAGTTTTGGCCACGCCAAAGTGTCCCATCAAGCCCCCTCCGTGTGCTTCCCTAACAAGAAGATCTCGCAAAGAAGAGTTGGGAATGCAAAGTCGGTTTTCATAAAACAAAAACCCATCACTTCTAAAGTACTTTCCTTTAGCAAACTTTTCACAAGTAAGGAATACTTCCTGGAAGTACGGATCGGTTGCGTATGCTCCCCTTAATCATCTCAAACCCGAGAATCTTGGCATCGAGAGTCGAGATCAAAGTGTACCTCCGAGATAGAGCATCGGCCACCACATTCTCTTTGCCTTGCTTGTATTGAATCACATATGGAAAGGTTTCCACGAACTCCATCCAACGGGCATGCCTCTTGTTCAACTTTTGTTGGCTCTTTAGGTGCCTAAGTGATTGATGATCGGTGTGGATCACGAACTCCTTCGGCCGAGATAGTGTTGCCATGTTTGGAGTGCACGGACTAAGGCGTAGAACTCCTTATCGTACGTCGGGTAGTTGAGAGTAGCTCCTCCGAGTTTCTCACTAAAGAAAGCAATTGGCTTCTTCTCTTGCATGAGCACGGCTCCTATACCTACACCGAAGCATCGCATTCAATCTCAAATGTTTTCATAAAATCGGGTAGAACGAGAAGAGGGGCGTGAGTAAGCTTGTGTTTTAGGAGTTGGAAAGCGTCCTCTTGAGCTTGTTCCCATTTAAAACCCACGTCCTTCTTGATTACTTCGGTTAGTGGCGCGGCAATGGTGCTGAAGTCCCGAACAAACCGTCTATAGAAACCGGCTAAACCGTGGAAGCTTCGGACCTCACCTACCGTCTTAGGACTCGGCCAATCTTGGATCGCCTTGATCTTGCTCACATCGACCTGTATGCCCTGTGAACTCACAACAAAACCTAGAAACACCACGTCATTTGAACAAAAAGAACACTTTTTAAAATTGCCAAAGAGGCGTTCCTTCCTAAGCACGTTCAACACCTTTCGCAAATGCTCCACATGTTCGTCCAAGGTCTTGCTATAAACCAAGATGTCATCAAAATAAACAACAACAAAGACACCTATAAATGACCTAAGAACATGATTCATAAGACGCATGAAAGTACTAGGTGCATTCGTAAGACCAAACGGCATAACAAGCCACTCATATAATCCGTGCTTAGTTTTGAAAGCGGTTTTCCATTCATCACCTTCCTTCATCCGGATTTGGTGATATCCACTTTTCAAATCAATTTTAGAAAAGACACTAGACCCATGAAGTTCGTCTAACATGTCATCTAGCCTAGGAATTGGATGGCGATACTTTACCGTAATATTGTTGATGGCTCGGCAATCAACACACATCCGCCAAGATCCATCCTTCTTGGGCACAAGTAATACCGGAACGGCGCAAGGACTCATACTTTCTCGGATATGACCCTTCTCCAAAAGTTCACCGACTTGTCGCTGGAGTTCCTTGGTTTCAACCGGGTTGGTTCGGTAAGCGGGCCGGTTCGGAAGTGTTGCTCCGGAACAAAGTCTATTTGATGTTCTATTCCACGAATGGGAGGTAGACCGCCTGGACTGTCTTCCGGAAAGACATCACTATATTCCTGCAAAAGAGACAACACATTGCTCGGAAGATCCGGCTCGGGGTTAGTCAAGAGAGCATCTTTAAAGATAAGCAACACGAAAGGTTGCTTAGTAACAAGAGCATGCTTAATCTCACTCGGTCTCACAAAAAGAGTTTCTTGCCTCACGGGTTTACTCTCAAAGGCCTTTAGTGGGGTTTTTCTCGAACTCTCACTCTCATTTTTAGTAGAAGAAGTGTTTAGGGGATCACTCACAATGTTCTTTCCTTGGTTAAGCTTGAGCTGATCTAGGTACACCTCATGTGGTGACATAGGTGCAAGAGTGATCTTCCGTCCTTGGTACTCAAAGGAATACTTGTTAGTGTACCCATCATGAACCGTCCTTCGATCGTACTGCCATGGTCTTCCAAGTAGAATGTGACCAGCTTCCATGGATAACACATCGCAAAGGATTTCATCCTCATATCGGCCAATAGACAAAGATACCAAAACTTGATGTGTCACCGTTTGTTTTTGGTCACTCAACCAACTTAGACTATACGGCCGTGGATGTTTCTTCATCTCCAAGTTTAATTTCTTCACCAAAGTCATGCTAGCAACATTAGTACAACTTCCGCCATCGATAATTAGGCTACATACCTTATCTTTGATATGGCATCGCGTGTGGAACAAGTTTTCCCGTTGTTCGTCTTCTAGACTTTTCTCTTGAGAAAGAAGAACTCGTCTTGCCACAAGTAACTCTCCTTTAACCGCATGTTCCTCATCGTCATCATAGATTGGTGCGGAGTCATAATCCTTCTCATCTTCGGTCACGATTTCGCCGCTATCTAGCATCAACATGGCGCGCTGGTTTGGACACTTGTTCGCATAATGACCTTTGCCTTTACACCTGAAACACTCTATGTCACGGTTACGACTAGAAGTAGAAGCCTCGGTCTTACCCTTGTAGTCTTGACTTGAAATGTTAGGTTTGAATTCCGATTTTGGCTTGGAATCGGTGCGGCTGGGTGGGTAACTTGGCTTCTCGCTTTTAGGGTAGCTTGGCTTGGTTGTGACGCTCTTTCTCCTAAGTTGTTGTTCCACGAGAATGGCCTTGTGCAACATATCCTCTATGGTGTCATAAGTTTGCATCTCCATACGATCTTGTAATTCTCGATTCATTCCGGATAGGAATCGGGCCATTGTTGCATCACGGTGTTCATCTACATCGGCTTTGAGCATGAGTTTCTCCATCTCTTGGAAATAATCTTCCACATTCCTACTTCCTTGAGATAGCCTTCGTAGTTTTTGGTGCAATTCTCGGTGGTAATGGCTCGGAATGAACCGTCTTCTCATAAGTATCATCATCTCTTCCCAAGTCTCTACGGGATTTTCTCTATTTCGCTTCCTGTTAGTCACCAATTGATCCCACCGGTCAATAGCATAATCATGAAATCCGGTGGCTGCTAACCTAACTTTCTTGCGATCGGAAAAGTGTTGACAATCGAAGAGTAGATCGATCTTTTTTCCCACTCAAGGAAAGCATCGGGATCGTTTTTCCCATGGAATGGTGGAATGCGTAGCTTCAAGCCGCCAAGATCATTTTCATTTCTTCCTCTGGCCGGTGGTTGCCTATCTTGTTCCCCAACGGTGAGGTCGTGAAACGGATTGTCGTATGGCTCCATTCGTTGTTGTTGTTGGTTGCGTCGGTGTTGCCTATGTCTAGGCGGTACTCGATGACGTCTATGATGATCAATTCTGCCCGATCCTTGACTCTCCGTCGAGTTATCTCCTCTTTCATGGCCATGGTTAGCTCTTTCTCGTCCAACGGAAAGAGTGGCCATTTGGTCTCTCATTTCTTCTAGCATTGTGGACATGGCTTCCATTTGGCGGGCCATTTCGGCTTCTCTTTCATTCCGTGAAAAATTGCTTCCATTAGACATTTTCCTCGCAAAAAAAACAAACACGTTAGTAAAAATATTCCTCACAAGTGTTTCTCTCAAGTGTTTCTCACAACCCTCACAATATCCTCACACACACACAAGAAGTTCTCCTCGGTTCTTAAGAAACTAAATCGAAACAATTCGATGGTAGCGTCAAAAACCAAATCGTCAAACTAAGGTAGATAGATAGATAGATAGTGAAGAATTTCTTTAACCAAATTGTTTTCTTTTTTTTTTTTTTTTTTTTTTTTTTGATTTTCGATTTCTTTTTTTTTTTTTTTGAATTGGTTTCTTACAAAAGATAGAAAGAAAAGATATAGAATAAAGAAGTGAAGAGATATAGCTTGCTTAGAAAATACCGATATTCAAGAGCGTGGCTCTGATACCACTTGATACGAACTCCCAAAGAATGCACACTCTTGTTGGTATTGAAATGGATAGATCCTTGGATGAACAAGGCGGGAAAGTGAATGGCTGCGTCGAGGGCTATGAACGACACTCGGTAAACCGGATTCGAACCGCAGGTTAACCACCTAAGGATCGGTTGTGACTCTTCGGCTAACCACCTTGGAATCGATTGAGATCAAGAGGCTAACCACCCAATGATCGAAGTGATTTCGTTGGCTAACCACCAAAGAGATCGAAAAAGTTCACAAAAGAACAAGAGAGAAACTTCTCGAAGATTTTGTTTGATAAAAGATTGATTGTTCAAAATGAAAGGATTACATGAATTTATAAGAAGAAGAAGGAGAAGAGGCTAGTCAACAAGACTACCTCGAAAATGAAAACAAAGACTACTTGGGAATGAAAACAAAGACTAAGACCAAAGACTAAAATAAATTAGAGTTTGAATGTCCCTTGGACTTCCAAGTTGGCGAGAATGTTCTTGAGGTTTGGTCATGTCCTTTTGATTTATTTCCAACCATAATGTAGAAGTAATTCATGTGAGTTTGGACCGTCCATGGTAAGCATAAGTCATTGCCTCGTTAAAACCTCTACTCGGAAAACCCAATGGGACAAAACCGAGTATAGGAAAAAGAGTACAACAACTTAGCTTGCGGCCAACCTCAAGATGAATCCACAAATGATATTGAGATGTAGGTGCATTGCGTAAGTTGGTCTTCCTCCTTGTTCCTAACGTTGCCAAGTACTTTCCAAACAGCTCCGGCTAGCTTCCTTGTCTTGGATCGCGTCATGGGGCCTTCGGGAACGATCAATGCTTCCTCGGGAACCTCATCCAAAGCTTGCGTATCCATGATCATATCAGTTCTCCATTGCTTGATACCTACTCATAAGTAAAGGTTAGCAACAAGAGTCAATTGACTATGGCTCCTTGCCATTTACTTTAAAGAGATCATGGTCTTAAGAGCACAAAGGCGGACCATGATCTTAGAAACACACTAACAAGATTCATTGTAACTTGGATGCTTTCATAGCTAGTTACTCATCTTGTATCATAAACTTAGATGCCTATAGGCGGTTTATGACATAAAACATAGATCATCATTCCAATTTCATCTTAAGTAGATGTTAGTGTAATGAATCATTTCCCCATAAGTCTAAAATGGATTCACCATGACTTTCAAAAGTGCCACCTTTTAGATAATCATGGATCTCTTTTTAGACTTATGTTACCCGAGGATCTAATGGATTCATCAAGCTCAAACGTGTTTTAAACACTTAATGAAACTTGGTTCTCTTTCCTCTAAGAGAGTTTGGATCCCATAAGACCTTATATGCTTAATCACAAGCGGATCTTGGTTCCTTACCCTTTGTTAAACCGGAGATCTTTTGGATTTCACAAGGTTTGAATGCAATAAGTCTTAAGACATATGCAAACCAAGGATCCTAGATCTTTCCAAGTCTCAAATCACTTCACTAAACAAAGACTAGTGATTTAAGACTTTAGCAAGAGACAAGACTTGGATATTATAGTGGGGTATGAAGAGGATAAAGAGTATAGAGTTTACAACCGATTCCTTAATGATCTAAAGATCTTTAGGACTCAAGATTAACTACTAATCTCTTTATCTCCCTCTCGTGTTTCCACTAACACAACCGCCACTACTCATCTTCATCGTCTTGGAGATTTAAATTCGGACCAAATGAGCATATGTTCTTTAAAACTTTTGAAAACATCATATGCTCAAAAACATGCTTTTAAACTGAAACTTTGTGGTATTGGAATCATCAAGGTTTCTTGAACTCATAGGAGTTTAAAGCCATGGTTCTCATCCATTAGTCTCGGTTTAGACAATGATCTTAAAGGACAATACAACCAAAACTATCATGTAGTTAAATCCTATTGATTTATGCTAACAATGAATATGTTTTGGTTGTCTTGTACTTACCAAAGAAATTGGATTCAACATGTCCTTTACTCACTAGGAGTTAAGCGGATCATGGTTCTCTTTCCAAAGATCTTTGTTAAAGCACAAACAAAAGAAAGAGTTTTGGATTCAACAAGTTGTTTTTGCCTTATAAGAACAACAACAAGGTTCACCTACTCTTTTAGCTCTCAAGATTCAAGCTTTAAGCTTTGATATCTTGGTCCTTGCCTAAAAAGGGTTTCGGATTCAACAAGTTGCTTTCAACTCTCAAAAGTTTAGCAAACAAGGTTCTCTAACCTTTGACTCCCAAGTTTCAAGTTTTGTTCTTGAATACTTGTTCATAGTCTAAAAACCAAGGTCATTAAGATCTTGGATTCATCATGGTTCCTTTGAACTCATAAGAGTGAGGAAACCCATGGTTCTCATCCTTTGACATTTGGCTGTCCATAGATCTTTTTCAAAGAAACACACTTTCACAAACATGTTTTTAAACATGTAGCTAGATCTTAAGATCCAATCTTTCCATGAACAAATTATGCTTGGTGTGTTCTAAGAAAGGTATTACCAAGATCTATGGATCTATACAAGAAATAAAGAACACAGATTTTAGAGAATGGGAAAGGATTCAACATGTTCATTATACTCCTAAGAGTTGATTTGAACAATGGTTCTCTTTCTCTACAAGATTCATCGCCTTTTAAAGCTTGTCTTGGTTCTCTTTCATCTATGAACATTAACTACTTGCAGAATTTAAACAACAAAAGAAAGAAGAGGGGATTTGGATTCATCAAGCTCTTACGCTCATAAGAGCAAAGTAGCAAGGTTCTCTCCACCTCAAAAGCTAAGCTTGCGGATTAGCTTAGGTAGAGGAGCTTATGCTCTGATACCATGTTGGTTTTGAGAGTATATGGATGGGAGATTCGAGTTATGGAAGAATGAGAGAATGGAGAATAGAAGCAAAGCCATTTAGCTTAGGTTCTTGAGAGATTAAGTTTTGTATGATGTTCTTGAGTTTAGGGAGAGAGTATGAACAAGAGAGAGAATAGGAGAAAAGAGTATATTGGAGAAGAGAGGATTAAACCTCCTTGTCATATTTCAATAGATTACAACTTGTATTTATATTAGACAACAATAACTAGGGTATTGAGAGAGAGAGAAGGAAGAGATGAGAGGAGTTTAAAATCGCTTGTGACCAAGCTTGTGATGTCGCTTTCGGTGCGCTAAACCAAGTGGAGACAAGAGCTTGTGCTGTCGCTTTCGATGCGCGGTCTTCTAAGTTCAGGTCGCTGTTGGCGCGCTCTCCCTTATCCTATCACGTGCAAGCTCCCAACAGCTCTATTCCACATGGTAAACACACTTTCCATCTAGAATCTTCTTGCCTCTTTTCTCCCTTTTGTTCTCCTCTATATTATAAGTAATATAAGGAGCTTCTTGGGCCTTTACTTGGTCCACAAGACCATACATTACCTTAGTGGATATCTTATCCGGGTAAATGCCTTATGCTCCTCAACATGTTTCGACCTAATGCCCATTAAGGGTTACCATTAATCTCAACATGAAACATCTTACAACTCGGTTTCTAGTACTCTAAACCAAGTTTCATGCAACATGAGTGCTTATAAGTGTCTCAATGAGCTTCGTACAAATTTGACGAACTTATGAAACGTCTAACAATGTGGTTGCTAGGACTCTAAACCAAGTTTTATGCAACATGAGTGCTTATAAGTGTTTCAATGTGCTTTGTACAAGTTTGACGAACTTATGAAACATCTAACAAAGCGGTTTCTAAGACTCTAAACGAAGTGTCATGCAACATGAGTGCTTATAAGTGTCTCAATGAGCTTTGTACTGTTGGAATTTGGAGAGATTAGAGTATAGATCCGAGTTGGTTAAGCTCGGATCTTGAGAGAATAGAAGCGAAGCGTGGATGCTTGGTTCTTGAGAGTATTTAGAGAGTGTTTGTAGATTAGAAAGAGAGAGTATTTAGGAGGAGTTTTAATTAGTATGGTGAAGAGAGGAACCACCTCCTTGAAGGTTTTTACAAGAGATTATCAAGTATATATAAAGAAAAACGCAACAAGGAGAGCCTCCAACGGCTAGAATTCCAATTTGAATTCTCTAACGGCTCTTTAGTCTTGCGATGTAGTCGACTACATGACTCAACTACATTAGTCGACTACACGCCTCAACTATATTTTCCCCCTTTGATGTATCTTGATCTAATGCCTTTGTAGGTTATCATTAGTCTTAATACTCCCCCTCAAGCTTAGCCCAATGAAATGGCTGAGATTGGACATTGCTAAACAAACCTCATTAAAACCCTTAGTAAGCAAAACCACTTGGGATAAAAGCATTACTAAGGGAAAAAGAGTGTAAGTCTTTGCAATAGGGGTCTTCTTGATCTTGGCCTTTATCTTCTTGACTTGGCCTAAACTCCCCCTTAAGATAGAACCGGTTTGATCTTCTTGACTTTGCCGTGTTCTTCTTAAAGGGTTCTATGATCTCCTTTCAACAAGCTTCTTTGATCTTCTCGGCTTGTTGTTAGGATCTTGGATGCGTCCTTTGATTTGGGAAGTGACGCTTCTCCCTTGTTGACATGAGACCTTCTTGGTCTTCATTTCTTTGACTTGGTCTTCACGGTTTGTTCTTCACAAACTTTGGTGTGAGACTTTGATTTGATTCCTATCCACGGCTTTGTTCTTCACAAGCTTGGGTGTGGATGGATTTGACCAAACACTTATGGCTTCCTCCTTTCTTCTCTTGATTTCTCCTTGTTGGCATTCTTCTTGTCATTCAAGCAACCGAGAATGATCACTTGGCTCTCACTTCTTTTAACCTTCAAAGGATTCAAGAAAGATGTAAAGCTTAGTGAAAGGGTTAACTTGATACGCTTAGATAGAAATGCACATAAGAAGCTTAAGTCTAGATGCAACATAATGAATCAATGAGTAATTTTGCTATTAAACCTAAGTTCCTTAACAAATTTCAAATGATTTCACATAGGCTTCAAGCAACTTTTAACAAGGGCAATGATTAGATTCATCAAGAACTAAGCAAGATTATGTGATGCAGCTCTAGTTCTATGAATAAGTTAATCATAATACAGAGAGTAAGGTTAAGGGACAGCCTTTAGTTTGTAGAGGAATGACTTGTCCTTGTAGTCGCATCTAGGTTTGAGCTTTGGCTTCTTCTTGAAGTCTTGCTTTCTTCTTTCTGCGGTTGGAATCAAGGATTTGTCGTAGTATTTTGGCTTACCTCTTGATAGATGCATAAGCCGAGTAACAAGATTAGGCCTTGCACTTGGTAGTTGCTTTGGCCGATAATGAGTAGAGCCGATTGGTCATGTTGATTCATCGGTCTCTTTCTAGGACATGGATGGCTCGGTTTAGTCTTTGCCATGTACTTGGCCGAGCCTAGTGTTGATGATGATGATGGTCCGGCTTCTTGTAGAGGCTTGACCGAATGATTGATGAGAGCTCTTTACATCTTGGGACACTTTAGCATTCTCCAAGTGCATTTAGCCAAATGATGGTTCTTCTTTGTTCCAAAGAAACTTTGGCCTTGTATCTTGTTGGTACTTAAGCCGAAATGGATTGGTTGTGGAGGCTTCGTCCTTCTTGGTACTTTAGCCGAGAGTGAGAGCTTTGTATTGACTTCGTCCTTCTTGGTACTTTAGTCAATACTTAGCCGGATTGGTGGTAGTGGCGGCTTAGTCCTTCTTGATACTTTGGCCGGGTTTGTTGGTGATTGAATGGAGGTCTTTGACTTGCTAGATCTTGACCAAAAGATGATGATAAGATGGTTTGGCCTTCTCCTTTGTAAGGATTTGGCCGAGAGTGAATTGGTTTGGCGCCTTGGAAGATGCTTTAACCGGAGAATGGACCTTGTCTTTGCTAGGGACTTTGGTCAAGTGATGGTCTTTGTCTTTGCTAGGGACTTGACCGAAGATTAGGTGGATTGACTCGGCTTGTTCTTCTTGATACTTGGCCGAGAATGGTTGGATTGACTCGGCTTGTTCTTCTTGATACTTGGCCGAGAATGGTGACCTTGTCTTTGCTAGGGACTTTGGTCAAGTGATGGTCTTTGTCTTTGCTAGGGACTTGACCGAAGATTAGGTGGATTGGCTTCCATTTGATCATGATGAGATGTGGATGATTACTTCTTCTCCCCCTTCATGATTAAGATGGAAGTCTATGAACTTTCCTCCTTTCTCGGCTTTGTTCTTCACAAGCTTGGTGAGAAAGGGTTCTCATCAATCCTTTGGATACCTTCATGGCTTCTTTCATTCTTCTCTTTACCCCTCTTCTCTTTAACACTTCCTTGTTACCTCTTTATGCTTAGGGGCTTTCATGATGATCTTTTTAAGTCCTTAGACACGATGATCCTACATCATATCAAAGACACAAAATTGATCTTAGTTTCATGAATAACCGGCACAAGATAATAACATGTAACAATTTACAAACTATTGATCCACCATTCACAGTACAAGTAAGAATGCAAGAGAGAGTTTAAGAATGCAATAGTTCAATATGTTCCCTATGTCTTTTGATTAAACCCGAGAATAGTATGCACCTCAACAAGTTCAAGTTTTGGTCTTATAGTTTTGAAATTGACAAACAAATTTCTAAGTGATCTAAGGCATATAACAATTTCAAGCACACATGAACACTTAGACAAGTATCTAATAATATAAATAAGGGAGTAAAGAGTTTAGAAATGGCCTTTTTATGGTTTTCCTTTGGGAAGATGGTCATTGGGAGAAGTCATTTATCCTTGTAGAGCACCTTAATGGTTAGTCTAAGATTGGATTTATGACTTCTCTTTATGAGAAATTCTCTTGTTTGCTTCTTTACCTACACATAGATTCAAGTTAGCAACAAGGGACCATGGTCTTTAGTGCACAATGGCGGACCATGATCTTAAAACACACCAACAAGATTCATTGTAACTTGATAGCTTTCATAGCTTAGTTACTCATCTTGTATCATAAACTTAAGTGCACATAGGCGGTTTATGACAACAAACCTAGATCATCATTCCATCTTCACCTTATATAGATGTTAATGTAGTGAATCATTTCCCCATAAGTCTAAAGATGGATTCATCATGACCCATTCATGTGACCATTTGCTCTCTAACCTTGTGACAATCCACCTCTATGTGCTTGGTCCGTTCATGGAAGACCGAGTTGGTTGCTATGTGGATGGCCGCTTGGTTGTCACAATGCATAGTCATTGGTGCTTCAATCTTGAAACCCAAATCCCCTAGCAAGTTCTTTAGCCACATGAGTTCTTGAGTTAGCTTCCTCATGGCTCTATACTCGGCTTCGGCGGTTGAGCAAGACACTATCTTTTGCTTCTTTGTCTTCCATGTGACAAGGTTGCCTCCAATGAAGGTGCAATACCCGGTGGTTGACCGCCTGTCTTCTAGGTTCCCGGCATAGTCCGCGTCACAATACCCAACAACCTCCGTGCTTTTGTTGCAACCCATCCATATACCCAAGCTTGAAGTTCCCTTAAGGTATCCCAAGATCCTCATGATCATGTTCCAATGATGTTGCTTCGGTCTTTGCATATGTTGGGAGACTTGATTCACGGCAAAGCATAGATCCGGCCTAGTGATGGTAAGGTAGATGAGCTTTCCCACTAGCCGTCTATATAGCATCGGATCTTTGTATGGTTGATCGTCTTCACTACCCTCTTGAATGGTCTTGTAGCCGTCTTCAAGGGGTGTCTTGGCCACCTTGGTACCTGCCATATTGACAACACTTAAAACATCATGGGTGTACTTCCTTTGGGAGAGAAATAGACCTTCCTTTGATCTACAAACTTCAATCCCAAGGAAGTACTTAAGCAAACCGAGATCTTTGATATCAAATTTAGACTTAAGAAAAGACTTGGTTTCTAGAATACCTCCCTTGTTGTTTCCGGAGATGATGATGTCATCTACGTATACAAGTACTACTACTATACCTTCTTGGTTTTGTAGTGTGAAGAGTGTGTGCTCGGCTTGTGATCTCTTGAATCCTCTTGCCATCAATGTTGAGCTAAGCTTGTGGTACCAAGCTCTTGGTGATTGCTTGAGACCGTAGATAGCCTTTCTTAATCTTAAGACTTTCCCGGGGGTAATTTCTACTCCGGGTGGTGGAGTCATGTATACCTCTTCCTCAAGCTCTCCTTGTAGGAAGGCGTTCTTCACATCCATTTGAAAGAGATCCCAAGACAAGTTAGTAGCCAAGGATAGAATAACCCTAACCGTGTGAAGTTTGGCAACCGGTGCAAAGGTATCCAAGTAATCCTCTCCATAGGTTTGGGTGAAGCCTCTTGCCACAAGTCTTGCCTTGTACCTTTCAATATCCCCATTGCTTAGGTACTTGATGGTGAACACGTATCTAGAGCTCACAGTCTTCTTGCCCTTGGGAAGATCAGTTTCATAGAAGGTTTCATTGTCTTCCATTGCCTTGTTCTCGGCTCTAACCGCATTGATCCACACTTCTTCCTTCATTGCTTCTTCATATGTCCTTGGTATCACATGTTGATCCATGGCGGTAAGGAAGGCTCGGTGTTCCTTGGGAATTCTAGCAAGAGAGCATGTTGCTTGAGTAGGATGGGCCACCGCCTTGCTATTGTAGTAGACCCTTGTGTTTACCCAATTAGATGGATGCTTCTTT
Source organism: Cochlearia excelsa (assembly GCA_963556525.1). NCBI lineage: Eukaryota > Viridiplantae > Streptophyta > Magnoliopsida > Brassicales > Brassicaceae > Cochlearia > Cochlearia excelsa. Next base: position 3,975,973 of record CAUVZT010000001.1, read on the forward strand.
ACCCTAGTGCTTCTCCTTAGAGTCGGCTCCGTTTGAATACTAGTCGGCTCCGGTGGTACACTTCCTCCTTGACCCACTTCTTGATCATGATCATCTTGAGCATGTCCTTGGTCTTCTTGTGGTGTAGTTTGTTGGTGAGCATTTGATTCTCCCCCGGACTCATTAGACTCTTGAGGTTCGGAGTTGGCTTGCTCATTTATGTTCTCCCCCCTCATGATCAAGAGGAGTGGGTTGTTGATTTGGTATGTCTTGGCTTGGCTCTTCTTCAAAGTTCATGCCAAGATTCTTCATTAGGTTCCTTAGGCTTGTGGCTCTATCCGTGACTTTCTCGGGTAAGTCCTTCACACTATCCCAATTCTTGTCTTCATAGAAGCTTTTGCCTTCAAGGAACTTGACGTCTCTTGAGACTATGACCCTTCTTGTCTCGGGTACATAACATTTGTATCCTTTTTGTGTGTTGGAGTAGCCTATGAACATGGCCTTGATGCTCTTTGCTTCAAGTTTGTTCCTTTGTTCACTAGGCACAAAAACAAAACACACACAACCAAAAACTCTTAGATGGTTAAGAATAGGCTTACTTTTATTCAAAACTTGAAAGGGAGATTGGTTGTTTAAGATTTGAGTAGGGGTTCGGTTGATGAGATAACACGCGGTTAAAACACCATCCGACCAAAACCGTTTTGGGATGTTCATGTGGAACATCATTGACCGTGTGACCTCCATGAGATGCCTATTCTTCCTCTCGGCCACACCGTTTTGTTGCGGTGTATATGGACATGTGGTTTGGTGAAGAATCCCATGGTTGGCTATGTGTTCTTTGAATGCTCGGCTTGTGTACTCCCCCCCATTATCCGACCTAAAGGTTTTAATCTTAGCGTTGTAATGGTTAGTCACATAGTTTTGAAAGTTTTTAAAAGCCTCTAATACCCTATCTTTAGTTTGTAAAAGTGTAACCCAAGTGTATTTAGAGCTTTCATCTATAAATGTGACAAAATAAGCTTGATTATCCCTAGATTTGCAAGGGAGGACCAAACGTCCGAATGAATCAATTCAAAAGGTTTGTAACACATTTTGGATTTTGAAAATACGGTTCTACAATGTTTGCCTAAAATGCAAGCCTCACAAGTTTGATGATCAAAAACAACATTAGGGAAAATAGTTTTTAAAGCATTCAAATGAGGATGACCAAGTCTAAAATGCCAAATAACATTGTTAACTTCGGCTATAACCGATTTAAAAGCATGACAAAGAGAAGTAGAAGTAGAGATAGAGTTTTTGAAATCAAATTCTTCAAGAACATAGAGGTCCCCTCTTGTGACCCCTTTTCCAATGACCTTCTCACTCTTAATATCCTGAAAAATCACATCATTAGGACTGAAAATAACCTTGCAATTCAAATCACAAGCAATGCGTTTAACGGATATAAGATTGGAAGTGAAACTAGGCATGTAAAGAGCTTGAGAATCACTATCAAACAACTTAAGATTTCCTAACCCTTCTATAGGAATTTCACTCCCATTTGCAATAATGACATTACCTAAAGCCGGTTTAACATTACTAATTAAATCCAAGTTGCTAATCATATGATGAGAAGCACCCCGAATCAACAATAATAGGCTTATATGGTTTAATGTCTATGTTTTGAGCACTAAGAGAGTAATAGGGTGAAATACCGGAGCCCTTAAGGGCTTTGATGAGTGCGTCAAGGTCCGACTTCCTCACGAACTCGTCCATGTATGGGACAATGGCCGAAGACTCCTCTTCCTTGCCATGGTTTGGTCCGCTTGTACTTGGTATGCTAGCCGAGTCATCGTGAGAGTAATTGGCCTTGGCGTCCTTGAACTTGGCCGGCTTGAGACTAGGGTGTAGGATCCAACACTTCTCCTTGTTGTGGCCTTTCTTCTTGCAATGCTCACATGTCAAGGCTCTCCTTTCTTCATATGTCTTGGAAGACGGTTTAAACGCCACCTTGTTTGCGGTCACAAGTTCCTTCTTGCCATCAAAGAGCTCGATGGAACCTTGTTCTCTTTGGAGTTGTGCACACACTTCTTCAAGGTTTGGTAGAGTATCGGCTCGGAGAAGATGCTTGGTGATCTCCTTGTAGCTGCCGTTGAGGGTAAGAAGCAAGCCAAAGACTTTGTCTTGCTCTCTTCGTTCGTTTAACACTTTAGGATCCACGGTGCTTGGGCGAAGCATTTCTAACTCGCCCAAAGTGACCTAAACTTCCCAAAGTGTTTAGTGAACTCGGTGTCTTCTTGGTTTAGGTCACTAATGGCCTTCTTGACTTCATAAACTCGGCTAAGGTTTGAGATGTTGCCGTAGACGGTTTGGAGAGTGTCCCATAGCTCCTTGGCGTTTTCGCAATAGGAGTAAGCCTCCAAGATGGACGGCTCAAGGGATCCTTGGATGATCCCAAGTACCTTTTGGTCTAGTTGGAACCACTTCTCATCGTCGGTTGTGAGTTCGTTGTTGAACTCAATAGGAGCGTCTTGCCGAGTGAGTATATGGTTCCAATAGCCGCGGCCACAAAGGGCTATCTTCATGGTTCTTGCCCATAGAAGGTAGTTGATGCCTTTGAGAGTAACCGGACAAAGTGCCTTCTTGGATTCTTTGTCTTCCATGGTTGTGTTGAATGAGGTTTGAAATAACTCGTTTTTGAAATTTCAGATCTAGAAATTTGAACCGAGAAATTTGAAACCGAGAGTATCGAGAATGGTCGGTGTCGGGACTTGTCGGTATCGAGACTTGTCGGTATCGAGACTAGATCTTGTCGAGAGTAGTCGAGAAAAGTGGCCGGGAAAACAGGACTCTTGCCGAGAAAACTTTGTCGAGAAAACCTTGTCGAGAGTTTGTCGAGAGTTTGTCGAGGTTTGAGAGTTTGTCGAGGCTTGTCGAGAGTCTACGTAACCGTATCGAGGTTTGTCGAGAGTACCGAGAATCGTCGGTACCGAGAATAGCCGAGAGTAACCGAGAGTAGATTTAGCGGAAGCGATTAGGTTCCGCAGCAAGGTTGCTCGATACCATGTTAGTTTTAAGAAGATTAAGATGAGTTTAGAGATTTGTGTTCTTGAGTTCCATGAAGAACATCAAGAACAAGAGAGAGAGAGAATAGAGAGAGAGTTTAATCGGAAAAGATTATATGAGATTAGATTAGATTATTTTTGTGTCGTTACAACATAGGATAAATATATAAGGAATAGCATCTAAAATAGCATCATGTGAAGATGCCAAAACCGTCCACATCTTCCTCGGTTCAATGCGCCAAACGTCGCTTTCTCCTCGGTTAGACGCGCATCCTTAGAGCCACCCGTGACTTGTACGGACGGCGTGAACTCCACACGCCCAACGGCTCTTTGGTGTAACGGTAACTTGGTTTCTAGATCCTTCCTTTGTTTCTCTTGTCCTCTTGTAACGGTAACAAAAGAGATAGCTTGGGTCCTTTGCCTTTGACCACAAGCTAGGTCTTTGCCTTGGTGAACGAGTGTGTCCGGGCAAAGCCTTGGTCTCTTTTCAACAACAAAGCGGTTTCTAAGACTCTAAACGAAGTGTCATGCAACATGAGTGCTTATAAGTGTCTCAATGAGCTTTGTACAAGTTTGACAAACTTATGAAACATACGACAACGCGGTTTCTAGGACTCTAAACGAAGTTACATGCAACATGAGTGCTTATAAGTGTCTCGATGAGCTTTGTACTAGTTTTACGAACTTATGAAACATCTTACAACGCGGTTTCTAGTACTCTAAACCAAGTTTCATGCAACATGAGTGCTTATAAGTGTCTCAATGAGCTTTGTACAAATTTGACGAACTTATGAAACGTCTAACAATGTGGTTGCTAGGACTCTAAACCAAGTTTTATGCAACATGAGTGCTTATAAGTGTTTCAATGAGCTTTGTACAAGTTTGACGAACTTATGAAACATCTAACAACGCGTTTCTAGGACTCTAAACCAAGTTTTATGCAACATGAGTGCTTATAAGTGTCTCAATGAGCTTTGTACAAGTTTGACGAACTTATGAAACATCTAACAACGCGTATTCTAAGACTCTAAACGAAGTTTCATGCAACATGAGTGCTTATAAGTGTCTCAATGAGTTTTGTACTAGTTTGACGAACTTATGAAACATCTTACAACGCGGTTTCTAGGACTCTAAACCAAGTTTCATGCAACATGAGTGCTTAAAAGTGTCTCAATGAGCTTTGTACAAGTTCGACGAACTTATGAAACATCTAACAACGCGGTTTCTAGGACTCTAAACTAAGTTTCATGCAACATGAGTACTTATAAGTGTATTAATGAGCTCTGTACTAGTTTGACAAACTTATGAAACATCTAACAACGCGGTTTCTAGGACTCTAAACCAAGTTTCATGCAACATGAGTGCTTATAAGTGTCTCAATGAGCTTTGTACAAGTTTGACGAACTTATGAAACATCTAACAAAGCGGTTTCTACACTACAAGAAACTGGGCTTTTAGCAACGAAATTTAGCAAGGAAATAGCGACGAATAAATATAGCAACGAAATAGCAACGAATTGGCGACGAAATAGCAACGGAGAATAATGTCGTCGCTAAATCGTCGCTATTTAGCGAGGTATGTTTTCCTCGCTAAATTGGCTACGATTTAGCGACGATTTTGGCGACGAATTAGAGCCGCGTCGCTAAATCGTCGCTACTTAGCGACGATTTAGCGACGAATATATATCCTTGCTAATTGGCTACGATTTAGCGACGATTTTTAGCGACGAATATATATCCTTGCTAATTAGCGACGAATTAGCGAGGAGGGTCGCTAAGTAGGTAAGCACGTTTTCAAAAACGTTGCTAAATCGTTGCTAATTTGATTTCCTTGCTAATTCGTTGCTAATTTTCCATCTATATAAACCCATCTACACTCTTCAAAAAATCACACCACAACACAATACAAAATCAATAACTCTATAAAAATATAAACACTCTAAAAATTTCAATATGTCTCACGGTAATAACAATATATACGAGTTACGGTCTTGGATGTATCGGCATAAAGATCGATCGGGGGTAGTTACGGACGAATTTACGGAGGGACTTCAAGCATTCATGCAGCAGGCCGGAAACATGCAGAATACGCAAGATACCGGTAAAATGTATTGTCCATGTAAGAAGTGCGTTAACACTAAATACGTGTTTGTTGAAACCGTATGGAAACATCTTTTTAATAGAGGTTTTATGCCGCAGTATTTTGTTTGGTTTCAACATGGGGAAGGGTATAACTCTAATTATAATACCGAAGTTGGAGATAGTAGTTATACGTTTCCTGTTAGTGATCATGTTAGTAACGAACCTGCTAATTTACCGCCTCATTTTGATAGTAACTATGATCATGATCGGGGCGGTGGTTCGTGCATGTAGATGATAATAGATATCATGAAATGGTTGCCGATGCATTTCATGATACGAGGGAGTATTTATCCGAAAATGTAGTTGAGGAACCTAACCTAGATGCTAAACGATTTTATGATATGTTAGACGCTGCGAATAAACCAATTTACGAGGGATGTAAAGTTGGATTGTCAAAACTATCATTAGCATCTAGGATGATGAATATAAAATCGATAATAATTTGAGTGAGTTTTGCATGGACTCATGGGCGGAGTTACGAAAGAATATCTGCCCGAGGGTAATGTAGCGCCGAGTCGTATTACGAAATACAAAAGTTGGTTTTTAGTCTTGGATTGCCTTCGAAATGATTGATATTTGTGTTAACAATTGTATGATTTATTGGAAAGATGATGATGAATTGCTTGAATGTCGTTTTTGTCGTCAACCGAGATATAAGGTCCAAGGGAAGGGGAGTAAAGTCCCGTATCAACGGATGTGGTACTTACCCATCACAGACAGACTCAAAAGATTGTATCAATCAGAGAGGACATCTGATTCGATGAGATGGCATGCAGAACACTCAGTTGAAGATGGGGAAGTCACTCATCCGTCAGATGCAAAGGCTTGGAAGCACTTCAACACGGTATACTCTGATTTCGCGAGAGAGAGGTTCGTAATGTATACCTTGGTTTATGCACTGACGGATTTAGTCCATTCGGTATGTCTGGTAGACAGTACTCTTTGTGGCCAGTTATACTAACTCCGTATAATCTACCTCCCAATATGTGCATGCAAAGAGAATTTCTTTTCTTAAGCATTTTAGTACCAGGTCCGAAGCACCCAAAGAGAGCTCTTGATGTTTTTCTCGCAACCTTTGATACATGAGTTAAAAGAGCTATGGTCCACTGGGGTTCGTACGTATGATATCTCACGCAAGAGAAATTTTACGATGCGTGCAGTGCTCATGTGGACTATTAGTGACTTTCCCCGCTTATGGCATGTTAGCAGGTTGGACAACGCATGGACGATTGTCTTGTCCATATTGTCGTCATCGGACTGATGCGTTTCAACTCCCACATGGAAGGAAAACAAGTTGGTTTGATTGTCACCGACGTTTCCTTCCAATCAATCATCCATATCGAAAGAACGAAGGTTATTTAAGAAGAATCGAGTCGTTAAACATCCACCCCTACTTTATCCGACGGGGCGAGTTATTGGAGGAGTTGGATAATTATGGGGCGCAAAAAACATGTAGACGGGGTGGTAATTGGCATGTTTCTAATTTACCCGATGGATACGGAGAAAGCCATAACGGCACAAGAAAAGCATTTTTTGGGAACTCCCGTACTTGGAAAAATCACTTGTTGAGACATAACCTCGACGTTATGCACATTGAAAAAAACTTTTTTGATAATATTATAAACACATTGTTGAATGTACAGGGGAGAACTAAAGACAATTTGAAGACAAGACTAGATTTGCCCGGAATATGTTTTAGAAGTGAGTTGCATATCACGAACGATGGTAAGGCTCGGTCCCAATCTACTGATTGAAACTCGAAGCAAAAACGCGTTATTCAAATGGGTCACTTCGGATGTCAAGTTTCCCGACGGATATGTTTCCAAGTTATCTGCATGTGTTGAGAATGGTCAAAAGTTTTCAGGTATGAAAAGTCACGACTGTCATGTGTTTATGCAACGACTTTTACCTTTTGCTTTCGATGAGCTTTTACCTGAACCCGCACACACAGCAATAGCAGGTATCATTGAACCCTAAAATGTTTATATTTTAATTTTGATTAAGTATATATATATATATATATATAATAATTAATATAATGTTTAAAATTTTCCAGAGATCGGTGCATTTTTCCGAGATCTATGCACTCGTACGCTTACAGAAGAGGTCATTGAACAGTTACGTGACAGTATCCCGATTGTGTTGTGCAACTTGGAGAAGATTTTCCCTCCATCCTTTTTCGATGTTATGGAACACCTTCCAATACATCTTCCTCACGAGGCAAAATTAGGAGGGCTGTGCGGTTTCGGTGGATGTATCCTTTCGAACGATTTATGGGATATTTGAAAGGAAAGGCGAAAAACCTTGCAAGGGTTGAAGGATCTATTGTTGCTGGATCTTTAACTCAAGAGACGTCTCATTTCGCCTCATATTATTTCGGTTCCAATGTAAAAACACGTAGAACAACAACACGACGCTACGATGATGGAGGTGTTGGCGCAAAGGTATGGAATGGAAGGGGTACCCGATATATTTTCACCAATCGGAAGAGCTGCCGGAAAAATAAAAGAAGTTTGGTGGGAAAGTGATCAACATCGGCAAAGCGCACATACTTACATCCTCCTTAATTGTGAATATGCCCGACCTTTTGAAAGGTATGCATGAAACTATTCATTCGCAAACCCATTATATATGCATAAATATTTAATTTTGATTCGGTTTTCTGCGTTGTTTTAGAATGTTTGAGGAGCAAGTGGATGAGGTTTATCCAGGGCTTTCAAAAGACGAAGTAACCGCTCTTAAAGAACGAGATTTTGCAGCTTGGCTGAAAACGCAGATCGCATATGGTGACACAACGTATCCGGTGTGGTTTCGCGAGTTAATACAAGGACCGCTCGGAAAGATCACAACTTCTCCTATGTATTTCACTCGTGGTTACGTGTTCCACACCTTAAGTCATGGTCAACGTCGAGCAACCGCGAATTATGGGGTAACTGTGTCGGGTGATTCAGTTTTTATGGTCTTCTAACGGATATTATTGAAGTGCAGTATCCGGGATTAGTCAATTTACGAACAACCCTCTTCAAATGTGATTGGTTTGATCCAACACTCGGTCGTGGTGTTCGGTACAACAAATTTGGTGTGATTGACGTCAACCAGTCACGACGATATCGAAGTTTGAACCTTTTATCCTTGGATCGCAAGCTGAACAAGTTACTTTCATACCTTATCCTCGGGTTAAGACTAGCGGTATAGCATGGAGTGCGTAGTCCGAATCGTTCCAAGAGGTTTAATTATGGGTAACGATGAAGTTCCTATGCAACAAGATGTCATTAGTGGGACAATCATTCCAACAAATCAATCGACGGAAGATGTATTTCTTGTCGACCCCGATAATCAAGTTGTTGAAGATATTGTGGATGATGAAGACGACGGAGGTGCAGATGAATTCGATGAAAGTAGCGAAATCGAATCTGTTGATTCCGATAATAATGAATAATTAATTTTCTTTGTGTTTTTGTAATATAATTGTGTACATGTGTTAGTTGTAATATTTGTGTGTGTTTTTGTAATTTTGTGTGTTTTTGTAATAATTGTGTGTGTTTTTGTAATTATTTTTTTTTAAAATAATATTTAATTTAGCAACGAAATAGCCAGGATTTGTAATTTCCGTTGCTAAATCGTCGCTAATTAGCGAGGATTTAGCAACGCTACGCTTCTTTCGTTGCCAATTCGTCGCTAATTAGCGAAGATTTAGCAACGCTGCGCTTCTTTCGTTGCCATTTCGTCGCTAATATAGCGACGAATTGGCAACGATTTATAAAAAATCTAATTTTGCGATGGATTACAGATTTAGGGGTTCAAGATCGTTGCTAAATCGTCGCTAAACTTAATTACATTTCGTTGCTAAATCGTCGCCATTTCGTTGCTAACCATGATTCCTTGCCAATTCGTTGCTAAGTCGTTGCAATCCTTCGAACTTTAAACCCCTAAAACACCACTTAATATCGATTTATACGAGTTTTACTTAACTAAAAAAGTGTACAAAACTAGTAATATATTTGTATAAACCAATAAAAATTATAGATTACAAAATTATACTTAACACATTTAAGCTAAGTAAACCATAACTTATAAGAGTTTATATTATAAAGTTCATAATAAACTAGTTTACAAGTTTTTTTGTCATATATTGAGTTTGTGACTTCATATGATCAATGTTATAAACTCGTTTTAACGAAAAAGTGGTAAAAAGACGATACAAACCGAATTTAGGGTTTCAAACCCTAAAATAAGGGTTTAGCATTAGCGACGATTTAGCAACGAATCGTTGCTATTTCGTCGCTATTGACCTTTAGCGACGATTTAGCGACGAATTCGTTGCTATTTCGTCGCTAATGTTAAACCTCCTTACATCCTCGTACTTGGAAATACGATGAATGTCGTTTCGTGTCATGTTAACATATAGCTACGAATTAACAACGAATTGGCAACGATTCGTTGCTAAATCGTCGCTAAATATACATAGCGACGAAATAGCAACGAATTCGACATGCATGTACTTATTAAATACGATGTAAATCGCTTCGTGTCACGTTACCATATAGCGACGAAATAGCAACGAATCGTTGCTAAATCGTCGCTATATTGTATCGTCGCTAAATCGTCGCCTTTTTTTCGTTTGCCGCGGGTGGGAAACCAAAAGGTTTGAACCAAAAGAAGCGACGAAATGGCGACGAATCGTCGCTAATTCGTCGCTATATTAGCGACGAATTAGCGACGACAAAAATACTATATATACCCGACGAGTTTTTCCCTCATTTCACACATTCTCATTCTCTCTCTCTCTCTAAACAATCTCATTCTATCTAAATAAACCCAATTCCAAAACCCAACTTCAAAAACATGTCTCAAAATAACCAACCCCCTCATTACTATAATTTCATAAGGAACCGATCCGGTTCCACCTCTACTTCAAACCCATCCCAACAAAACCCTTCCCAACAAAACCCACCCCAACAAGACCCACCCCAACAAAACCCGAGTCAAGATCCTATTCCCGATGCTCCAGCTGATCCCCCCGTCGATTTACCACCACCTCAGCATCTTGGACCGCACATGCAGCGGATCCTCGACTTTCTTCGCCAGGAGAGCCACCAGTACCTACCGTTGCTCCACTCCAAGCGGCCACAAGGGACATTTTGGTAATTATTTAATTGATTTTAATAATTAATTGATTTTTATATTATTTAATTAATTGATTTATTTTAATTAATTGATTTTTATATTATTTAATTAATTGATTTTCAAATATAATAATTGCTAACGATAAATTTATTTTTCGTAGGTTTTGCGATAACAAGGTTAGTAGGAGTGTCTCGGATGTGATGAAGACGTATTTCGTGGAGCCGCACGTCAACCGGTCGCGTACCCCTCCTTATATAAGGGACATCTGGTTCGAATCTTTTGCGGTAAGTAAAATTTTTAATTATTTAAATTTAAAAAATTAAACATTATAAAAAGTTAATATATAAATATTTATTGTAATAATACTTATATATTATATAAAATGTAATAATTATTACAAAATTTATTTTTTTATTATTTAAAATTTATTTTAATATTTTAAAAAACTCAAATAGCAAAAATGGCATTGGCGGGAGGAAGACATGTTTGAAGTCCGCAAGGGTTTCGAGGAGAAAGCCATGCATCGTCTTACCGGGATTATCAACAAATGGAAGACGAAGTGGTGAAGAAGGGAGACGAGGCGAAACCCATAGCAATGGATGGGGCGGTGTGGAAGGGCCTTTGCGACTATTGGACGAACCCGCATTCGGTTCAAGTTGCGGGTAGCTGCTCCAAGTCCCGACTCACACCGATCGACGAGACCGGTCCGTATGTCCACACATCAGGACCGACTTCTTACGCCGAACGGCGTATAAAGATGGTATTAATTAATATATATTTAAAATTTCTTTATTTTTTCAAATAATATAAAATTTTAAAATATATAATTTAATTAATATAATTTTCAATAGCGCGAGGAGATGGGCGAACTTCCGCCCATTGTAGAAGTTTTGAAGAAGGTCCAGAAGAGGAAGGACGGGACCTATGTGAGTTCACGATCTGAAAAGATCGTGAACGCATATGAGGCTAGAGTCGCCGAGCGGCTTAGTCAGGGTTCGACGTCGACCGAAGGTAGTTCGGTCAACTCCTCGGGACAGTGTCGGTCACCGAGTGCGACAAGATCTACTATGAGGTAATAATTTTAAATAATTTAATTTAATTCAAAATAATATTTATTTTATTAATATCTAACGATTTTAAATTGTCTATATAGGTGGCCCCGAAGACGAAGAAGAACCGCACTTTTGGAGTCGGTTCGATTGAGACGGTTCCCGCCTTCTTCTTCGCAGCCTCGTCCCACCGCCCAAGATCACGCCGAAGAGAATGTTCGGTTGAGGGAGCAGCTCGCGGCACAAGAAGTCCGCTATCGAACATCACGGACTTCTTCTCCATCATCGCGATGGAAAGTCCAAACCTCGCGAGGTTGATGCAGCAGGCGGGGAGTCCAACCAACTCAGCCACCAAAGTGATCCCTCCGGATGTAGCGGCAGCGGCAGCTCAAGACCTCGGACGTGATATCGGGATTGATGATTACGTCGTCGATCCCGATGATCCCGCTGATCCCGCTGTTTAGTTTTAATTTATTGTATTTTTAAAATATTTTGTATTTTTTTAATATTTTTATAATTGTTTTTTTTTAAATTTGTTTTTTTTAAATTTGTTTTTTTTTAATTTTTTTTTTTAAATCGTCGCTAATTCGTCGCTATTATAGCGACGAATTAGCAAGGACTGTCAAGCCATCCTTGCTAATTCGTTGCTAAATTAGCGACGAATTTAGCAACGATGTGTTTTATAATCGTTGCTAATTCGTCGCTAATTTAGCAACGAATTAGCAAGGATTTGTTTTCGCAAAATATTTAATTTGGAAATTTATTTTTTATACCGTCGCTTATTCGTCGCTAATATTATACGACCAACGTCGCTAATTCGTCGCTAATATTTTACGACCAACGTCGCTAATTCGTCGCTAATATTTTACGACAAACGTCGCTAATTCGTCGCTAATGTAGCGACGAATTAGCGACGAAACATTGGCGACGAAATAGCGACGATTTAAAAATGGCGACGATTTAGCGACGAATTTTGAATAGCGACGAGCGTATAGCGACGAAAATATTCTCGTCGCTAAATCGTCGCTATTTGCCAATAGCGACGATTTAGAGACGAAAAACGGCGTTGCTATTTGCCGTTTTTCTTGTAGTGCTAAGACTCTAAACGAAGTGTCATGCAACATGAGTGCTTATAAGTGTCTCAATGAGCTTTGTACTAGTTTAACGAACTTAAGAAACATCTAACAACTCGTTTCTAGGACTCTAAACCAAGTTTCATGCAACATGAGTGCTTATAAGTGTCTCAATGAGCTTTGTACTAGTTCGACGAACTTATGAAACATCTAACAACGCGGTTTCTAGGACTCTAAACCAAGTTTCATGCAACATGAGTGCTTATAAGTGTCTCAATGAGCTTTGTACAAGTTCAACGAACTTATGAAACATCTAACAACGCGGTTTCTAGGACTCTAAACTAAGTTTCATGGAACATGTGTGCTTATAAGTGTCTCAATGAGCTTTGTACAAGTTTGACGAACTTATGAAACATCTAACAACTCGTTTCTAGGACTCTAAACCAAGTTTCATGCAACATGAGTGCTTATAAGTGTCTCAATGAGCTTTGTACAAGTTTGACGAACTTAAGAAACATCTAACAACTCGTTTCTAGGACTCTAAACCAAGTTTCATGCAACATGAGTGCTTATAAGTGTCTCAATGAGCTTTGTACTAGTTCGACGAACTTATGAAACATCTAACAACGCGGTTTCTAGGACTCTAAACCAAGTTTCATGCAAAATGAGTGCTTATAAGTGTCTCAATGAGCTTTGTACAAGTTCAACGAACTTATGAAACATCTAACAACGCGGTTTCTAGGACTCTAAACTAAGTTTCATGGAACATGAGTGCTTATAAGTGTCTCAATGAGTTTTGTACAAGTTTGACGAACTTATGAAACATCTAACAACGCGGTTTCTAGGACTCTAAACGAAGTTACATGCAACATGAGTGCTTATAAGTGTCTCAATGAGCTTTGTACTAGTTTTACGAACTTATGAAACATCTTACAAAGCGGTTTCTAGTACTCTAAACCAAGTTTCATGCAACATGAGTGCTTATAAGTGTCTCAATGAGCTTTGTACAAATTTGACGAACTTATGAAACGTCTAACAATGTGGTTGCTAGGACTCTAAACCAAGTTTTATGCAACATGAGTGCTTATAAGTGTTTCAATGAGCTTTGTACAAGTTTGACGAACTTATGAAACATCTAACAAAGCGGTTTCTAAGACTCTAAACGAAGTGTCATGCAACATGAGTGCTTATAAGTGTCTCAATGAGCTTTGTACAAGTTCAACGAACTTATGAAACATCTAACAACTCGTTTCTAGGACTCTAAACCAAGTTTCATGCAACATGAGTGCTGATAAGTGTCTCAATGAGCTTTGTACAAGTTTGGCGAACTTATGAAACATCTAACAAAGCGGTTTCTAAGACTCTAAACGAAGTGTCATGCAACATGAGTGCTTATAAGTGTCTCAATGAGCTTTGTACTAGTTTGACGAACTTATCAAACATCTAACAACTCGTTTCTAGGACTCTAAACCAAGTTTCATGCAACATGAGTGCTTATAAGTGTCTCAATGAGCTTTGTACTAGTTCGACGAACTTATGAAACATCTAACAACGCGGTTTCTAGAACTCTAAACCAAGTTTCATGCAACATGAGTGCTTATAAGTGTCTCAATGAGCTTTGTACAAGTTCAACGAACTTATGAAACATCTAACAACGCGGTTTCTAGGACTCTAAACTAAGTATCATGGAACATGAGTGCTTATAAGTGTCTCAATGAGCTTTGTACAAGTTTCACGAACTTATGAAACATCTAACAACTCGTTTCTAGGACTCTAAACCAAGTTTCATGCAACATGAGTGCTTATAAGTGTCTCAATGAGCTTTGTACAAGTTTGACGAACTTAAGAAACATCTAACAACTCGTTTCTAGGACTCTAAACCAAGTTTCATGCAACATGAGTGCTTATAAGTGTCTCAATGAGCTTTGTACTAGTTCGACGAACTTATGAAACATCTAACAACGCGGTTTCTAGGACTCTAAACCAAGTTTCATGCAAAATGAGTGCTTATAAGTGTCTCAATGAGCTTTGTACAAGTTCAACGAACTTATGAAACATCTAACAACGCGGTTTCTAGGACTCTAAACTAAGTTTCATGGAACATGAGTGCTTATAAGTGTCTCAATGAGCTTTGTACAAGTTTGACGAACTTATGAAACATCTAACAACGCGGTTTCTAGGATTCTAAACGAAGTTACATGCAACATGAGTGCTTATAAGTGTCTCAATGAGCTTTGTACTAGTTTTACGAACTTATGAAACATCTTACAACGCGGTTTCTAGTACTCTAAACCAAGTTTCATGCAACATGAGTGCTTATAAGTGTCTCAATGAGCTTTGTACAAATTTGACGAACTTATGAAACGTCTAACAATGTGGTTGCTAGGACTCTAAACCAAGTTTTATGCAACATGAGTGCTTATAAGTGTTTCAATGAGCTTTGTACAAGTTTGACGAACTTATGAAACATCTAACAAAGCGGTTTCTAAGACTCTAAACGAAGTGTCATGCAACATGAGTGCTTATAAGTGTCTCAATGAGCTTTGTACTAGTTTGACGAACTTAAGAAACATCTAACAACTCGTTTCTAGGACTCTAAACCAAGTTTCATGCAACATGAGTGCTTATAAGTGTCTCAATGAGCTTTGTACTAGTTCGACGAACTTATGAAACATCTAACAACGCGGTTTCTAGGACTCTAAACCAAGTTTCATGCAACATGAGTGCTTATAAGTGTCTCAATGAGCTTTGTACAAGTTCAACGAACTTATGAAACATCTAACAACGCGGTTTCTAGGACTCTAAACTAAGTTTCATGGAACATGAGTGCTTATAAGTGTCTCAATGAGCTTTGTACAAGTTTGACGAACTTATGAAACATCTAACAACTCGTTTCTAGGACTCTAAACCAAGTTTCATGCAACATGAGTGCTTATAAGTGTCTCAATGAGCTTTGTACAAGTTTGACGAACTTAAGAAACATCTAACAACTCGTTTCTAGGACTCTAAACCAAGTTTCATGCAACATGAGTGCTTATAAGTGTCTCAATGAGCTTTGTACTAGTTCGACGAACTTATGAAACATCTAACAACGCGGTTTCTAGGACTCTAAACCAAGTTTCATGCAAAATGAGTGCTTATAAGTGTCTCAATGAGCTTTGTACAAGTTCAACGAACTTATGAAACATCTAACAACGCGGTTTCTAGGACTCTAAACTAAGTTTCATGGAACATGAGTGCTTATAAGTGTCTCAATGAGCTTTGTACAAGTTTGACGAACTTATGAAACATCTAACAACGCGGTTTCTAGGACTCTAAACGAAGTTACATGCAACATGAGTGCTTATAAGTGTCTCAATGAGCTTTGTACTAGTTTTACGAACTTATGAACATCTTACAACGCGGTTTCTAGTACTCTAAACCAAGTTTCATGCAACATGAGTGCTTATAAGTGTCTCAATGAGCTTTGTACAAATTTGACGAACTTATGAAACGTCTAACAATGTGGTTGCTAGGATTCTAAACCAAGTTTTATGCAACATGAGTGCTTATAAGTGTTTCATTGAGCTTTGTACAAGTTTGACGAACTTATGAAACATCTAACAAAGCGGTTTCTAAGACTCTAAACGAAGTGTCATGCAACATGAGTGCTTATAAGTGTCTCAATGAGCTTTGTACTAGTTTGACGAACTTAAGAAACATCTAACAACTCGTTTCTAGGACTCTAAACCAAGTTTCATGCAACATGAGTGCTTATAAGTGTCTCAACGAGCTTTGTACAAGTTCAACAAACTTATGAAACATCTAACAACTCGTTTCTAGGACTCTAAACCAAGTTTCATGCAACATGAGTGCTTATAAGTGTCTCAATGAGCTTTGTACAAGTTTGACGAACTTATGTGATATGAGCGTGGAACCAGAATCGGATACCGATGCCGATCAACATCGACCACTCGACGATCAACATCGACCACTCGACATCGACCAACATCGACCACTCGATATCGACCAACCTCGACCACTCGATACCGATGTCGATCAACATCGACCACTCGATACCGATGCCGATCAACAAGGCGCACATGCACCAATCACCGAAGGACGGGAAGGCGTGATCACACGGTCCAAAGCTGAGGAGTTAGCCAAGATAGCTTTATCAAGTACCATGGACAAGGAAGTATCACCCTAGGAGCTACTTCAACATATTCACCGCCACCACGTAAGAAGACCAAGCTATGAAAGCTAAGCGGATTAGGTGTCTCGCTTGATACTCTTTTTCCCACCGGGTTTTTAATGAGGTCAAGAAGAACACCACGTCGTCCATTAGCAATCATGGCTTGAAGAATGTAAGAGACGAGGCATTTTCACACTACTCGTTGTTCTATCTTTTCTTTAAGGAACGCCGTGTTGTTTTGGCGATTTCCTTTTCTCTTTGTGTTTTTCCATTTTTGTGCGGATTTCCTTTTCTCGGATTTCCTTTTTGTTAAACGCACAACCCTAAAAGAGAGTTGCGACTTGTGCCTCCTCTATATAAGGGTTGCGCCGCACCTTCTTCTTCTTCATCAACTTTTACCTAAAAACTTCTTATAGTCGACTCCTCTCGGTTCCTTTGTGAACTTGAGCCGCTTACAAGCATACTTGCTTCCAAGCGTCTCTTCTATCCATCGGGCGGTTGCTCCATAGCCTCCTTGAGACGTCCCCTTTCCATCCATCGCTTCCCACATCTCCATCCCCACCTCCTAGCCCGGAGTTATCCGCCGTTTTCCCATCGACCCACCACGGTTTTCATTTCATCGTAGTACTCGCCTTGTCACGGAGTATCGGTCTAGAACTAAGGACGTATCGGGTGGTATCGAGCCAAACTCGTACCAAAGGCTGAGTCACTTCTTTCCCTTAAACTTTTATCACCTCGAATCTGCTTGATTAAAACTTGTTGTGTGCGCATCTGTTTGAGTTGATAGTAACTAAGTTGTTTTTGATTGTTCGTCGTGTTCTTGTGATTGTTGTGCGCGGCGGCAACTTTATGTTTTGATCTTAGAAAACCCTAAACGTAACTTGAAAACGTGTTGTGAAAGATTTCCTTTTTGAACAAAACTCGCGTTTTTACTTAAAAATCCGATTTCCTTTTTCCTTGTCTCAAAACCGCGTAGCCATTTTCCTTTTTTGCCGCGTACCCGAACTCCTTTTACTCTTTGTAGCTTGTGTTGTGTGTTGAGAACAACTTACTGCGAGCTACCCGCTTTTGCAACAGGTACCATGTCCCTATCACCCGAAGCGATTGACGACCTCAAAAAACTCATAGCAACGCAGTGGGCTGAAGCAATGGCCCAAGTGCGCCTCAACGGATTGCCCAACAACTTACTCGGAACGTGAGAGGCAAACCAAGGAAACCGCAAAGGGAACCTCGGACTCTGAGGGTGGGTCAACTCCAACTCCATCCGATGCCATGCGGATTTGCAAAGGTAAGGGCGTTGCCGGTACATCTAGGTTCCAAGCAGTCCGCAACATCCGTTCAACCAACGCAAACGAGCGAGAGGGAACCACGGCAACGGGTGCATGCCGAGCTAAGCGAACCAGAGGACGAGCACCCGGGCGTAGGCCACACGCTGCTCCACGCCGTCCTACACGACCATAGCCGGGCAACGCGTCTACATCGGCTCTAGCGACGAGTATTACGGCGTCAACGTCTCGACCGTAGTAGGCGAAAGCGGAGACGTGCGAGACGAGACAGGACGACCCGAGAGACTCGGAGAGCCAGCGGCTAAAGCATATCAAGGCCAAGTTCCCACCATTCCTCGGCAAGAATGATCCGGAAGCCTATCTTGACCGGGAAAGGAAGATGGAGTCCGGCTTCTTGTGCCATGATACGTATGCCTCAAACAAGGTAAAGATAGCCGTCTCGAGTTTAGTGAGTACGCACTTTTGTGGTGGGATCAGCTTTGCACCACACGGAACCGTCATAATGAGCAGCCCATCACCACTTGGCACCAACTCACCACCCACTTGAGAAAAAGGTTTGTGCCGAGCCATTACCACCGGAAGTTCTCAACAAGCCGAGGAAGCTCACCCAAGGGTCCACCACAGTCCGAGACTACTTCCAGGAGATGGAAACCCTTCTCATCCGAGCCGGACTAGAGGAAGATGATGAAGTAACCATGGCACGGTTCATTGGTGGACTCGGCGGGACATCCAGGACAAGGTGGAGCTCCAAACTTATATGGATCTTGAGGAACTCGTGCACAAGGCAGAACTAGTGGAGAGTCAGAACAAAAGAAGGTACGCCAAGCCGAGCTTCTCCTCCACGACCAATAAACCCAAGGAATTCCTACCTTCTCGGCCACTTTTCTCCAAGGATGCCAAGCCTTCTTCCACGACGAAAGAAGAGGTCAAGTTTGATCCCAAAGGCCGAACCAACACCTCCTCCAGCAATGTTAGGTGTTTTAGATGCCAAGGGATGGGACACTACTCGAGAGATTGTCCCAACAAGAAAGTCTTCATGATTCTGGACAATGGAGAGGTAGTTCCACAGAGTCCGAGTCGATCCAGAAGATGGAGAGGAGGAGGAGGAAGCCGCAGCTGTTGGAGAGATGCTGGTAGTCGGAGGGCGTTGAGTGTCCAGCACCAGCCGGAGGAGTTAGTGCAGAGAAACCACCTCTTCCACACGCGCGCGCGCCGGTCAAAGGAAAGGTATGCAGCCGATCATAGATGGGGGTAGCTGCACCAATGCCGCCAGTGAGCTAATGGTCCGAAGCTAAGCCTAGAACCCATCACCCATCCCCGGCCATACAAGCTGCAGTGGCTCAATGATAGTGGTGCTCTCACCGTCACACAACAGTCCGTTTCACGCCGTCCATAGGCAAATATGAAGATGAGGTCTGTGTGATGTCATACCCATGGGATCCAGCCATGTGCTGCTTTGGCCGACCGTGCGTCGACCGGAAAGTACTCCATGACGGATACACAAACAAGCACACGTTTGAGTTCAAGGGCCGCAAGATCACTCTGGTTCCTCTCACCCCAAGTGAAGTGTACCAAGACCAGCTCTATCTCAAACTCAAGGAAGAAAAGGAGAAGACACGGGTCCACACGCCAACCTCTACATTAACCAAAGAGAAGTGTCTGAACTTATGAATTCCAATTGCTCTATGTTATTGTTTGTGTACAAGGAAAGCCTTGTTAGTACTAACCCCTCACAGGAGCTTCCTAGTGAAATGGCTAAGCTATTGCAGGATTTTAGTGACGTTTTTCCCCAGGAAACTCCACCAGGCTTGCCTCCTATACGCGGCATTGAGCACCAGATTGACTTTGTGCCAGGTTCCGCACTCCCCAATCGACCCGCCTACCGAACCAATCCGGTGGAGACCAAGGAGCTTCGAAACAGGTGGAGGAGCTAATGCGGAAGGGGCACATCGGAGAGAGCATGAGTCCATGTGCTGTACCGGTGTTGCTTGTGCCCAAGAAGGATGGATCATGGCGCATGTGTGTTGATTGCCGAGCCATCAATAACATCACGGTGAAGTATCGCCACCCTATTCCTAGACTTGATGATATGCTTGATGAATTGTGTGGTTCTAACCTTTTCTCTAAGATAGATCTTAAGAGTGGTTATCATCGGATTAGGATGAAGGAGGGTGATGAATGGAAAACAGCCTTCAAAACTAAGCAAGGCTTGTATGAGTGGCTTGTAATGCCGTTCGGTCTCACTAACGCACCTAGTACTTTCATGAGACTAATGAACCATGTGTTGAGATCTTTTATAGGTGTGTTCGTGGTGGTGTACTTCGACGATATCCTCATCTTTAGCAAGAACTTGGCCGAGCACATTAGCCACATACGAGCCGTCCTTGAAGTCCTACGGAGGGAGAACTTATTCGCCAACATTGATAAATGCACTTTTTGTACTAAGCAGGGTTGTTTTCTTAGGCTTTGTTGTGAGTGCGAAGGAGTACGGAGTTGATGATGAGAAGATAAAGGCTATCGGGATTGGCCGAGACCTACCACAGTAGGAGAAGTCCGAAGTTTCCATGGTCTAGCCGGTTTCTATAGGCGCTTTGTCAAGGATTTCAGCACTCTTGCAGCACCACTTACGGAAGTCATTAAGAAAGACGTCGGTTTCAAGTGGGAGGACGCCCAGGACCAGGCTTTCCAAAGCCTTAAAGAGAAGCTTATCAATTCCCCTTTACTCATGCTTCCCGATTTTCTTAAAACATTCGAGATTGAGTGTGATGCTTCGGTGTAGGTATTGGTGCGGTTCTTATGCGGGATAAGAAGCCAATTGCCTACTTCGGTGAGAAATTAGGAGGAGCGACGCTGAACTATCCTACCTATGACAAGGAATTATATGCATTGGTGAGGGCTTTGCAAACCTGGCAGCATTATCTTTGGCCGAAGGAGTTTGTAATCCACACGGACCATGAGTCGCTCAAGCATTTGAAGGGACAACGAAGCCGAACAAGAGGCATGGCCGCTGGATTGAGTTCATCGAGACGTTTCCCTATGTTATCAAGTATAAGAAAGGTAAAGACAATGTCGTAGCCGACGCATTGTCTCGGAGGTACACTCTAATCTCGGAATTGACATCTAGACTCATAGGATTTGAAGTGCTTAAAACGTTGTATGAATCGATTCGAGTTTGGTTCTTATTACTTGAAATGTGCTAAGTTTGCTTGTGAGAATTACTATAGACAGGACGGCTACCTGTTCTTTCACCATCGGCTGTGCATACCTACCGGCTCGGTTAGGGAACTACTTGTCCGAGAAGCCCACGGTGGGGGACTAGCCGGACACTTCGGAGTGGCCAAGACCTTGGCAAGTCTTCAAGCCCACTTCTATTGGCCGCGTATGAGAAGAGATGTGGAAAGAATATGTCTTAGGTGTGTCACCTGTAAGCAAGCCAAGAGTAAGGTTCAGCCGTACGGTTTGTATACCCCGTTACCCATTCCTTCTCACCCTTGGACTCATATATCTATGGAGTTGGCTCAACCGAAATGGTAGAGACTATCTTTGTGGTTGTAGACAGGTTCAGCAAAATGGCCCATTTCTTGCATGCCACAAGACGGATACGCCGTGGGTGTAGCTTACCTGTTTTTCCGGGAAGTGGTAAGGCTACACGGCATGCCTCAAGTCATTGTCTCCGACCGTGACACCACGTTCCCGAGCCATTTTTGGCGTACGTTATGGGCCAAGCTAGGAACCAAACTATCCTTTTCCACCACATGTCATCCGCAAACGGACGGTCAAACCGAGGTGGTGAACAGGTCGTTATCCACGCTCTTGAGAACCCCGGTGAAGAGCAACATTAAGTCATGGGAAGAGTGTCTACCCCATGTTGAGTTCGCCTATAACCACGCTAAGCATTCTTCGACTCTCTACTCTCCTTTTGAACTAGTATACGGATTTAATCCCATGTCTCCCTTAGATCTAATCGCCTTACCTTTGAGTGAAATGTCTAGTGTTGATGGCAAGAAAAAAGCTGAACAGGTTAGGAAAATGCATGAGAAGGCCAAGGAGAACATTGAGAGGAGAACCGAGCAATACGCCAAGCATGCCAACAAGGGCCGGAAGAAAATGGTGTTTCAAGAAGGCGACTTGGTGTGGATCCATCGAGGAAAGAACGGTTCCCAGCCGAGAGGAAGTCCAAACTCATGCCCCGAGTAGACGGACCTTTCAAGGTGGTCCGGCGGATCAACGACAACGCCTACAAGATCGACCTCCAAGGTAAGTACACGATATCGGATTCCTTCAATGTGTCGATTTGTCTCCCTTTATTTATGATGCGATTTGAGGACAAATCCTTTTCAAGAAGGAGGGGATGATATGAGCGTGGAACCAGAATCGGATACCGATGCCGATCAACATCGACCACTCGACGATCAACATCGACCACTCGACATCGACCAACATCGACCACTCGATATCGACCAACCTCGACCACTCGATACCGATGTCGATCAACATCGACCACTCGATACCGATGCCGATCAACAAGGCGCACGTGCACCAATCACCGAAGGACGGGAAGGCGTGATCACACGGTCCAAAGCTGAGGAGTTAGCCAAGATAGCTTTATCAAGTACCATGGACAAGGAAGTATCACCTAGGAGCTACTTCAACATATTCACCGCCACCACGTAAGAAGACCAAGCTATGAAAGCTAAGCGGATTAGGTGTCTCGCTTGATACTCTTTTTCCCACCCGGGTTTTAATGAGGTCAAGAAGAACACCACGTCGTCCATTAGCAATCATGGC
This sequence comes from Cochlearia excelsa, assembly GCA_963556525.1. Lineage (NCBI taxonomy): Eukaryota > Viridiplantae > Streptophyta > Magnoliopsida > Brassicales > Brassicaceae > Cochlearia > Cochlearia excelsa. The sequence continues at coordinate 3,998,634 of CAUVZT010000001.1, forward strand.
TTGAAGAATGTAAGAGACGAGGCATTTTCACACTACTCGTTGTTCTATCTTTTCTTTAAGGAACGCCGTGTTGTTTTGGCGATTTCCTTTTCTCTTTGTGTTTTTCCATTTTTGTGCGGATTTCCTTTTCTCTCGGATTTCCTTTTTGTTAAACGCACAACCCTAAAAGAGAGTTGCGACTTGTGCCTCCTCTATATAAGGGTTGCGCCGCACCTTCTTCTTCTTCAGTCAACTTTTACCTAAAAACTTCTTATAGTCGACTCCTCTCGGTTCCTTTGTGAACTTGAGCCGCTTACAAGCATACTTGCTTCCAAGCGTCTCTTCTATCCATCAGGGCGGTTGCTCCATAGCCTCCTTGAGACGTCCCCTTTCCATCCATCGCTTCCACATCTCCATCCCCACCTCCTAGCCCGGAGTTATCCGCCGTTTTCCCATCGACCCACCACGGTTTTCATTTCATCGTAGTACTCGCCTTGTCACGGAGTATCGGTCTAGAACTAAGGACGTATCATTATGAAACATCTAACAAAGCGGTTTCTAAGACTCTAAACGAAGTGTCATGCAACATGAGTGCTTATAAGTGTCTCAATGAGCTTTGTACTAGTTTGACGAACTTATCAAACATCTAACAACTCGTTTCTAGGACTCTAAACCAAGTTTCATGCAACATGAGTGCTTATAAGTGTCTCAATGAGCTTTGTACAAGTTTGACGAACTTAAGAAACATCTAACAACTCGTTTCTAGGACTCTAAACCAAGTTTTATGCAACATGAGTGCTTATAAGTGTCTCAATGAGCTTTGTACTAGTTCGACGAACTTATGAAACATCTAACAACGCGGTTTCTAGGACTCTAAACCAAGGTTCATGCAACATGAGTGTTGATAAGTGTCTCAATGAGCTTTTTACAAGTTCAACGAACTTATGAAACATCTAACAACTCGTTTCTAGGACTCTAAACCAAGTTTCATGCAACATGAGTGCTTATAAGTGTCTCAATGAGCTCTCTGTACAAGTTTGACGAACTTATGAAACATATAACAAAGCGGTTTCTAAGACTCTAAACGAAGTGTCATGCAACATGAGTGCTTATAAGTGTCTCAATGAGCTTTGTACTAGTTTGACGAACTTATGAAACATCTAACAACTCGTTTCTAGGACTCTAAACCAAGTTTCATGCAATATGAGTGCTTATAAGTGTCTCAATGAGCTTTGTACAAGTTTGACAAACTTAAGAAACATCTAACAACGCGGTTTCTAGGACTCTAAACCAAGTTTCATGCAACATGAGTGCTTATAAGTGTCTCAATGAGCTTTGTACTAGTTCGACGAACTTATGAAACATCTAACAACGCGGTTTCTAGGACTCTAAACCAAGTTTCATGCAACATGAGTGCTTATAAGTGTCTCAATGAGCTTTGTACAAGTTCAACGAACTTATGAAACATCTAACAACGCGGTTTCTAGGAATCTAAACTAAGTTTCATGGAACATGAGTGCTTATAAGTGTCTCAATGAGCTTTGTGCAAGTTTGACAAACTTATGAAACATCTAACAACGCGGTTTCTAGGACTCTAAACGAAGTTACATGCAACATGAGTGCTTATAAGTGTCTCAATGAGCTTTGTACTAGTTTTACGAACTTATGAAACATCTTACAACGCGGTTTCTAGTACTCTAAACCAAGTTTCATGCAACATGAGTGCTTATAAGTGTCTCAATGAGCTTTGTACAAATTTGACGAACTTATGAAACGTCTAACAATGTGGTTGCTAGGACTCTAAACCAAGTTTTATGCAACATGAGTGCTTATAAGTGTTTCAATGAGCTTTGTACAAGTTTGACGAACTTATGAAACATCTAACAACGCGTTTCTAGGACTCTAAACAAAGTTTTATGCAACATGAGTGCTTATAAGTGTCTCAATGAGCTTTGTACAAGTTTGACGAACTTATGAAACATCTAACAACGCGGTTTCTAAGACTCTAAACGAAGTTTCATCCAACATGAGTGCTTATAAGTGTCCCAATGAGTTTTGTACTAGTTTGACGAACTTATGAAACATCTTACAACGCGGTTTCTAGGACTATAAACCAAGTTTCATGCAACATGAGTGCTTAAAAGTGTCTCAATGAGCTTTGTACAAGTTCGACGAACTTATGAAACATCTAACAACGCGGTTTCTAGGACTCTAAACTAAGTTTCATGCAACATGAGTACTTATAAGTGTATTAATGAGCTTTGTACTAGTTTGACGAACTTATGAAACATCTAACAACGCGGTTTCTAGGACTCTAAACCAAGTTTCATGCAACATGAATGCTTATAAGTGTCTCAATGAGTTTTGTACAAGTTTGACGAACTTATGAAACATCTAACAAAGCGGTTTCTAAGACTCTAAACGAAGTGTCATGCAACATGAGTGCTTATAAGTGTCTCAATGAGCTTTGTACTAGTTTGACGAACTTATCAAACATCTAACAACTCGTTTCTAGGACTCTAAACCAAGTTTCATGCAACATGAGTGCTTATAAGTGTCTCAATGAGCTTTGTACAAGTTTGACGAACTTAAGAAACATCTAACAACTCGTTTCTAGGACTCTAAACCAAGTTTTATGCAACATGAGTGCTTATAAGTGTCTCAATGAGCTTTGTACTAGTTCGACGAACTTATGAAACATCTAACAACGCGGTTTCTAGGACTCTAAACCAAGGTTCATGCAACATGAGTGTTGATAAGTGTCTCAATGAGCTTTTTACAAGTTCAACGAACTTATGAAACATCTAACAACTCGTTTCTAGGACTCTAAACCAAGTTTCATGCAACATGAGTGCTTATAAGTGTCTCAATGAGCTCTGTACAAGTTTGACGAACTTATGAAACATATAACAAAGCGGTTTCTAAGACTCTAAACGAAGTGTCATGCAACATGAGTGCTTATAAGTGTCTCAATGAGCTTTGTACTAGTTTGACGAACTTATGAAACATCTAACAACTCGTTTCTAGGACTCTAAACCAAGTTTCATGCAATATGAGTGCTTATAAGTGTCTCAATGAGCTTTGTACAAGTTTGACAAACTTAAGAAACATCTAACAACGCGGTTTCTAGGACTCTAAACCAAGTTTCATGCAACATGAGTGCTTATAAGTGTCTCAATGAGCTTTGTACTAGTTCGACGAACTTATGAAACATCTAACAACGCGGTTTCTAGGACTCTAAACCAAGTTTCATGCAACATGAGTGCTTATAAGTGTCTCAATGAGCTTTGTACAAGTTCAACGAACTTATGAAACATCTAACAACGCGGTTTCTAGGAATCTAAACTAAGTTTCATGGAACATGAGTGCTTATAAGTGTCTCAATGAGCTTTGTGCAAGTTTGACAAACTTATGAAACATCTAACAACGCGGTTTCTAGGACTCTAAACGAAGTTACATGCAACATGAGTGCTTATAAGTGTCTCAATGAGCTTTGTACTAGTTTTACGAACTTATGAAACATCTTACAACGCGGTTTCTAGTACTCTAAACCAAGTTTCATGCAACATGAGTGCTTATAAGTGTCTCAATGAGCTTTGTACAAATTTGACGAACTTATGAAACGTCTAACAATGTGGTTGCTAGGACTCTAAACCAAGTTTTATGCAACATGAGTGCTTATAAGTGTTTCAATGAGCTTTGTACAAGTTTGACGAACTTATGAAACATCTAACAACGCGTTTCTAGGACTCTAAACAAAGTTTTATGCAACATGAGTGCTTATAAGTGTCTCAATGAGCTTTGTACAAGTTTGACGAACTTATGAAACATCTAACAACGCGGTTTCTAAGACTCTAAACGAAGTTTCATCCAACATGAGTGCTTATAAGTGTCCCAATGAGTTTTGTACTAGTTTGACGAACTTATGAAACATCTTACAACGCGGTTTCTAGGACTATAAACCAAGTTTCATGCAACATGAGTGCTTAAAAGTGTCTCAATGAGCTTTGTACAAGTTCGACGAACTTATGAAACATCTAACAACGCGGTTTCTAGGACTCTAAACTAAGTTTCATGCAACATGAGTACTTATAAGTGTATTAATGAGCTTTGTACTAGTTTGACGAACTTATGAAACATCTAACAACGCGGTTTCTAGGACTCTAAACCAAGTTTCATGCAACATGAATGCTTATAAGTGTCTCAATGAGTTTTGTACAAGTTTGACGAACTTATGAAACATCTAACAAAGCGGTTTCTAAGACTCTAAACGAAGTGTCATGCAACATGAGTGCTTATAAGTGTCTCAATGAGCTTTGTACTAGTTTGACGAACTTAAGAAACATCTAACAACTCGTTTCTAGGACTCTAAACCAAGTTTCATGCAACATGAGTGCTTATAGGTGTCTCAATGAGCTTTGTACTAGTTTGACGAACTTATGAAACATCTAACAACGCGGTTTCTAGGACTCTAAACCAAGTTTCATGCAACATGAGTGCTTATAAGTGTCTCAATGAGCTTTGTACAAGTTCAACATACTTATGAAACATCTAACAACGCGGTTTCTATGACTCTAAACTAAGTTTCATGGAACATGAGTGCTTAAAAATGTCTCAATGAGCTTTGTACAAGTTTTACGAACTTATGAAACATCTAACAACTCGTTTCTAGGACTCTAAACCAAGTTTCATGCAACATGAGTGCTTATAAGTGTCTCAATGAGCTTTGTACAAGTTTGACGAACTTAAGAAACATCTAACAACTCGTTTCTAGGACTCTAAACCAAGTTTCATGCAACATGAGTGCTTATAAGTGTCTCAATGAGCTTCGTACTAGTTCGACGAACTTATGAAACATCTAACAACGCGGTTTCTAGGACTCTAAACCAAGTTTCATGCAACATGAGTGCTTATAAGTGTCTCAATGAGCTTTGTACAAGTTCAACGAACTTATGAAACATCTAACAACGCGGTTTCTAGGACTCTAAACTAAGTTTCATGGAACATGAGTGCTTATAAGTGTCTCAATGAGCTTTGTACAAGTTTGACGAACTTATGAAACATCTAACAACGCGGTTTCTAGGACTCTAAACGAAGTTACATGCAACATGAATGCTTATATGTGTCTCAATGAGCTTTGTACTAGTTTTACGAACTTATGAAACATCTTACAACGCGGTTTCTAGTACTCTAAACCAAGTTTCATGCAACATGAGTGCTTATAAGTGTCTCAATGAGCTTTGTACAAATTTGACGAACTTATGAAACGTCTAACAATGTGGTTGCTAGGACTCTAAACCAAGTTTTATGCAACATGAGTGCTTATAAGTGTTTCAATGAGCTTTGTACAAATTTGACGAACTTATGAAACATCTAACAACGCGTTTCTAGGACTCTAAACCAAGTTTTATGCAACATGAGTGCTTATAAGTGTCTCAATGAGCTTTGTACAAGTTTGACGAACTTATGAAACATCTAACAACGCGGTTTCTAAGACTCTAAACGAAGTGTCATGCAACATGAGTGCTTATAAGTGTCTCAATGAGCTTTGTACTAGTTTGACGAAATTATGAAACATCTTACAACGTGGTTTCTAGAACTCTAAACCAAGTTTCAGGCAACATGAGTTCTTATAAGTATCTCAATGAGCTTTGTACAAGTTTTACGAACTTATGAAACATCTAACAACGCGGTTTCTAGGAATCTAAACTAAGTTTCATGCTACATGAGTGCTTATAAGTGTCTCAATGAGCTTTGTACTAGTTTGACGAACTTATGAAACATCTAACAACACGGTTTCTAGGACTCTAAACCAAGTTTCTTTCAACATGAGTTCTTATAAGTGTCTCAATGAACTTTTTACAAGTTTGACGAACTATTGAAACATCTAACAACGCGTTTCTAGGACTCTAAACCAAGTTTCATGCAACATGAGTGCTTATAAGTTTCTCAATCAGCTTTGTACAAATTTGACGAACTTATGAAACGTCTAACAATAAGGTTGCTAGGACTCTAAACCAATTTTTATGCAACATGAGTGCTTATAAGTGTCTCAATGACCTTTGTACAAGTTTTACAAACTTATGAAACATCTAACAACGCGTTTCTAGGACTCTAAACTAAGTTTCATGCAACATGAGTGCTTATAAGTGTCTCAATGAGTTTTGTACAAGTTTGACGAACTTATGAAACATCTAACAACGCGGTTTCTAAGACTCTAAACGAAGTGTCATGCAACATGAGTGCTTATAAGTGTCTCAATGAGCTTTGTACTAGTTTGACGAACTTATGAAACATCTAACAACGCGTTTTTAGGACTCTAAACCAAGTTTCATGCAACATGAGTGCTTATAAGTTTCTCAATCAGCTTTGTACAAGTTTGACGAATTTATGAAACGTCTAACAATGTGGTTGCTAGGACTCTAAACCAAGTTTAATGCAACATGAGTGCTTATAAGTGTCGCAATGAGCTTTATACAAGTTTGACGAACTTAAGAAACATCTAACAACTCGTTTCGTTAGTTTTTGATAAGATTAAAGAGTATTTAAGAGTTTGTGTTCTTGAGTTCAATGAAGAACATCAAGAACAAGAGAGAGAGAGAGAGTATAGAAAGAGAGAGTTTGATGTAAATTTGTTTCATAAGTGTTAATGATAATGTTTACAAGGATAGGATAATATATAAACAATATCCTAGAATGGTATCTTAGGAAGATGCTAAATATGTCCACATCTCCTTGGTTAGCCGCGCCATTTAGAGCAACATGTGACTTATGTCCACATCTCCTTGGTTAGACGCGCCATTAGAGCAACATGTGACTTGGAGAGTGAGGCTCACTTGCCTTAAGTCCACACGTGACTCTTCCTTAGGTTGACATGTGACTTTGTCTTGGATAGCTTAATTTCACATGTGACTTGTATGGACAGCAAGTGTAGTGCACTCTCCAACGGTCACTTGCTCTTTTCTTCTAGAGCCTTCTTTCCAACGGTAACTAAAGCGCTTGTGTCATTGCCTTTGATCACACGCTAGGTCTTTGCCTTGATGCACAAGTATGTCCGGGCAAAGCCTTAGTCTCTTCAATGTGTTTTGACCTAATGCCCTTTATGGGTTACCATTAGTCTCAACACTCCCCCTCAAGATTGGACATTGCTTAAACAAACCTCATTAAAACCCTTAAACGGGAAAACCACTTGGGATAAAACCACGTTTAAGGGGAAAAGAGTGTAAGTCTAGTAATTAGGGGTCTTCTAATCTTGGCCTCGAGTAATTTTCCTTTGGCCGAAGCTCCCCCCCTTAAGCTAGAACCGGTTTTGATCTTTTTCCTTGCCGTATTCTTCAATGGAGGTTCTTTGGATACTCAACACTTCTTCTTGGTCTTGTTGACTTGGTGTTAGGTTCTTTGATTCTTTGATTTGGTCTTCACGGTTTGTTCTTGACAAACTTGAGTGTGAGACTTAGGTCCGAACATGATGACTTTCTTTCCTTCTCTTTGCTTCTTCTTTGAACTTCCTTGTTGTCTTTGGTCTATCACTTCTTTGAACCTACAAGGGTCCAAGTGAATTTAGACTTAGTAAAGACAATTTGGATATATAAAGGATAAGCTTGATCTAAAGTCATCTTGATTCTAGATTTAAGCAATTCCTTTTAACAAGAGATTGATCATAGACTAAGCAAGATTATAAGATGTAGTTCTAGTCTAATGATTCTTATTTAAGTATATTTAAAGAGAAGGTTAAGGAACAACCTTTAATTCGTAGTGGAATGTCTTTTTCCTTGTAGTTGCATCTAGGTTTTGAGCTTTGGCTTCCTCTTGAAGTCTTTGCTTCCTCCTTTGTGCAATTGGAACAAGGATGAATTTGGATTTGGCTCTTGCTCTTGATGGATGCATGGCCATAAGAATATTAAACTCGGCTTGGTTCCTTTGATGGATACATGGCCGAGACTTGATGGTTTGGCCTTGTTCCTTTGGAGAAGTCTTTGACCAAATGATAGATTGGTTCGGCTTTGTTCTTGCTAGAAACTTGGCCGAATGTTGATGATAAAGTTGTTCGACTTTGCTCTTGGAGAGTGCCTAGCCGAATCGGTGGTCGAGGATTTGTTAGGCGCACGATGCCCGGGCGCCCGTGTCGATGTCCGAGCGTCGGTGCCCGAGCGCCGGTGTCCGAGCGCCGGTGTCCGAGCGCCCATGTCCGAGCGTCGGTGTCCGAGCGCCCATTGTGTTGGTGGTTATATGGGGGTCTTTCCCTTTGTTGAGTTTGACCGAGTGATGGTATGATGAATTGAGTTGGTCATGACTTGCTAGATCTTTGACCAATTGTTGGTGACCTTGTCTTTGCTAGGGACTTTGGTCAAGTGTCAAGTGATGGCCAATGTCTTGTTAAGGACTTGACCGAAGATGGTGATGGCCCTTGTCTTGCTAAGGACTTGGCCGTTTGAGATTGGTGTTGATGATGGCCTTGTCTTTGCTAGGGACTTTGGCCGAGTAGTGACCTCGTCTTTGCTAGGGACTTTGGCCGAGTAGTGACCTCGTCTTTGTTAGGGACTTTGGCCGATGCTTATTTCTTCAAGAAGAGTTCTTGAATCTCCATCTTAATCATGAAGATGATCTTGATCTTTTCTCCCCCCTCATGGTTAAGATGAGATTCTTCTTTGTTGGTTTTCTCTTCACGGCTTGGCAAGCTTAGTGTGAAGGTTTCTCATCTCTCTTTTGGAACTTTCCCTTTGACATCCTCATGTATCTCCTTTCTTCTCTTTCTTTTAAACCGATTGTTGTTTCCATCAATGCTTAGTGGTTCTTCATTGTGAATCTCTTATAGCCTTTGGTATGATGATCCTACATCATCACAAAAGCAAAATTGATTTTAAGTAAAATGATTACCGGCATGATTAGCAACTTAAATCTCATTTCAAATGCTTAAATACTAAGAGCAAGTACAAGGCAAGAATGCAATGAAGAAGAGCTTACGCCCGAGAATAGTATTGCATCTAATCACAAGTTCAAGTTCTAGCTTTTTAAGATTAGCATGCATGAGTACTTAATCCAAAAGTGAACTAAGCATAAATAGATTTAAACAATAACTCTTATGAACATTCAATAACTTAAGCAATATCTTAAATACAAATTAGAGAGAAGGGGATTTAGAAATGGCCTTTTTGTCCGGTTAAGTTCTTGAGTAGATGGTCATATGGGAAGGTCATTACACTCTTAGAGCACCTTTATTTTGGTTAGTCTATGATTGAGTTTATGACTTCCCTTATGAAATGCTTTTGATAGCTTACTACCTACATATGAAGCAAGGTTTAGCAACAAGAGTCTTTTGACATTGGCTCCTTGCCATCAGACTTATATGGGACATGGCCTTTTAAAGATAAAAAACGGACTATGTCCTTAAACACACAAAGAATCATTGTGACTTTTGATGCCTTCATGGCGAGTCACTCCTCTTGGATCATAAACTTAGATGCACTTAAGGCGGTTTATGATCTTATCATTAATTAGATCATTATGACTTATGTATCCGTTTTAGATAACATAAGTTATAAATCATATCTCCATGTGTTAAAGAATTAGATTCAATATGACTTTTAAAGACCTTAGTCCTTTAGTAAGTCACGTATCTCTTCTTATACACATGTTGACCGAGGAAGCATTGGATTCAACGAGCTCACATGTGTTTAAACACTTAGTTAGTCTCGGTTCTCTTTCCTCTAAGGAGTTTTTGAATCCCTAAGACCGTTGCTTAATCACAAGCGGATCTTTGGTTCCTACTCTTTGTGTAACAAGAATAAGACTTAAACCACTTCACCAAACAAGGACTAGTGATTTGAGTCTTTAAATCCGAACATGAGCATAGTGACTTGGGGATTAATTGAATTGGAGATTTTAGGAGATAAGGATTTTATTAAACCTTTCTCACACTTTTAAGACACATGGTCAATGCTCCTTTTCAATCCCTTCATTGTCAAAACATTTTAAAAAACAAAACAACCTTATGCTCATGACACAACAAATACCAAGAAGGGATTTTGAATTCACCAAGTTACTAAAGCTTATGAAAGCTCTATGAACAAGGTTCATACCCTTTAAGCTCACAAGTAACAAGTTTTAATCCTTTAGTGATCATTACATTGTTAACTTGGTCATGGCCGAGAATAAAGCAAGGATTTGTGGATTCAACAAGTTAATTTATCCCATAAGAGAGATTAACAAGGTTCTCTTTTCCTTTAGCTCACAAGTATAAAGTGATTAGCTTTGATAACTTGATCATTGCCTAAATAAAACCTTTAGAGTTTGTTGGATTCAACAAGCATTTGTACTCATAAGAGTCAATAGACAAGGTTCCCATACTCTTGACTCACAAGTTCTAAGCTTTTAGCTTTAAGAACTAGTTCATTGTCTATTAATACCTAAGCATAGTCGGATTTGGATTTGATATGAGCAGGGAACCGGAACCGGATGCCCGAGCAAAACCGGAGCCCGATCACCGAGCAAAACCGGAGCCCGAGCATCGAGCAAAACCGGAGCCTGAGCATCGAGCAAAACCGGAGCCCGATCACCGAGCAAAACCGGAGCCCGATCACCGAGCAAAACCGGAGCCCGAGCATCGAGCAAAACCGGAGCCCGATGCCCGATCACCGAACAACGGGAAAATTGAAGGCGACATTATCACAAGGTCACGAGCTAAGGAATTAGCTAAGGATGTGCATACGATGATGCTAAAGCAGGAACCAAGAAGAGAAGCAACCGAGAGCTTCTACAACATCCATCACCACGTCTAAGTACGAAGACCAAGCTATGAGAGCTAAGCGGCTAAGTGTCTCGCTTGGTACTCTTTCCCACTGGGTTTTAACGAGGCCAAGAAGAACACTACGTCGGCCACTTAGCAATCATAGCTTGAAGAGTGTAAGAGACGAGGCACTTAAACTACTCGTTGTTTTATCATGTTTTTAAACGTCGTGTCGTTTTGGCGGATTTCCTTTTTGGCGAATTTCCTTTTTGCACAAGTGCACGGTTTCCTTTTTGCCGGACACTTTCCTTTTCTCTTGTGCGCAACCCTAGAAAGGAGGACGGGTTTTGTGCCGACTCTATAAAAGGTTGCGCCGCACCATTGTAACACTTCAGCAAACTTTTTATACACAAAACTTTTACAAAGGTTTCGCTCTAGGTCTAGTTTTGTTCTAGGTCCGATCTCCTAACAAGTTGTTCGCTGCCTGGGAGATCTTCGCATACTTAGCTCGTTCCCCATCACTTGCTGTCTCAATGAGCTTTGTACTAGGTTGACAAACTTATGAAACATCTAACAACGCGGTTTCTAGGTCTCTAAATCAAGTTTCATTCCTTATGAGTGCTTATAAGTGTCTCAATGAGCTTTGTACAAGTTTTACGAACTTATGAAACATCTAACAACGTGTTTCTAGGATTCTAAACCAAGTTTCATTCAACATGAGTGCTTATAAGTGTCTAAATGAGCTTTGTACTAGTTTGACGAACTTATGAAACATCTAAAAACGCGGTTTCTAGGACTCTAAACCAAGTTTCATGCAACATGAGGGCTTATAAGTGTCTCAATGAGCTATGTACAAGTTTGACGAACTTATGAAACATCTAACAACGCGTTTCTAGGACTCTAAACCAAGTTTCATGCACCATGAGTGCTTATAAGTGTCTCAATGAGCTTTGTACTTGTTTGACGAACTCATGAAACATCTAACAACGCGGTTTCTAGGACTCTAAACTAAATTTCATGCAACATGAGTGCTTATAATTGTCTCAATGAGCTTTGTACTAGTTTGACGAACTTATTGTTGAGACTAATGGTAACCCATAAGGGCATTATGTCAAAAACATATGAAGATGACAAGATGTGGAGTATCGACCAAAGGTATCGGTCAAGAAGATGACCGATATGGATAACGGAATCCATATCAAGAAGGTGTACCGGTCTAGAGTAACCGATACAAGATGAAGGCGATATGGCTAAGAGAAAGACTTGTATCGGGCAAGTATATCGGCCACACTTGGCCGATACACTCAAGCTGCGTCTTGTATCGGGCAAGCATATCGGCCACACTTGGCCGATACATTCAAGCTGCGTCCTCCCAACGGTCGGATCGAGCTCATATCGGGGAAGCATATCGGCCACACTTGGCCGATACATTTGAACAAATATAGCCGTCGACTCTCTCCCTTATCTCTAAACGGCTATATGCCATTGTAATCTCTATATAAGCTGTGTAATCGCCATTATACACATTAAGGAGGTATATCCTCTCTTCTACATTAATACAAAACTCTCTTTATACATTATTCTCTCTTAATCTCTTAATCTCTCACTAAACTCTCCACACAAACTCTCACCGATTCTCTCTATACTCTCCGAGCCTCACAAGCTCATGATTCTCCCATCCTTATACTCGAATTCCAACATGGTATCAGAGCGAAGCTCTTGAGACCCATAGGTAAGTCGCTTCCGCTATTCTCCTCTCTTTAATTTGCTTATAAACACAAGGATCTAGGGGAGAAGATGAATGACCAAGATCCGCTTGTTTAAAGCACTAAGATCTTGGTGAATCAATTCTCCTCTTAGGAAGTGAACCATGATCTCTTTGTCTCGTAATGAGTAAAGAGACATGTTGAATCCAAGCTCCTTTCAAGAACAATTCAATCAAAACCGAATCATAGTGAGCATAAATCAATGGATTTAGCTCTATGATGTTTTTGGTTGAGTTGTTCTTAAAGATCCTTGTTAGGCCGAAAGTGAGTGGATGAGAACCATTGTTCCCTCACTCTTATGAGTTCAAAAGGGACCTTGATGAATCCAAATCCATATAGCCTAGGCATATAAGCAATGAACAAGTATTCAAAGCATCAAAAGCTTGAAACTTGGGAGCTAAAAGAGTTAGAGAATCTTGTTATTGTCTCCTTCGAGAACAAATAACTTGTTGAATCCAACACTCTATAGCTTTTATTTAGAAGCCGAAAGCATAGAGGATGAGAACCATGGATTCCCCACTCTTATGAGTCCGAAGGGAACCATGTTGAATCCAAGGCCATCTAAGCTTAGGCATTGTTAGAAGCCGAAAGCAAAGAGGATGAGAACCATGGATTCCCCACTCTTATGAGTCCAAAGGGAACCATGTTGAATCCAAATCGGACTTTGCTTAGGCATTCTTAGACTATGAACAAGTATTCAAGAACAAAACTTGAAACTTGCGAGTCAAAAGGGTTTGTGAACCTTGTGTGCTCACTCTTAGGAGTCCAAAGCCACTTGATGAATCCAAAACTCTTTCCTTTTATGCTTTAAACAATACCTTTGGAAAGTGAACCATGATCCGCTTAACTCTTAGTGAGTAAAGGACATGTTGAATCCAATTTCCTTGGTAAGTACAAGACAATCAAAACACAATCATTGTTAGCATAAATCAACAAGGTCTAGCTACATGATAGTTTTGGTTGTATTGTTCTTTAAGGTCATTGTCTAACCCAAGACTAATGGTGAGAACCATGGCTTCTAAAAGAACCATGATGAATCCAATACCATGAAAGTTTCGGTGTAAAGGCATGTTCTTGGTCCAAATTTAAGATCTAGGATACAAGGTTCACTTATGTCTTTGTCTAAGACCAAACCACTAGTCCTTTTTTGGTGAAGTGGTTTGAATCTTGGTGAAAGACTAAGTGAATTTCATGTTGAGGAGAAATAGTCAACGGTCTAGCGCATGACTAGTATCCGAACCAATATTGACCGAGAAGGGATTTTGGAAGACTCTAAGTGGAAAAGAGGGTTTCATGAGGTGCAACGGGTACGAGACGTGGCTCCACAAGTTGGAGGAGACGTGGCACCATGATGTGTCGAGACGTGGTCGAGAAAGCGCGGGTCAAAAGTAGCCAAGACCGTACGGACGCGGAAAAGCGTGCGGAAGACCGGATCTTGACTACACACGCGAATTCTTATCTTCCATGAGGTGCAACGGCTACGAGACGTGGCTCCACAAGTTGGAGGAGACGTGGCACCATGATGTGTCGAGACGTGGTCGAGAAAGCGCGGGTCAAAAAGTAGCCAAGACCGTACGGACGCGGATAAGCGTACGGAAGAGCGGATCTTGGACTACACACGCGCAACCTTATCTTTAAACGGCTCTTTTCCTCTCTAAACCCTATCTTGTATTCTCCATATATATATCACTATGTGTAATCAATAAAAATCAAGAAACTTATTCACTCTCTCTATTCTCTAAACACACATTACACCGAAACATGATTAATCTTCAAACTCTCTACTAATCTCATGTTAATCCGCAATACTCTTTACATTTCTTCATGGTATCGAGCGTAATAGCTCCTAATCTCTCTATTCCGCTTCTTATCGTGTGTTCTTAAGCATCACAAAGCTTAAAGACACAATCTTTTCACCTAAACTCATCAAAATCTGTTTCGGTGTTCATCGATACTCTGTTTTTACTCGTTTCTTCATAAAACACTCTGTTTTTCTCATAAATCTCTTTGTTTCTTCATAAAGTTACCTCCTTTCTGGATACTAGACAGATCCAAGTCATAAATTCATCATCTTTTACTCTCAACCATGGAAGATACTCAAGATCTTCATAGCTCTAAGCTCGACAGACCATCGGTGATTCTAAAGGGGATAAACTATCTCCTTTGGACTAGAACTATCAAAACTGCTCTTGGAAGCCGGGGTCTATGGAAACACATCTCTAAGGCTCCTGATTCTATCAACACGGAAAGATCTCTCGGTGATGAAGGTTTAACCGAGGAGGAAGAGAAGTGGTTCCGAGGAGACCAACGTGTTTTAGGCATCATTCAACACACTCTAGATCCGGCGATACTTGAAGCATACTCTTACCGTGAGACGGCCAAAGATCTTTGGGATACCCTCAAGAACATTTATGGCAACGTTTCTAATCTAAGCCGTGTGTATGAGGTAAAGAAAGCTCTCAATAACCTCTCACAAGAAGAAACCGAGTTCACCGCTCACTATGGGAAGTTTAGAGCCTTATGGGCTGAGCTAGAGATGTTGAGACCAAGCTCAATAGATGCTAAGGTGATTAATGAGAGGAAAGAGCAAGACAAAGTCTTTGGACTTCTATTGACTCTTAACTCAAGTTATAAGGACCTTATCAAGCATCTTCTAAGAGCCGACACTCTCCCATCTCTTGACTCGGTGGTCTCTCAACTACAAAGGGAACAAGGTGGTGATGAACTATTTAGTAAGAAGGAGATAGTCCTAGCCAACAAAGCAACGTTCAAGACGCGAGAGGAGAGGAAGTCTATGGCATGTGATCATTGCAAGAAGAAGGGACACGTGAAGGACAAATGTTGGATTCTTCATCCCCATCTCAAACCAAGCAAGTTCATGGATCCAAAGGCAAACCTCTCCCAAGATGAACCGGTTCAAGGAGGAAGTTCTTCAAGCCAAGGAAAGGATGAAGAGGCGTTGGCGGTGGTTCCTTTCACCGATGAATATGTCCGCAAATCCGACCTTGAAGCTCTCATAAAGGCCCTAAAGGGGTCCGGTATTGATTTCTTATCCCTAAATGCTATTAGGATAGATAAGCCAATAGTGGTAGATTCGGGTGCTTCCCACCATATGATTAGTGATGAGAACCTTATGAGTAATATCAAACCGGCTATAGGGAATGTTATGGTTGCAAATGGTGGTAAAGTTCCGATAAAAGGCTTAGGAAATCTTAGGTTGTTCGATAGAGATATGAAAGCCCTATACATGCCTAATTTTACTTCTAATCTTTTATCGGTGAAACGAATTACTAATGATTTGAAATGCAACGTTACATTTGGTCCTAACAATGTTATATTTCAGGATATTAACTCAAGGAAGATCATTGGTAGAGGAAGCACTAAGGGAGATCTATATGTGCTTGATGAGAAACCTACTAGTCCACTCTTATATTCAGCGTTTAACTCTCGTTTTAACCGAGGCCAATAATGTGATTTGGCATGCTAGATTAGGCCATCCTAACTCTAGAGCCCTTAAAATAATGTTGCCTCTTGTGTCTTTTGATAATAAACTTTGTGAATCATGCATCCTTGGAAAGCATTGCAAAACTGTTTTCTCAAAATCTAATAAAACTTATGATGCTTGTTTTGAACTTATCCATTCGGATGTATGGACTTCTCCGTGCGTTTCTAGAGAAAACCACAAGTATTTTGTTACTTTCATAGATGAGAAGTCCAAATTCACATGGATAACGTTGATTTCATCAAAAGATAGGGTCTTAGATGCATTCAAAAATTTTCAAGCTTATGTTTCTAACCATTACAATGCCAAGATCAAATGTTTTAGGACAGATAATGGAGGAGAATACACAAGCTATGCATTCAAAGACTACTTGGCTAAACATGGAATCTTGCACCAAACGAGTTGTCCATACACGCCACAACAAAACGGCGTTGCTGAGAGAAAGAATAGGCACTTAATGGAGGTGGCAAGATCGATGATGTTCCACACTAATGTCCCTAAGAGATTTTGGGGGGATGCGGTTACATCGGCTTGCTATTTGATCAATAGGACACCAACACAAATCCTTAATGATCTTTCTCCATTTGAAGTTTTAAATAAAGCTAAGCCATCTATCTCTTACTTACGTGTGTTTGGGTGTGTCTGTTTTGTCTTGATTCCAGGTGAACAGAGAAGTAAGCTAGACGCCAAAAGTATTAAGGGGATCTTTATTGGGTACTCATCTAGCCAAAAGGGATACAAATGCTATATACCGGAAAGAAGAAGGGTCATGGTGTCAAGGGATGTGAGGTTTCTTGAAGGACAAGGCTATTATCAAGAGAAGAATTGGGATAGTATCAAGACTCTATCCACTCCAGCTCAAGATAGAGCTAACCTACTCAAGAAACTCATGGAAGACCTTGGTCTAGATCTTAGTGGTGACACGGGTGGTGAAGAACCACAAGTGAACCAAGAACCCCACCTTGATGGTGAGGGGGAGAATGGACAAGAATCGGCTACTCAACATGGAGGAGAAGATTCAACCTCATCTCCAACACAAACTCAAGCCGATCCGGATCACAATCAAGATGATGTTCCGGTTCAAACTCAAGAAGAGGATGGTAATGGTGAAGAAGTAGTACAACCACCGAGAAGGAGTACTAGAACCAAGAATCCTCCATCCAATTGGGTCAATACAAGAGTGTATTTCAACAACAACGCGGTGGCACATCCTATACAAGCCGTATGCAATCTAGTGTCATTTCCACAAGAACACCAAGTCTTCATGGCTTGCATTGATGGGAATTGGATTCCAAAGACATACGAGGAAGCTATGGAACATGATGTGTGGATAAAAGCCGTGGAAGAAGAAGATAAGGCCATGGAGCTAAACGAGACTTGGGAAGAGGCGAATTTACCTCAAGGCAAGAGAACGGTTAGCTCACGGTATGTCTTCACCATCAAGTACAAAAGTAATGGGGAGATAGAGAGGTACAAGGCTCGTCTAGTTGCGAGGGGGCTTCACTCAAACATATGGGGAGGACTACCTTGAAACCTTTGCCCGGGTTGCCAAACTTCACACCATAAGAGTAATCTTCTCCATTGCCACTAACCAAGAGTGGGATCTTTGGCAAATGGATGTTAAGAATGCGTTCTTACAAGGAGAACTAGAGGATGAGGTATACATGACTCCGCCTCCGGGCATAAGGGACAAGATCACTCCGGGAAAAGTGCTGAGACTTAAGAAGGCCATCTACGGTTTGAAACAATCCCCTAGAGCATGGTACCACAAGCTGAGCAACACTCTCCTTGATAAGGGATTCAAGAAATCTGAATCCGACCATACTCTCTTTACAAGCAAGCGTAAAACAGGTATAGTAGTCATCCTCGTATATGTTGATGATATCATCATAACCGGGGATGACAAGGTAAGAATTGAGGCTACTAAAGCTCATCTCAAATCTGTATTTGACATTAAAGATCTTGGAGAACTAAAGTATTTCCTTGGCATTGAGGTTTGTAGATCCAATGAGGGTCTATTCCTATCCCAAAGGAAATACGTCCTTGATTTACTTGTTGAGACAGGAAAACTTGGAGCTAAACCTGCGAGTACGCCCTTGGAAGAAAACTACAAAGATATCCGCAAGGGGGAGCTCGAAGACGAGCCATACAAAGACCCTAAACAATATAGAAGACTTGTTGGTAAGCTTATCTACTTAACCATAACTAGACCTGATATATGTTTTGCCGTGAATCAGTCTCACAACACATGCAAGCCCCAAAGAATCATCATTGGAACTTGGTGGATAGAGTGCTTAGATATCTCAAAGGATCACCCGGCCAAGGCATTTGGATGGGATGCAACAAGAATACGGAGATAGTGGGTTATTGTGATGCTGATTGGGCAGGTGATAGAGGAGATAGACGCTCCACAACAGGCTACCGCACGTTCATAGGAGGCAATCTAGTTACGTGGAAGAGCAAGAAGCAAAAGGTGGTTTCATGTTCAACAACCGAGTCCGAGTATAGAGCCATGAGGAAGCTGACTCAGAACTGATTTGGCTCAAGGCTTTGGTCATGGATCTCGGTATTGAAGTCAAGAACCCAATCACCATGCATGCCGACAACAAATAAGCAATCAACCTAGCATCCAACTCCGTATTTCACGAGAGAACCAAGCACATTGAAGTAGACTGCCATAAAGTCCGAGAAGCAATGGTTAAGAAGATTATCCTTCCATGCTTTACCAAGAGTGAAGATCAGGTTAGCGGACATCTTTACAAAAGCAGCGAGTACCAAGGTTTGTGAGTTCATCCACTCAAAGATGGGACTCACAAATCTCATCAAGCAATAAGAAGACCCTAACCGAAGCGGCTAGTACTCTTTTCCCTTAGCAAGTTTTTATCCCAAGTGGTTTTACTTGCAAGGTTTTAATGAGGCTAGCCACGAGGTTCCAAGTCTAGCCATTCCATCCGGCTAGTCTTGAGGGGGAGTGTTGAGGAGAAATAGTCAACGGTCTAGCGCATGACTAGTATCCGAACCAATATTGACCGAGAAGGGATTTTGGAAGACTCTAAGTGGAAAAGAGGGTTTCATGAGGTGCAACGGGTACGAGACGTGGCTCCACAAGTTGGAGGAGACGTGGCACCATGATGTGTCGAGACGTGGTCGAGAAAGCGCGGGTCAAAAGTAGCCAAGACCGTACGGACGCGGAAAAGCGTGCGGAAGACCGGATCTTGACTACACACGCGAATTCTTATCTTCCATGAGGTGCAACGGCTACGAGACGTGGCTCCACAAGTTGGAGGAGACGTGGCACCATGATGTGTCGAGACGTGGTCGAGAAAGCGCGGGTCAAAAAGTAGCCAAGACCGTACGGACGCGGATAAGCGTACGGAAGAGCGGATCTTGGACTACACACGCGCAACCTTATCTTTAAACGGCTCTTTTCCTCTCTAAACCCTATCTTGTATTCTCCATATATATATCACTATGTGTAATCAATAAAAATCAAGAAACTTATTCACTCTCTCTATTCTCTAAACACACATTACACCGAAACATGATTAATCTTCAAACTCTCTACTAATCTCATGTTAATCCGCAATACTCTTTACATTTCTTCATTTCAAACCTTGGTTAATCCAAGAGATCTTCGGTTTAATCAAAAGGGTAAGGTACCAAGACCCGCTTGTGATAAAGCTCTTAAGGTCTTATGGTATCCAAAACTCTCTTAGAGGGAAGAGAACCAAGTCTCCATAGGTGTTAATAATACACCGAGAGCTTGATGAATCCTTCATAACCTCGGCTAACATGAGTCTATAAAGAGATCCATGACCACTTAAAAGGTGATACTTTAAAAGGGTCATGATGAATCCATCTTTAGACTTATGGAGAAATGATTCACTACATTAACATCTATATAAGGTGAAGATGGAATGATGATCTATGTTTGTTGTCATAAACCGCCTATGTGCACCTAAGTTTATGATACAAGATGAGTAACTAAGCTATGAAAGCTATCAAGTTACAATGAATCTTGTTGGTGTGTTTTAAGATCATGGTCCGCCATTGTGCACTAAAGACCATGGTCCCTTGTTGCTAACTTGAATCTATGTGTAGGTAAAGAAGCAAACAAGAGAATTTCACATGACCATCAACTCAAGGAACCAAACCGAAAAAGGGCCAATTCTAAAACCTTAACTCTCTATACTTGTCTATAATTGTTATTTGCTTTGAACCTCTCGGATTAATTGTGTGCAAACCATGGAAACTAGGACTAGACCTTGAACTTGTGTTAGGATACATATATACTCGAGATTAGTCAAATGTCTTAGGGAATTTATTGATCTAAGGCTTAAGCTCTCCTTGTTTTCCTCCCTTGTACTTGGTTCTAGTAGTTAAGTGGTTTGTATTTCAAGTATGTCACTAACATTGCCGATTACCATTGTTATTAAACTCCCTTTGATCTTTGTGATGATGTAGGATCATCATCTCTAAAAGTCAAGCAAGGAATCAACAATGAGAATCCCTAAGCATTGCTATGTGACTAGAAAATGTGAAAAGAAAAGAGAAGTTAAAGAAGAATAGAAGGCCAAAGGAAGGTTTCCAAAGAGAAGATGAGAACCCTTTCTCACCAAGCTTGTGAAGAACAAAGCCGAGAAAGGAGGGGAGTTCATAGACTTCCATCTTAATCATGAAGGGGGGGAGAAGAAGTGATCATCACACATCTCATCATGATCAAATGGAAGCCAATCATCCACCTAATCTCC
Organism: Cochlearia excelsa; assembly: GCA_963556525.1. NCBI lineage: Eukaryota > Viridiplantae > Streptophyta > Magnoliopsida > Brassicales > Brassicaceae > Cochlearia > Cochlearia excelsa. The sequence continues at coordinate 4,019,358 of CAUVZT010000001.1, forward strand.
GGTCAAGTCCCTAGCAAAGACAAAGACCATCACTTGACCAAAGTCACTAGCAAAGACAAGGTCACCATCCATCATTTCTCGGCCAAGTATCAAGAAGAACAAGCCGAGTCAATCCACCTAATCTTCGGTCAAGTCCCTAGCAAAGACAAAGACCATCACTTGACCAAAGTCCATAGCAAAGACAAGGTCACCATTATCCGGTTAAAGCATCTTCCAAGGCGCCAAACCAATTCACTCTCGGCCAAATCCTTACAAAGGAGAAGGCCAAACCATCTTATCATCATCTTTTGGTCAAGACCTAGCAAGTCAAAGATCTCCATTCAACCACCAACAAACCCGACCAAAGTATCAAGAAGGACTAAGCCGCCACTACCACCAATCCGGCTAAGTATTGACTAAAGTACCAAGAAGGACGAAGTCAATACAAAGCTCTCATTCTCGGCTAAAGTACCAAGAAGGACGAAGCCTCCACAACCAATCCATATCGGCTTAAGTACCAACAAGATACAAGGCCAAAGTTTCTTTGGAACAAAGAAGAATCATCATTTGGCTAAATGCACTTGGAGAATGCTAAAGTGTCCCAAGATGTAAAGAGCTCTCATCAATCATTCGGTCAAGCCTCTACAAGAAGCAAGACCATCATCATCATCAACACTAGGCTCGGCCAAGTACATGGCAAAGACTAAACCGAGCCATTCATGTCCTAGAAAGAGACCGATGAATCAACATGACCAATCGGCTCTACGCACTATCGGCCAAAGCAACTACCAAGTGCAAGACCTAATCTTGTTACTCGGCTTATGCATCTATCAAGAGATAAGCCAAAATACTCCGACAAATCCTTGTTCCAACCGCACAAAGAAGAAAGCAAGACTTCAAGAAGAAGCCAAAGCTCAAACCTAGATGCGACTACAAGGACAAGTCATTCCTCTACGAACAAAAGGTTGTCCCTTAACCCTACTCTCTTTATTATGATTAGTATTCTCATAAGAACTAGAGCCGCATCACATAATCTTGCTTAGTTCTTGATGAATCTAATCATTGCCATTGTTAAAAGTTGTTTAGTCTATTAGGCCTAAATAAAATCATTTGAAATTTGTTAAAGAACTTAGGTTTAAATAACAAAATTACTCATTGGTTTATTAGTTGCATCTAGACTTAAGCTTCTTATGTGCATTTCTATCTAAGCGTATCAATGACACGATCTTGCTAGCGGATCTCGAACGGACTGACTCGACGCGTAACAATGGGATGGACAGGGAAGAGAAGAAGGCGGGGATGAACTACTCAAGCTACTTGTGGATAGCAGCTCGATGGATAGGAGAAACACTCGAAGCTATAGCGGCTATGAGTGGTTCGGATTCAATCTCGGAATCGTGAAGGAGGTTAGACTCGCCCAACAAGAGTATAAAGCTTAACTTTTCTTATCATTCAACGCTGCCCTAAAACAAAGGTGGGCGATTACAATATATAGGCATAAGCCTTTAGGGTTTAACAAAAATAGAAAACGGCGTGTAGTTTAAATGAGATAAAACAGCAAAGCGTTGAAAGTAAATAAATGGCAAGATGTTTCCTTGTTGTAAAAACAACAAGGTGTTCTTGGTTTGCCTTTAACCATGCGAAATCACTAAGTGGTATTGGGCCTCGATAAAAACCTTGCAATGGAAAACCCAATTGGGACAAAACCATTGCTAAGGAAAAGAGCGTCCCGAGAAGATGTCCCACTTAGTGTTGCGTGCTATGGCCTTCTCCATGCACGAACACGTTCCAAACTCTCTCAAGTACCTCCTCCTCGGCCTTCTCCGCGAGTTGTTGCATTCCTTTGATCATCTCCTTAGCTCTTGCTCGGGTTATGGCTCCTGCTGGTGCTGGCTCGTCCTCCTCTGAGCTCACGATCATATCATCCTCTCCCTCTTGAAAAGGATTTGACCTCAAATCCGAATCGCAACAAACGGGGTTAAGTCAGAAACATTGAAAGAATTTGATATGTTATACTTCCCTTGTAGGTCGATCTTGTAGGCATTGTTGTTGATCCTTTGGATGACTTTGAATGGTCCATCTACTCGCGGCATGAGCTTAGACTTCCTCTCACTGGAAAGCGTTCCTTCCTCATATGTACCCAAACCAAATCTCCTTCTTCGAAGACTATCTCCTTGCGTCCCTTGTTTGCATGCTTGGCGTAGAGTCTAGTCTTCTTCTCAATATTCTCCTTAGCCTTCTCGTGTATCTTCCTCACCTGATCAGCCTTTTTCCCTCCATCTACATTGCCCCTCTCAAAGCAAAAGGTAAAGAAATCAAGTCTAGAGGTGATAGTGGATTAAAACCATAAACAATCTCAAAAGGGGAAAAAAGAGTAGAGGAATGCTTAGCGTGGTTATAAGCAAATTCAACGTGGGGTAAAGACTCTTCCCACGACTTCAGGTTGCTCCTTACCATGGTCCTTAACAGCGTAGACAACGATCTATTCACTACCTCAGTTTGGCCATCGGTTTGCGGATGACAAGTGGTGGAGAATGTCAACTTAGTCCCGAGCTTAGCCCATAGTGTACGCCAGAAGTGACTCAAGAACTTGGTGTCTCGGTCTGAAACTATCACCTTAGGCATTCCATGGAGGCGTACTACTTCCCTGAAGAAGAGATTGGCTACGCTCACGGCATCATCGGTCTTGTGGCTTGCAATGAAGTGAGCCATCTTGCTGAACCTGTCAACTACAACAAAAATAGAATCTCTACCATTCCTGGTGCGAGGTAAGCCTATCACAAAGTCCATAGAAATATCAGTCCATGGGTGAGAAGGAATAGGTAAAGGCATATATAACCCATTTGGTGAACCTTACTCTTCGCTTGTTTGCAAATAGCACAACAAGAACAAACCTTTTCAACGTCCTTCTTCATGTGTGGCCAGTAGAAATGGGCTTGGAGACTCAGCAATGTCTTTGTTACACCGAAGTGCCCAGCCAGACCGCCTCCATGGGCTTCTCTTACAAGTAGCTCGCGTACTGATCCGCCCGGAATACATAGTCGGTTGTTAAAGAATAGATAGCCATCTTTTCTATAAAACTTCTCATATGCAAACTTAGAACACTTAGAGTAATAATCACCAAAATCAGAATCACTAGCATATAATTCCTTTAGTAATTCGAACCCAATCAGCTTAGAATCTAGAGAAGTGATTAGAGTATACCTGGGACAATGCATCGCAACTACATTGTCCTTACCTTTCTTGTACTTGATGATATAGGGGAATGTCTCAATAAACTCTATCCAGCGGCCATGTCTCTTGTTGAGCTTTTGCTGCCCTCTCAGATGCTTGAGAGACTCATGATCAGTATGTATCACAAACTCTTTAGGCCACAAATAGTGTTGCCACGTCTGCAAGGCCCTCACGAGTGCGTACAGCTCCTTGTCATACGTAGGATAGTTCAAGGTGGAACCTCCAAGCTTCTCACTAAAGTAGGCTACGGGCTTCTTGTCCTGCATAAGAACAGCTCCAATACCTACACCAGATGCATCACACTCGATTTCAAATATCTTAAGAAAATCAGGGAGTATTAGTAAGGGAGAGTTGATAAGCTTCTCTTTCAAGGCCTGGAAGGCCTTCTCCTGGTCGTCTCCCCATTTGAATCCAAAGTCCTTCTTGATCACTTCAGTGAGTGGCGCGGCTATGGTGCTGAAATTCTTCACGAACCGCCTGTAGAAACCAGCTAGCCCATGGAAGCTTCGAACCTCACTAACATTTGTAGGCCTGGGCCATTCCTTGATGGCTTTGATCTTCTCCTCATCTACTTGTACCCCTACCGCACTCACAACAAAACCTAAGAAAACAACTTGATCGCCGCAAAAGGAACACTTAGATAAGTTAGCAAAGAGTGATTCGAACGCGAAGTTCTAGAACCGATTTGATATGGTCCAAATGCTCATCCAGGCTCTTGCTGTAGATCAGAATATCATCGAAGTAGACTACTACGAACACTCCGATAAATGGCCTAAGCACATGGTTCATAAGCCTCATGAAGGTGCTAGGTGCATTGGTGAGTCCGAAAGGCATCACTAGCCATTCATAGAGTCCTTGCTTCGTCTTGAACGCAGTCTTCCACTCATCTCCTTCTTTCATACGGATTTGGTGATACCCACTCTTGAGATCAATCTTTGTGAAGATGGTGGAACCACACAGCTCGTCTAACATGTCGTCTAGGCGCGGAATAGGATGCCTATATTTGACGGTGATGTTGTTGATGGCTCGGCAATCCACACACATCCTCCAGGTACCGTCTTTCTTCGGCACAAGCAGCACGGGAACTGCGCACGGACTCATGCTCTCACGGATATAGCCCTTACTCATCAGTTCCTCTACTTGTCTTTGTAGCTCCTTGGTCTCCAATGGGTTGGTCCGGTAGGCTGGTCTGTTTGGTAGAGCCGCGCCAGGCACTAGATCAATCTTGATGCTCAATCCCGCGGATAGGTGGCAAACCATGTGGGATCTCTTCAGGAAATACGTCATTGTATTCCTGCAATAACTTAGACATACCACTAGGGAGCTCCTGTGCATTGTTAGTACTTACAAGGGACTCCTTGTATATAAATAACAATATAGGCAGATCAGGGTGTAAGTCCTTAGATACTTCACCGTGGTTGATGTAGAGGTTGGTGTTGAGTGATGGTTCCTTCTCTTGCTCGGCCTTGTGTTTGAGATAGAGTTGATCCTGGTAGATCTCACTAGGTGTGAGGGGAACGAGAGTGATCTTGCGGCTCTTGAACTCAAATGAGTACTTGTTAGCATAACCGTCATGAGTGACTCTCCTATCGAATTGCCATGGCCTTCCTAACAAGACGTGACTCGATCCCATGGGCAGAACATCGCATATAATCTCATCTACGTACTTACCAATGGCCAAGGAAATTTTAACCTGTTGCGTGACGCTCAAGGCTCCACCTTCGTTCAACCATTGCAGCTTATACGGGCGCGGATGCGGAGTGATGTCAAGATTGAGTTTCTTCACCATACTCTCGCTGGCGGCGTTGGTGCAACTACCTCCGTCAATGATGAGGCTGCAGACTTTCTCCTTAATGAGACACCTGGTGTGAAAAAGGTTCTCCCGTTGTACTAGCTCATCGCTTGTCCCTTGGGCACTAAGTACTCTTCGGTGACTAACATCTCCCCAACGGCTGCATACTCCTCCTCTTGGTCCGTCTCAACATCTGTCTCCTCCTGGGGAATGATCTCTCCATCGTCTCTTAACAGAAGACCTTCTTGTTGGGGCATTCACGGGAATAATGCCCCATTCCTTGACACCCGAAACATCGAACATTACCTAAGTTAGTAGTGTTCTTTGGCTTAAATGTTCCTTTGGCATCTCCTAGAGGTGCGGTTGAGGCTGGTTTGATGTCGTTTGAACTGGTTGGCTTAACGTCTCTGTATTCTCGTGGCTTGGACGTATTAGGCGTGTAGCTAGGCTTGGTAAAACGCCTCTTATTTTGTACTTCAATCAACTCGCCTTTGTGCACCATCTCCTCAAGATCCTCATAAGACTGCAACTCCAGTTTGTCTTGAATGTCACGGCTAAGACCTCCTAGGAACCGAGCCATAGTAACTTCCTCGGCTTCTTCTAAGCTAGCACGAATCAGCAAGGTCTCCATATCCCGGTAGTAGTCTCGGACGGAGCTGGTTCCCCGGGTCAACTTCCCGAGTTTGTTAAGTGTTTCTCGGTGGTAATGGTTTGGTACAAAGCGCCTTCTCATGTGCGTGATGAGTTGTGGCCAGGTAGTGATGGTCGGATCATTGTGTCGGTTGCGGGTAGCACATAGTTGATCCCACCATAGCAGCGCATAGTCGCCGAACTCCGAGACGGCTATCTTCACCGATTCACCGGTAGGTGTCATGACACACAAAACTTGATTCCATCTTCCTTTCCCGCCTAGGTAAGCTTCCGGGTCATTCTTGCCTTGGAATGAAGGGAATTTGGCCTTAATGTGCCTAAGTTGCTGCTTCACCGGGTCCCTATGGTCCTCTCGGTCACGTCTATAACTCCTCCTCGCTTCGGTCGATGCATTGTGACCATAATAGTCTTCTCCGCAGTCGACATAGACAGGGTGTTCAACCGGGTGGTGGCCTTGACGGTTAGCGTCGGTAGGTGCTCGGTGTGTCCTGTGACTCGCTCTCTACGTTCTCTCGGTTCTTCGGCTGCTCGCTCGCCTCGGCTCCCTCGGAACTCGAACTTCGACACCGACCGGGCGGACGTTGCGGACAACCCGGAATCTAGAGGCGCCGGTAATGCCTTTTCCCGCGCGCAATCCTCATAGCTTCGAAGGGGTGGGTGTGCGCTCTTTCTCGGACTCCGATGTCGCCTCCTTGTCCTCATCGACTTGTTTCTCACGTTCCAAAGCTAATCGCCGCGCAATTTGCGAGGCGAGGACTAGTTGGATGGTCTCGGTGATTTGTGTAGCAATGAGCTTTCGATATCCTCCATAGCGTCGTAGAGGCCTCCATGTACCTGTTACACGCAGAAGTAAATCGAAGTAAGATGCTCTAAGAGATCAAAGAAAAGGAAAAGGGAAAAACGAAATAAAAGGAAAACTTGCTCTTCAAGATTTTTGGTTAAAAACACGTTTTCAAAAAAAGGAAAACTCACAAAAACGAATCGAAAAACTTGGACGTCACGACTTGGATCTAATCACAAATTCAGCACAATCACGAAGAACAATCAACTAGCAACCTATCAGAACTTAATAACTATAGATCGAATCACGTAAATTTACCAACAAGACTCAAGAACAGATTCAAAAAGTTCTAAGCAACCTATCGGACAGTTAACTAGGTAGCAGATTCGTTGAGATTTAGAACACAATATATCGCACAAATCCTAGGTTTCTCTAGCACTTAACAAGCAAAGAATCGATTCTCAAGCAATCAATGATTCAGAACAGATCTAAAAACACAATATCAATCAAATCTAACAAGTTTAATCAGGCGATATTGTATCTCCACAAGTTCTAATCAAAACAGATTGAAACGAAAAGGGTTAAGAGATTGAGAAGACTCAGCCTTGGTTCAGAGTTGGCTCTGATACCACATGTGATATGAGCGTAGAATCGGATGCCGATGCCGATCAACATCGACCACTCAACATCGACCAACATCGACCACTCGATACCGATATCGACCAACATCGACCACTCGACATCGATGCCGATCAACAAGGCGCACGTGCACCAATCACCGAAGGACGGGAAGGCGTGATCACCCGGTCCAAAGCGAGGAGTTAGCCAAGATAGCTTTATCAAGTACCATGGACAAGGAAGTATCACCTAGGAGCTACTTCAACATATTCTCCGCCACCACGTAAGAAGACCAAGCTATGAGAGAGCTAAGCGGACTAGGTGTCTCGCTTGATACTCTTTTCCCACCGGGTTTTAATGAGGTCAAGAAGAACACCACGTCGTCCATTAGTGATCATGGCTTGAAGAATGTAAGAGACGAGGCATTTTCACACTACTCGTTGTTCTATCTTTTCTTTAAGGAACGCCGTGTTGTTTTGGCGATTTCCTTTTCTCTTTGCGTTTTTCCATTTTTGTGCGGATTTCCTTTTCTCGGATTTCCTTTTTGTTAAACGCACAACCCTAAAAGAGAGTTGCGACTTGTGCCTCCTCTATATAAGGGTTGCGCCGCACCTTCTTCTTCTTTAGTCAACTTTTACCTAAAAACTTCTTATAGTCGACTCCTCTCGGTTCCTTTGCGAACTTGAGCCGCTTACAAGCTTATTTGCTTACAAGCGTCTCTTCTATCCATCAAGGAGGTTGCCCCATAGCTTCCTTGAGACGTTCCCATTCCATCCATCGCTTCCACATCTCCATTCCCACCTCCTATCCCGAAGTTATCCGCCGTTTTCCCTTCGACCCACCACGGTTTTCACTTCATCGTAGTACTCGCCTTGTCACGGAGTATCGGTCTAGAACTAAGGACGTATCATGTGGTATCGAGCCAACTCGTACCAAAGGCCGAGTCGCTTCTTTTCCCTTTAAACTATTACAACTTCGAATCTGTTTACTAGAACTTGTCGTGTGTTGCATCTGTTTGTTGTTAGTATTGAAGTTGTGTTAGTTTCGTGTTCTTGTTGATTGATTAGTGTGCGGCGGCGAATAGGGTTTAGATCTTCAAAACCCGATTGCATATTTTGAAAACGTGTTGTGAAAGATTTCCTTTTTGAACAAAACTCGCGTTTTACTTAAAAATCCGATTTCCTTTTTCCTTGTTTCAAAACCGCGTAGCCATTTTCCTTTTTGCCGCGTACCCGAACTCCTTTTACTCTTTGTAGCTTGTGTTTTGTGTTGAGAACAACTTACTGCGAGCTACCCGCTTTTGCAACAGTACCATGTCCCTATCGCCGAAGCGATTGACGACCTCAAAAAACTCATAGCAACGCAGTGGTGAAGCAATGGCCCAAGTGCCGCCTCGGATTTGCCCAACAACTTACTCTGGAACGTGAGCGGCAAACCAAGGAAACCGCAAAGGGAACCTCGGACTCTGAGGGTGGGTCAACTCCAACTCCATCCGATGCCATGCGGATTTGCAAAGGTAAGGGCGTTGCCGGTACATCTAGGTTCCAAGCAGTCCGCAACATCCGTTCAACCAACGCAAACGAGCGAGAGGAACCACGGCAACGGGTGCATGCTGAGCTGAGCGAGCCGAGGGACAGAGCACCCGGGCGTAGGCCACACGCTGCTCCACGCCGTCCTACGCAGACCATAGCCGGGCAACGCGTCTACATCGGCTCTAGCGACGAGTATTACGGCGTCAACGTCTCGACCGTAGTAGGCGAAGCCGGAGACGTGAGAGACGAGACGGGGACGACCCGAGAGACGCGGAGAGCCGGCAGCTAAAGCATATCAAGGCCAAGTTCCCACCATTCCTCGGCAAGAATGATCCGGAAGCCTATCCGGGACCGGGAAAAGGAAGATGGAGTCCAGGCTTCTTGTGCCATGATACGTATGCCTCCAACAAGGTAAAGATAGCCGTCTCGAGAATTTAGTGAGTACGCACTTTTGTGGTGGGATCAGCTTTGCACCACACGGAACCGTCATAATGAGCAGCCCATCACCACTTGGCACCAACTCACCACCCACTTGAGAAAAAGGTTTGTGCCGAGCCATTACCACCGGGAAGTTCTCAACAAGCTGAGGAAGCTCACCCAAGGGTCCACCACAGTCCGAGACTACTTCCAAGAGATGGAAACCCTTCTCATCCGAGCCGGACTAGAGGAAGATGATGAAGTAACCATGGCACGGTTCATTGGTGGACTCAGCCGGGACATCCAGGACAAGGTGGAGCTCCGGACTTATATGGACCTTGAGGAACTCGTGCACAAGGCGAACTAGTGGAGAGTCAAAACAAAAGAAGGTACGCAAAGCCGAGCTTCTCCTCCACGACCAATAAACCCAAGGAATTCCTACCTTCTCGGCCACCTTTCTCCAAGGATGCCAAGCCTTCTTCCACGACGAAAGAAGAGGTCAAGTTTGATCCCAAGGGCCGAACCAACACCTCCTCCAGCAATGTTAGGTGTTTTAGATGCCAAGGGATGGGACACTACTCGAGAGATTGTCCCAACAAGAAAGTCTTCATGATTCTGGACAATGGAGAGGTAGTTCCACAGATTCGAGTCGAACCAGAAGATGGAGAGGAGGAGGAAGCCGCAGCTGTTGGAGAGATGCTTGGTAGTCGGGGAGGGCGTTGAGTGTCAGAACCAGCCGGAGGAGTTAGTGCAGAGAAACCACCTCTTCCACACACGCTGCCTGGTCAAAGGAAAGGTATGCGGCCTGATCATAGATGGGGGTAGCTGCACCAATGCCGCCGGTGAGCTAATGGTCCGAAGCTAAGCCTAGAACCCATCACCCATCCCCGGCCATACAAGCTGCAGTGGCTCAACGATAGTGGTGCTCTCACCGTCACACAACAGGTCCGTTTCACGCTGTCCATAGGCAAATATGAAGATGAGGTCCTGTGTGATGTCATACCCATGGGATCCAGCCATGTCTGCTTGGCCGACCGTGGCAATCCGACCGGAAAGTACTCCATGACGGATACACAAACAAGCACACGTTTGAGTTCAAGGGCCGCAAGATCACTCTGGTTCCTCTTACTCCAAGTGAAGTGTACCAAGACCAGCTCTATCTCAAACTCAAGGAAGAAAAGGAGAAGACACCTGGCCCACACGCCAACCTCTACATTAACCAAAGAGAAGTGTACGAACTTATGAATTCAAATTGCGCTATGTTATTGTTTGTGTACAAGGAAAGCCTTGTTAGTACTAACCCCACACAGGATCTCCCTAGTGATATGTCTAAGCTATTGCGGGATTTTAGTGATGTCTTTCCCCGGGAGATACCCCCTGGCCTACCACCCATCCGAGGCATTGAGCACCAGATTGACTTGGTACCCGGTTCAGCACTACCAAATCGACCGGCTTATAGGACCAATCCGGTGGAGACCAAGGAACTTCAAAAGCAAGTAGAAGAACTTATGAGCAAGGGACACATTCGTGAGAGCATGAGTCCGTGTGCCGTGCCGGTTCTTCTCGTGCCAAAGAAGGACGGATCATGGAGGATGTGTGTTGATTGCCGAGCCATCAACAACATCACGGTTAAGTATCGCCATCCTATCCCTAGACTTGATGATATGCTTGATGAATTGTGCGGTTCTAACATTTTCTCTAAGATTGATCTTAAGAGCGGTTATCATCGATTAGGATGAAGGAAGGTGATGAATGGAAGACGGCTTTCAAGACCAAGCAAGGCCTCTATGAGTGGCTAGTCATGCCTTTTGGACTTACTAATGCACCGAGCACATTTATGCGTCTAATGAACCATGTTTTGAGATCTTTTATAGGTGTATTCGTGGTGGTATACTTCGATGACATCCTGATCTTCAGTAGGAGCTTAGCCGAGCACATTGACCACGTCCGAGCCGTTCTTGAAGTTCTAAGGAGGGGAAAACCTGTTTGCCAACATAGACAAATGCACTTTTTGTACTAACCAGGTTGTATTCTTAGGCTTTGTTGTGAGTGCGAAGGAGTACGAGGTCGATGAGGAGAAGATCAAGGCTATCCGAGATTGGCCTAAGCCGACCACCATTGGAGAAGTCCGGAGCTTTCACGGGCTTGCCGGGTTCTACCGCCGATTTGTCCGGGACTTTAGCACCATTGCTGCACCATTGACCGAAGTGATCAAGAAGGATGTGGGATTTAAGTGGGGAGAAGCACAAGACAAGGCTTTCGAATGCCTTAAAGAGAAGCTTATCAATTCCCCTTTGCTTTTATTACCCGATTTCCTTAAGACTTTTGAGATTGAATGTGATGCGTCCGGTGTAGGGATTGGGGCGCTTCTAATGCAGGAACGGAGACCTATAGCTTACTTCGGTGAGAAGTTAGGTGGAGCCACGCTGAACTATCCCACATACGACAAGGAGCTCTACGCGCCGGTGAGAGCCTTGCGGACTTGGCAACACTACCTTTGGCCCGAAGGAGTTTGTTATCCACACCGATCATGAGTCTCTCAAGCATCTTAAGGGCCAACGAAGCTGAACAAAAGACATGGCCGCTGGATAGAGTTCATAGAGACTTTCCCCTACGTGATCAAATACAAGAAAGGTAAAGACAATGTCGTAGCCGACGCATTGTCTCGGAGGTACACTCTAATCTCGGATTGACATCTAGACTCATAGGATTTGAAGTGCTTAAAACGTTGTATGAATCGATTCGAGTTTGGTTCTTATTACTTGAAATGTGCTAAGTTTGCTTGTGAGAATTACTATAGACGGGACGGCTACTGTTCTTTCACCATCGGCTGTGCATACCTACCGGCTCGGTTAGGGAACTACTTGTCCGAGAAGCCCACGGTGGGGGACTAGCCGGACACTTCGGAGTGGCCAAGACCTTGGCAAGTCTTCAAGCCCACTTCTATTGGCCGCGTATGAGAAGAGATGTGGAAAGAATATGTCTTAGGTGTGTCACTTGTAAGCAAGCCAAGAGTAAGGTTCAGCCGTACGGTTTGTATACCCCGTTACCCATTCCTTCTCACCCTTGGACTCATATATCTATGGACTTTGTAGTTGGCTTACCTCGAACCGAAATGGTAGAGACTCCATCTTTGTGGTTGTAGACAGGTTCAGCAAAATGGCCCATTTCATTGCATGCCACAAGACGGATGACGCCGTGGGTGTAGCTAATCTGTTTTTCCGGGAAGTGGTAAGGCTACACGGCATGCCACAAGTCATTGTCTCCGACCGTGACACCACGTTCTTGAGCCATTTTTGGCGTACGTTATGGGCCAAGCTAGGAACCAAACTATCCTTTTCCACCACATGTCATCCGCAAACGGACGGTCAAACCGAGGTGGTGAACAGGTCGTTATCCACGCTCTTGAGAACCATGGTGAAGAGCAACATTAAGTCATGGGAAGAGTGTCTACCCCATGTTGAGTTCGCCTATAACCACGCTAAGCATTCTTCGACTCTCTACTCTCCTTTTGAACTAGTATACGGATTTAATCCCATGTCTCCCTTAGATCTAATCGCTTTACCTTTGAGTGAAATGTCTAGTGTTGATGGCAAGAAAAAAGCGGAACAGGTTAGGAAAATGCATGAGAAGGCCAAGGAGAACATTGAGAGGAGAACCGAGCAATACGCCAAGCATGCCAACAAGGGCCGGAAGAAAATGGTGTTTCAAGAAGGCGACTTGGTGTGGATCCATCGAGGAAAGAACGGTTCCCAGCCGAGAGGAAGTCCAAACTCATGCCCCGAGTAGACGGACCTTTCAAGGTGGTCCGGCGGATCAACGACAACGCCTACAAGATCGACCTCCAAGGTAAGTACACGATATCGGATTCCTTCAATGTATCCGATTTGTCTCCCTTTATTTATGATGCAGATTTGAGGACAAATCCTTTTCAAGAAGGAGGGGATGATATGAGCGTAGAATCGGATGCCGATGCCGATCAACATCGACCACTCAACATCGACCAACATCGACCACTCGATACCGATATCGACCAACATCGACCACTCGACATCGATGCCGATCAACAAGGCGCACGTGCACCAATCACCGAAGGACGGGAAGGCGTGATCACCCGGTCCAAAGCTGAGGAGTTAGCCAAGATAGCTTTATCAAGTACCATGGACAAGGAAGTATCACCTAGGAGCTACTTCAACATATTCTCCGCCACCACGTAAGAAGACCAAGCTATGAGAGCTAAGCGGACTAGGTGTCTCGCTTGATACTCTTTTTCCCACCGGGTTTTAATGAGGTCAAGAAGAACACCACGTCGTCCATTAGTGATCATGGCTTGAAGAATGTAAGAGACGAGGCATTTTCACACTACTCGTTGTTCTATCTTTTCTTTAAGGAACGCCGTGTTGTTTTGGCGATTTCCTTTTCTCTTTGCGTTTTTCCATTTTTGTGCGGATTTCCTTTTCTCGGATTTCCTTTTTGTTAAACGCACAACCCTAAAAGAGAGTTGCGACTTGTGCCTCCTCTATATAAGGGTTGCGCCGCACCTTCTTCTTCTTTAGTCAACTTTTACCTAAAAACTTCTTATAGTCGACTCCTCTCGGTTCCTTTGCGAACTTGAGCCGCTTACAAGCTTATTTGCTTACAAGCGTCTCTTCTATCCATCAAGGAGGTTGCCCCATAGCTTCCTTGAGACGTTCCCATTCCATCCATCGCTTCCACATCTCCATTCCCACCTCCTATCCCGAAGTTATCCGCCGTTTTCCCTTCGACCCACCACGGTTTTCACTTCATCGTAGTACTCGCCTTGTCACGGAGTATCGGTCTAGAACTAAGGACGTATCAACATGACACGATCTTGCTAGCGGATCTCTGAACGGACTGACTCGACGCGTAACAATGGGATGGACAGGGAAGAGAAGAAGGCGGGGATGAACTACTCAAGCTACTTGTGGATAGCAGCTCGATGGATAGGAGAAACACTCGAAGCTATAGCGGCTATGAGTGGTTCGGATTCAATCTCAGAATCGTGAAGGAGGTTAGACTCGCCCAACAAGAGTATAAAGCTTAACTTTTCTTATCATTCAACGCTGCCCTAAAACAAAGGTGGGCGATTACAATATATAGGCATAAGCCTTTAGGGTTTAACAAAAATAGAAAACGGCGTGTAGTTTAAATGAGATAAAACAGCAAAGCGTTGAAAGTAAATAAATGGCAAGATGTTTCCTTGTTGTAAAAACAACAAGGTGTTCTTGGTTTGCCTTTAACCATGCGAAATCACTAAGTGGTATTGGGCCTCGATAAAAACCTTGCAATGGAAAACCCAATTGGGACAAAACCATTGCTAAGGAAAAGAGCGTCCCAGAAGATGTCCCACTTAGTGTTGCGTGCTATGGCCTTCTCCATGCACGAACACGTTCCAAACTCTCTCAAGTACCTCCTCCTCGGCCTTCTCCGCGAGTTGTTGCATTCCTTTGATCATCTCCTTAGCTCTTGCTCGGGTTATGGCTCCTGCTGGTGCTGGCTCGTCCTCCTCTGAGCTCACGATCATATCAATCAAGTTAACCCTTTCACTAAGCTTTACACCTTTCTTGAATCCTTTGAAGGTTAAAAGAAGTGAGAGCCAAGTGATCATTCTCGGTTGCTTGAATGACAAAAAGAATGCCATCAAGGAGAAATCAAGAGAAGAAAGGAGGAAGCCATGAGTGTTCGGTCAAATCCATCCACACCCAAGCTTGTGAAGAGCAAAGCCGTGGATAGGAATCAAATCAAAGTCTCACACCAAAGTTTGTGAAGAACAAACCGTGAAGACCAAATCAAGTATCCAAAGAACCCTCATTGAAGAACGCGGCAAAGTCAAGAAGATCAAACCGGTTCTATCTTAAGGGGGAGTTTCGGCCAAGTCAAGAAGATAAAGGCCAAGATTAAGAAGACCCCTATTGCAAAGACTTACACTCTTTTTCCCTAAACGCGGTTTTATCCCAAGTGGTTTTCCCGTTTAAGGGTTTTAATGAGGTTTGTCTAAGCGATGTCCAATCTTAGCCATTTCATTAGGCTAAGCTTGAGGGGGAGTGTTGAGACTAATGGTAACCCATAAGGGCATTATGTCAAAAACATATGAAGATGACAAGATGTGGAGTATCGACCAAAGGTATTGTAGATTTGAGAGAAATTATGTGGATTAAGAAGAGATTAAGAGAGAATAAGTGAGATTTTTATTGATAAGTATAAGAGGAAGTATCTTCCCTTAATGTTTACAATGAAGATTACAAAGTATATAAAGAGAGAGAGAGAAGAATATAGCCGTTGGAGTTCTAACGGCTCTATTTTGGTACGGTGTATCGGCCATGTGTGGCCGATATGCTTCCACCGATATGAGTCGGATCCGACCGTTGGGAGGTTACCGTTTGAATGTATCGGCCAAGTGTGGCCGATACACCTTACCGATATAAGTCTCCAAGTGCTAACGGCTCTTTTCTTTAACGACTCTCAATCGACTCTCAATCGACTCTCAATAGACTCTAGAGCGATACTTCAACGACTCTCAATCGACTCTCAATCGACTCTCAATAGACTCTAGAGCGATACTTATCCTCAACACTCCCCCTCAAGTCTAGCCTAATGGAATGGCTAGACTTGGAACCTCGTGACTAGCCTCATTAAAACCTTGCAAGTAAAACCACTTGGGATAAAAACTTGCTAAGGGAAAAAGAGTACTAATCTCTTTGGTTAGGGATCTCCTTATTGTTTGATGAGATTCGTGAGTCCCATCTTTGAGTGGATGAACTCACAAACCTTGGTGCTTGCTGCCTTTGTAAAAATATCCGCCAATTGGTCTTCACTCTTGGTGAAACAAGGAAGGATGATCTTCTTGACTATTGCTTCTCGGACTTTATGGCAATCTACCTCAATGTGCTTTGTCCTCTCATGGAACACGGAGTTTAATGCTAAGTTGATTGCGGACTTGTTGTCGGCGTGCATAGTCATTGGTCCATTGACTTGAATACCAAGATCTGTGACCAATCCTCTAAGCCAAATGAGCTCTTGAGTCAACTTCCTCATGGCTCGGTACTCGGACTCGGTTGTGGAGCATGAGACTACCTTTTGCTTCTTGCTCTTCCAAGTGACAAGATTGCCTCCTATGAACGTGCAATAGCCGGTTGTGGATCTCCTATCCCCTCTATCACCAGCCCAATCCGCATCACAATAGCCCACTATCTCCGTGTTCTTGTTGCATCCCATCCAAATGCCTTGTCCGGGAGCTCCTTTGAGATACCTTAGCACTCTATCCACCAAGTTCCAATGGTGATTCTTTGGTGATTGCATGTGTTGTGAGACCTGGTTCACGGCAAAACAAATGTCGAGCCGAGTTATAGTCAAGTATATTAGCTTACCAACAAGTCTCCTATATTGCTTTGGATCTTTGTATGGCTTGTCTTCAAGCTCCCCCTTGCGGATATCTTTGTAGTTCTCCTCCAAGGGTGTCTTTGCGGGTTTAGCTCCAAGCTTTCCTGTTTCAACAAGTAAATCAAGAGTATACTTCCTTTGAGAGAGGAATAGGCCTTCTTTAGACCTACACACTTCAATACCAAGGAAGTACTTAAGTTCTCCGAGATCTTTAATGTCAAATACAGATTTGAGATGAGCTTTGGTAGCCTCAATCCTTACCTTGTCATCCCCGGTGATGATGATATCATCAACATACACGAGGATGACTACTATACCCGTTCGGCGTTTGCTTGTGAAGAGAGTATGGTCGGATTCGGATTTCTTGAATCCTTTGTTGAGAAGAGTGGTACTAAGCTTGTGGTACCAAGCCCGTGGCGATTGCTTTAGACCATAGATAGCCTTCTTCAATCTAAGTACTTTACCCGGAGTGATCTTGTCTTTGATACCCGGAGGAGGAGTCATGTACACTTCATCCTCTAATTCACCTTGTAAGAATGCATTCTTGACGTCCATTTGCCATAGATCCCATTCAAGGTTTGTGGCAATAGAGAAGATAACTCTCACCGTGTGAAGCTTAGCAACCGGAGCAAAGGTCTCAAGATAATCCTCACCATAGGTTTGGGTAAAGCCCCTTGCCACTAGCCGAGCCTTATGTCTTTCTATCTCTCCGTTACTCTTGTACTTGATAGTAAAGACATACCGAGAGCTAACCGTCCTCTTTCCTTTGGGTAAGTCGGTCTCATACCAAGTGTCATTAAGCACCATGGCTTTGTCTTCTTGGTCTACGGCTTGAACCCATACTTCATGTTCCATAGCTTCTTCATACGTCTTAGGTATCCAATTCTCATCAATGCTAGCCATAAAGACTTGATGCTCTTGAGGAAAGGATACCATATTGCATACGGCTTGGATTGGATGAGCAACGGCTTTATTGTTGAAGTAGACTCGAGTATTGACCCAATTGGATGGGGGTTGCTTGATTCTAGTGCTTCTCCGTAGAGGATGTTGCACTACTTCTTCATTTACACCTTCTTGTCGATTCTCTTGAACCGTATCTTCTCTATGATCATCTTGATCATGAACCGGATCGGCTTGAGCTTGGGCTTGAGTTTGGGATGAATCTTGTACTACATGATCCTCTTGATCATTCATAGCCGATTCTTCTTCATTCTCCCCCTCATGATCAAGATGAGGTTCTTGGGAATTTGATGGTACTCTATCATCAAGATCATCACCGAGGTTTAATCCGAGATCTTCCATAAGTCTTTTGAGGTTTGCGGCTCTATCTTGGGAAGGATTGGGTAGATCCTTGATGCTCTCCCAATTCTTCTCCTCATAGTAGCCTTGTCCTTCAAGAAACTTCACATCTCTTGAGACCATTACCCTTCTTCTCTCGGGTATGTAGGCCTTGTAGCCCTTTTGAGTAGTGGAGTAGCCGATGAACATTCCTTTTAGGCTCTTTGCATCTAGCTTACTCCTTTGTTCCCCTGGAATTAGAACAAAGCAAACACATCCAAATACGCGTAAGTGAGAGATAAAAGGCTTGATATTGTTTAGAACTTCAAAAGGAGATAAATTATTGAGAATTTGAGTTGGAGTTCTATTAATTAGATAGCAAGCCGATGTCACCGCGTCTCCCCAAAATCTCTTTGGGACATTGGTGTGAAACATCATTGATCTTGCAACTTCCATAAGATGCCTATTCTTCCTCTCGGCTACGCCGTTTTGTTGTGGTGTGTAAGGGCAACTTGTTTGATGAAGTATCCCATGCTTTGCTAAGTGATCTTTGAACATTTGGCCCATGTATTCTCCCCCATTGTCCGACCTAAAACATTTTATCTTGGCATTGTATTTGTTAGATATATAGGTTTGAAAGTTTTTAAAAGCGTCTAAGACTCTATCCTTAGAGGAAATGAGAGTTAACCATGTGAATTTGGACTTCTCATCTATGAAAGTAACAAAGTACTTGTGGTTTTCTCTAGAAACGCACGGAGAAGTCCATACATCCGAATGGATTAGCTCAAAACAATGTTCATAAACTTTTAAAGACTTTGAGAAAACGGTTCTACAATGTTTACCAAGAATGCAAGATTCACAAAGATTATTATCAAAAGAAACACAAGGCATCATAAGCTTAAGGGCTTTAGAGTTAGGGTGGCCTAATCTAGCATGCCAAATAGAACTATTAGCCTCGGATAAAACCGTTTTAAAAGCAAAAGAAAGATGAGAGCTTGTCGGATTTGTATCAAGCACATATAGATCTCCCTTGGTGCTCCCTCTACCAATGATCTTCTTTGAGTTAATATCCTGAAATGTTACACCATTAGGTCCAAACACAACATTGCAATTCAATTCATTAGCTATCCGTTTTACCGATAAAAGATTAGAAGTGAAACTAGGCATATAAAGGGCTTTCATATTTCTATCAAACAACCTAAGATCTCCTAGTCCTTTTATCGGTACTTTACTTCCATTAGCAACAATGACATCACCTACGGCCGGTTTAACATTTCTCATAAGATTCTCATTACTAATCATACGGTGAGAGGCACCCGAGTCTACAATTATTGGCTTGACTATCCTATGATCATTGTCTATCTTAATAGCATTTAGAGAATAAGAAGCAATACCGGACCCCTTTAGGGCCTTTATGAGTGCTTCAATATCCGACTTCCGGACAAATTCATCGGTGAAAGGAGCCGCGGCTAATGCTTGCTCATCTTTGCCTCGGCTAGAAGTGCTTGCTCCATTAGCCGAGTCTTCTTGAGTGAGATTGGCCTTGGACTCCGAGAACTTGCTTGGTTTAAGATGGGGATGAAGGATCCAGCACTTGTCCTTCATGTGCCCTCCCCTCTTGCAATGATCACACACCATTGACTTTCTTCCTTCACGCGGCTTGAGAAAGGCTTTGTTGGCTAAGACAATCTCCTTCTTACCGAATAGCTCATCACCTCCTTGTTCCCTTTGGAGTTGAGAGACAACGGAGTCTAGAGATGGGAGAGTGTCGGCTCTTAAGAGATGTTTGATGAGGTCCTTATAACTTGAGTTAAGAGTCAAGAGAAGTCCGAAGACTTTGTCTTGCTCCTTCCTCTCATTAATCACCTTCACATCTATAGAGCTCGGCCTTAACATCTCTAGCTCCGCCCATAAAGCTCGGAACTTTCCATAGTGGGTGGTGAGTTCGGTATCTTCTTGAGAGAGATTGTTGAGAGCTTTCTTTACCTCATATACTCGGCTTAGATTGGATACATTCCCATAGATGTTCTTGAGTGTATCCCAAAGCTCCTTAGCCGTCTCACAATAGGAGTAAGCCTCAAGTATTGCCGGATCTAGAGCATGTTGTATGATTCCTAGCACTCGTTGATCTCCTTGGAACCATTTCTCCTCTTCATCGGTCAAGTCTTCATCACCGAGAAGTCTCTCCGTTTTACTTGGATCTTGGATCTTGGTGATGTGCTTTAAAAGTCCTCGACCTCCAAGAGCGGTCTTGATGGTCCGAGTCCAAAGGAGATAGTTGCTTCCTTTGAGAATCACCGAGGGCAAGCCAAACTTGGAGCCTTGATAGGCCTTGTCTTGAGTATCCTCCATGATACAACCGATTTGGATTCGAGAGAAAGATGGTAACTTTTAAGATTGAAAAGGGGAGAATAAGAAAGGTGTGAATTTTAAGCTTTGTGATGCTTAAAGTTCAAGAACACCGAAAGTTTTGAGCTTTATGATGCTCAAAACAGAGAATAAATTGCGGAATAGAGAGATTAGGAGCAATTATGCTCTGATACCATGTTAGGATTATGAGCTTCCAACTTAAAACCAATTGGCGATAAGTGGAGAGGTCCATATCCTTTATATATTAGTGTTTAAGCTTTTGTGTTTCCGATGTGGGACATTTATCCCTAATACGCCCCCTCGAGATAATGGGTCTCGTTAATCATTAATCTCGGGTAGTTTGGGCAAGATAGGCGGACCAGTCGGGTCAGGCCTGTGATCGGATCGGGCTCTGATACCATGTAGATTTGAGAGAAATTATGTGGATTAAGAAGAGATTAAGAGAGAATAAGTGAGATTTTTATTGATAAGTATAAGAGGAAGTATCTTCCCTTAATGTTTACAATGAAGATTACAAAGTATATAAAGAGAGAGAGAGAAGAATATAGCCGTTGGAGTTCTAACGGCTCTATTTTGGTACGGTGTATCGGCCATGTGTGGCCGATATGCTTCCACCGATATGAGTCGGATCCGACCGTTGGGAGGTTACCGTTTGAATGTATCGGCCAAGTGTGGCCGATACACCTTACCGATATAAGTCTCCAAGTGCTAACGGCTCTTTTCTTCAACGACTCTCAATCGACTCTCAATCGACTCTCAATAGACTCTAGAGCGATACTTCAACGACTCTCAATCGACTCTCAATCGACTCTCAATAGACTCTAGAGCGATACTTATCCTCAACAGGTATCGGTCAAGAAGATGACCGATATGGATAACGGAATCCATATCAAGAAGTTTACCGGTCTAGAGTAACCGATACAAGATGAAGGCGATATGGCTAAGAGAAAGACTTGTATCGGGCAAGTATATCGGCCACACTTGGCCGATACACTCAAGCTGCGTCTTGTATCGGGCAAGCATATCGGCCACACTTGGCCGATACATTCAAGCTGCGTCCTCCCAACGGTCGGATCGAGCTCATATCGGGGGAAGCATATCGGCCACACTTGGCCGATACATTTGAACAAATATAGCCGTTAGACTCTCTCCCTTAACTCTAAACGGCTATATGCCATTGTAATCTCTATATAAGCTGTGTAATCGCCATTATACACATTAAGGAGGTATATCCTCTCTTCTACATTAATACAAAACTCTCTTTATACATTATTCTCTCTTAATCTCTTAATCTCTCACTAAACTCTCCACACAAACTCTCATCGATTCTCTCTATACTCTCCGAGCCTCACAAGCTCATGATTCTCCCATCCTTATACTCGAATTCCAACACTTATGAAATATCTAACAACGCGTTTCTAGGACTCTAAAGCAAGTTTCATGCAACATGAGTTATAAGTGTCTCAATGAGCTTTGTACTAGTTTGACGAACTTATGAAACATCTAACAACGCGGTTTCTAAGACTCTAAACCAAGTTTCATGCAACATGAGTGCTTATAAGTGTCTAAATGAGCTATGTACAAGTTTGACTAACTTATAAAACATCTAACAACGCGTTTCTAGGACTCTAAACAAAGTTTCATGCAACATGAGTGCTTATAAGTGTCTCAATGAGCTTTGTACTAGTTTGACGAACTTATGAAACATCTAACAACGTGGTTTCTAGGACTCTAAACTAAGTTTCATGCAACATGAGTGCTTATAAGTGTCTCAATGAGCTTTTTACTAGTTTGACGAACTTATGAAACATCTAACAACGCGTTTCTAGGATTCTAAACCAAGTTTCATGCAACATGAGTGCTTAGAAGTGTCTCAATGAGCTTTGTATGAGTTTGACGAACTTATGAAACATCTAACAACGCGTTTCTAGGATTCTAAACAAAGTTTCATTCCACATGAGTGCTTATAAGTGTCTCAATGAGCTTTGTACAAGTTTGACGAACTTATGAAACATCTAACAACGCGTTTCTAGGACTCTAAACAAAGTTTCATTCCACATGAGTGCTTATAAGTGTCTCAATGAGCTTTGTACAAGTTTTACGAACTTATGAAACATCTAACAACGCGTTTCTAGGACTCTAAACCAAGTTTCATGAAACATGAGTGCTTATAAGTGTCTCAATGAGCTTTGTACAACTTTGACGAACTTATGAAACATTTCATTCAACATGAGTGCTTTCTAGGATTCTAAGCCAAGTTTCATTCAACATGAGTGCTTATAAGTGTCTCAATGAGCTTTGTACAAGTTTGACGAACTTATGAAACATCTAACAACGCGTTTCTAGGACTCTAAACCAAGTTTCATGCAACATGAGTGCTTATAAGTGTCTCAATGAGCTTTGTACTAGGTTGACAAACTTATGAAACATCTAACAACGTGTTTCTAGGACTCTAAACCAAGTTTCATTCAACATAAGTGCTTATAAGTGTCTCAATGAACTTTGTACAAGTTTGAAGAACTTATGAAACATCTAACAACGCGTTTCTAGGACTCTAAACCAAGTTTCATGCAACATCGGTGCTTATAAGTGTCTCAATGAGCTTTGTACTAGTTTGAAGAACTTATGAAACATCTAACAACGCGTTTCTAGAACTCTAAACCAAGTTTCATTCAACATGAGTGCTTATAAGTGTCTCAATGAGCTTTGTACAAGTTTGAAGAACTTCTGAAACATCTAACAACGCGTTTCTAGGACTCTAAACCAAGTTTCATGCAACATGAGTGCTTATAAGTGTCTAAATGAGCTTTGTACAAGTTTGAAGAACTTATGAAACATCTAACAACGCGTTTCTAGGACTCTAAACCAAGTTTCATGCAACATGACTGCTTGTAAGTGTCTCGATGAGCTTTGTACAAGTTTGAAGAATTATGAAACATCTAACAACGCGTTTCTAGGACTCTAAACCAAGTTTCATGCAACATGAGTGCTTATAAGTGTCTCAATGAGCTTTGTACTAGGTTGACAAATTATGAAACATCTAACAACGCGTTTCTAGGACTCTAAACCAAGTTTCATTCCACATGAGTGCTTATAAGTGTCTCAATGAGCTTTGTACAAGTTTTACGAACTTATGAAACATCTAACAACGCGTTTCTAGGACTCTAAACCAAGTTTCATGCAACATGAGTGCTTATAAGTGTCTCAATGAGCTTTTTACTAGTTTGACGAACTTATGAAACATCTAACAACGCGGTTTCTAGGACTCTAAACTAAGTTTCATGCAACATGAGTGCTTATAAGTGTCTCAATGAGCAATGTACAAGTTTGACGAACTTATGAAACATCTAACAACGCGTTTCTACGACTCTAAACCAAGTTTCATGCAACATGAGTGCTTATAAGTGTCTCAATGATTTTTGTACAAGTTCGACGAACTTATGAAACATCTAACAACTCGTTTCTAGGACTCTAAACCAAGTTTCATGCAACATGAGTGCTTATAAGTGTCTCAATAAGCTTTGTACTAGTTTGACGAACTTATGAAACATCTAACAACGCGTTTCTAGGACTCTAAATCAAGATTCATGCAACATGAGTGCTTATAAGTGTCTCAATGAGCTTTGTACAAGTTTGACGAACCTATGAAACGTCTAACAATGTGGTTGCTATGACTCTAAACCAAGTTTCTTGCAACATGAGTGCTTATAAGTGTCTCAATGAGCTCTGTACAAGTTTGACGAACTTATGAAACAACTAACAACGCCTTTCTAGGACTCTAAACCAAGTTTCATTCTACATGAGTGCTTATAAGTTCCTCAATGAGCTTTGTACAAGTTTCACGAACTTATGAAACATCTAACAACGCGTTTCTAAGACTTTAAACCAAATTTCATGCATCATGAGTGATTATAAGTGTCTCAATAATCTTTGTAAAAGTTTCACGAACTTATGAAACATCTAACAACGTGGTTTCTAGGACTCTAAAAAAGTTTCATGCAAAATGAGTGTTTATAAGTGTGTGTCTCAATGATGTTTGTACAAGTTCGACGAACTTATGAAACATCTAACAATGCGTTTCTAGGACTCTAAACCAAGTTTCATGCAACATGAGTGCTTATAAGTGTCTCAATGAGCTTTGTACTAGTTTGAAGAACTTATGAAACATCTAACAACGCGTTTCTAGGACTCTAAGCCAAGTTTCATTCAACATGAGTGCTTATAAGTGTCTCAATGAGCTTTGTACAAGTTTGAAGAATTATGAAACATCTAACAACGCGTTTCTAGGACTCTAAACCAAGTTTCATGCAACATGAGTGCTTATAAGTGTCTCAATGAGCTTTGTACTAGGTTGACAAACTTATGAAACATCTAACAACGCGTTTCTAGGACTCTAAACCAAGTTTCATTCCACATGAGTGCTTATAAGTGTCTCAATGAGCTTTGTACAAGTTTTACGAACTTATGAAACATCTAACAACGCGTTTCTAGGACTCTAAACAGAGTTTCATGCAACATGAGTGCTTATAAGTGTCTCAATGAGCTTTTTACTAGTTTGACGAACTTATGAAACATCTAACAACGCGGTTTCTAGGACTTTAAACTAAGTTTCATGCAACATGAGTGCTTATAAGTGTCTCAATGAGCAATGTACAAGTTTGACGAACTTATGAAACATCTAACAACGCATTTCTAGGACTCTAAACCAAGTTTCATGCAACATGAGTGCTTATAAGTGTCTCAATGAGCTTTGTACTGTTAGAATTAAGAGGAGAATATAAGATTAGATGAGAGATTGTGTTCTTGAGTTCCTTCAAGAACATCAAGAACAAGAGAGAGATTATATTTGAGTTTAAGAGAGAATATGTGTGGAGAGAATATTGTATAGAATATGAAAGAGAGGACTAGCCTCCTTAGAGATTACAATGTCGACCACAAGTCAATTTATAGAGTCTCTTTAGGTCATATGACCATTTAAAGATAAGGCTAAGAGAGAGACCAAGATAGTGACTGCTCATGGAGCGCTTTCCCTTGCGGTTTGTCTTCTTGCGGAGATGTCACTATCGCTTTGGGTATTTGGTCCAAAACTTGACCAATTCAAATCCTCTAGGCACCAAGACTTCTTTGACCATCTTCTTTGGCGCCTAAGCATCTTCTTGATGCTTTAAGAATCTCTTTGGCATCTAAGTATCTTTTCACCTCTTTATCTTTTACTTGTTGTACACTTCTCTTATTCTCTAAACATGTTTTCGATCTAATGCCCTTTAGGGTTAACATTAGTCTCAACACTCCCCCTCAAGCTTAGCCTATTGAAATAGCTAAGATTGGACATTGCTTAAACAAACCTCATTAAAACCCTTAAACGGGAAAACCACTTGGGATAAAACCGCGTTTAATGGAAAAAGAGTGTAAGTCTAGCAATTAGGGGTCTTCTAAACTTGGCCTTGAGTACTTTGACTTTGGCCGAAGCTCCCCCTTAAGCTAGAACCGGTTTTGATCTTTGTCCTTGCCGTGTTCTTCAATGGAGGTTCTTTGGATACTCAACACTTCTTCTTGGTCTTCTTGACTTGGTGTTAAGTTCTTTGATTTGGTCTTCACGGTTTGTTCTTCACAAACTTGAGTGTGAGACTTAGGGCCGAACATGATGACTATCTTTCCTTCTCTTTGCTTCTTCTTTGAACTTCCTTCTTGTCTTTGGTCTATCACTTCTTTGCACCTACAAGGGTCCAAGTGAATTTAGACTTAGTAAAGACGATTTGGATATATAAAGGATAAGCATAATCTATATTCATCTTGAATCCCAAATTTAAACCATTCTTTTAACAAGTGATTTGATCATAAGCTAAGCACAATTATATGATATGATTCTAGCCTTATGATTCTAATTAGTATACTTAAAGAGTAAGGTTTTAGGGACAGCCTTTAGTTCGTAGTGGTATGGCTTTTCCTTGTAGTTGCATCTAGGTTTTGAGCTTTGGCTTCTTCTTGAAGTCTTTGCTTTCTCCTTTGTGCAATTGGAACAAGGTCAATTGGTTTGGCTCTTGCTCTTGATAGATGCATGGCCGAAAGAGTATTGAACTCGGCTTGGTTCCTTTGATGGATACATGGCCAAGACTTGATGTGATCGATTGGTTCGGTTTTGTTCTTGCTAGAAACATGGCCGAATGTTGATGGTAAAGTGGTTCGACTTTGCTCTTGGAAGATGCGTAGCTGAATTGGTGGTCGAGAGTTTGTTAGACGCACGATGCCCGAGCGCCCATGTCGATGTCCGAGCGCCCATGTACGAGCGGCGGTGCCCGAGCGCCGGTGTCCGAGCGCCCATTGTGTTGGTGACTTGACTCGGCTTTGCTTCTTGATAGGTGTTTGGCCGAGTATAGATGATGTATGGACGGATTGGTCTTGCTTCTTTGTAGAGGCTTGACCGAGTGATTGATGAAGGCTCTTGGACTCCTTGAGCAAGTTATGATCTTCCTTCAAGTGTCTTTAGCTAGTTGTGGTTCTTCTTTGCTTCAATGAGACTTTGGCCTTGTATCTTGATGGTACTTAAGCCGAAATGGATTGGTTGTGGAGGCTTCGTCCTTCTTGGTACTTGAGCCGAGAGTGAGAGCTTTGTATTGACTTCATCCTTCTTGGTACTTTAGTCAATATTTAGCCGGATTGGTGGTAGTGGCGACTTAGTCCTTCTTGATACTTTGGCCGGGTTTGTTGGTGGTTGAGTGGAGGTCTTTGACTTGCTAAATCTTGACCAAAAGATGATGATAAGATGGATCGGCCTTTTCCTTTTGCTAGGAGGCTTTAGACCGAGACTTAGTGAAGATTGGTGACCTTGTCTTTGCTAGGGACTTTGGTCGAGTGATGAAGGTCTTGTCTTTGCCATAGACTTTGACCGGTTGAGATTGATTTGGCTCGGCTTGTCTTTGACTTGGCCGAAGAGAGTGATGGCCTTTGTCTTGCTAGTGACTTGGCCGAATGATTTTGGTGGCTTTAGCTTTTGGTAGAAGCTTTTAGCCGAGATGATGGGCTTCCATTTGATCGTGAAGAGTTGTGTGATTTAACACTTCTTCTCCCCCCCCTTCATGATTAAGATGGAAGGCATGAACTATCCTCCTTTCTCGGCTTTGTTCTTCACAAGCTTCTTTGAGAAAGAGGTTTCTCATCTTCTCTTTAGGACATCATCTTTGGCATTAGATCATTCCCTCTTACTTCTTTTCTCTTTGGCACTTTTGTGTTTCTTCTTTATGCTTAGGGGTTGTCTCATGAAATCTTCTTAAGGTTTGAACATAATGATCCTACATTATATCAAACACAAAATGGATTAAGTATCATGGTTAACCGGCATAAGATAGAAACTTTAAACACTTTACAATCTATTAACTATTAAGACTACTAAAGGCTTTTGTAAAGGCTTTTAAACATGCAATCTATGGCATATAACATGAAGCATAAAGACTATTAAAGCCTAGTATCTTAATAATATGGTTTAAAGAGAGTAAGAGTTTAGAATTAGCCCTTTTTGATATTCCTTTGGGAAGATGGTCATTGGGAGAAGTCATTTATCCTTTTAGAGCACCTCAATGGTTAGTCTAAGATCGGATTCATGACTTCTTTTTACGAGAAATTCTCTTGTTTGCTTCTTTACCTACACATAGATTCAAGTTAGCAACAAGAGTCTTTAGCTTATGGCTCCTTGCCATAAAGACTTTGAAAGGGACCATGGTCTTTAGTGCACAATGGCGGACCATGATCTTAAAACACACAAACTAGATTCATTGTAACTTGATAGCTTTCATAGCTTAGTTACTCATCTTGTATCATAAACTTAAATGCACATAGGCGGTTTATGACAATAAACATAGATCATCATTCCATCTTCACCTTATATAGATGTTAATGTAGTGAATCATTTCCCCATAAGTCCAAAATTGGATTCATCATGACCTCTAAAAGTATCACCTTTTAAGTAGTCATGGATTCTCTTTTGGATTCATGTTAGCCGAGGTTATAACGGATTCATCAAGATCTCGGTGTTTTATCAACACTTATGGATGCTTGGTTCTCTTCCCCCTAAGAGAGTTTGGATACCAAACGATCTTATAAGCTTTATCACAAGCGGATCTTGGTTCTTTACCCTTTGATAAACCGGAGGTCATTTGGATTAACCGAGGTTTTGAATGCAATAAGTCCTAAGACAAATGTTAACCAAGGATCCTAACCTTTCTAAGTCTCAAATCACTTTACTAAACAAAGACTAGTGATTTAAGACTTTTAGCAAGAAACAAGACTTGGATATTATAGTGGGGTATGAAGATGATAAAGGGTATAGAGTTTAACCGATTCCTTCTTGATCTTAATGGATCATTAGGACTCAAGGTTAACTACTAATCTCTTTATCTCCCTCTTGTGTTTCCACTTACACAACCGCCACTACTCATCTTCATCGTCTTGGAGATTTAAATTCGGACCAAATGAGCATATATTCTTTAAAACTTTTGAAAACCATTATATGCTCAAAAACATGCTTTTAAACCGAAACTTTATATAATTTGGTTTATCAAGGTCCCTTTAGACTCATAAGAGTGGGAAAGCCATGATTCCCATCAATTAGTCTCAGTTTAGACCATGATCTTGAAGGACAATACAACCAAAACTATCATGTAGCTAGATCTTATTGATTTATGCTAGCAATGAATGTGTTTTGATTGTCTTGTCCTTACCAAGGAAATTGGATTCAACATGTCCTTTACTCACTAGGAGTTAAGCGGATCATGGTTCCCTTTCCAAAGGTCTTGTTAAAGCACAAACAAAAACGAAAGAGTTTTGGATTCATCAAGTTGTTTTTGCCTTATAAAAACAACAACAAGGTTCACTTACCCTTTTAGCTCTCAAGATTCAAGCTTTGAGCTTTGATATCTTGGTCCTTGCCTAATGCCAAAGTTAAATGATACTTGGATTCATCAAGGTTCCTTTATACTCTCAAGAGTGAGGAATCCATGGTTCTCTATCTTTAACTTTCAGCCATCCATAGACTTTTAAAGAGACAACATAATCATAACCATGTTTTTAAACATGTAGCTAGATCTTAAAGATCCAATCTTTCCATGAACCGATTATGATTAATGTGTTCTTAGAAAGGTTTTACCAAGATCTATGGATCTATACTATATGATAAAGAAGGGAGTTTGGATTCAACATGTTATTGTTCTCAAAAGAGACAATACACAAGGATCTCTTACTCTTTTAGCTCACAAGTTCCAAGCTTTGATGCTTTGGATACTTGTTCATAGCCTAAGCGCCTAAGTTAGAAGATTCTTGGATTCATCAAGGATCCTTAAACTCATATAAGTAAGAAATCCATGGTTCTCAATCTCTAACTTTCGGCCTAGACAAAGATCTTAAAGAACAACACAACCAAAAACATCATGTAGCTAGATTTTAATCTATGCTCACCATGATTCGGTTTTGATTGGATTGTTCTTGAAAGGAACTTGGATTCAACATGTCTCTTCACTCATTTAAGAGACAAAGAGGTCATGGTTCTTTTCCTAAGAGGAGCATTGATTCACCAAGACCTTAAGTGTTTTACCACATGGATCTTGGTCATTCTTTTCCTCCTCTAGATCTTTGTGTTTATAAAAAAAGAAATAAGAAGGTGCGGAATTAAAACTAAAGGAGAGGAGCATATGCTCTGATACCATGTTAGAATTAAGAGGAGAATATAAGATTAGATGAGAGATTGTGTTCTTGAGTTCCTTCAAGAACATCAAGAACAAGAGAGAGATTATATTTGAGTTTAAGAGAGAATATGTGTGGAGAGAATATTGTATAGAATATGAAAGAGAGGACTAGCCTCCTTAGAGATTACAATGTCGACCACAAGTCAATTTATAGAGTCTCTTTAGGTCACATGACCATTTAAAGATAAGGCTAAGAGAGAGACCAAGATAGTGACTGCTCATGGAGCGCTTTCCCTTGCGGTTTGTCTTCTTGCGGAGATGTCACTATCGCTTTGGGTATTTGGTCCAAAACTTGACCAATTCAAATCCTCTAGGCACCAAGACTTCTTTGACCATCTTCTTTGGCGCCTAAGCATCTTCTTGATGCTTTAAGAATCTCTTTGGCATCTAAGTATCTTTTCACCTCTTTATCTTTTACTTGTTGTACACTTCTCTTATTCTCTAAACATGTTTTCGATCTAATGCCCTTTAGGGTTAACATTAGTCTCAACATGTACTAGTTTGTCGAACTTATGAAACATCTAACAACGCAGTTTCTAGGACTCTAAACTAAGTTTCATGCAACATGAGTGCTTATAAGTGTCTCAATGAGCTTTTTACTAGTTTGACGAACTTATGAAACATCTAACAACGCGTTTCTAGGACTCTAAAGCAAGTTTCATGAAACATGAGTGCTTAGAAATGTCTCAATGAGCTTTGTACTAGTTTGACGAACTTATGAAACATCTAACAACGCGTTTCTAGGACTCTAAACAAAGTTTCATTCGCAATGAGTGCTTATAAGTGTCTCAATGAGCTTTGTACAAGTTTTACGAACTTATGAAACATCTAACAACGCGTTTCTAGGACTCTAAACCAAGTTTCACGCAACATGAGTGCTTATAACTGTCTCAATGAGCTTTGTACAAGTTTGACGAACTTATGAAACATCTAACAAAGCGTTTCTAGGACTCTAAACCAAGTTTCATTCAACATGAGTGCTTATAAGTGTCTCAATGAGCTTTGTACTAGGTTGAAGAATTTATGAAACATCTAACAACGCGTTTCTAGGACTCTAAACCAAGTTTTATGCAACATGAGTGCTTATAAGTGTCTCAATGAGCTTTGTACTAGGTTGACGAACTTATGAAACATCTAACAACGCGTTTCTAGGACTCTAAACCAAGTTTCATTCCACATGAGTGCTTATAACTGTCTCAATGAGCTTTGTACAAGTTTGACGAAGTTATGAAACATCTAACAACGCGTTTCTAGGACTCTAAACCAAGTTTCATGAAACATGAGTGCTTATAACTGTCTCAATGAGCTTTGTACAAGTTTGAAGAACTTATGAAACATCTAACAACGCGTTTCTAGGACTCTAAACCAAGTTTCATTCAACATGAGTGCTTATAAGTGTCTCAATGAGCTTCGTACAAGTTTGACGAACTTATGAAACATCTAACAACGGGGTTTCTAGGACTCTAAACGAAGTTCCATGAAACATGAGTGCTTATAAGTGTCTTAATGAGCTTTGTACTAGTTTGACGAACTTATGAAACATCTAACAACGCGGTTTCTAGGACTCTAAACCAAGTTTCATTCAACATGAGTGCTTATAAGTGTCTCAATGAGCTTTGTACAAGTTTGACGAACCTATGAAACATCTAACAACGCGTTTCTAGGACTCTAAACCAAGTTTCATGCAACATGAGTGGTTATAAGTGTCTCAATGAGCTTTGTACTAGTTTGACGAACTTATGAAACATCTAACAACGCGGTTTCTAGGACTCTAAAGCAAGTTTCATGCAACATGAGGGCTTATAAGTGTCTCAATGAGCTATGTACAAGTTTGACGAACTTATGAAACATCTAACAACGCGTTTCTAGGACTCTAAACCAAGTTTCATGCAACATGAGTGCTTATAAGTGTCTCAATGAGCTTTGTACTCGTTTGAAAAACTTATTAAACATCTAACAACGCGTTTCTAGGACTCTAAAGCAAGTTTCATGCAACATGAGTGCTTAGAAGTGTCTCGATGAGCTTTGTACTAGTTTGACGAACTTATGAAACATCTAAAAACGCGTTTCTAGGATTCTAAACCAAGTTTCATTCAACATGAGTGCTTATAAGTGTCTAAATGAGCTTTGTACCAGTTAGACGAACTTATGAAACAAAAAAACAACGCGGTTTTTAGGACTCTAAACCAAGTTTCATACAACATGAGTGCTTATAAGTGTCTCAATGAGCTTTGTACTAGTTTGACGAACTTATGAAACATCTAACAACGCGTTTCTAGGACTCTAAACCAAGTTGCATGCAACATGAGTGCTTATAAGTGTCTCAATGAGCTTTGTACTAGTTTGAAGAACTTATGAAACATCTAACAACGCGGATTCTAGGACTCTAAACCAAGTTTCATTCAACATGAGTGCTTATAAGTGTCTCAATGAGCTATGTACAAGTTTGACGAACTTATGAAACATCTAACAACGCGTTTCTAGGACTCTAAACCAAGTTTCATGCAACATGAGTGCTTATAAGTGTCTCAATGAGCTTTGTACTCGTTTGACGAACTTATGAAACATCTAACAACGCGGTTTCTAGGAATCTAAACTAAGTTTCATGCAACATGAGTGCTTATAATTGTCTCAATGAGCTTTGTACTAGTTTGACGAACTTATGAAATATCTAACAACGCGTTTCTAGGACTCTAAAGCAAGTTTCATGCAACATGAGTTATAAGTGTCTCAATGAGCTTTGTACTAGTTTGACGAACTTATGAAACATCTAACAACGCGGTTTCTAAGACTCTAAACCAAGTTTCATGCAACATGAGTGCTTATAAGTGTCTCAATGAGCTTTGTACTAGTTTGACGAACTTATGAAACATCTAACAACGTAGTTTCTAGGACTCTAAACTAAGTTTCATGCAACATAAGTGCTTATAAGTGTCTCAATGAGCTTTTTACTAGTTTGACGAACTTATGAAACATCTAACAACGCGTTTCTCGGATTCTAAACCAAGTTTCATTCAACATGAGTGCTTATAAGTGTCTCAATGAGCTTTGTACTCGTTTGACTAACTTATTAAACATCTAACAACGCGTTTCTAGGACTCTAAACCAAGTTTCATGCAACATGAGTGCTTAGAAGTGTCTAAATGAGCTTTGTACTAGTTTGACGAACTTATGAAACATCTAACAACGCGGGTTCTAGGACTCTAAACAAAGTTTCATTCCACATGAGTGCTCATAAGTGTCTCAATGAGCTTTGTACAAGTTTTACGAACTTATGAAACATCTAACAACGCGTTTCTAGGACTCTAAACCAAGTTTCTTGAAACATGAGTGCTTATAAATGTCTCAATGAGCTTTGTACAAGTTTGACGAACTTATGAAACATCTAACAACGCGTTTCTAGGACTCTAAACAAAGTTTCATTCCACATGAGTGCTCATAAGTGTCTCAATGAGCTTTGTACATGTTTTACGAACTTATGAAACATCTAACAACGCGTTTCTAGGACTCTAAACCAAGTTTCTTGAAACATGAGTGCTTATAAGTGTCTCAATGAGTTTTGTACAAGTTTGACGAACTTATGAAACATCTAACAACGCGTTTCTAGGACTCTAAACCAAGTTTCATTCAACATGAGTGCTTATAAGTGTCTCAATGAGCTTTGTACAAGTTTGACGAACTTATGAAACATCTAACAACGCGTTTCTAGGACTCTAAACCAAGTTTCATGCAACATGAGTGCTTATAAGTGTCTCAATGAGTTTTGTACTAGGTTGACAAACTTATGAAACATCTAACAACGCGTTTCTAGGACTCTAAACCAAGTTTCATTCAACATAAGTGCTTATAAGTGTCTCAATGAACTTTGTACAAGTTTGACGAACTTATGAAACATCTAACAACGCGTTTCTAGGACTCTAAACCAAGTTTCATGCAACATGAGTGCTTATAAGTGTCTCAATGAGCTTTGTACTAGTTTGAAGAACTTATGAAACATCTAACAACGCGTTTCTAGAACTCTAAACCAAGTTTCATTCAACATGAGTGCTTATAAGTGTCTCAATGAGCTTTGTACAAGTTTGAAGAACTTATGAAACATCTAACAACGCGTGTCTTGGACTCTAAACCAAGTTTCATGCAACATGAGTGCATACAAGTGTCTCAATGAGCTTTGTACTAGGTTGACAAACTTATGAAACATATAACAACGCGTTTATAGGACTCTAAACCAAGTTTCATGCAACATGAGTGCTTATAAGTGTCTCAATGAGCTTAGTACTAGTTTGACGAATTTATGAAACATCTAACAACGCGTTTCTAAGACTCTAAACCAAGTTTCATGCAACATAAGTGCTTATAAGTGTCTCAATGAACTTTGTACAAGTTTGACGAACTTATGAAACATCTAACAACGCGTTTCTCTCGGACTCTAAACCAAGTTTCATGCAACATGAGTGCTTATAAGTGTCTCAATGAGCTTTGTACTAGTTTGACAAACTTATGAAACATCTAACAACGCGGTTTCTAGGACTCTAAACTAAGTTTCATTCAACATGAGTGCTTATAAGTGTCTCAATGAGCTTTGTACAAGTTTGAAGAACTTATGAAACATCTAACAACGCGTTTCTAGTACTCTAATGCAAGTTTCATGCAACATGAGTGCTTATAAGTGTCTCAATGAGCTTTGTACTAGGTTGACAAACTTATGAAACATCTAACAACGCGGTTTCTAGGTCTCTAAATCAAGTTTCATTCCTTATGAGTGCTTATAAGTGTCTCAATGAGCTTTGTACAAGTTTTACGAACTTATGAAACATCTAACAACGTGTTTCTAGGATTCTAAACCAAGTTTCATTCAACATGAGTGCTTATAAGTGTCTAAATGAGCTTTGTACTAGTTTGACGAACTTATGAAACATCTAAAAACGCGGTTTCTAGGACTCTAAACCAAGTTTCATGCAACATGAGGGCTTATAAGTGTCTCAATGAGCTATGTACAAGTTTGACGAACTTATGAAACATCTAACAACGCGTTTCTAGGACTCTAAACCAAGTTTCATGCACCATGAGTGCTTATAAGTGTCTCAATGAGCTTTGTACTTGTTTGACGAACTCATGAAACATCTAACAACGCGGTTTCTAGGACTCTAAACTAAATTTCATGCAACATGAGTGCTTATAATTGTCTCAATGAGCTTTGTACTAGTTTGACGAACTTATTGTTGAGACTAATGGTAACCCATAAGGGCATTATGTCAAAAACATATGAAGATGACAAGATGTGGAGTATCGACCAAAGGTATCGGTCAAGAAGATGACCGATATGGATAACGGAATCCATATCAAGAAGGTGTACCGGTCTAGAGTAACCGATACAAGATGAAGGCGATATGGCTAAGAGAAAGACTTGTATCGGGCAAGTATATCGGCCACACTTGGCCGATACACTCAAGCTGCGTCTTGTATCAGGCAAGCATATCGGCCACACTTGGCCGATACATTCAAGCTGCGTCCTCCCAACGGTCGGATCGAGCTCATATCGGGGGAAGCATATCGGCCACACTTGGCCGATACATTTGAACAAATATAGCCGTTAGACTCTCTCCGTTATCTCTAAACGGCTATATGCCATTGTAATCTCTATATAAGTTGTGTAATCGCCATTATACACATTAAGGAGGTATATCCTCTCTTCTACATTAATACAAAACTCTCTTTATACATTATTCTCTCTTAATCTCTTAATCTCTCACTAAACTCTCCACACAAACTCTCACCGATTCTCTCTATACTCTCTGAGCCTCACAAGCTCATGATTCTCCCATCCTTATACTCGAATTCCAACATGGTATCAGAGCGAAGCTCTTGAGACCCATAGGTAAGTCGCTTCCGCTATTCTCCTCTCTTTAATTTGCTTATAAACACAAGGATCTAGGGGAGAAGAGGAATGACCAAGATCCGCTTGTTTAAAGAACTAAGATCTTGGTGAATCAATTCTCCTCTTAGGAAGTGAACCATGATCTCTTTGTCTCTTAATGAGTAAAGAGACATGTTGAATCCAAGCTCCTTTCAAGAACAATTCAATCAAAACCGAATCATAGTGAGCATAAATCAATGGATTTAGCTCCATGATGTTTTTGGTTGAGATGTTCTTAAAGATCCTTGTTAGGCCGAAAGTGAGTGGATGAGAACCATTGTTCCCTCACTCTTATGAGTTCAAAAGGGACCTTGATGAATCCAAATCCATATAGCCTAGGCATATAAGCAATGAACAAGTATTCAAAGCATCAAAAGCTTGAAACTTGGGAGCTAAAAGAGTTAGAGAATCTTGTTATTGTCTCCTTCGAGAACAAATAACTTGTTGAATCCAACACTCTATAGCTTTTATTTAGAAGCCGAAAGCATAGAGGATGAGAACCATGGATTCCCCACTCTTATGAGTCCGAAGGGAACCATGTTGAATCCAAGGCCATCTAAGCTTAGGCATTGTTAGAAGCCGAAAGCAAAGAGGATGAGAACCATGGATTCCCCACTCTTATGAGTCCAAAGGGAACCATGTTGAATCCAAATCGGACTTTGCTTAGGCATTCTTAGACTATGAACAAGTATTCAAGAACAAAACTTGAAACTTGCGAGTCAAAAGGGTTTGTGAACCTTGTGTGCTCACTCTTAGGAGTCCAAAGCCACTTGATGAATCCAAAACTCTTTCCTTTTATGCTTCAAACAATACCTTTGGAAAGTGAACCATGATCCGCTTAACTCTTAGTGAGTAAAGGACATGTTGAATCCAATTTCCTTGGTAAGTACAAGACAATCAAAACACAATCATTGTTAGCATAAATCAACAAGGTCTAACTACATGATAGTTTTGGTTGTATTGTTCTTTAAGGTCATTGTCTAACCCAAGACTAATGGTGAGAACCATGGCTTCTAAAAGAACCATGATGAATCCAATACCATGAAAGTTTCGGTGTAAAGGCATGTTCTTGGTCCAAATTTAAGATCTAGGATACAAGGTTCACTTATGTCTTTGTCTAAGACCAAACCACTAGTCCTTTTTTGGTGAAGTGGTTTGAATCTTGGTGAAAGACTAAGTGAATTTCAAACCTTGGTTAATCCAAGAGATCTTCGGTTTAATCAAAAGGGTAAGGTACCAAGACCCGCTTTGTGATAAAGCTCTTAAGATCTTATGGTATCCAAAACTCTCTTAGAGGGAAGAGAACCAAGTCTCCATAGGTGTTAATAATACACCGAGAGCTTGATGAATCCTTCATAACCTCGGCTAACATGAGTCTATAAAGAGATCCATGACCACTTAAAAGGTGATACTTTAAAAGGGTCATGATGAATCCATCTTTAGACTTATGGAGAAATGATTCACTACATTAACATCTATATAAGGTGAAGATGGAATGATGATCTATGTTTGTTGTCATAAACCGCCTATGTGCACCTAAGTTTATGATACAAGATGAGTAACTAAGCTATGAAAGCTATCAAGTTACAATGAATCTTGTTGGTGTGTTTTAAGATCATGGTCCGCCATTGTGCACTAAAGACCATGGTCCCTTGTTGCTAACTTGAATCTATGTGTAGGTAAAGAAGCAAACAAGAGAATTTCACATGACCATCAACTCAAGGAACCAAACCGAAAAGGGCCAATTCTAAAACCTTAACTCTCTATACTTGTCTATAATTGTTATTTGCTTTGAACCTCTCGGATTAATTGTGTGCAAACCATGGAAACTAGGACTAGACCTTGAACTTGTGTTAGGATACATATATACTCGAGATTAGTCAAATGTCTTAGGGAATTTATTGATCTAAGGCTTAAGCTCTCCTTGTTTTCCTCCCTTGTACTTGGTTCTAGTAGTTAAGTGGTTTGTATTTCAAGTATGTCACTAACATTGCCGATTACCATTGTTATTAAACTCCCTTTGATCTTTGTGATGATGTAGGATCATCATCTCTAAAAGTCAAGCAAGGAATCAACAATGAGAATCCCTAAGCATTGCTATGTGACTAGAAAATGTGAAAAGAAAAGAGAAGTTAAAGAAGAATAGAAGGCCAAAGGAAGGTTTCCAAAGAGAAGATGAGAACCCTTTCTCACCAAGCTTGTGAAGAACAAAGCCGAGAAAAGGAGGGAGTTCATAGACTTCCATCTTAATCATGAAGGGGGGAGAAGAAGTGATCATCACACATCTCATCATGATCAAATGGAAGCCAATCATCCACCTAATCTTCGGTCAAGTCCCTAGCAAAGACAAAGACCATCACTTGACCAAAGTCACTAGCAAAGACAAGGTCACCATCCATCATTTCTCGGGCCAAGTATCAAGAAGAACAAGCCGAGTCAATCCACCTAATCTTCGGTCAAGTCCCTAGCAAAGACAAAGACCATCACTTGACCAAAGTCCATAGCAAAGACAAGGTCACCATTATCCGGTTAAAGCATCTTCCAAGGCGCCAAACCAATTCACTCTCGGCCAAATCCTTACAAAGGAGAAGGCCAAACCATCTTATCATCATCTTTTGGTCAAGACCTAGCAAGTCAAAGATCTCCATTCAACCACCAACAAACCCGGCCAAAGTATCAAGAAGGACTAAGCCGCCACTACCACAAATCCGGCTAAGTATTGACTAAAGTACCAAGAAGGACGAAGTCAATACAAAGCTCTCATTCTCGGCTAAAGTACCAAGAAGGACGAAGCCTCCACAACCAATCCATATCGGCTTAAGTACCAACAAGATACAAGGCCAAAGTTTCTTTGGAACAAAGAAGAATCATCATTTGGCTAAATGCACTTGGGAGAATGCTAAAGTGTCCCAAGATGTAAAGAGCTCTCATCAATCATTCGGTCAAGCCTCTACAAGAAGCAAGACCATCATCATCATCAACACTAGGCTCGGCCAAGTACATGGGCAAAGACTAAACCGAGCCATTCATGTCCTAGAAAGAGACCGATGAATCAACATGACCAATCGGCTCTACGCACTATCGGCCAAAGCAACTACCAAGTGCAAGACCTAATCTTGTTACTCGGCTTATGCATCTATCAAGAGATAAGCCAAAATACTCCGACAAATCCTTGTTCCAACCGCACAAAGAAGAAAGCAAGACTTCAAGAAGAAGCCAAAGCTCAAACCTAGATGCGACTACAAGGACAAGTCATTCCTCTACGAACAAAAGGCTGTCCCTTAACCCTACTCTCTTTATTATGATTAGTATTCTCATAAGAACTAGAGCCGCATCACATAATCTTGCTTAGTTCTTGATGAATCTAATCATTGCCATTGTTAAAAGTTGTTTAGTCTATTAGGCCTAAATAAAATCATTTGAAATTTGTTAAAGAACTTAGGTTTAAATAACAAAATTACTCATTGGTTTATTAGTTGCATCTAGACTTAAGCTTCTTATGTGCATTTCTATCTAAGCGTATCAAGTTAACCCTTTCACTAAGCTTTACACCTTTCTTGAATCCTTTGAAGGTTAAAAGAAGTGAGAGCCAAGTGATCATTCTCGGTTGCTTGAATGACAAGAAGAATGCCATCAAGGAGAAATCAAGAGAAGAAAGGAGGAAGCCATGAGTGTTCGGTCAAATCCATCCACACCCAAGCTTGTGAAGAGCAAAGCCGTGGATAGGAATCAAATCAAAGTCTCACACCAAAGTTTGTGAAGAACAAACCGTGAAGACCAAATCAAGTATCCAAAGAACCCTCATTGAAGAACGCGGCAAAGTCAAGAAGATCAAACCGGTTCTATCTTAAGGGGAGTTTCGGCCAAGTCAAGAAGATAAAGGCCAAGATTAAGAAGACCCCTATTGCAAAGACTTACACTCTTTTTCCCTAAACGCGGTTTTATCCCAAGTGGTTTTCCCGTTTAAGGGTTTTAATGAGGTTTGTCTAAGCGATGTCCAATCTTAGCCATTTCATTAGGCTAAGCTTGAGGGGGAGTGTTGAGACTAATGGTAACCCATAAGGGCATTATGTCAAAAACATATGAAGATGACAAGATGTGGAGTATCGACCAAAGGTATCGGTCAAGAAGATGACCGATATGGATAACGAAATCCATATCAAGAAGTTTACCGGTCTAGAGTAACCGATACAAGATGAAGGCGATATGGCTAAGAGAAAGACTTGTATCGGGCAAGTATATCGGCCACACTTGGCCGATACACTCAAGCTGCGTCTTGTATCGGGCAAGCATATCGGCCACACTTGGCCGATACATTCAAGCTGCGTCCTCCCAACGGTCGGATCGAGCTCATATCGGGGGAAGCATATCGGCCACACTTGGCCGATACATTTGAACAAATATAGCCGTTAGACTCTCTCCCTTATCTCTAAATGGCTATATGCCATTGTAATCTCTATATAAGCTGTGTAATGGCCATTATACACATTAAGGAGGTATATCCTCTCTTCTACATTAATACAAAACTCTCTTTATACATTATTCTCTCTTAATCTCTTAATCTCTCACTAAACTCTCCACACAAACTCTCATCGATTCTCTCTATACTCTCCGAGCCTCACAAGCTCATGATTCTCCCATCCTTATACTCGAATTCCAACACTTATGAAATATCTAACAACGCGTTTCTAGGACTCTAAAGCAAGTTTCATGCAACATGAGTTATAAGTGTCTCAATGAGCTTTGTACTAGTTTGACGAACTTATGAAACATCTAACAACGCGGTTTCTAAGACTCTAAACTTAGTTTCATGCAACATGAGTGCTTATAAGTGTCTAAATGAGCTAT
Source organism: Cochlearia excelsa (assembly GCA_963556525.1). Taxonomy (NCBI): domain Eukaryota; kingdom Viridiplantae; phylum Streptophyta; class Magnoliopsida; order Brassicales; family Brassicaceae; genus Cochlearia; species Cochlearia excelsa. Next base: position 4,059,910 of record CAUVZT010000001.1, read on the forward strand.
GTACAAGTTTGACTAACTTATAAAACATCTAACAACGCGTTTCTAGGACTCTAAACAAAGTTTCATGCAACATGAGTGCTTATAAGTGTCTCAATGAGCTTTGTACTAGTTTGACGAACTTATGAAACATCTAACAACGTGGTTTCTAGGACTCTAAACTAAGTTTCATGCAACATGAGTGCTTATAAGTGTCTCAATGAGCTTTTTACTAGTTTGACGAACTTATGAAACATCTAACAACGCGTTTCTAGGATTCTAAACCAAGTTTCATGCAACATGAGTGCTTAGAAGTGTCTCAATGAGCTTTGTATGAGTTTGACGAACTTATGAAACATCTAACAACGCGTTTCTAGGATTCTAAACAAAGTTTCATTCCACATGAGTGCTTATAAGTGTCTCAATGAGCTTTGTACAAGTTTGACGAACTTATGAAACATCTAACAACGCGTTTCTAGGACTCTAAACAAAGTTTCATTCCACATGAGTGCTTATAAGTGTCTCAATGAGCTTTGTACAAGTTTTACGAACTTATGAAACATCTAACAACGCGTTTGTAGGACTCTAAACCAAGTTTCATGAAACATGAGTGCTTATAAGTGTCTCAATGAGCTTTGTACAACTTTGACGAACTTATGAAACATCTAACAACGCGTTTCTAGGATTCTAAACCAAGTTTCATTCAACATGAGTGCTTATAAGTGTCTCAATGAGCTTTGTACAAGTTTGACGAACTTATGAAACATCTAACAACGCGTTTCTAGGACTCTAAACCAAGTTTCATGCAACATGAGTGCTTATAAGTGTCTCAATGAGCTTTGTACTAGGTTGACAAACTTATGAAACATCTAACAACGTGTTTCTAGGACTCTAAACCAAGTTTCATTCAACATAAGTGCTTATAAGTGTCTCAATGAACTTTGTACAAGTTTGAAGAACTTATGAAACATCTAACAACGCGTTTCTAGGACTCTAAACCAAGTTTCATGCAACATCAGTGCTTATAAGTGTCTCAATGAGCTTTGTACTAGTTTGAAGAACTTATGAAACATCTAACAACGCGTTTCTAGAACTCTAAACCAAGTTTCATTCAACATGAGTGCTTATAAGTGTCTCAATGAGCTTTGTACAAGTTTGAAGAACTTCTGAAACATCTAACAACGCGTTTCTAGGACTCTAAACCAAGTTTCATGCAACATGAGTGCTTATAAGTGTCTAAATGAGCTTTGTACAAGTTTGAAGAACTTATGAAACATCTAACAACGCGTTTCTAGGACTCTAAACCAAGTTTCATGCAACATGACTGCTTGTAAGTGTCTCGATGAGCTTTGTACAAGTTTGAAGAATTATGAAACATCTAACAACGCGTTTCTAGGACTCTAAACCAAGTTTCATGCAACATGAGTGCTTATAAGTGTCTCAATGAGCTTTGTACTAGGTTGAAAAATTATGAAACATCTAACAACGCGTTTCTAGGACTCTAAACCAAGTTTCATTCCACATGAGTGCTTATAAGTGTCTCAATGAGCTTTGTACAAGTTTTACGAACTTATGAAACATCTAACAACGCGTTTCTAGGACTCTAAACCAAGTTTCATGCAACATGAGTGCTTATAAGTGTCTCAATGAGCTTTTTACTAGTTTGACGAACTTATGAAACATCTAACAACGTGGTTTCTAGGACTCTAAACTAAGTTTCATGCAACATGAGTGCTTATAAGTGTCTCAATGAGCAATGTACAAGTTTGACGAACTTATGAAACATCTAACAACGCGTTTCTAGGACTCTAAACCAAGTTTCATGCAACATGAGTGCTTATAAGTGTCTCAATGATTTTTGTACAAGTTCGACGAACTTATGAAACATCTAACAACTCGTTTCTAGGACTCTAAACCAAGTTTCATGCAACATGAGTGCTTATAAGTGTCTCAATAAGCTTTGTACTAGTTTGACGAACTTATGAAACATCTAACAACGCGTTTCTAGGACTCTAAATCAAGATTCATGCAACATGAGTGCTTATAAGTGTCTCAATGAGCTTTGTACAAGTTTGACGAACCTATGAAACGTCTAACAATGTGGTTGCTATGACTCTAAACCAAGTTTCTTGCAACATGAGTGCTTATAAGTGTCTCAATGAGCTATGTACAAGTTTGACGAACTTATGAAACAACTAACAACGCCTTTCTAGGACTCTAAACCAAGTTTCATTCTACATGAGTGCTTATAAGTTCCTCAATGAGCTTTGTACAAGTTTCACGAACTTATGAAACATCTAACAACGCGTTTCTAAGACTTTAAACCAAATTTCATGCATCATGAGTGATTATAAGTGTCTCAATAATCTTTGTAAAAGTTTCACGAACTTATGAAACATCTAACAACGTGGTTTCTAGGACTCTAAAAAAGTTTCATGCAAAATGAGTGTTTATAAGTGTGTGTCTCAATGATGTTTGTACAAGTTCGACGAACTTATGAAACATCTAACAACGCGTTTCTAGGACTCTAAACCAAGTTTCATGCAACATGAGTGCTTATAAGTGTCTCAATGAGCTTTGTACTAGTTTGAAGAACTTATGAAACATCTAACAACGCGTTTCTAGGACTCTAAGCCAAGTTTCATTCAACATGAGTGCTTATAAGTGTCTCAATGAGCTTTGTACAAGTTTGAAGAATTATGAAACATCTAACAACGCGTTTCTAGGACTCTAAACCAAGTTTCATGGAACATGAGTGCTTATAAGTGTCTCAATGAGCTTTGTACTAGGTTGACAAACTTATGAAACATCTAACAACGCGTTTCTAGGACTCTAAACCAAGTTTCATTCCACATGAGTGCTTATAAGTGTCTCAATGAGCTTTGTACAAGTTTTACGAACTTATGAAACATCTAACAACGCGTTTCTAGGACTCTAAACAGAGAGTTTCATGCAACATGAGTGCTTATAAGTGTCTCAATGAGCTTTTTACTAGTTTGACGAACTTATGAAACATCTAACAACGCGGTTTCTAGGACTTTAAACTAAGTTTCATGCAACATGAGTGCTTATAAGTGTCTCAATGAGCAATGTACAAGTTTGACGAACTTATGAAACATCTAACAACGCATTTCTAGGACTCTAAACCAAGTTTCATGCAACATGAGTGCTTATAAGTGTCTCAATGAGCTTTGTACTAGTTTGTCGAACTTATGAAACATCTAACAACGCAGTTTCTAGGACTCTAAACTAAGTTTCATGCAACATGAGTGCTTATAAGTGTCTCAATGAGCTTTTTACTAGTTTGACGAACTTATTAAACATCTAACAACGCGTTTCTAGGACTCTAAAGCAAGTTTCATGAAACATGAGTGCTTAGAAATGTCTCAATGAGCTTTGTACTAGTTTGACGAACTTATGAAACATCTAACAACGCGTTTCTAGGACTCTAAACAAAGTTTCATTCCACATGAGTGCTTATAAGTGTCTCAATGAGCTTTGTACAAGTTTTACGAACTTATGAAACATCTAACAACGCGTTTCTAGGACTCTAAACCAAGTTTCACGCAACATGAGTGCTTATAACTGTCTCAATGAGCTTTGTACAAGTTTGACGAACTTATGAAACATCTAACAAAGCGTTTCTAGGACTCTAAACCAAGTTTCATTCAACATGAGTGCTTATAAGTGTTTCAATGAGCTTTGTACTAGGTTGAAGAATTTATGAAACATCTAACAACGCGTTTCTAGGACTCTAAACCAAGTTTTATGCAACATGAGTGCTTATAAGTGTCTCAATGAGCATTGTACTAGGTTGACGAACTTATGAAACATCTAACAACGCGTTTCTAGGACTCTAAACAAAGTTTCATTCCACATGAGTGCTTATAACTGTCTCAATGAGCTTTGTACAAGTTTGACGAACTTATGAAACATCTAACAACGCGTTTCTAGGACTCTAAACCAAGTTTCATTCCACACGAGTGCTTATAACTGTCTCAATGAGCTTTGTACAAGTTTGACGAACTTATGAAACATCTAACAACGCGTTTCTAGGACTCTAAACCAAGTTTCATGCAACATGGGTGCTTATAACTGTCTCAATGAGCTTTGTACAAGTTTGACGAATTTATGAAACATCTAACAACGCGTTTCTAGGACTCTAAACCAAGTTTCATTCAACATGAGTGCTTATAAGTGTCTCAATGAGCTTCGTACAAGTTTGACGAACTTATGAAACATCTAACAACGGTGTTTCTAGGACTCTAAACGAAGTTCCATGCAACATGAGTCCTTATAAGTGTCTTAATGAACTCGTACTAGGTTGACGAACTTATGAAACATCTAACAACGCGTTTCTAGGACTCTAAACAAAGTTTCATTCCACATGAGTGCTTATAACTGTCTCAATGAGCTTTGTACAAGTTTGACGAACTTATGAAACATCTACCAACGCGTTTCTAGGACTCTAAACCAAGTTTCATGCAACATGAGTGCTTCTAAGTGTCTCAATGAGCTTTTTACAAGTTTGATGAACTTATGAAACAACTAACAACGCGTTTCTAGGAATCTAAACCAAGTTTCATACTACATGAGTGCTTATAAGTTCCTCAATGAGCTTTGTACAAGTTTCACGAACTTTTGAAACATCTAACAACGTGGTTGCTAGGACTCTAAACGAAGTTTCATTCAACTTGAGTGCTTATAAGTGTCTCAATGAGCTTTGTACAAGTTTGACGAAGTTATGAAACATCTAACAACGCCTTTCTAGGACTCAACCAAGTTTCATGAACCATGAGTGCTTATAAGTGTCTCAATGAGTTTTGTACAAGTTCGACGAACTTATGAAACATCTAACAACTCGTTTCTAGGACTCTAAACCAAGTTTCATGCAACATGAGTGCTTATAAGTGTCTCAATAAGCTTTGTACTAGTTTGACGAACTTATGAAACATCTAACAACGCGTTTCTAGGACTCTAAATCAAGATTCATGCAATATGAGTGCTTATAAGTGTCTCAATGAGCTTTGTACAAGTTTGACGAACCTATGAAACGTCTAACAATGTGGTTGCTATGACTCTAAACCAAGTTTCTTGCAACATGAGTGCTTATAAGTGCCTCAATGAGCTTTGTACAAGTTTGACGAACTTATGAAACAACTAACAACGCCTTTCTAGGACTCTAAACCAAGTTTCATGCTACATGAGTGCTTATAAGTTCCTCAATGAGCTTTGTACAAGTTTCACGAAGTTATGAAACATCTAACAACGCGTTTCTAGGACTTTAAACCAAATTTCATGCATCATGATTGATTATAAGTGTCTCAATAATCTTTGTAAAAGTTTCACGAACTTATGAAACATCTAACAACGTGGTTTCTAGGACTCTAAAAAAGTTTCATGCAAAATGAGTGTTTATAAGTGTGTGTCTCAATGATGTTTGTACAAGTTCGACGAACTTATGAAACATCTAACAACGCGTTTCTATTAAGACTAATGATAACCTACAAAGGCATTAGATCAAGATACATCAAAGGGGGAAAATATAGTTGAGGCGTGTAGTCGACTAATGTAGTTGAGTCATGTAGTCGACTACATCGCAAGACTAAAGAGCCGTTAGAGAATTCAAATTGGAATTCTAGCCGTTGGAGGCTCTCCTTGTTGCGTTTTTCTTTATATATACTTGATAATCTCTTGTAAAAACCTTCAAGGAGGTGGTTCCTCTCTTCACCATACTAATTAAAACTCCTCCTAAATACTCTCTCTTTCTAATCTACAAACACTCTCTAAATACTCTCAAGAACCAAGCATCCACGCTTCGCTTCTATTCTCTCAAGATCCGAGCTTAACCAACTCGGATCTATACTCTAATCTCTCCAAATTCCAACATGGTATCAGAGCAAAGCTCTTGAGACCCATAGGTAAGTTGCTTCCGCCATTCTACTCTCTTTTATTTGCTTATAGACACAAGGATCTAGAGGAGAAGAAGAATGGCCAAGATCCGCTTGTTAAAAGCATTAAAGGTCTTGGTGAATCAATTCTCCTCTTAGGAAGTGAACCATGATCTCTTTATCTCTTAATGAGTAAAGAGACATGTTGAATCCAAGTTCCTTTCAAGAACAATTCAATCAAAACCGAATCATAGTGAGCATAAATCAATGGATTTAGCTACATGATGGTTTTGGTTGAGTTGTTCTTAAAGAGCCTTGTTAGGCCGAAAGTTGTGGATGAGAACCATTGTTTCCTCACTCTTATGAGTTTAAAAGGAACCTTGATGAATCCAAATCCATCTAACTTAGGCATTAGGCAATGACCAAGTATTCAAAGCATAAAGCTTGAAACTTGTGAGCTAAAGAGTGAGAGAACCTTGTCTATTGATTCTTCTAAGAACAATGGCTTGTTGAATCCGAAACTCTATGCTTTTCTTAAGATACAAAGATAAAAGGATGAGATCCATGATTCGCCATGAGCGATAAGTGTTGTATCCAAATCCGAAGGTAATTACTTCATCTTTGTAAGGCCGAAAGCAAAGAGGATGAGAACCATGGATTCCCCACTCTTATGAGTCCAAAGGGAACCATGTTGAATCCAAATCGGACTTTGCTTAGGCATTTTTAGACTATGAACAAGTATTCAAGATCAAAACTTGAAACTTGCGAGTCAAAAGGGTTTGTGAACCTTGTGTGCTCACTCTTAGGAGTCCAAAGCCACTTGATGAATCCAATACCTTGTCTGAATTTCAAAGTCGTCCGAATTTCGTAGTTAAAATAGTTGATTCATGTAGTCGACTATGTCACATGACTACATGACAACCGAATCTTTGAAAGATCTAGGATACAAGGTCCACTTATGTCTTTGTCTAAGAACAAATCACTAGTCCTTGTTTGGTGAAGTGGTTTGAATCTTGGTAAAAGACTAAGTGAACTTAAAACCTTGGTTAATCCAAAAGATCTTCGGCTTAACAAAGGGTAAGGAACCAAGATCCGCTTGTGATAAAGCATATAAGATCTTTGTGTATCTGATACTCTCTTTAGAGGGAAGAGAACCAAGCCTCCATAAGTGTAATAAAACACCGAGAGCTTGATGAATCCTTCATAACCTCGGCTAACATGAGTCTATAAAGAGATCCATGACCACTTAAAAGGTGATACTTTAAAGGGTCATGATGAATCCATCTTTAGACTTATGGGGAAATGATTCACTACATTAACATCTATATAAGGTGAAGATGGAATGATGATCTAGGTTTGTTGTCATAAACCGCCTATGTGCACTTAAGTTTATGATACAAGATGAGTAACTAAGCTATGAAAGCTATCAAGTTACAATGAATCTTGTTGGTGTGTTTTAAGATCATGGTCCGCCATTGTGCACTAAAGACCATGGTCCCTTGTTGCTAACTTGAATCTATGTGTAGGTAAAGAAGCAAACAAGAGAATTTCTCATAAAGAGAAGTCATAAATCCAATCTTAGACTAACCATTAAGGTGCTCTACAAGGATAAATGACTTCTCCCAATGACCATCTTCCCAAAGGAAAACCATAAAAAGGCCATTTCTAAACTCTTTACTCCCTTATTTATATTATTAGATACTTGTCTAAGTGTTCATGTGTGCTTGAAATTGTTATATGCCTTAGATCACTTAGAAATTTGTTTGTCAATTTCAAAACTATAAGACCAAAACTTGAACTTGTTGAGGTGCATACTATTCTCGGGGTTTAATCAAAAGACATAGGGAACATATTGAACTATTGTCTTAAACTCTCTCTTGCATTCTTACTTGTACTTGTGAATGGTGGATCAATAGTTTGTAAATTGTTACATGTTATTATCTTGTGCCGGTTATTCATGAAACTAAGATCAATTTTGTGTCTTTGATATGATGTAGGATCATCGTGTCTAAGGACTTAAAAAGATCATCATGAAAGCCCCTAAGCATAAAGAGGTAACAAGGAAGTGTTAAAGAGAAGAGGGGTAAAGAGAAGAATGAAAGAAGCCATGAAGGTATCCAAAGGATTGATGAGAACCCTTTCTCACCAAGCTTGTGAAGAACAAAGCCGAGAAAGGAGGAAAGTTCATAGACTTCCATCTTAATCATGAAGGGGGAGAAGAAGTAATCATCCACATCTCATCATGATCAAATGGAAGCCAATCCACCTAATCTTCGGTCAAGTCCCTAGCAAAGACAAAGACCATCACTTGACCAAAGTCCCTAGCAAAGACAAGGTCACCATTCTCGGCCAAGTATCAAGAAGAACAAGCCGAGTCAATCCAACCATTCTCGGCCAAGTATCAAGAAGAACAAGCCGAGTCAATCCACCTAATCTTCGGTCAAGTCCCTAGCAAAGACAAAGACCATCACTTGACCAAAGTCCCTAGCAAAGACAAGGTCCATTCTCCGGTTAAAGCATCTTCCAAGGCGCCAAACCAATTCACTCTCGGCCAAATCCTTACAAAGGAGAAGGCCAAACCATCTTATCATCATCTTTTGGTCAAGATCTAGCAAGTCAAAGACCTCCATTCAATCACCAACAAACCCGGCCAAAGTATCAAGAAGGACTAAGCCGCCACTACCACCAATCCGGCTAAGTATTGACTAAAGTACCAAGAAGGACGAAGTCAATACAAAGCTCTCACTCTCGGCTAAAGTACCAAGAAGGACGAAGCCTCCACAACCAATCCATTTCGGCTTAAGTACCAACAAGATACAAGGCCAAAGTTTCTTTGGAACAAAGAAGAACCATCATTTGGCTAAATGCACTTGGAGAATGCTAAAGTGTCCCAAGATGTAAAGAGCTCTCATCAATCATTCGGTCAAGCCTCTACAAGAAGCAAGACCATCATCATCATCAACACTAGGCTCGGCCAAGTACATGGCAAAGACTAAACCGAGCCATCCATGTCCTAGAAAGAGACCGATGAATCAACATGACCAATCGGCTCTACTCATTATCGGCCAAAGCAACTACCAAGTGCAAGGCCTAATCTTGTTACTCGGCTTATGCATCTATCAAGAGGTAAGCCAAAATACTACGACAAATCCTTGATTCCAACCGCAAAGAAGAAAGCAAGACTTCAAGAAGAAGCCAAAGCTCAAACCTAGATGCGACTACAAGGACAAGTCATTCCTCTACAAACTAAAGGCTGTCCCTTAACCTTACTCTCTGTATTATGATTAACTTATTCATAGAACTAGAGCTGCATCACATAATCTTGCTTAGTTCTTGATGAATCTAATCATTGCCCTTGTTAAAAGTTGCTTGAAGCCTATGTGAAATCATTTGAAATTTGTTAAGGAACTTAGGTTTAATAGCAAAATTACTCATTGATTCATTATGTTGCATCTAGACTTAAGCTTCTTATGTGCATTTCTATCTAAGCGTATCAAGTTAACCCTTTCACTAAGCTTTACATCTTTCTTGAATCCTTTGAAGGTTAAAAGAAGTGAGAGCCAAGTGATCATTCTCGGTTGCTTGAATGACAAGAAGAATGCCAACAAGGAGAAATCAAGAGAAGAAAGGAGGAAGCCATAAGTGTTTGGTCAAATCCATCCACACCCAAGCTTGTGAAGAACAAAGCCGTGGATAGGAATCAAATCAAAGTCTCACACCAAAGTTTGTGAAGAACAAACCGTGAAGACCAAGTCAAAGAAATGAAGACCAAGAAGGTCTCATGTCAACAAGGGAGAAGCGTCACTTCCCAAATCAAAGGACGCATCCAAGATCCTAACAACAAGCCGAGAAGATCAAAGAAGCTTGTTGAAAGGAGATCATAGAACCCTTTAAGAAGAACACGGCAAAGTCAAGAAGATCAAACCGGTTCTATCTTAAGGGGGAGTTTAGGCCAAGTCAAGAAGATAAAGGCCAAGATCAAGAAGACCCCTATTGCAAAGACTTACACTCTTTTTCCCTTAGTAATGCTTTTATCCCAAGTGGTTTTGCTTACTAAGGGTTTTAATGAGGTTTGTTTAGCAATGTCCAATCTCAGCCATTTCATTGGGCTAAGCTTGAGGGGGAGTATTAAGACTAATGATAACCTACAAAGGCATTAGATCAAGATACATCAAAGGGGGAAAATATAGTTGAGGCGTGTAGTCGACTAATGTAGTTGAGTCATGTAGTCGACTACATCGCAAGACTAAAGAGCCGTTAGAGAATTCAAATTGGAATTCTAGCCGTTGGAGGCTCTCCTTGTTGCGTTTTTCTTTATATATACTTGATAATCTCTTGTAAAAACCTTCAAGGAGGTGGTTCCTCTCTTCACCATACTAATTAAAACTCCTCCTAAATACTCTCTCTTTCTAATCTACAAACACTCTCTAAATACTCTCAAGAACCAAGCATCCACGCTTCGCTTCTATTCTCTCAAGATCCGAGCTTAACCAACTCGGATCTATACTCTAATCTCTCCAAATTCCAACAGTTTCTAGGACTCTAAACCAAGTTTCATGCAACATGAGTGCTTAGAAGTGTCTCAATGGGCTTTGTACTAGTTTGAAGAACTTATGAAACATCTAACAACGCGTTTCTAGGACTATAAACCAAGTTTCATTCAACATGAGTGCTTATAAGTGTCTCTATGAGCTTTGTACAAGTTTGAAGAATTATGAAACATCTAACAACGCGTTTCTAGGACTCTAAACAAAGTTTCATGCAACATGAGTGCTTATAAGTGTCTCAATGAGCTTTGTACTAGGTTGACAAACTTATGAAACATCTAACAACGCGTTTCTAGGACTCTAAACCAAGTTTCATTCCACATGAGTGCTTATAAGTGTCTCAATGAGCTTTGTACAAGTTTTACGAACTTATGAAACATCTAACAACGCGTTTCTAGGACTCTAAACCAAGTTTCATGCAACATGAGTGCTTATAAGTGTCTCAATGAGCTTTATACTAGTTTGACGAACTTATGAAACATCTAACAACGCGGTTTCTAGGACTCTAAACTAAGTTTCATGCAACATGAGTGCTTATAAGTGTCTCAACGATCTTTTTACTAGTTTGAAGAACTTATGAAACATCTAACAACGCGTTTCTAGGACTCTAATGCAAGTTTCATGCAACATGAGTGCTTAGAAATGTCTCAATGAGCTTTGTGCATTTGAGTACTAGTTTGACGGACTTATGAAACATCTAACAACGCGTTTCTAGGACTCTAAACCAAGTTTCATTCCTTATGAGTGCTTATAAGTGTCTCAATGAGCTTTGTACAAGTTTTACGAACTTATGAAACGTCTAACAATGCGTTTCTAGGACTCTTAACCAAGTTTCATGCAACATGAGTGCTTATAAGTGTCTCAATGAGCTTTGTACTAGTTTGAAGAACTTATGAAACATCTAACAACGAGTTTCTTGGACTCTAAACCAAGTTCCATGCAACATGATGGCTTATAAGTGTCTCAATGAGCTTTGTACTCGTTTGACGAACTTATGAAACATCTAACAACGCGTTTCTAGTACTCTAAACCAAGTTTCATTCAACATGAGTGCTTATAAGTGTCTCAATGAGCTTTGTACAAGTTTTACGAACTTATGAAATATCTTACAACGAACGTTATCTAAGAAATCTATCCAAGTTTCATGCAACAACGCGTTTCTATAAGTGTCTCAATGAGCTTTGTACTAGTTTGACCAAGTTTGAAACATCTAGTTTGACAACGCGGTTTCTAGGACTTTAAACCAATTTTGATGCAACATGAGTGCTTATAAGTGTCTCAATGAGCTTCGTACAAGTTTGACGAACTTATGAAACATCTAACAACTCGTTTCTAGGACTCTAAACCAAGTTTCATGTAACATGCGTGCTTATAAGTGTCTCAATGAACTTTGTACTAGTTTGACGAACTTATGAAACATCTAACAATGCAATTTTAGGACTCTAAACCAAGTTTCACGCAACATGAGTTCTTATAAGTGTTTCAATGAGCTTTGTACTAGTTTTACGAACTTATGAAACATCTAACAACGCGGTTTCTAAGACTCTAAACAAAGTTCCATGCAATATGAGTGCTTATAAGTGTCTTAATGAGCTTTGTACTAGTTTGACGAACTTATGAAACATCTAACAACGCGGTTTCTAGGACTCTAAACCAAGTTTCATTCAACATGAGTGTTGATAAGTGTCTCAATGAGCTTTGTACAAGTTTGACGAACTTATGAAACATCTAACAACGCGGTTTCTAGGACTCTAAACCAAGTTTCATGCAACATGAGTGCTTATAAGTGTCTCAATGAGCTTTGTACTAGTTTGAAGAACTTATGAAACATCTAACAACGCGTTTCTAGGACTCTAAACCAAGTTTCATTCAACATGAGTGCTTATAAGTGTCTCTATGAGCTTTGTACATGTTTGAAGAATTATGAAACATCTAACAACGCGTTTCTAGGTCTCTAAACCAAGTTTCATGCAACATGAGTGCTTATAAGTGTCTCAATGAGCTTTGTACTAGGTTGACAAACTTATGAAACATCTAACAACGCGTTTCTAGGACTCTAAACCAAGTTTCATTCCACATGGGTGCTTATAAGTGTCTCAATGAGCTTTGTACAAGTTTTACGAACTTATGAAACATCTAACAACGCGTTTCTAGGACTCTAAACCAAGTTTCATGCAACATGACTTCTTATAAGTGTCTCAATGAGCTTTGTACTAGTTTGACGAACTTATGAAACATCTAACAACGCGGTTTCGAGGACTCTAAACTAAGTTTCATGCAACATGAGTGCTTATAAGTGTCTCAACGAGCTTTTTACTAGTTTGAAGAACTTATGAAACATCTAACAACGCGTTTCTAGGACTCTAATGCAAGTTTCATGAAACATGAGTGCTTAGAAATGTCTCAATGAGCTTTGTGCATTTGAGTACTAGTTTGACGGACTTATGAAACATCTAACAACGCGTTTCTAGGACTCTAAACCAAGTTTCATTCCTTATGAGTGCTTATAAGTGTCTCAATGAGCTTTGTACAAGTTTTACGAACTTATGAAACGTCTAACAATGCGTTTCTAGGACTCTTAACCAAGTTTCATGCAACATGAGTGCTTATAAGTGTCTCAATGAGCTTTGTACTAGTTTGACGAACTTATGAAACATCTAACAACGAGTTTCTTGGACTCTAAACCAAGTTTCATGCAACATGAGGGCTTATAAGTGTCTCAATGAGCTTTGTACAAGTTTGACGAACTTATGAAACAACTAACAATGCGTTTCTAGGACTCTAAACCAAGTTTCATGCAACATGATGGCTTATAAGTGTCTCAATGAGCTTTGTACTCGTTTGACGAACTTATGAAACATCTAACAACGCGTTTCTAGTACTCTAAACCAAGTTTCATTCAACATGAGTGCTTATAAGTGTCTCAATGAGCTTTCTACAAGTTTGACGAACTTATGAAACATCTAACAACGCGTTTCTAGGACTCTAAACCAAGTTTCATGCAACATGAGTGGTTATAAGTGTCTCAATGAGCTTTGTACTAGTTTGACGAACTTATGAAACATCTAACAACACGGTTTCTAAGACTTTAAACCAAGTTTCATGCAACATGAGTGCTTATAAGTGTCTCAATGAGCTTTGTACTAGTTTGATGAACTTATGAAACATCTAACAACGCGGTTTCTAGGACTTTAAACCAAGTTTCATGCAACATGAGTGCTTATAAGTGTCTCAATGAGCTTTGTAAAAGTTTGATGAACTTATGAAATATCTAACAACTCGTTTCTAGGACTCTAAACCAAGTTTCATGCATCATGAGTGTTTATAAGTGTCTCAATGAGCTTTGTACTAGTTTGACGAACATATGAAACATTTAACAACGCGTTTCTAGGACTCTAAACCAAGTTTCATGCAACATGGTGCTTATAAGTGTCTCAATGAGCTTTGTACAAGTTTGATGAACTTATGAAACATCTAACAACGTGGTTGATAGGACTCTAAACCAAGTTTCATGTAACATAAGTGCTTCTAAGTGTCTCAATGAGCTTTGTACAAGTTTGACGAACTTATGAAACAACTAACAACGCGTTTCTAGGAATCTAAACCAAGTTTCATGCTACATGAGTGCTTATAAGTTCCTCAATGAGCTTTGTACAAGTTTCACGAACTTATGAAACATCTAACAACGCATTTCTAGGACTTTAAACCAAGTTTCATGTATCACGAGTGATTATAATTGTCTCAATGAGCTTTGTACAAGTTTCACGAACTTTTGAAACATCTAACAACATGGTTGCTAGGACTCTAAACAAAGTTTCATTCAACATGAGTGCTTATAAGTGTCTCAATGAGCTTTGTACAAGTTTGACGAACTTATGAAACATCTAACAACGCGTTTCTAGGACTCTAAATTAAGTTTCATGCAACATGAGTGCCTATAAGTGTCTCAATGAGCTTTGTACAAGTTTGACGAACCTATGAAACGTCTAACAATGTGGTTGCTATGACTCTAAACCAAGTTTCTTGCAACATGAGTGCTTATAAGTGTCTCAATGAGCTTTGTACAAGTTTGACGAACTTATGAAACAACTAACAATGCCTTTCTAGGACTCTAAACCAAGTTTCATGCTACATGAGTGCTTATAAGTTCCTCAATGAGGTTTGTACAAGTTTCACGAACTTATGAAACATCGAACAACGCGTTTCTAGGACTTTAAACCAAATTTCATGCATCATGAGTGATTATAAGTGTCTCAATGATCTTTGTAAAAGTTTCACGAACTTATGAAACATCTAACAATGTGGTTTTTAGGACTCTAAAAAAGTTTCATGCAAAATGAGTGTTTATAAGTGTGTGTCTCAATGATGTTTGTGCAAGTTTGACGAACTTATGAAACATCTAACAACGCGTTTCTAGGACTTTAAACCAAGTTTCATGCAACATGAGTGATTATAAGTGTCTCAATGAGATTTGTACTAGTTTGACGAACTTATGAAACATCTAACAACGCGTTTCTAGGACTCTAAACCAAGTTTCATGGAACATGAGTGCTTATAAGTGTCTCAATGAGATTTGTACTAGTTTGACGAAATTATGAAACATCTAACACCTCGTTTCTAGGAGTCTTAACCAAGTTTCATTCAACATGAGTGCTTATAAGTGTCTCAACTCTAAACCAAGTTCCATGCAACATGAGTGCTTATAAGTGTCTCAATGAGCTTTGTACTAGTTTGACGAACTTATGAAACATCTAACAATGCGTTTCTAGGACTCTAAACCAAGTTTCATTCCACATGAGTGCTTATAAGTGTCTCAATGAGCTTTGTACAAGTTTGACGAACTTATGAAACATATAACAACACGGTTTCTAAGACTCTAAACCAAGTTTCATGCAACATGAGTGCTTATAAGTGTCTCAATGAGCTTTGTACTAGTTTAAAGAACTTATGAAACATCTAACAACGCGGTTTCTAGGACTCTAAACCAAGTTTCATGCATCATGAGTGTTTATAAGTGTCTCAATGAGCTTTGTACTAGTTTGACGAATATATGAAACATTTAACAACGCATTTCTAGGACTCTAAACCAAGTTTCATGCAAAATGAGTGCTTATAAGTGTCTCAATGAGCTTTGTACAAGTTTGACGAACTTATGAAACATCTAACAACGTGGTTGATAGGACTCTAAACCAAGTTTCATGCAACATGAGTGCTTATAAGTGTCTCAATGAGCTTTGTACAAGTTTGATGAACTTATGAAACATCTAACAACGTGGTTGATAGGACTCTAAACCAAGTTTCATGCAACATGAGTGCTTATAAGGTTCTCAATGAGCTTTGTACAAGTTTGACGAAATTATGAAACATCTAACAATGTGTTTCTAGGACTCTAAACCAAGTTTCATGCAACATGAGTGCTTATAAGTGTCTCAATGAGCTTTGTACTAGTTTGACGAACTTATGAAACATCTAACAACGTGGTTTCTAGGACTCTAAACCAAGTTCCATGCAACATGAGTGCTTATAAGTGTCTCAATGTGCTTTGTACTAGTTTGAGGAACTTATGAAACATCTAACAATGCGTTTCTAGGATTCTAAACCAAGTTTCATTCCACATGAGTGCTTATATGTGTCTCAATGAGCTTTGTACAAGTTTTACGAACTTATGAAACGTCTAACAACGCGTTTCTAGGACTCTAAACCAAGTTTCATGCAACATGAGAACTTATAAGTGTCTCAATGAGCTTTGTACAAGTTTGACGAACTTATGAAACAACTAACAATGCGTTTCTAGGACTCTAAACCAAGTTTCATGCAACAAGAGGGCTTATAAGTGTCTCAATGAGCTTTGTACTCGTTTGACGAACTTATGAAACATCTAACAACGCGTTTCTAGGACTCTAAACCAAGTTTCATTCAACATGAGTGCTTATAAGTGTCTCAATGAGCTTTGTACAAGTTTTACGAACTTATGAAATATCTAACAACGCGTTTCTAAGACTCTAAACCAAGTTTCATGCAACATGAGTTATAAGTGTCTCAATGAGCTTTGTACTAGTTTGACGAACTTATGAAACATCTAACAACGCGGTTTCTAAGACTCTAAACCAAGTTTCATGCAACATGAGTGCTTATAAGTGTCTCAATTAGATTTGTACTAGTTTGACGAACTTATGAAACATCTAACAACGCGGTTTCTAGGACTTTAAACCAAGTTTCATGCAACATGAGTGCTTATAAGTGTCTCAATGAACTTTGTACTAGTTTGACGAACTTATGAAACATCTAACAATGCGTTTCTAGGACTTTAAACCAAGTTTCACGCAACATGAGTGCTTATAAGTGTTTCAATGAGCTTTGTACTAGTTTCACAAACTTATGAAACATCTAACAACGCGTTTCTAGGACTCTAAACCATGTTTCATGCAACATGAGTGCTTTTATGTGTCTCAATGAGCTTTGTACTAGTTTGACGAACTTATGAAACATCTAACAACACGGTATCTAAGACTCTAAACGAAGTTCCATGCAACATGAGTGCTTATAAGTGTCTCAATGAGCTTTGTACAAGTTTGATGAACTTATGAAACATCTAACAACGTGGTTGCTAGGACTCTAAACCAAGTTTCATGCAACATGAGTGCTTCTAAGTGTCTCAATGAGCTTTGTACAAGTTTTACGAACTTATGAAATAACTAACAACGCGTTTCTAGGAATCTAAACCAAGTTTCATGCTACATGAGTGCTTATAAGTTTCTCAATGAGCTTTGTACTAGTTTGACGAACATATGAAATATTTAACAACGCGTTTCTAGGACTCTAAACCAAGTTTCATGCTGTTGAAAAGAGACCAAGGCTTTGCCCGGACACACTCGTTCACCAAGGCAAAGACCTAGCTTGTGGTCAAAGGCAAAGGACCCAAGCTATCTCTTTTGTTACCGTTACAAGAGGACAAGAGAAACAAAGGAAGGATCTAGAAACCAAGTTACCGTTACACCAAAGAGTCGTTGGGCGTGTGGAGTTCACGCCGTCCGTACAAGTCACGGGTGGCTCTAAGGATGCGCGTCTAACCGAGGAGAAAGCGACGTTTGGCGCATTGAACCGAGGAAGATGTGGACGGTTTTGGCATCTTCACATGATGCTATTTTAGATGCTATTCCTTATATATTTATCCTATGTTGTAACGACACAAAAAGAATCTAATCTAATCTCATATAATCTTTTCCGATTAAACTCTCTCTCTATTCTCTCTCTCTCTTGTTCTTGATGTTCTTCATGGAACTCAAGAACACAAATCTCTAAACTCATCTTAATCTTCTTAAAACTAACATGGTATCGAGCAACCTTGCTCGGAATCTAATCTGCTTCCGCTAAATCTACTCTCGGTTACTCTCGGCTATTCTCGTACCGACGATTCTCGGTACTCTCGACAAACCTCGATACGGTTACTCGTGCACTCTCGATACGGTTACCGTAGACTCTCGACAAGCCTCGACAAACTCTCAAACCTCGACAAACTCTCGACAAACTCTCGACAAGGTTTTCTCGACAAAGTTTTCTCGGCAAGAGTCCCGTTTTCCCGCCACTTTTCTCGACTACTCTCGACAAGATCTAGTCTCGATACCGACAAGTCTCGATACCGACAAGTCCCGACACCGACCATTCTCGATACTCTCGGTTTCAAATTTCTCGGTTCAAATTTCTAGATCTGAAATTTCAAAAACGAGTTATTTCAAACCTCATTCAACACAACCATGGAAGACAAAGAATCCAAGAAGGCACTTTGTCCGGTTACTCTCAAAGGCATCAACTACCTTCTATGGGCAAGAACCATGAAGATAGCCCTTTGTGGCCGCGGCTATTGGAACCATATACTCACTCGGCAAGACGCTCCTATTGAGTTCAACAACGAACTCACAACCGACGATGAGAAGTGGTTCCAACTAGACCAAAAGGTACTTGGGATCATCCAAGGATCCCTTGAGCCGTCCATCTTGGAGGCTTACTCCTATTGCGAAAACGCCAAGGACCTATGGGACACTCTCCAAACCGTCTACGGCAACATCTCAAACCTTAGCCGAGTTTATGAAGTCAAGAAGGCCATTAGTGACCTAAACCAAGAAGACACCGAGTTCACTAAACACTTTGGGAAGTTTAGGTCACTTTGGGCAGAGTTAGAAATGCTTCGCCCAAGCACCGTGGATCCTAAAGTGTTAAACGAACGAAGAGAGCAAGACAAAGTCTTTGGCTTGCTTCTTACCCTCAACGGCAGCTACAAGGAGATCACCAAGCATCTTCTCCGAGCCGATACTCTACCAAACCTTGAAGAAGTGTGTGCACAACTCCAAAGAGAACAAGGTTCCATCGAGCTCTTTGATGGCAAGAAGGAACTTGTGACCGCAAACAAGGTGGCGTTTAAACCGTCTTCCAAGACATATGAAGAAAGGAGAGCCTTGACATGTGAGCATTGCAAGAAGAAAGGCCACAACAAGGAGAAGTGTTGGATCCTACACCCTAGTCTCAAGCCGGCCAAGTTCAAGGACGCCAAGGCCAATTACTCTCACGATGACTCGGCTAGCATACCAAGTACAAGCGGACCAAACCATGGCAAGGAAGAGGAGTCTTCGGCCATTGTCCCATACATGGACGAGTTCGTGAGGAAGTCGGACCTTGACGCACTCATCAAAGCCCTTAAGGGCTCCGGTATTTCACCCTATTACTCTCTTAGTGCTCAAAACATAGACATTAAACCATATAAGCCTATTATTGTTGATTCGGGTGCTTCTCATCATATGATTAGCAACTTGGATTTAATTAGTAATGTTAAACCGGCTTTAGGTAATGTCATTATTGCAAATGGGAGTGAAATTCCTATAGAAGGGTTAGGAAATCTTAAGTTGTTTGATAGTGATTCTCAAGCTCTTTACATGCCTAGTTTCACTTCCAATCTTATATCCGTTAAACGCATTGCTTGTGATTTGAATTGCAAGGTTATTTTCAGTCCTAATGATGTGATTTTTCAGGATATTAAGAGTGAGAAGGTCATTGGAAAAGGGGTCACAAGAGGGGACCTCTATGTTCTTGAAGAATTTGATTTCAAAAACTCTATCTCTACTTCTACTTCTCTTTGTCATGCTTTTAAATCGGTTATAGCCGAAGTTAACAATGTTATTTGGCATTTTAGACTTGGTCATCCTCATTTGAATGCTTTAAAAACTATTTTCCCTAATGTTGTTTTTGATCATCAAACTTGTGAGGCTTGCATTTTAGGCAAACATTGTAGAACCGTATTTTCAAAATCCAAAATGTGTTACAAACCTTTTGAATTGATTCATTCGGACGTTTGGTCCTCCCCTTGCAAATCTAGGGATAATCAAGCTTATTTTGTCACATTTATAGATGAAAGCTCTAAATACACTTGGGTTACACTTTTACAAACTAAAGATAGGGTATTAGAGGCTTTTAAAAACTTTCAAAACTATGTGACTAACCATTACAACGCTAAGATTAAAACCTTTAGGTCGGATAATGGGGGGAGTACACAAGCCGAGCATTCAAAGAACACATAGCCAACCATGGGATTCTTCACCAAACCACATGTCCATATACACCGCAACAAAACGGTGTGGCCGAGAGGAAGAATAGGCATCTCATGGAGGTCACACGGTCAATGATGTTCCACATGAACATCCCAAAACGGTTTTGGTCGGATGGTGTTTTAACCGCGTGTTATCTCATCAACCGAACCCCTACTCAAATCTTAAACAACCAATCTCCCTTTCAAGTTTTGAATAAAAGTAAGCCTATTCTTAACCATCTAAGAGTTTTTGGTTGTGTGTGTTTTGTTTTTGTGCCTAGTGAACAAAGGAACAAACTTGAAGCAAAGAGCATCAAGGCCATGTTCATAGGCTACTCCAACACACAAAAAGGATACAAATGTTATGTACCCGAGACAAGAAGGGTCATAGTCTCAAGAGACGTCAAGTTCCTTGAAGGCAAAAGCTTCTATGAAGACAAGAATTGGGATAGTGTGAAGGACTTACCCGAGAAAGTCACGGATAGAGCCACAAGCCTAAGGAACCTAATGAAGAATCTTGGCATGAACTTTGAAGAAGAGCCAAGCCAAGACATACCAAATCAACAACCCACTCCTCTTGATCATGAGGGGGAGAACATAAATGAGCAAGCCAACTCCGAACCTCAAGAGTCTAATGAGTCCGGGGAGAATCAAATGCTCACCAACAAACTACACCACAAGAAGACCAAGGACATGCTCAAGATGATCATGATCAAGAAGTGGGTCAAGGAGGAAGTGTACCACCGGAGCCGACTAGTATTCAAACGGAGCCGACTCTAAGGAGAAGCACTAGGGTAAAGAAGCATCCATCTAATTGGGTAAACACAAGGGTCTACTACAATAGCAAGGCGGTGGCCCATCCTACTCAAGCAACATGCTCTCTTGCTAGAATTCCCAAGGAACACCGAGCCTTCCTTACCGCCATGGATCAACATGTGATACCAAGGACATATGAAGAAGCAATGAAGGAAGAAGTGTGGATCAATGCGGTTAGAGCCGAGAACAAGGCAATGGAAGACAATGAAACCTTCTATGAAACTGATCTTCCCAAGGGCAAGAAGACTGTGAGCTCTAGATACGTGTTCACCATCAAGTACCTAAGCAATGGGGATATTGAAAGGTACAAGGCAAGACTTGTGGCAAGAGGCTTCACCCAAACCTATGGAGAGGATTACTTGGATACCTTTGCACCGGTTGCCAAACTTCACACGGTTAGGGTTATTCTATCCTTGGCTACTAACTTGTCTTGGGATCTCTTTCAAATGGATGTGAAGAACGCCTTCCTACAAGGAGAGCTTGAGGAAGAGGTATACATGACTCCACCACCCGGAGTAGAAATTACCCCGGGAAAGTCTTAAGATTAAGAAAGGCTATCTACGGTCTCAAGCAATCACCAAGAGCTTGGTACCACAAGCTTAGCTCAACATTGATGGCAAGAGGATTCAAGAGATCACAAGCCGAGCACACACTCTTCACACTACAAAACCAAGAAGGTATAGTAGTAGTACTTGTATACGTAGATGACATCATCATCTCCGGAAACAACAAGGGAGGTATTCTAGAAACCAAGTCTTTTCTTAAGTCTAAATTTGATATCAAAGATCTCGGTTTGCTTAAGTACTTCCTTGGGATTGAAGTTTGTAGATCAAAGGAAGGTCTATTTCTCTCCCAAAGGAAGTACACCCATGATGTTTTAAGTGTTGTCAATATGGCAGGTACCAAGGTGGCCAAGACACCCCTTGAAGACGGCTACAAGACCATTCAAGAGGGTAGTGAAGACGATCAACCATACAAAGATCCGATGCTATATAGACGGCTAGTGGGAAAGCTCATCTACCTTACCATCACTAGGCCGGATCTATGCTTTGCCGTGAATCAAGTCTCCCAACATATGCAAAGACCGAAGCAACATCATTGGAACATGATCATGAGGATCTTGGGATACCTTAAGGGAACTTCAAGCTTGGGTATATGGATGGGTTGCAACAAAAGCACGGAGGTTGTTGGGTATTGTGACGCGGACTATGCCGGGAACCTAGAAGACAGGCGGTCAACCACCGGGTATTGCACCTTCATTGGAGGCAACCTTGTCACATGGAAGACAAAGAAGCAAAAGATAGTGTCTTGCTCAACCGCCGAAGCCGAGTATAGAGCCATGAGGAAGCTAACTCAAGAACTCATGTGGCTAAAGAACTTGCTAGGGGATTTGGGTTTCAAGATTGAAGCACCAATGACTATGCATTGTGACAACCAAGCGGCCATCCACATAGCAACCAACTCGGTCTTCCATGAACGGACCAAGCACATAGAGGTGGATTGTCACAAGGTTAGAGAGCAAATGGTCAAAGGGACCATCTTACCTTGCTACACCAAAAGTGAAGATCAACTCGCGGACATCTTCACCAAATCAGCAAGCTTGAAGGTTTGTGAGTCCATCCTACCAAGACTAGGACTCACACGGGCTACCAAAGCCTAAGTCTCCAACCGCATAAGCTTGCACTCTTTTCCCTTAGGTGAGTTTTATCCCAAGTGGTTTTCTCACCAAGGTTTTAACGAGGCAAGGTTATGCGGGTTCCAAGCTTAGCCATTGCATTAGGCTAAGCTTGCGGGGGAGTGTTGAAAAGAGACCAAGGCTTTGCCCGGACACACTCGTTCACCAAGGCAAAGACCTAGCTTGTGGTCAAAGGCAAAGGACCCAAGCTATCTCTTTTGTTACCGTTACAAGAGGACAAGAGAAACAAAGGAAGGATCTAGAAACCAAGTTACCGTTACACCAAAGAGCCGTTGGGCGTGTGGAGTTCACGCCGTCCGTACAAGTCACGGGTGGCTCTAAGGATGCGCGTCTAACCGAGGAGAAAGCGACGTTTGGCGCATTGAACCGAGGAAGATGTGGACGGTTTTGGCATCTTCACATGATGCTATTTTAGATGCTATTCCTTATATATTTATCCTATGTTGTAACGACACAAAAAGAATCTAATCTAATCTCATATAATCTTTTCCGATTAAACTCTCTCTCTATTCTCTCTCTCTCTCTTGTTCTTGATGTTCTTCATGGAACTCAAGAACACAAATCTCTAAACTCATCTTAATCTTCTTAAAACTAACACATGCAACATGAGTCCTTATAAGTGTCTCAATGAGCTTTGTACAAGTTTGATGAACTTATGAAACATCTAACAACGTGGTTGATAGGACTTTAAACCAAGTTTCATGCAACATGAGTGCTTATAAGGTTCTCCATGAGCTTTGTACAAGTTTGACGAAATTATGAAACATCTAACAATGTGTTTCTAGGACTCTAAACCAAGTTTCATGCAACATGAGTGCTTATATGTGTCTCAATGAGCTTTATACTAGTTTGACGAACTTATGAAACATCTAACAACGCGGTTTCTAAGACTCTAAACCAAGTTTCATGCAACATGAGTGTTTATAAGTGTCTCAATTAGATTTGTACTAGTTTGACGAACTTATGAAACATCTAACAACGCGGTTTCTAGGACTTTAAACCAAGTTTCATGCAACATGAGTGCTTATAAGTGTCTCAATGAACTTTGTACTAGTTTGACGAACTTATGATATTGAAGTGACTATACCAAGGTAGTTAATACATATAGTCGACTACATCGCAATGTAGTTGATTCATGTAGTCAACTATATCTCAAGGGAGTTAATACATATAGTCGACTACATCACAATGTAGTCGATTCATGTAATCAGCTATATCAGAAGACTAAAGAGCCGTTAGAGCTATGGACCAAAGGATAAAGGAGTAGTCTACTTTTGAATTCTAGCCGTTGGAGTTTTGTCTCTTTCCCTTATGTTTGATATATGTATTCTCCTTGTGTAATTGAACTTCTTAACACAACTTATGAAATGAAAATCTATTATCTATATTCTCTCTCTAATGTCTCTTTATGTTCTTCAAGAACATGAAGAACATTTGAAACCAAATCTCTTCTAACTCTCAATTACTCTAAATCTCTTAAATTCTTACATGGTATCAGAGCTTTAGGCTCTTGAGACCTTAAATCTCTTCCGCTATTATACTCTAATCTCTTTCAAATCTCTCCTTTTCATTGATTTTGTTCTCGGCGATACTCAAACTCTCGGTCTACTAAGAAGGTTAAAGATCACATCTTTCCTAAGCTTGTATCTTCTCAAATCTTCGGTCTTTCCTCAAAGATCTAACCTTTGCAAAGCTAGATCTCAAAGACAAAACCTTTTCACTACAAATCTCAACCATGGAAGACAAGGAATCTAGGAAGATCCTATGTCCGGTGACCCTCAAAGGGATAAACTACTTGCTATGGGCTAGGACCATGAAGACGGCTCTATGTGGAAAAGGCCTATTCGGTCATATCCTCAAGAAGCAAGAGCTCCCAACCGAGGTTGACTTAGAAGGGGAGGATGTTGACTCCGACCTCATGAAGCGCTTTCAAGAAGACCAAAAGGTTCTCGGTGTGATTCAATCCTCCCTTGAGCCCTCTATCCTTGAAGCTTACTCGTATTGTGAGAGTGCCAAAGACCTATGGGATACTCTCCAAACCGTATACGGCAATGTCTCAAACTTAAGACGTGTCTTTGAAGTCAAGAAGGCCATCAATGAACTCTATCAAGAAGATACCGAGTTCACTAAACACTTTGGAGTCTTTAGATCTCTTTGGGCCGAGCTAGAAATGCTTAGGCCATTCACGGTGGATGCTAAGATCCTTAACAAGAGAAGAGAAGAAGACATAGTCTTTGGACTCTTGCTCACTCTCAATCCAAGCTACAAAGACCTCATCAAGCATCTCCTTAGAGCCGAGACTCTTCCAAACCTTGATGAGATATGCTCTCAACTCCAAAAGGAGCAAGGATCTATTGAGCTCTTTGACCATAAGAAGGAGCTAGTCTCCGCCAACAAGGTTGCCTACAAGCCTCCAACCACCAACACAAGCAAGCCCTCGGCTAAACCCTATGATGAAAGGAGGTCCATGATTTGTGACCATTGCAAGAAGAGGGGTCACTCAAAGGACAAGTGTTGGATCCTTCAACCAAATCTCAAGCCAGCCAAGTTCAAGGAAGCTAGATCTCACTTCTCAAGTGATGACACCGCGAGCAAAGCAAGCACAAGTAGCTCTCACCAAACCGGTAAAGACAAGGATGAGGAGTCCACGGCCATGGTGCCTTACACCGATGAATTTGTGAGGAGATCCGACTTGGAAGCTCTCATCAAGGCCCTTAAGGGCAACGGTATCATCCATAATCCCTACTCTCTTAATGCTTACTCCCTTAGTGCTCAACACATAGACAATAGAACCTTTAAACCGATCATAATAGACTCCGGAGCTTCTCACCATATGATTAGCAACCGTGACTTGATTAGTAACATTAGACCGGTTTTAGGTAATGCCATAATTGCTAATGGGAGTAAGATACCTATAGAAGGGTTAGGAGATTTGAAATTGTTTGATAAGGATTCTCAAGCCCTTTATATGCCGAGTTTCACTTCTAATCTTATATCCGTTAAACGTATTGCTAAGGATTTAGATTGCAATGTTATTTTTGGCCCTAATGATGTACTTTTTCAGGATATTAAGAGTGAAAGGATCATCGGCAAGGGGATCACAAGAGGAGATCTTTATGTCTTAGATGAAAACAATTCTAGTTCCTTATTTTGTCATGCTTTTAGGTCGGTTTTAGCCGAAGCAAACAATGTCATTTGACACTTTAGACTTGGTCATCCTCATTTAAAAGCTTTAAAAACCCTTTTACCAAATGTGATTTTTTACCATCAAACTTGTGAAGCTTGTATTTTTGGCAAACATTGCCGAACCGTTTTTCAAAAATCAACAACAATTTACAAGCCCTTTGAACTTGTACACTCGGATGTGTGGTCTTCTCCTTGTAAATCAAGAGATAATCACACATACTTTGTCACTTTTATTGATGAATTTTCAAAATACACTTGGGTTACTCTTTTACAATCAAAGGATAAGGTTTTAGAAGCTTTTAAACAATTTCAAAACTATGTAACTAACCATTATCAAACCAAGATTAAAATTTTTAGGTCGGATAATGGTGGTGAATACACAAGCCGGGCTTTCAAGGAACACATATCCAATCATGGGATCCTTCATCAAACAACTTGCCCATACACACCACAACAAAATGGTGTGGCCGAGAGGAAGAATAGACACCTCATGGAGGTTACTCGGTCCATGATGTTCCACATGAACATTCCAAAACGTTTTTGATCGGATGGCGTTTTAACCGCGTGTTATCTCATCAATCGAACCCCTAC
Source organism: Cochlearia excelsa (assembly GCA_963556525.1). Taxonomy (NCBI): domain Eukaryota; kingdom Viridiplantae; phylum Streptophyta; class Magnoliopsida; order Brassicales; family Brassicaceae; genus Cochlearia; species Cochlearia excelsa. The sequence continues at coordinate 4,086,190 of CAUVZT010000001.1, forward strand.
TCAACTCTTAAATAATCAATCTCCTTTTGAAGTTTTGAATAAAACTAAACCGCAAATAGAACATTTAAGAGTATTTGGTTGTGTGTGTTTTGTGTTTGTCCCTAGTGAGCAAAGGAAAAAGCTTGAGCCAAAGAGTGTAAAGGCGATGTTCATTGGGTATTCAAGCACACAAAAGGGGTACAAATGCTATGTCCCGGAGACAAGACGGGTCCTAGTGTCTAGAGATGTCAAGTTCTTGGAAGGGAAAAGCTTCTATGAAGGGAACAATTGGGAAAGTGTCAAAGACCTTCCCGAGGTAGTCATAGACAAGGCCACAAGTCTCCGGAACCTTATGAAGAATCTTGGTATGAGTTTTGAAGAACCACATCAAGAAACCCCCCTTGATCATGCGGGGGAGAACAATCATCATGATCAAGACGCTCAAGAATCCGGGGGAGAATCAAATGGTGATCAAGAAGATAACCATCCTCCTCAACAACAACAACAAGCCGCACCATCTACAACATCCGAGACTCTTCCAAGTGATCAAGATGGTCATAATCAAGGAGGTTCTCAAGAAGATGTTGGTTCTCAAGAAGATGTGGCGGTCCCATTAAGAAGGAGTACAAGAATCAAGTACCCTCCATCAAATTGGAAAAACACAAGAGTCTACTACAACCAAGAAGCCGTAGCTCACCCAACTCAAGGCGTATGCTCCTTAGCCACTATCCCCATGGAGCATCAAGTGTTCCTCACGGCCATGGATCAACACCACATACCACAATCATATGAAGAAGCCACGAAGGACCAAGTATGGATTGATGCGGTCAAAGATGAGAACAAAGCCATGGAAGATAATGGAACATACTATGAGACCGATCTCCCAAAAGGAAAGAGAGTCGTGAGCTCAAGGTACATTTTCACAATCAAGTATCATAGTAATGGTGAAGTTGAGAGACACAAGGCACGGTTAGTAGCTCGGGGATTCACTCAAACATACGGAGAAGACTACTTGGACACGTTTGCCCCGGTTGCAAAACTTCACTCCATAAGGATCCTTCTCTCACTAGCTACTAACCTTTCTTGGGATTTGTTTCAAATGGATGTCAAGAATGCCTTCCTACAAGGAGAACTTGAAGAAGAAGTTTACATGACTCCACCACCGGGTCTAGAACACACAATTGCTCCGGGAAAGGTCTTGAGACTAAAGAAAGCTATCTATGGACTCAAGCAATCACCTAGAGCTTGGTACCATAAGCTTAGCTCAACCCTAATGGAGAAAGGATTCAAAAGATCTCATGTGGAACATACCTTATTCACCAAAACAAGCCAAGAAGGTATTGTGGTGGTCCTTGTCTATGTAGATGATATCATCATTTCCGGAAACAACAAGGAAGGTATTAAAAACACTAAAGACTATTTGAAATCTAAATTTGATAGTAAGGACCTTGGGAAACTTAAGTACTTCCTTGGGATAGAAGTGTGTAGATCCGAAGAAGGTCTATTTCTTTCCCAAAGGAAGTACACACATGATCTTTTGAGTGGTGTCAATATAATAGGTACAAAGAAGGCCAAGACTCCTCTTGAAGAAGGCTACAAAGTCATCAAAGAAGGAAGTGAAGAAGACAAGCCATTCAAAGACACAAAGCTCTTTAGGAAGATTGTGGGGAAGCTAATCTACTTGACCATTACAAGGCCGGATCTTTGCTTTGCCGTGAACCAAGTGGCTCAACAAATGCAAAAGCCCAAGATACACCATTGGAAGATGCTTGAAAGAATCTTGAGCTACATCAAAGGAACTTGTGACTTGGGTATTTGGATGGGATGTAACAAAAACACCGAAGTGGTTGGCTATTGTGATGCGGATTATGCCGGTGATGTTGAAGATAGGAGGTCCACAACCGGCTATTGCACTTTCATTGGAGGGAACCTTGTGACGTGGAAGACCAAGAAGCAAAAGATCATATCATGCTCAACCGCGGAAGCCGAATACCGAGCCATGAGGAAACTAACTCAAGAACTTATGTGGATCAAGAATCTACTCGGAGACTTGGGTGTCAAGATTGAGGCTCCAATGACCATGCATTGTGACAACCAAGCGGCTATTCACATTGCATCCAATTCGGTTTTCCATGAGAGAACCAAACACATAGAAGTGGATTGCCACAAGGTCCGAGAACAAATGGTAAAGGGAACAACCCTTCCATGCTTCACAAAGAGCCAAGACCAACTCGCGGACATCTTCACCAAATCCGAAAGCATAAAAGTGTGTGAGTCAATTCTTCCAAGACTTGGACTCACAATGGCTCCTAAAGCCTAAGTCCATAACCGCATATCTTTGTACTCTTTTCCCTTAGTTGAGTTTTGTCCCAATGGGTTTTCTCACCAAGGTTTTAATGAGGCAAGGGTATGCGGGTTCCAAGCTTAGCCATTGCATTAGGCTAAGCTTGCGGGGGAGTATTGAAGTGACTATACCAAGGTAGTTAATACATATAGTCGACTACATCGCAATGTAGTTGATTCATGTAGTCAACTATATCTCAAGGGAGTTAATACATATAGTCGACTACATCACAATGTAGTCGATTCATGTAATCAACTATATCGTACGACTAAAGAGCCGTTAGAGCTATGGACCAAAGGATAAAGGAGTAGTCTACTTTTGAATTCTAGCCGTTGGAGTTTTGTCTCTTTCCCTTATGTTTGATATATGTATTCTCCTTGTGTAATTGAACTTCTTAACACAACTTATGAAATGAAAATCTATTATCTATATTCTGTCTCTAATGTCTCTTTATGTTCTTCAAGAACATGAAGAACATTTGAAACCAAATCTCTTCTAACTCTCAATTACTCTAAATCTCTTAAATTCTTACATATGAAACATCTAACAATGCGTTTCTAGGACTCTAAACCAAGTTTCACGCAACATGAGTGCTTATAAGTGTTTCAATGAGCTTTGTACTAGTTTTACAAACTTATGAAACATCTAACAACGCGCTTCTAGGACTCTAAACCATGTTTCATGCAACATGAGTGCTTATATGTGTCTCAATGAGCTTTGTATTAGTTTGACGAACTTATGAAACATCTAACAACGCGGTATCTAAGACTCTAAACGAAGTTCCATGCAACATGAGTGCTTATAAGTGTCTCAATGAGCTTTGTACAAGTTTGATGAACTTATGAAACATCTAACAACGTGGTTGCTAGGACTCTAAACCAAGCTTCATGCAACATGAGTGCTTATAAGTGTCTCAATGAGCTTTGTACAATTTTACGAACTTATGAAACAACTAACAACGCGTTTCTAGGAATCTAAACCAAGTTTCATGCTACATGAGTGCTTATAACTTCCTCAATGAGCTTTGTACAAGTTTCACGAACTTATGAAACATCTAACAACGCATTTCTAGGACTTTAAACCAAGTTTCATGCATCATGAGTGATTATAATTGTCTCAATGAGCTTTGTACAAGTTTCACGAACTTTTGAAACATCTAACAAAGTGTTTGCTAGGACTCTAAACGAAGTTTCATTCAACATGAGTGCTTATAAGTGTCTCAATGAGCTTTGTACAAGTTTGACGAACTTATGAAACATCTAACAACGCCTTTCTAGGACTCTAAACCAAGTTTCATGCAACATGAGTGCTTATAAGTGTCTCCATGAGTTTTGTACAAGTTCGATGACCTTATGAAACATCTAACAACTCGTTTCTAGGACTCTAAACCAAGTTTCATGCAACATGAGTGGTTATAAGTGTCTCAATGAGCTTTGTACTAGTTTGACGAACTTATGAAACATCTAACAACACGGTTTCTAAGACTCTAAACCAAGTATCATGCAACTTGAGTGCTTATAAGTGTCTCAATGAGCTTCGTACTAGTTTGATGAACTTATGAAACATCTAACAACGCGGTTTCTAGGACTCTAAACCAAGTTTCAAGAAACATGAGTGCTTATAAGTGTCTCAATGAGCTTTGTAAAAGTTTGACGAACTTATGAAATATCTAACAAATCGTTTCTAGGACTCTAAATTAAGTTTCATGCATCATGAGTGTTTATAAGTGTCTCAATGAGCTTTGTACTAGTTTGACGAACATATGAAATATTTAACAACGCGTTTCTAGGACTCTAAACCAAGTTTCATGCAACATGAGTGCTTATAAGTGTCTCAATGAGCTTTGTACAAGTTTTATGAACTTATGAAACATCTAACAACGTGGTTGATAGGACTCTAAACCAAGTTTCATGCAACATGAGTGCTTATAAGGTTCTCCATTAGCTTTGTCCAAGTTTGACGAAATTATGAAACATCTAACAATGTGTTTCTAGGACTCTAAACCAAGTTTCATGCAACATGAGTGCTTATAAGTGTCTCAATTAGCTTTGTACTAGTTTGACGAACTTATGAAACATCTAACAACGTGGTTTCTAGGACTCTAAACCAAGTTCCATGCAACATGAGTGCTTATAAGTGTCTCAATGAGCTTTGTACAAGTTTGAAGAACTTATGAAACATCTAACAATGCGTTTCTAGGACTCTAAACCAAGTTTCATTCCACATGAGTGCTTATAAGTGTCTCAATGAGCTTTGTACAAGTTTTACGAACTTATGAAACGTCTAACAACGCGTTTCTAGGACTCTATACCAAGTTTCATGCAACATGAGTGCTTATAAGTGTCTCAATGAGCTTTGTACTAGTTTGACGAACTTATGAAACATTTAACAATACGTTTCTAGGACTCTAAACCAAGTTTCATGCAACATGAGGGCTTATAAGTGTCTCAATGAGCTTTTTACAAGTTTGACGAACTTATGAAACAACTAACAATGTGTTTCTAGGATTCTAAACCAAGTTTCATGCAACAAGAGGGCTTATAAGTGTCTCAATGAGCTTTGTACTCGTTTGACGAACTTATGAAACATCTAACAACGCGTTTCTAGGACTCTAAACCAAGTTTCATTCAACATGAGTGCTTATAAGTGTCTCAATGAGCTTTGTACAAGTTTTACAAACTTATGAAATATCTAACAACGCGTTTCTAAGACTCTAAACCAAGTTTCATGCAACATGAGTTATAAGTGTCTCAATGAGCTTTGTACTAGTTTGACGAACTTATGAAACATCTAACAACGCGGTTTCTAAGACTCTAAACCAAGTTTCATGCAACATGAGTGTTTATAAGTGTCTCAATTAGATTTGTACTAGTTTGACGAACTTATGAAACATCTAACAACGCGGTTTCTAGGACTTTAAACCAAGTTTCATGCAACATGAGTGCTTATAAGTGTCTCAATGAACTTTGTGTTAGATTTTGATAAGAATTATAAGTGTTTAAGTGTTTGTGTTCTTGAGTTCTATGAAGAACAAGAGAGAGAGAGTAATGAGCGAGAGAGATTGAATCGGATAAGTTTCATTAAGAATTGTTAACCTTGGAGTTTACAAGAGATAGGATATAAATACAATAAACAAGTCGCCCAAAATGGTATCAAAAGTATATGCTAAAAACGTCCCTATCGGTTTGGTTAGTCGCGCTTCCTTAACTCGGTCCGTGACTTGTACGGCCGAGTGAAACACACGCTCCTTAAGTCAAACATGTGACCGTACGGACGTCAAGCTTACAACGGCTCTTTTGTAACGGCTCCTTGCTTCTTGATCCTTCCCTTTGTCTCTCCTTTGGTAACGGTCATATTATTAAGAGTATACTTTGGCCAATGCTTGGTCCACAAGTATGGGGACTTATCTTAATGGACAATGTATCCGGATAAGCGCCTTAGTCTCTTTAATACTCCCCCGCAAGCTTAGCCTAGTGGAATGGCTAAGCTTGGAACCCGTATGATCTTGCCTCGTTAAAAACCTTGGTGAGAAAACCACTTGGGATAAAACTCACCTAAGGGAAAAGAGTACAAGACCATACGGTTAGGGACTTAGGAGTTAAGAGCCCGGATGATTCCAAGTCTTGGTAGAATGGACTCACACACTTTCAAGCTTGCGGACTTGGTGAAGATGTCCGCGAGTTGATCTTGACTCTTGGTGTAGCAAGGTAGAATAGTGACCTTGACCATTTGCTCTCTAACCTTATGACAATCCACCTCTATGTGTTTAGTCCTCTCATGGAAGACCGAGTTTGTTGCTATGTGGATAGCCGCTTGATTATCACAATGCATGGTCATTGGTGCTTCAATCTTGAGTCCCAAATCTCCTAGCAAGTTCTTTAGCCACATGAGTTCTTGAGTCAACTTCCTCATGGCTCTATACTCGGCTTCGGCGGTTGAGCAAGATACTATCTTTTGCTTCTTTGTCTTCCATGTGACAAGGTTGCCACCAATGAAAGTGCAATAGCCGGTGGTTGACCGTCTACTCTCTAGATCCCCGGCGTAGTCCGCGTCACAATACCCAATGACCTCCGTGTTCTTGTTGCAACCCATCCAAATACCCAAACTTGAGGTTCCTTTAAGATAGCCCAAGATCCTCATGATCATGTTCCAATGGTGTTGCTTCGGTTTTTGCATGTGTTGGGAGACTTGGTTCACGGCAAAGCATAGGTCCGGTCTAGTGATCGTCAAGTAGATGAGTTTACCCACTAGCCGTCTATAGAGCATTGGGTCTCGGTACGGTTGATCATCCTCACTTCCTTCTTGAATGGTCTTGTAGCCGGCTTCAAGAGGAGTCTTAGCCACCTTTGTACCTATCATATTGACAACATTTAAAAGATCATGGGTGTACTTCCTTTGGGAAAGGAATAAACCTTCTTTAGATCTACACACTTCAATCCCAAGGAAGTACTTAAGAGTTCCGAGGTCCTTAATGTCAAATTTAGATTAGAGGAATGATTTGGTTTCTTGAATACCTCCCTTGTTGTTTCCGGAGATGATGATGTCATCTACATACACTAGTACCACTACTATACCTTCTTGGTTTTGTAGGGTAAAGAGAGTATGCTCGGCTTGTGATCTCTTGAATCCTTTTGCCATCAATGTTGAGCTAAGCTTGTGATACCAAGCTCTTGGTGATTGCTTGAGACCGTAGATGGCTTTCCTTAACCGTAGGACTTTCCCGGGAGTGATTTCTAGGCCGGGTGGTGGAGTCATGTAGACTTCCTCTTCAAGCTCTCTTTGTAGGAAGGCATTCTTCACATCCATTTGAAAGAGATCCCATGATAGGTGTTGAGACTAATGGTAACTCTTAATGGGCATTAGGTCGAAACATGTTGAGGAGCATAAGGCATTTACCCGGATAAGATATCCACTAAGGTAATGTCTCATCTTGTGGACCAAGTAAAGGCCCAAGTAGCTCCTTATATTACCTATAATAAAAGAGAAGAATCAAAAGAGGATAAAGAGGATCAATATGGGATCTTTGACCACAAAGATTCACGTGCCAAACCACATAACAAGGCACCCATGACCTGTCACTATCCGGCTCGGTTCCAAGCGCTACACGCTCCCAAGAGTGGAAAGCGACTTGTCTCCTCTCTCTCTCTCTCTCTCTTAGCGGCTAGGTTAAAAGGGCTTGCTTATATATATTGTAATGTTTCATTGTTGTAACCTAAGAGAGCTTATGCTCTTCTCTCAATACAAGAAACTCTTTCTCTTATTCTCTCTACTCTACAAACCGAAACTACTTCCTCAAATCTCTTTCCGTTTAAACTCTCTATATTCTCTCTATCATGTTCTTGATGTTCTTCATGAACTCAAGAACATAATCTCTCCAATCTCGTCTATACTCTCCTAAAATCTAACATGGTATCGAGCATGAAGCTCTTGTTCTTATTTCCGCTTAAACATAGTTCTTCATAGATCTTGAGAAACAAGACAAGCCTTAGGCGATGAATCTTGCAAAAGATGAGAACCATTGTTCAAAGACATCTCTTTTGAGTATGATGAACATGATGAATCTCTCTTTATACTCAAGATCTATTCTTTATTTTTAGTTGAAGAAGGCCGATTAAGAAAAGGGAACCAAGAGGAGTCATTTGACTATGAATCTTGTTGCATCCAAATCGGCTTCTTAGGAGAAGGGAACCATGTCTATGATACTCTCATGAGTACTTATAGCATGATGAATCCGAGTCTCCTTTAGTTTAGATCCATAGATCTTGGTAATACCTTTCTTAGAACACACCAAGCATAATTTGTTCATGGAAAGATTGGATCTTAAGATCTAGCTACATGTTTAAAAACATGTTTGTGAAAGTGTGTTTCTTTTGAAAAAGATCTATGGACAGCCATATGTCAAAGGATGAGAACCATGGGTTTCCTCACTCTTATGAGTTCAAAGGAACCATGATGAATCCAAGATCTTAATGACTTTGGTTTTTAGACAATGAACAAGTATTCAAGAACAAAACTTGAAACTTGGGAGTCAAAGGTTAGAGAACCTTGTTTGCTAAACTTTTGAGAGTTGAAAGCAACTTGTTGAATCTGAAACCCTTCTTTAGGCAAGGACCAAGATATCAAAGCTTAAAGCTTGAATCTTGAGAGCTAAAAGAGTAGGTGAACCTTGTTGTTGTTCTTATAAGGCAAAAACAACTTGTTGAATCCAAAACTCTTTCTTTTGTTTGTGCTTTAACAAAGATCTTTGGAAAGAGAACCATGATCCGCTTAACTCCTAGTGAGTAAAGGACATGTTGAATCCAATTTCCTTGGTAAGTACAAGACAACCAAAACACATTCATTGTTAGTATAAATCAATAGGATTTAACTACATGATAGTTTTGGTTGTATTGTCCTTTAAGATCATTGTCTAAACCGAGACTAATGGATGAGAACCATGGCTTTAAACTCCTATGAGTTCAAGAAACCTTGATGAATCCAATACCACAAAGTTTCAGTTTAAAAGCATGTTTTGAGCATATGATGTTTTCAAAAGTTTTTAAAGAACATATGCTCATTTGGTCCGAATTTAAATCTCCAAGACGATGAAGATGAGTAGTGGCGGTTGTGTTAGTGGAAACACAAGAGGGAGATAAAGAGATTAGTAGTTAATCTTGAGTCCTAAAGATCTTTAGATCATTAAGGAATCGGTTGTAAACTCTATACTCTTTATCCTCTTCATACCCCACTATAATATCCAAGTCTTGTCTCTTGCTAAAGTCTTAAATCACTAGTCTTTGTTTAGTGAAGTGATTTGAGACTTGGAAAGATCTAGGATCCTTGGTTTGCATATGTCTTAAGACTTATTGCATTCAAACCTTGGTGAAATCCAAAAGATCTCCGGTTTAACAAAGGGTAAGGAACCAAGATCCGCTTGTGATTAAGCATATAAGGTCTTATGGGATCCAAACTCTCTTAGAGGAAAGAGAACCAAGTTTCATTAAGTGTTTAAAACCTGTTTGAGCTTGATGAATCCATTAGATCCTCGGGTAACATAAGTCTAAAAAGAGATCCATGATTATCTAAAAGGTGGCACTTTTGAAAGTCATGGTGAATCCATTTTAGACTTATGGGGAAATGATTCATTACACTAACATCTATATAAGGTGAAGATGGAATGATGATCTATGTTTGTTGTCATAAACCGCCTATGTGCATTTAAGTTTATGATACAAGATGAGTAACTAAGCTATGAAAGCTATCAAGTTACAATGAATCTTGTTTGTGTGTTTTAAGATCATGGTCCGCCATTGTGCACTAAAGACCATGGTCCCTTTCAAAGTCTTTATGGAAAGGAGCCATAAGCTAAAGACTCTTGTTGCTAACTTGAATCTATGTGTAGGTAAAGAAGCAAACAAGAGAATTTCTCATAAAGAGAAGTCATGAATCCGATCTTAGACTAACCATTGAGGTGCTCTAAAAGGATAAATGACTTCTCCCAATGACCATCTTCCCAAAGGAATATCAAAAAAGGGCTAATTCTAAACTCTTACTCTCTTTAAACCATATTATTAAGATACTAGGCTTAAGTAGTCTTTATGCTTCATGTTATATGCCATAGATTGCATGTTTAAAAGCCTTTACAAATCTATAGGAACTAGAAATTGAACTTGCTAAGATACTTATACTCTCGGATTTAATCAAAAGGCTTAGGAAACTTTGTTATCTAATGTCTTAAATCCTTCCTTGTATCATGCTTGTTAAATATGATAATACTTAATAGATTGTAAAGTGTTTAAAGTTTCTATCTTATGCCGGTTAACCATGATACTTAATCCATTTTGTGTTTGATATAATGTAGGATCATTATGTTCAAACCTTAAGAAGATTTCATGAGACAACCCCTAAGCATAAAGAAGAAACACAAAAGTGCCAAAGAGAAAAGAAGTAAGAGGAAATGATCTAATGCCAAAGATGATGTCCTAAAGAGAAGATGAGAAACCTCTTTCTCAAAGAAGCTTGTGAAGAACAAAGCCGAGAAAGGAGGAGAGTTCATTTACTTCCATGTTAATCAAGATGGGGGGAGAAGAAGTGTTAGATCACACATCTCATCATGATCAAATGGAAGCCAACCACTATCATCATTGTGGCCAAAAGCATCTAGCAAAGAGCTAAAGCCATCAAGTTACATCTCGGCCAAGTATTTACAAGACAAAGCCGAGTCAACCCATTAATCTTCGGTCAAGTCCGTGGCAAGACAAAGACCATCATCAACCGGTCAAGTCCGTGGCAAGACAAAGACCAACATCAACCGGTCAAGTCCGTGGCAAGACAAAGACCATCTCTTGACCAAAGTCCCTAGCAAAGGCAAGGTCACCAATCATTGTTCAAGATCATCATTCACTTGGCCAAGCCTCCACAAAGAAGCAAAGCCAATCCATTCAACCATCATCAATCCTTGGTCAATCCTCTTCAAGAGAAAGACCAATTCATCTAATCATCAAAACCGAGTCCTTGAAGAAAGGAACTCAAAGATCATGTGGCTTGGTCAAGGCTCTAGCAATGACAAGACCAAGTCACTTCATCAACACTAGGCTCGGCCAAGTACTTGGCAAAGACAAAGCCGAGCCATCCTTGTTCTAGAAAGAGACCGATCAAGTCATATGATCAATCGTCTCTACTCACTCTCGGCCAAAGCAACTCTCAAGTGCAAGGCCTATTCTTTTTACTCGGCCTATGCATCTACCAAGAGCTAAGCCAAAGACGTCAACAAACCTTGTTCCAATTGCACAAAGGAGGAAGCAAAGACTTCAAGAAGAAGCCAAAGCTCAAAACCTATATGCAACAACAAGGAGAAGTCCATTCCACTACGAACAAAAGGCTGTCCCTTAAACCTTATTCTTCATTAAGTTTAAAATTACAAGAACTAGAGCTGCACCATGATCTTGCTTAGTTCTTGTGTGTCTAGATAGCCTAAATTGAATCATTTGAAATTTGCTAGAGGAACTTAGGTTTAAATATGGCAAAATTACTCATTGTTTCATTATTGGTTTATGGACTTAAGAAGTTTTGTGAGCATCTCTATTGTATCAAGTTAACCTTGCACTAAAATCTTTGTATCTCTTGAATCTTTTGAAGGTTCAAAGGAAAGGAGGTAAAGTGATCACCTCGGTTACTTGAGAAACAAGAAGAAAGCCACTAAGGAACATGAAAGAAGAAGGGTAAAGGGAGTCAAAAGTGTTCGGTCATGTCCTCTCACATTCAAGCTTGTGAAGAACAAAGCCGTGAAGAGGAAGTAAACATTGAAGCTTGAAGAAAGCATAGAAGTAACCTCATCATCTAAGTGTGAAGAGCATAATCAAGATGAGAAGTTTAAAGAACCCTTATGAAGAAACGGTAAAGGCAAGAACTTGAACCGGTTTCTACTTAAGGGGGAGTGTGTTTGGCGAGCTAGAAAGAGTTCATTTGAAGACTTGAAGGCAAGTCAAGAAGAACTCAAGGCTCATCAAAGAAGACCTCTATCACACTAACTTATACTCTTTTTCCCTTCGGTGTAGTTTTATCCCAATGGGTTTTCTCACCAAGGTTTTAATGAGGTTTGTTGGTGTGATGTCCAAGCTTAGCCATTTCATTAGGCTAAGCTTGAGGGGGAGTGTTGAGACTAATGGTAACTCTTAATGGGCATTAGGTCGAAACATGTTGAGGAGCATAAGGCATTTACCCGGATAAGATATCCACTAAGGTAATGTCTCATCTTGTGGACCAAGTAAAGGCCCAAGTAGCTCCTTATATTACCTATAATAAAAGAGAAGAATCAAAAGAGGATAAAGAGGATCAATATGGGATCTTTGACCACAAAGATTCACGTGCCAAACCACATAACAAGGCACCCATGACCTGTCACTATCCGGCTCGGTTCCAAGCGCTACACGCTCCCAAGAGTGGAAAGCGACTTGTCTCTCTCTCTCTCTCTCTCTCTTAGCGGCTAGGTTAAAAGGGCTTGCTTATATATATTGTAATGTTTCATTGTTGTAACCTAAGAGAGCTTATGCTCTTCTCTCAATACAAGAAACTCTTTCTCTTATTCTCTCTACTCTACAAACCGAAACTACTTCCTCAAATCTCTTTCCGTTTAAACTCTCTATATTCTCTCTATCATGTTCTTGATGTTCTTCATGAACTCAAGAACATAATCTCTCCAATCTCGTCTATACTCTCCTAAAATCTAACAAGGTTAGTGGCAAGAGATAAGATTACCCGATCCGTGTGGAGTTTTGCAACCGGGGCAAATGTGTCTAGGTAGTCCTCTCCATAAGTTTGAGTAAAGCCTCTTGCTACCAATCTTGCCTTGTGTCTCTCTATCTCTCCATTTCTTAGATATTTGATGGTGAAGACATACCTTGAGCTCACGGCCTTCTTCCCTTTTGGTAGGTTGGTTTCATAGAAAGTTTCATTGTCTTCCATGGCCTTGTTCTCGGCGGCTTCCACCGCTTTAACCCAAACTTCCTCCTTCATTGCCTCTTCATAAGTCCTTGGAATAACTTGTTGATCCATGGAGGTGGTAAAGGCTTTATGTTCCTTTGGAAAGTTTGCAAGAGAACACACGGCTTGAGTAGGATGTGCCTCGGCCTTGTTGTTAAAGTATACCCTTGTGTTGACCCAATTGGATGGATGCCTCTTGACTCTAGTGCTCCTTCTTAGAACCAGCGGCTCTTCTTCTTGAGACACACCTTGGTCATGAACTTCTTGATCACTTTGTTGTTGAGTATTAGTCTCGTTTGAGGCTTGTGGTGGTTCTTCTTGACCACTTGACTCTCCCCCGGACGTAGTTGGTTCTTGAGTACCGGCTTGCTCATTGTTCTCCCCCTCATGATCAAGGTGGGTTTCTTGAGTTGGTTCCTCACTTCTTGTTTCTTTATAGCTATCCATACCAAGATTCCTCATCAAGTTCCTAAGACTTGTAGCTCTATCCGTAACAACTTCGAGTAAATCCTTGACATTCTCCCAATTGTTTTCCTTGTAGTAGCTTTGTCCTTCTAGAAACTTGACCTCTCTTGATACCAACACCCGTCTTGTTTCGGGTACATAGCATTTATACCCCTTTTGAGTGTTTGAGTAGCCAATGAACATAGCCTTGGTGCTTTTGGCTTCAAGCTTGTTCTTTTGCTCACTAGGTACAAACACATAGCACACACAACCGAACACTCTTAGATGATTGATAAAAGGATTAGTCTTATTCAATACCTTGAATGGAGATTCATTCTTCAAGACTTGTGTTGGTGTGCAGTTGATAAGATAGCATGCCGTGAGAACCCCATCGGACCAAAACCTCTTTGGTATGTTCATGTGGAACATCATGGACCGTGTCACTTCCATTAAGTGCCGGTTCTTCCTTTTGGCTACACCATTTTGTTGTGGTGTGTATGGGCATGTGGTTTGATGGAGGATCCCATGCTTGGCTATGTGTTCTTTGAATGCAATACTTGTGTATTCTCCACCATTGTCGGACCTAAAAGTCTTAATCTTGACATTATAGTGGTTAGTCACATAGTTTTGAAAATTTTGAAAAGCTTCTAATACCCTATCTTTTGTTTGTAAAAGGGTGACCCAAGTGTATTTCGAGCTTTCATCTATGAATGTGACAAAATAGGAGTGATTATCCCTAGACCTACAAGGTGATGACCATACATCCGAATGCACAAGTTCAAAAGGTTTATAAGTCATGTTTGATTTTTGAAAAACGGTTCGGCAATGTTTACCTAAGATACATGCTTCACAAGTTTCATGATTAAACTTAACATTAGGCAAAATGGTTTTTAAAGCATTTAAATGAGGATGACCAAGTCTATAATGCCAAATAACATTGTTTATTTCGGATAAAACCGTTTTAAAAGCATGAAAAAACAAAGCATTAGGAGTTTTAAAGGAGTTTTTCTCTAGGACATAGAGATCGCCTCTTGTGATCCCCTTTCCCACAATTCTTTTACTCTCAATATCCTGAAAAATCACATCGTTAGGACCGAAGATAACATTGCAATTTAAATCACAAGCTATTTGTTTAACGGATAGAAGATTAGAAGTGAAACTAGGCATGTAAAGGGCCTTAGATTCTTCATCAAATAGCTTAAGGTTTCCTAATCCTTCTATATGTATCTTACTCCCATTTGCAATAATTACATTCCCTAGAGCCGGTTCTATGTTACTAATCAAATCAAGGTTACTAATCATATGATGAGAAGCACCGGAATCAATAACAATAGGTTTACCAAACTCTTTATCAAGAATGTTAGCACTAAGGGAGTAAAAGGGGGTTTTACCAATACCGGAGCCTTTTAGAGCTTTGAGAAGGGCATCAAGATCGGATCTCCTCACAAAGTCGTCCTTGAAAGGAACCATGGCCGAGCTCTCCTCTTCCTTGTTGCTCCGGTTTTACCCACTTGTGCTCGGACTGCTCATGGTGTCATCGTTGGAGAAGTGAGCCTTGGGGTCCTTGAACTTAGCCGGCTTGAGATTAGGATACAAAATCCAACACTTCTCCTTGTTATGGTCTTTCTTCTTGCAATGCTCACATGTCAAGGCTCTCCTTTCTTCATACGTCTTGGAGGATGGTTTGAATGCCACTTTGTTTGCGGTTACTAGCTCCTTCTTGCCCTCAAAGAGCTCAATGGAGCCTTGTTCCCTTTGAAGTTGAGCACACACCTCTTCAAGGTTTGGTAGGGTATCGGCTCGGAGAAGATGTTTGGTAATCTCCTTATAGCTGTCGTTGAGTGTTAAGAGCAAACCGAAGACCTTGTCTTGTTCTCTTCGTTCATTTAGCACCTTTGGGTCGATAGTGCTTGGACGGAGCATTTCCAATTCGGCCCATAGGGACCTAAACTTTCCGAAATGCTTTGTGAACTCGGTGTCTTCTTGGTTAAGGTCGTTGATAGCCTTCTTGACTTCATAAACCCGACTTAGGTTAGATGTGTTGCCATAGACGGTTTGGAGTCAATGGGAGCGTTTTGTCGAGTAAGGATGTGATTCCAATAGCCGCGGCCACAAAGAGCAATCTTCATGGTTCTTGCCCATAAGAGGTAGTTGATACCTTTCAAGGTAACCGGACAAGAAGTCTTCTTGGATTCTTTGTCTTCCATTGTTTACCGCTTGGTTTGAAGGATATGTCTCGGATAGGTCTAGCCGAGCACCGAGAAAAAAAAATATGTCTTG
This sequence comes from Cochlearia excelsa, assembly GCA_963556525.1. Classification (NCBI taxonomy): domain Eukaryota; kingdom Viridiplantae; phylum Streptophyta; class Magnoliopsida; order Brassicales; family Brassicaceae; genus Cochlearia; species Cochlearia excelsa. The sequence continues at coordinate 4,101,698 of CAUVZT010000001.1, forward strand.
GATAGATCTAGGATTCTAAATACCAAAGATGATACCTTTCTTCAAGATCTAGGCTTTAGAACCGAAAGTATCCAGTTTTGTTGAGTGTGCACGAAAACCGAGGCTAGCCGAGCACCGGGAAACGTTGGTACCGAGAATAGCCGAGAGTAAACGAGCACCGAGAGTTTTGTTATCGGGCGCCGGAAAAGCCCGATAGTTTTGTTTACCGGATGCTGAAATCACCGAGCAACGAGGATGCCCGGTAAGCAAAACGCCGAGCAACGAGGATGCCCGAGCGCCGAAGAGAAAAGTAGCGGAAGCGAGATTTAGGTTCCGCAGCAAGCTTGCTCGATACCATGTTAGATTTTGATAAGAATTATAAGTGTTTAAGTGTTTGTGTTCTTGAGTTCAATGAAGAACATCAAGAACAAGAGAGAGAGAGTAATGAGAGAGAGAGATTGAATCGGATAAGTTTCATTAAGAATTGTTAACCTTGGAGTTTACAAGAGATAGGTTATAAATACAATAAACAAGTCGCCCAAAATGGTATCAAAAGTATATGCTAAAAACGTCCCTATCGGTTTGGTTAGTCGCGCTTCCTTAACTCGGTCCGTGACTTGTACGGCCGAGTGAAACACACGCTCCTTAAGTCACACATGTGACCGTACGGACGTCAAGCTTACAACGGCTCTTTTGCAACGGCTCCTTGCTTCTAGATCCTTCCCTTTGTCTCTCCTTTGGTAACGGTCATATTATTAAGAGTATACTTTGGCCAATGCTTGGTCCACAAGTATGGGCACTTATCTTAATGGACAATGTATCCGGAAAAGCGCCTTAGTCTCTTTAATATAAGATGGCGCACTTCATTCCTTGTCATAAAACTGATGATGCTTCCAATGTTGCTGAATTATTCTTTAGGGAAGTTGTTAGATTACATGACATGCCTAGAACCATTGTTTCAGATAGAGATGCTAAGTTCTTAAGCTACTTTTGGAAAACTTTGTGGGCTAAGTTAGGGACTAAGTTGTTGTTTTCTACTACATGTCATCCTCAAACTGATGGTCAAACTGAAGTAGTGAATAGGTCTTTGTCTACTTTGTTGCGTGCTATCATTAAGAAGAACATAAAAACTTGGGAAGATTGTTTGCCACATGTTGAGTTTGCATATAACCATTCGCCATTCATTCGCTACTAAGTTCTCACCATTTCGATTGTTTATGGTTTTAATCCTTTAACTCCATTGGATTTATCACCTTTACCTTTCAATGAGCGTGTGAACTTAGATGGGAAAAGAAAAGCTGAGCTTGTTAAACAGATTCATGAGAAAGCAAGGCTAAACATTGAGAAGAGGACTGAGCAATACCAAAGGCAAGCAAACAAAGGAAGGCGTAAAGTGGTCTTTGAAGCCGAGAGATTGGGTTTGGGTTCATATGAGAAAAGAGCGCTTTCCACTCGAAAGGAAGTCTACGTTGATGCCAAGAGGAAACTGTTAGTTTTAAGAAGATTAAGATGAGTTTAGAGATTTGTGTTCTTGAGTTCCATGAAGAACATCAAGAACAAGAGAGAGAGAGAGAATAGAGAGAGAGTTTAATCGGAAAAGATTATATGAGATTAGATTAGATTATTTTTGTGTCGTTACAACATAGGATAAATATATAAGGAATAGCATCTAAAATAGCATCATGTGAAGATGCCAAAACCGTCCACATCTTCCTCGGTTCAATGCGCCAAACGTCGCTTTCTCCTCGGTTAGACGCGCATCCTTAGAGCCACCCGTGACTTGTACGGACGGCGTGAACTCCACACGCCCAACGGCTCTTTGGTGTAACGGTAACTTGGTTTCTAGATCCTTCCTTTGTTTCTCTTGTCCTCTTGTAACGGTAACAAAAGAGATAGCTTGGGTCCTTTGCCTTTGACCACAAGCTAGGTCTTTGCCTTGGTGAACGAGTGTGTCCGGGCAAAGCCTTGGTCTCTTTTCAACACTCCCCCGCAAGCTTAGCCTAATGCAATGGCTAAGCTTGGAACCCGCATAACCTTGCCTCGTTAAAACCTTGGTGAGAAAACCACTTGGGATAAAACTCACCTAAGGGAAAAGAGTGCAAGCTTATGCGGTTGGAGACTTAGGCTTTGGTAGCCCGTGTGAGTCCTAGTCTTGGTAGGATGGACTCACAAACCTTCAAGCTTGCTGATTTGGTGAAGATGTCCGCGAGTTGATCTTCACTTTTGGTGTAGCAAGGTAAGATGGTCCCTTTGACCATTTGCTCTCTAACCTTGTGACAATCCACCTCTATGTGCTTGGTCCGTTCATGGAAGACCGAGTTGGTTGCTATGTGGATGGCCGCTTGGTTGTCACAATGCATAGTCATTGGTGCTTCAATCTTGAAACCCAAATCCCCTAGCAAGTTCTTTAGCCACATGAGTTCTTGAGTTAGCTTCCTCATGGCTCTATACTCGGCTTCGGCGGTTGAGCAAGACACTATCTTTTGCTTCTTTGTCTTCCATGTGACAAGGTTGCCTCCAATGAAGGTGCAATACCCGGTGGTTGACCGCCTGTCTTCTAGGTTCCCGGCATAGTCCGCGTCACAATACCCAACAACCTCCGTGCTTTTGTTGCAACCCATCCATATACCCAAGCTTGAAGTTCCCTTAAGGTATCCCAAGATCCTCATGATCATGTTCCAATGATGTTGCTTCGGTCTTTGCATATGTTGGGAGACTTGATTCACGGCAAAGCATAGATCCGGCCTAGTGATGGTAAGGTAGATGAGCTTTCCCACTAGCCGTCTATATAGCATCGGATCTTTGTATGGTTGATCGTCTTCACTACCCTCTTGAATGGTCTTGTAGCCGTCTTCAAGGGGTGTCTTGGCCACCTTGGTACCTGCCATATTGACAACACTTAAAACATCGTGGGTGTACTTCCTTTGGGAGAGAAATAGACCTTCCTTTGATCTACAAACTTCAATCCCAAGGAAGTACTTAAGCAAACCGAGATCTTTGATATCAAATTTAGACTTAAGAAAAGACTTGGTTTCTAGAATACCTCCCTTGTTGTTTCCGGAGATGATGATGTCATCTACGTATACAAGTACTACTACTATACCTTCTTGGTTTTGTAGTGTGAAGAGTGTGTGCTCGGCTTGTGATCTCTTGAATCCTCTTGCCATCAATGTTGAGCTAAGCTTGTGGTACCAAGCTCTTGGTGATTGCTTGAGACCGTAGATAGCCTTTCTTAATCTTAAGACTTTCCCGGGGGTAATTTCTACTCCGGGTGGTGGAGTCATGTATACCTCTTCCTCAAGCTCTCCTTGTAGGAAGGCGTTCTTCACATCCATTTGAAAGAGATCCCAAGACAAGTTAGTAGCCAAGGATAGAATAACCCTAACCGTGTGAAGTTTGGCAACCGGTGCAAAGGTATCCAAGTAATCCTCTCCATAGGTTTGGGTGAAGCCTCTTGCCACAAGTCTTGCCTTGTACCTTTCAATATCCCCATTGCTTAGGTACTTGATGGTGAACACGTATCTAGAGCTCACAGTCTTCTTGCCCTTGGGAAGATCAGTTTCATAGAAGGTTTCATTGTCTTCCATTGCCTTGTTCTCGGCTCTAACCGCATTGATCCACACTTCTTCCTTCATTGCTTCTTCATATGTCCTTGGTATCACATGTTGATCCATGGCGGTAAGGAAGGCTCGGTGTTCCTTGGGAATTCTAGCAAGAGAGCATGTTGCTTGAGTAGGATGGGCCACCGCCTTGCTATTGTAGTAGACCCTTGTGTTTACCCAATTAGATGGATGCTTCTTTACCCTAGTGCTTCTCCTTAGAGTCGGCTCCGTTTGAATACTAGTCGGCTCCGGTGGTACACTTCCTCCTTGACCCACTTCTTGATCATGATCATCTTGAGCATGTCCTTGGTCTTCTTGTGGTGTAGTTTGTTGGTGAGCATTTGATTCTCCCCCGGACTCATTAGACTCTTGAGGTTCGGAGTTGGCTTGCTCATTTATGTTCTCCCCCTCATGATCAAGAGGAGTGGGTTGTTGATTTGGTATGTCTTGGCTTGGCTCTTCTTCAAAGTTCATGCCAAGATTCTTCATTAGGTTCCTTAGGCTTGTGGCTCTATCCGTGACTTTCTCGGGTAAGTCCTTCACACTATCCCAATTCTTGTCTTCATAGAAGCTTTTGCCTTCAAGGAACTTGACGTCTCTTGAGACTATGACCCTTCTTGTCTCGGGTACATAACATTTGTATCCTTTTTGTGTGTTGGAGTAGCCTATGAACATGGCCTTGATGCTCTTTGCTTCAAGTTTGTTCCTTTGTTCACTAGGCACAAAAACAAAACACACACAACCAAAAACTCTTAGATGGTTAAGAATAGGCTTACTTTTATTCAAAACTTGAAAGGGAGATTGGTTGTTTAAGATTTGAGTAGGGGTTCGGTTGATGAGATAACACGCGGTTAAAACACCATCCGACCAAAACCGTTTTGGGATGTTCATGTGGAACATCATTGACCGTGTGACCTCCATGAGATGCCTATTCTTCCTCTCGGCCACACCGTTTTGTTGCGGTGTATATGGACATGTGGTTTGGTGAAGAATCCCATGGTTGGCTATGTGTTCTTTGAATGCTCGGCTTGTGTACTCCCCCCATTATCCGACCTAAAGGTTTTAATCTTAGCGTTGTAATGGTTAGTCACATAGTTTTGAAAGTTTTTAAAAGCCTCTAATACCCTATCTTTAGTTTGTAAAAGTGTAACCCAAGTGTATTTAGAGCTTTCATCTATAAATGTGACAAAATAAGCTTGATTATCCCTAGATTTGCAAGGGGAGGACCAAACGTCCGAATGAATCAATTCAAAAGGTTTGTAACACATTTTGGATTTTGAAAATACGGTTCTACAATGTTTGCCTAAAATGCAAGCCTCACAAGTTTGATGATCAAAAACAACATTAGGGAAAATAGTTTTTAAAGCATTCAAATGAGGATGACCAAGTCTAAAATGCCAAATAACATTGTTAACTTCGGCTATAACCGATTTAAAAGCATGACAAAGAGAAGTAGAAGTAGAGATAGAGTTTTTGAAATCAAATTCTTCAAGAACATAGAGGTCCCCTCTTGTGACCCCTTTTCCAATGACCTTCTCACTCTTAATATCCTGAAAAATCACATCATTAGGACTGAAAATAACCTTGCAATTCAAATCACAAGCAATGCGTTTAACGGATATAAGATTGGAAGTGAAACTAGGCATGTAAAGAGCTTGAGAATCACTATCAAACAACTTAAGATTTCCTAACCCTTCTATAGGAATTTCACTCCCATTTGCAATAATGACATTACCTAAAGCCGGTTTAACATTACTAATTAAATCCAAGTTGCTAATCATATGATGAGAAGCACCCGAATCAACAATAATAGGCTTATATGGTTTAATGTCTATGTTTTGAGCACTAAGAGAGTAATAGGGTGAAATACCGGAGCCCTTAAGGGCTTTGATGAGTGCGTCAAGGTCCGACTTCCTCACGAACTCGTCCATGTATGGGACAATGGCCGAAGACTCCTCTTCCTTGCCATGGTTTGGTCCGCTTGTACTTGGTATGCTAGCCGAGTCATCGTGAGAGTAATTGGCCTTGGCGTCCTTGAACTTGGCCGGCTTGAGACTAGGGTGTAGGATCCAACACTTCTCCTTGTTGTGGCCTTTCTTCTTGCAATGCTCACATGTCAAGGCTCTCCTTTCTTCATATGTCTTGGAAGACGGTTTAAACGCCACCTTGTTTGCGGTCACAAGTTCCTTCTTGCCATCAAAGAGCTCGATGGAACCTTGTTCTCTTTGGAGTTGTGCACACACTTCTTCAAGGTTTGGTAGAGTATCGGCTCGGAGAAGATGCTTGGTGATCTCCTTGTAGCTGCCGTTGAGGGTAAGAAGCAAGCCAAAGACTTTGTCTTGCTCTCTTCGTTCGTTTAACACTTTAGGATCCACGGTGCTTGGGCGAAGCATTTCTAACTCTGCCCAAAGTGACCTAAACTTCCCAAAGTGTTTAGTGAACTCGGTGTCTTCTTGGTTTAGGTCACTAATGGCCTTCTTGACTTCATAAACTCGGCTAAGGTTTGAGATGTTGCCGTAGACGGTTTGGAGAGTGTCCCATAGCTCCTTGGCGTTTTCGCAATAGGAGTAAGCCTCCAAGATGGACGGCTCAAGGGATCCTTGGATGATCCCAAGTACCTTTTGGTCTAGTTGGAACCACTTCTCATCGTCGGTTGTGAGTTCGTTGTTGAACTCAATAGGAGCGTCTTGCCGAGTGAGTATATGGTTCCAATAGCCGCGGCCACAAAGGGCTATCTTCATGGTTCTTGCCCATAGAAGGTAGTTGATGCCTTTGAGAGTAACCGGACAAAGTGCCTTCTTGGATTCTTTGTCTTCCATGGTTGTGTTGAATGAGGTTTGAAATAACTCGTTTTTGAAATTTCAGATCTAGAAATTTGAACCGAGAAATTTGAAACCGAGAGTATCGAGAATGGTCGGTGTCGGGACTTGTCGGTATCGAGACTTGTCGGTATCGAGACTAGATCTTGTCGAGAGTAGTCGAGAAAAGTGGCCGGGAAAACGGGACTCTTGCCGAGAAAACTTTGTCGAGAAAACCTTGTCGAGAGTTTGTCGAGAGTTTGTCGAGGTTTGAGAGTTTGTCGAGGCTTGTCGAGAGTCTACGGTACCGTATCGAGAGTGCACGAGAACCGTATCGAGGTTTGTCGAGAGTACCGAGAATCGTCGGTACCGAGAATAGCCGAGAGTAACCGAGAGTAGATTTAGCGGAAGCGATTAGGTTCCGAGCAAGGTTGCTCGATACCATGTTAGTTTTAAGAAGATTAAGATGAGTTTAGAGATTTGTGTTCTTGAGTTCCATGAAGAACATCAAGAACAAGAGAGAGAGAGAGAAGAGAATAGAGAGAGAGTTTAATCGGAAAAGATTATATGAGATTAGATTAGATTATTTTTGTGTCGTTACAACATAGGATAAATATATAAGGAATAGCATCTAAAATAGCATCATGTGAAGATGCCAAAACCGTCCACATCTTCCTCGGTTCAATGCGCCAAACGTCGCTTTCTCCTCGGTTAGACGCGCATCCTTAGAGCCACCCGTGACTTGTACGGACGGCGTGAACTCCACACGCCCAACGGCTCTTTGGTGTAACGGTAACTTGGTTTCTAGATCCTTCCTTTGTTTCTCTTGTCCTCTTGTAACGGTAACAAAAGAGATAGCTTGGGTCCTTTGCCTTTGACCACAAGCTAGGTCTTTGCCTTGGTGAACGAGTGTGTCCGGGCAAAGCCTTGGTCTCTTTTCAACAGAAACGGACCATTTCAAGTCTTAGAAAGGATCAATGAAAATGCTTACAAAATAGACTTGCCAAGTGAGTATAATATAAGTAAAAGCTTCAATGTTTCTGACTTAACTCCTTTTGATGTAGGTGATCAGCTTGATTTGAGGTCAAATCGTTTTCAAGTGGAGGGGAATGATGAGGACATCCAAAGCAGCAAGGATGATCAAGAGGATCCTTTGCAAGTACCCGTTGGACCAATGACAAGAGCGAGAGCAAAACAAATCAAAGAGGCACTTAACGGGCTGATTCAAAAGCTTTTAGACCAAGAAAACATTCACAAGTCCATTGGATATGATATACATCAAGTCCAACCACTTGTAAGCATGATTCAAGCCCAAGAAAGCCCAAAATGAAGCACTTAAATTATGGTCAAAGAAGAGTGACGAAAATGAAAGATCAAGAGTCATATTTGGAGTCCAAGAGTCATTCAACACACCTTTTAATTCTATCTTTAATTATGTTTACTACATCCTTTGAACTTCTTTCTTTCTTTACAAGTTTTATTTCCCTTTAAATACATGTAATCTCCATTGGAGAAAGACATCCAACTTTTTAATCAAATATATTTTTCTATCTTTTTGTGAGAGTGATTCTCATTTAGTTCCTTGTGAACTTTTCGATCTTCGGTGTGATTCCGAGTGATCAATCGGCTTATCAAACAATTCTTCATCCCTGTTTATGGCGCCTTTCATTACCAAAGTTAGTTGTTTCTTGTTGAGAGTATTGGGTCTTAGGTTTAATATACCTAAGGTTTGTACTTACCAAGTTATTCGAACTAAGGTCCACCGCCTTGTTTTGTTGAAGCGTTTTAAGAGAGTATTGGGTCTAAGGTTTAATATACCTTAGGTTTGTGCTTCGCGAGTTCATCGAAGTCGAGGATTATCCCTTCAACCACCTTAGAGATCCCTTCCTTGGTCATTTCCGCATCACTTATAAGCACTCATGTTGCATGAAACTTGGTTTAGAGTCCTAGAAACGCATTGTTAGATGTTTCATAATTTCGTCAAACTTGTACAAAGCTCATTGAGAACCTTATAAGCACTCGTGTTGAATGAAACTTGGTTAAGACTCCTAGAAACGAGGTGTTAGATGTTTCATAATTTCGTCAAACTAGTACAAAGCTCATTGAGACACTTATAAGCACTCATGCTCCATGAAACTTGGTTTAGAGTCCTAGAAACGAGTTGTTAGTTGTTTCATAAGTTCGTCGAACTTGTACAAAATTCATTGAGACACTTATAAGCACTCATGTTGCATGAAACTTGGTTTAAAGTCCTAGAAAGGCGTTGTTAGATGTTTCATAAGTTCGTCAAACTTGTACAAAGCTCATTGAGACAGTTATAAGCACTCATGTTGAATGAAACTTCGTTTAGAGTCCTAGCAACCACGTTGTTAGATGTTTCAAAAGTTCGTGAATCTTATACAAAGCTCATTGAGACAATTATAATCACTCATGATGCATGAAACTTGGTTTAAAGTCCTAGAAATGCGTTGTTAGATGTTTCATAAGTTCGTGAAACTTTTACAAAGCTCATTGAAGAACTTATAAGCACTCATGTAGCATGAAACTTGGTTTAGTTCCTAGAAACACGTTGTTAGTTGTTTCATAAGTTCGTCAAACTTGTACAAAGCTCATTGAGACACTTAGAAGCACTCGTGTTGCATGAAACTTGGTTTAGAGTCCTAGCAACCACGTTGTTAGATGTTTCATAAGTTCGTCAAACTTGTACAAAGCTCATTGAGACACTTATAAGCACTCATGTTGCATGAAACTTGGTTTAGAGTTCTAGAAACGCACGTTGTTAGATGTTTCAAAAGTTCGTCAAACTAGTACAAAGCTCAATGAGACACTTATAATCACTCATGTTGCATGAAACTTGGTTTAGAGTCCTAGAAACACATTGTTAGATGTTTCATAATTTCGTCAAACTTGTACAAAGCTCATTGAGAACCTTATAAGCTCTCATGTTGAATGAAACTTGGTTAAGACTCCTAGAAACGAGGTGTTAGATGTTTCATAAGTTCGTCAAACTTGTACAAAGCTCATTGAGACACTTATAAGCACTCATGTTGCATGAAACTTGATTTAGAGTCCTAGAAACGCGTTGTTAGATGTTTCATAAGTTCGTCAAACTAGTACAAAGCTTATTGAGACACTTATAAGCACTCATGTTGCATGAAACTTGGTTTAGAGTCCTAGAAACGAGTTGTTAGATGTTTCATAAGTTCGTCGAACTTGTACAAAACTCATTGAGACACTTATAAGCACTCATGTTGCATGAAACTTGGTTTAGAGTCCTAGAAAGGCGTTGTTAGATGTTTCATAAGTTCGTCAAACTTGTAAAAAGCTCATTGAGACACTTATAAGCACTCATGTTGAATGAAACTTCGTTGAGAGTCCTAGCAAACACGTTGTTAGATGTTTCAAAAGTTCGTGAAACTTGTACAAAGCTCATTGAGACAATTATAATCACTCATGATGCATGAAACTTGGTTTAAAGTCCTAGAAATGCGTTGTTAGATGTTTCATAAGTTCGTGAAACTTGTACAAAGCTCCTTGAGGAACTTATAAGCACTCATGTAGCATGAAACTTGGTTTAGCTTCCTAGAAACGCGTTGTTAGTTGTTTCATAAGTTCGTAAAATTGTACAAAGCTCATTGAGACACTTAGAAGCACTCATGTTGCATGAAACTTGGTTTAGAGTCCTAGCAACCACGTTGTTAGATGTTTCATAAGTTCATCAAACTTGTAGAAAGCTCATTGAGACACTTATAAGCACTCATGTTGCATGGAACTTCGTTTAGAGTCTTAGATACCGCGTTGTTAGATGTTTCATAAGTTCGTCAAATTAGTACAAAGCTCATTGAGACACATATAAGCACTCATGTTGCATGAAACATGGTTTAGAGTCCTAGAAACGCGTTGTTAGATGTTTCATAAGTTTGTAAAACTAGTACAAAGCTCATTGAAACACTTATAAGCACTCATGTTGCGTGAAACTTGGTTTAGAGTCCTAGAAACGCATTGTTAGATGTTTCATAAGTTCGTCAAACTAGTACAAAGTATTAAAGAGACTAAGGCGCTTATCCGGATACATTGTCCATTAAGATAAGTGCCCATACTTGTGGACCAAGCATTGGCCAAAGTATACTCTTAATAATATGACCGTTACCAAAGGAGAGACAAAGGGAAGGATCTAGAAGCAAGGAGTCGTTGCAAAAGAGCCGTTGTAAGCTTGACGTCCGTACGGTCACATGTGTGACTTAAGGAGCGTGTGTTTCACTCGGCCGTACAAGTCACGGACCGAGTTAAGGAACCGCGACTAACCAAACCGATAGGGACGTTTTTAGCATATACTTTTGATACCATTTTGGGCGACTTGTTTATTGTATTTATATCCTATCTCTTGTAAACTCCAAGGTTAACAATTCTTAATGAAACTTATCCGATTCAATCTCTCTCTCTCATTACTCTCTCTCTCTCTTGTTCTTGATGTTATTCATAGAACTCAAGAACACAAACACTTAAACACTTATAATTCTTATCAAAATCTAACATCTTAGAGAATCTATCAACAACCACAAAAACAGAATCTCTACCTCTCTTAGTCCTAGGCAATCCAAGCACAAAATCCATAGAGATATCAGTACAAGGTTCACTTGGTATAGGCAAAGGAGTATACATACCATTAGGTTGCACTTTTGACTTAGCTTGCTTGCAAATTATGCATCTGCCACAGATTCTCTCAACATCTCTTCTCATGTGTGGCCAATAGAAATGATCCTGCAAGATTATCAAAGTTTTGACAACTCCAAAGTGTCCCATTAGTCCTCCTCCATGTGATTCCCTAACAAGAAGATCTCTCAAAGAGCAATTAGGCACACAAAGCTTATTCTCATGAAACAGAAAGTTATCATGCCTAAAATACTTCCCATGTGCAAACTTCTCACAAGATTGATACACATCCTTAAAATCAAGGTCAGAATCGTATAGTTCTTTGATGTGCTCAAAACCAAGTAGCTTAGCATCAAGAGTAGAAAGTAGAGTGTACCTTCTAGATAGTGCATCAGCTACCACATTTTCCTTACCTTGCTTGTATCGAATGACATAAGGAAAGGTCTCAATGAATTCCACCCAACGAGCATGACGCTTGTTCAGCTTTTGTTGGCCCTTTAGATGCTTCAAGGACTCATGATCAGTGTGAATCATGAACTCTTTAGGCCATAAGTAGTGTTGCCATGTTTGTAATGCACGAACAAGGGCATACAACTCTTTGTCATAAGTAGGATAGTTCAAAGTAGCTCCACTCAGCTTTTCACTAAAGAATGCAATTGGCTTCTTCTCTTGCATAAGCACAGCTCCAATTCCAACACCTGAAGCATCACATTCAATCTCAAAAGTCTTTAGAAAGTCGGGTAAAGACAATAAAGGTGCATTAGTAAGCTTCTCCTTTAGCAATTGGAATGCTTCCTCTTGAGCTTCTTCCCATTTGAATCCTACTTCCTTCTTGATCACTTCGGTAAGCGGGGCAGCAATAGTACTAAAGTCTCTTACAAACCTCCGGTAGAAACCAGCAAGTCCATGAAAGCTCCGTACTTCTCCAACGGTCTTTGGACTAGGCCACTCTCGAATAGCCCTCACTTTTTCTTCATCAACTTGTATACCTTGTGCACTCACAACAAAGCCTAGAAACACAAGATTATCGGTGCAAAAGGTACACTTCTTAAGATTAGCAAACAACTTTTCCTTTCTAAGAACATCTAAAACAAGTTTCAAATGCTCAACATGCTCATCTAAAGGCTTGCTAAAAATCAGAATGTCATCAAAGTAGACAACAACAAAATGTCCAATGAAAGCTCTCAAAACATGATTCATTAATCTCATGAAAGTACTAGGTGCATTAGTTAATCCAAAAGGCATCACTAACCACTCATATAAACCATGTTTTGTTTTAAAAGCAGTTTTCCATTCATCACCCTCGTTCATGCGAATTTGGTGATAACCACTCTTAAGATCTATCTTAGAGAATATGCAAGAACCATGCAACTCATCAAGCATATCATCTAAACGAGGAATGGGATGTCGATACTTTACCGTAATGTTGTTGATAGCTCTACAATCAACACACATCCTCCAAGTCCCATCCTTCTTAGGAACTAGCAAAACAGGGACAACACATGGACTCATGCTTTCTCGAACGTACCCCTTCTCCATCAGCTCACTAACTTGCCTTTGAAGCTCCTTTGTCTCTTCCGGGTTTGTTCTATAGGCTGGGAGGTTAGGAATGGATGCTCCTGGGAAGAATTCGATTTGATGCTCAATCCCACGAATAGGTGGTAAACCATGTGTGGTAAACCATTTTTAATCTCGGAGTAGTTTTGACAATCGAATATCAACTCAATCTTCTTCTCCCACTCTAGATATGCATCGGATCATTCTTCCCATGGAAGGCTGGAATCTTCATCTTAATACCTCCCAAGTTGTTATCAGCTCGATCCCTTACTTCTCTAACTCGTCGTGGTCTCCTTGAGTTGTTACTAGATGATGAGTGATCATTGTAATAATCAACCTCTAAATCATTAGCTCGTGCTCTCCTTGGTTGATCTCTTTCTCTTCTATGCGATTAGGCAAATTTGCTCGTTGCCTTGGTTGTGCATCTCCTTGAACTCGATCAATCCTATCATGAATCATCTCCAACTCAGCTCTCATCAATCTTTGCATCTCTCCCATCAAGGCTTGTACTTGTAGATTAGGGACAACTTCTTGTGTAACTTCTTCATTGTTGTTATGTTCCGACATGATTAAAACCTGTAAAAAAAAATGTTAGAAAACAAAAACCTCACAATCACTCAAGTGTTTCGCTCAAAAGTGTTTCACTCAAATGGCTTTTACCCTCAAATGTCCTCACACACTTTGCCTTTTTCCTCTCTAGTGATCCTCAAAGAGTTCGTATAGAACTAACCAATACTTCATAATGTTTTACCGTAGTAACCAAATGGAAGATACCAAAGAAATCGAAATCTCAAAGTGAGTATGGATAATAGGAATAACAGAAGGTTATAAATGTTATAAGGGTTATAAGGGTTATAAGGATTATAAGGGTTATAGGGGTTATAAGGGTTATAACAGAAGGAAAATGACAGAAATTTAAGAACAAAGAAAAAAGTAATACATAATTTTTATGATCTTTTTTTTTTTTTTTTTAAATCTAGATTTTCAGAAAATTAATAAAACAAAAACAGAAATAGAATATGATAGAAAGAAGATGAAAAGATTTGAAAATGATAGAAAGAAGATGAATGATAAAAAGATAAAACCAAGCTTAGAGATGGCTCAGATACCAAATGATGCGGAATTGACCAAGGAAGGGATCTCTAAGGTGGTTGAAGGCATAATCCTCGACTTCGATGAACTCGTGAAGCACAAACCTAAGGTATATTAAACCTTAGACCCAATACTCTCTTAAAACGCTTCAACAAAACAAGGCGGTGGACCTTAGTTCGAAGAACTTGGTAAGTACAAACCTTAGGTATATTAAACCTAAGACCCAATACTCTCAACAAGAAACAACTAACTTTGGTAATGAAAGGCGCCACAAACAGGGATGAAGAACTATTTGATAAGCCGATTGATCACTCGGAATCACACCGAAGATCGAAAAGTTCACAAGGAACTAAATGAGAATCACTCTCACAAAAAGATAGAAAAATATATTTGATTAAAAAGTTGGATGTCTTTCTCCAATGGAGATTACATGTATTTAAAGGGAAATAAAACTTGTAGAGAAAGAAAGAAGTTCAAAGGATGTAGTAAACATAATTAAAGATAGAATTAAAAGGTGTGTTGAATGACTCTTGGACTCCAAATATGACTGTTGATCTTTCATTTTCGTCACTCTTCTTTGACCATAATTTAAGTGCTTCATTTTGGGCTTTCTTGGGCTTGAATCATGCTTACAAGTGGTTGGACTTGATGTATATCATATCCAATGGACTTGTGAATGTTTTCTTGGTCTAAAAGCTCTTGAATCAGCCCGTTAAGTGCCTCTTTGATTTGTTTTGCTCTCGCTCTTGTCATTGGTCCAACGGGTACTTGCAAAGGATCCTCTTGATCATCCTGGCTGCTTTGGATGTCCTCATCAATAAGTGTCTCAATGAGCTTTGTACTTGTTTGACGAACTTATGAAACATCTAACAACGCGTTTCTAGGACTCTAAACAAAGTTTCATGCAACATGAGTGCTTATAAGTGTCTCAATGAGCTTTGTACTAGTTTGACGAACTTATGAAACATCTACAACGCGTTTCTAGGACTCAAAACCATATTTTATGGAACATGAGTGCTTATAAGTGTCTCAATGAGCTTTGTACAAGTTTGATGAACTTATGAAACATCTAACAACGCGTTTCTAGGACTCTAAACCAAGTTTCATGCAACATGAGTGCTTATATATGTTTCAATGAGCTTTTTACTAGTTTGACGAACTTATGAAACATCTAACAACGCGTTTCTAGGACTTTAAACCAAATTTCATGCATCATGAGTGATTATAAGTGTCTCAATGATCTTTGTAAAAGTTTCACGAACTTATGAAACATCTAACAACGTGGTTTCTAGGACTCTAAAAAGTTTCATGCAAAATGAGTGTTTATAAGTGTGTGTCTCAATGATGTTTGTGCAAGTTTGACGAACTTATGAAACATCTAACAACGCGTTTCTAGGACTCTAAACCAAGTTTCATGCAACATGAGTGCTTATAAGTGTCTCAATGAGATTTGTACTAGTTTGACGAACTTATGAAACATCTAACAACGCGTTTCTAGGACTCTAAACCAAGTTTCATGGAACATGAGTGCTTATAAGTGTCTCAATGAACTTTGTACTAGTTTGACGAAATTATGAAACATCTAACACCTCGTTTCTAGGAGTCTTAACCAAGTTTCATTCAACATGAGTGCTTATAAATGTTCTCAATGAGCTTTGTATAAGTTTGACGAAATAATGAAACATCTAACAATGTGTTTCTAGGACTCTAAACCAAGTTTCATGCAACATGAGTGCTTATAAGTGTCTCAATGAGCTTTGTACTAGTTTGACGAACTTATGAAACATCTAACAACGTGGTTTCTAGGACTCTAAACCAAGTTCCATGCAACATGAGTGCTTATAAGTGTCTCAATGAGCTTTGTACTAGTTTGACGAACTTATGAAACATCTAACAATGCGTTTCTAGGACTCTAAACCAAGTTTCATTACACATGAGTGCTTATAAGTGTCTCAATGAGCTTTGTACAAGTTTTACGAACTTATGAAACGTCTAACAACGCGTTTCTAGGACTCTAAACCAAGTTTCATGCAACATGAGTGCTTATAAGTGTCTCAATGAGCTTTGTACTAGTTTGACGAACTTATGAAACATTTAACAACGCGTTTCTAGGACTCTAAACCAAGTTTCATGCAACATGAGGGCTTATAAGTGTCTCAATGAGCTTTTTCTAGTTTGACAAACTCATGAAACATCTAACAACTCGTTTCTAGGACTCTAAACCAAGTTTCATGCAACAAGAGTGCTTATAAGTGTCTCAATGAGCTTTGTACATGTTTGACGAACTTATGAAACATCTAACAACGTGGTTGCTAGTGTTAGAATTTGAGAGATTAGGGGAGATTAGTGAATGAAGTTCTTGAGTTCTTAACAAGAACACCAAGAACAAGAGAGAGAGAATAGAGAGAGAGTAACAAGATTCGATTTCATTAGATTAGAAAGTGTTAACTTGTTTGTTTACAAAGGGTAAGATATAAATAGACAACAACAAAGGATCCCAAAATAGCATAAAGGAATATGCTAAAAACTTCCTAGTTTTGCTCGGTTAGCCGCGCCACACGTCGCTATCCCTTGTGTAGCTGCGACTTCCTTAAGGCAACCCGTGACAAGTCGGGACAAGTTGGATGCACACGCCCTTAAGGAGCACATGTGACTCTGCCCAACGACTCTCTTGGCAACGGTCTTCTTGTTTCCCTTTGCAACGGTAAATAAGCCAGCTTGTGACTTCGGCAATGGTCACACGCTAGGTCATCGTCTTG
This sequence comes from Cochlearia excelsa, assembly GCA_963556525.1. Lineage (NCBI taxonomy): Eukaryota > Viridiplantae > Streptophyta > Magnoliopsida > Brassicales > Brassicaceae > Cochlearia > Cochlearia excelsa. Next base: position 4,118,138 of record CAUVZT010000001.1, read on the forward strand.
ATGGACAAGACTTGTCCGGACGATGCCTTGGCCTCTTTTACACTTGTGACTTCGACAATCTTGTGGCTTCGGTTTTGCCTTAGCCGAACTCGGCTTCGGTTTTGCCTTAGCCGAACTCGGCTTCGGTTTTGCCTTAGCCGAACTTGAGTTTTGACTTCGGCTTTGCCTTGATGGACGGGACTCGTCCGGGCAATGCCTTCGTCTCGTTTACAGCTAGGACTCTAAACGAAGATTCATGCAACATGAGTGCTTATAAGTGTCTCAATGAGCTTTGTACAAGTTTGACGAACTTAGGAAACATCTAACAACACGTTTCTAGGACTCTAAACAAATTTTCATTCAACATGAGTGCTTATAAGTGTCTCAATGAGCTTTGTACTTGTTTGACAAACTTATGAATAATCTAACAACGCGTTTCTAGGATTTGTAAACCAAGTTTCATGCAACATGAGTGCTTATATGTGTTTCAATGAGCTTTGTACTAGTTTGACGAACTTATGAAACATCTAACAACGCGGTTTCTAAGACTCTAAACGAAGTCTCATGCAACATGAATGCTTATAAGTGTCTCAATGAGCTTTATACTAGTTTCACGAACTTTTGAAACATCTTACAACGCAGTTTCTAGGACCCTAAACCAAGTTTCATGCAACAGGAGTGCTTATAAGTGTCTCAATGAGCTTTGTACAAGTTTGAAGAACCTATGAATCATCTAACAACGCGTTTTCTAGGACTCTAAACTAAGTTTCATGCAACATGAGTGCTTATAAGGGTCTCAATGAGCTTTGTACTAGTTTGACGAACTTATGAAACATCGAACAACACGGTTTTTAGGATTCTAAACCAAGTTTCACTCAACATGAGTTCTTATAAATGTCTCAATGAGCTTTGTACAAGTTTGACGAACTTATGAAACATCTAACAGCGCGTTTCTAGGACTCTAAACAAAGTTTCATGCAACATGAGTGCTTATAAGTGTCTAAATGAGCTTTGTACTAGTTTGATGAACTCATGAAACATCTAACAATTCGTTTCTAGGACTCTAAACCAAGTTTCATGCAACATGAGTGCTTATAAGTGTCTCAATGAGCTTTATACAAGTTTGACGAACTTATGAAACGTCTAACAATGTGGTTGCTAGGGCTCTAAACCAAGTTTCATGCAACATGAGTGCTTATAAGTGTCTCAATAAGCTTTGCAAAAGTTTGACGAACTTATGAAACAACTAACAACGCCTTTCTAGGACTCTAAACCAAGTTTCATGCTACATGAGTGCTTATAAGTTCCTCAATGAGTTTTGTACAAGTTTGACGAACTTATGAAACATCTAACAACACGTTTCTAGGACTCTTAACCAAGTTTATTGCAATATGAGTGCTTATAAGTGTCTCAATGAGTTTTGTAATAGTTTGACGAACTTATGAAACATCTAACAACGCGTTTCTAAGACTCTATACAAAGTTTCATTCAACATGAGAGCTTATAAGTGTCTCAATGAGCTTTGTATATGTTTGACGAACTTATGAAACATATAACAACGCGTTTCTAGGACTCTAAACCAAGTTTCATGCAACTTGAGTGCTTATAAGTGTCTCAATGAGCTTTGTATATGTTTGAAGAACTTAAGAAACATCTAACAACGCGTTTCTAGAACTCTAAACCAAGTTTCATGTAACATGAGTGCTTATAAGTGTCTCAATGAGCTTTGTACTAGTTTGACGAACTTATGAAACATCTAAAAACGTGTTTCTAGGACTCTAAACTAAGTTTCATGCAACATGAATGTTTATATGTGTCTCAATGAGCTTTGTACTAGTTTGACGAACTTATGAAACGTCTAACAATGTTGTCTCTAAGACTCTAAACGAAGTTCCATGCAACATGAGTGCTTTTAAGTGTCTCAATGAGCTTTGTACTAGTTTGACGAACTTATGAAACATCTAACAACGCGGTTTCTAGGACTCTAAACCAAGTTTCATGCTACATAAGTGCTTATAAGTGTCTCAATGAGCTTTGTAGTAGTTTCTCGAACTTATGAAACATCTAACAACGCGGTTTCTAAGACTATAAAAGAACTTTCATGCAACATGAGTGCTTATAAATTTCTCAATGAGCTTTATACTAGTTTGACGAACCTATGAAACATCTTACAACGCGTTTTCTAGGACTCTAAACCAAGTTTCATGCAACATGAGTGCTTATAAGTGTCTCAATGAGCTTTGTAATAGTGTGACGAACTTATGAAACATCTAACAACGCGTTTCTAAGACTCTAAACCAAGTTTTATTCAACATGAGGGCTTATGAGTGTCTCAATGAGCTTTGTATATGTTTGACGAACTTATGAAACATCTAACAACACGTTTCTAGGACTCTAAACCAAGTTTCATGCAACATGAGTGCTTATAAGTGTCTCAATGAGATTTGTACTAGTTTGACGAACTTATAAAACATCTAACAACGCGTTTCTAGAACTCTAAACCAAGTTTCATGTAACATGAGTGCTGATAAGTGTCTCAATGAGCTTTGTACAAGTTTGACGAACTTATGAAACATCTAACAACACGTTACTAGGACTCTAAACCAAGTTTCATGCAACATGAGTGCTTATAAGTGTCTCAATGAGATTTGTACTAGTTTGACGAACTTATGAAACATCTAACAACGCGTTTCTAGGACTCTAAACCAAGTTTCATGTAACATGAGTGCTGATAAGTGTCTCAATGAGCTTTGTACAAGTTTGACGAACTTATGAAACATCTAACAACACGTTACTAGGACTTTAAACCAAATTTCATGCATCATGAGTGATTATAAGTGTCTCAATGAGCTTTGTACAAGTTTCACGAACTTATGAAACATCTAACAACGTGGTTGCTAGGACTCTAAACGAAGTTTCATTCAACATGAGTGCTTAGAAGTGTCTCAATGAGCTTTTTACTAGTTTGACGAACTTATGAAACATCTAACATCGCGTTTCTAGGACTCTAAACCAAGTTTCAAGCAACATGAGGGCTTATAAGTGTCTCAATGAGCTTTGTATATGTTGGACGAACTTATGAAACATCTAACAACACGTTTCTAGGACTCTAAACCAAGTTTCATGCAACATGAGTGCTTATAAGTGTCTCAATGAGATTTGTACTAGTTTGACGAACTTATGAAACATCTAACAACGCGTTTCTAGGACTCTAAACCAAGTTTCATGTAACATGAGTGCTGATAAGTGTCTCAATGAGCTTTGTACAAGTTTGACGAACTTATGAAACATCTAACAACACGTTACTAGGACTTTAAACCAAATTTCATGTATCATGAGTGATTATAAGTGTCTCAATGAGCTTTGTACAAGTTTCACGAACTTATGAAACATCTAACAACGTGGTTGCTAGGACTCTAAACGAAGTTTCATTCAACATGAGTGCTTAGAAGTGTCTCAATGAGCTTTTTACTAGTTTGACGAACTTATGAAACATCTAACATCGCGTTTCTAGGACTCTAAACCAAGTTTCATGCAACATGAGGGCTTATAAGTGTCTCAATGAGCTTTGTATATGTTTGACGAACTTATGAAACATCTAACAACGCGTTTCTTGGACTCTAAACCAAGTATCATTCAACATGAGTGCTTATAAGTGTCTCAATGAACTTTGTACAAGTTTCACGAACTTATGAAAAATCTAACAACGTGGTTGCTAGGACTCTAAACGAAGTTTCATGCAACATGAGTGCTTATAAGTGTCTCAATGAGCTTTGGACAAGTTTGACGAAATTATGAAACATCTAACAACGCGTTTCTAGTACTCCAAACCAAGTTTCATGCAACATAAGTGCTTATAAGTGTCTCAATGAGCTTTGTACTAGTTTCTCGAACTTATGAAACATCTAACAACGCGGTTTCTAAGACTCTAAACGAAGTGTCATGCAACATGAGTGCTTATTATTGAAGAGACTAAGGCGTTACCCGACCTATCTTGGTCATCAAGGTAAGCGACCTAGCTTGAGGAAGACTCAACACTCTTCACAACATAGTTACCGTTGATAAGAAGTCAAAGAGAAGGATCTAGAAGTCAATATAGCCGTTTGGAAAAGAGCCGTTGGGCAAGTAGAGTGCACGCCATCTGTACGGTCACATGTGCGCCTAAGGCGCGTGTAACCACTCGGTCGTACGGTCACGAGTCCTCTTAAGCCGTGCGGTTAACCAAATGGATAGTGACTTATTTAGCATCTTACTAAGATGCCATTCTAGGATATTCTCTTATATATTATCTTATTGTTGTAAACAACTCTTTATCCAACTTAATAAAATATTTCGGATCAAACTCTCTCTCTTATCATTCTCTCTCTTGTTCTTGATGTTCTTCATAGAACTCAAAAACACAAACTCTTAAACACATCTAAATCTTATCAAAATCTAACATGGTATCAGAGCATCTAAGCTCTTGAACCTTTCTCGCTTCCGCTACAAATTTCTCTCGGCCAAATTTCTCGGCGCCGGGCATTCTCGGCGCTCGGGCATTCTCGGCGCGCCGGGCATTTTCGGCGCCCGACTACAAATCTTTCCCGGCTACACTTCCTATACCGGGCATCCTCGGTAATTCTTTTCCTCGGTAACGATTCTTCGTCCTCGTCTTTTCCAGATCTGAACTTTCAAACCAAGGAACTTCAAGACCATGGAAGACAAAGAACAAAAGAAGAATCTCTGCCCGGTTACCCTTAAAGGCATAAACTATCTTCTATGGGCTAGAACCATGAAGATAGCTTTTTGTGGCTGCGATTATTGGAACCACATTCTCACACGACAAGAAGCTCCTATCGAGTTCAACAATGAGCTTACCAACGATGATGAGAAGTGGTTTCAACTAGACCAAAAGGTCCTTGGAATCATCCAAGGATCCCTTGAACCCTCCATCCTAGAAGCTTATTCATATTGTGAAAGCGCTAAGGAATTGTGGGATACTCTACAAACTGTCTATGGCAACGTCTCCAATCTAAGCCGAGTGTATGAAGTCAAGAAGGCAATCAATGACCTTAATCAAGAAGACACCGAGTTCACCAAACATTTTGGGCGGTTTAGATCTCTATGGGCTGAACTTGAGATGCTCCGACCAAGCACCGTGGATCCTAAAGTCTTAAATGAACGAAGAGAACAAGACAAAGTATTCGGCTTGCTTCTCACTCTCAACGGTAGCTACAAGGACATCATCAAGCATCTTCTCCGCTCGGACATCCTACCAAACCTTGAAGAAGTGTGCTCTCAATTGCAAAGGGAACAAGGATCCATAGATCAATTGCATAGCAAGAAGGAACAAGTCTCGATCAACAAGGTAGATCTTCAAATCCTTTCAAGAACCTAGCAAGAAAGGAGGTCCTTGCTTTGTGACCACCGCAAGAAGAAGGGACATACCAAGGACAAGTGTTGGGTCCTCCACCCTCATCTCAAGCCGGCTAAGTCCAAGGACGCCAAGGCGCACTTCTCCAACGATGACACCATGAGCGATCCGAGTACAAGTGGGTCAAACCGGAGCAACAAGGAAGAGGAGAGCTCGGCCATTGTTCCTTTCAAGGATGAATTTGTGAGGAGATCCGATCTCGATGCTCTTCTCAAGGCTTTAAAAGGCTCCGGTATTGGTAAAAACCCCTTTTACTCCCTTAGTGCTAACCTTCTTGATAAAGAGCTTAGTAAACCTATTGTTATTGATTCCGGTGCTTCTCATCACATGATTACTAACGTTGACTTGATTAGTAACATAGAACCGGCTCTAGGGAATGTAATTATTGCAAATGGGAGTAAAATACCTATAGAAGGATTAGGAAACCTTAAGCTATTTGATAAAGAATCTAAGGCCCTTTACATGCCTAGTTTCACATCTAATCTTTTATCCGTTTAACAAATAGCTTGTGATTTAAATTGCAATGTTATCTTCGGTCCTAATGATGTGATTTTTCAGGATATTGAGAGTAAAAGGATTGTGGGAAAATGGATCACAAGAGGCGATCTCTATGTCCTAGAGAAAAACTCCTTTAATACTTCTAATGCTTTGTTTTGTCATGCTTTTAAAACGGTTTTATCCGAGTAAACAATGTTATTTGGCACTATAGAATTGGTCATCCTCATTTAAATGCTTTGAAAACCATTTTGCCTAATGTTAAGTTTAATCATGAAACTTGTGAAGCTTGTATCTTAGGTAAACATTGCCGAACCGTTTTTCAAAAATCAAACATGACTTATAAACCTTTTGAACTTGTGCATTCGGATGTATGGTCATCACCTTGTAAGTCTAGGGATAATCACTCATATTTTGTCACATTCATAGATGAAAGTTCTAAATACACTTGGGTCACCCTTTTACAAACAAAAGATAGGGTATTAGAAGCTTTTCAAAATTTTCAAAACTATGTGACTAACCACTATAATGTCAAGATTAAGACTTTTAGGTCCGACAATGGTGGAGAATACACAAGTAGGGCATTCAAAGAACACATAGCCAAGCATGGAATCCTCCATCAAACCACATGCCCATACACACCACAACAAAATGGTGTAGCCGAAAGGAAGAACCGGCACTTAATGGAAGTGACACGGTCCATGATGTTCCACATGAACATACCAAAGAGGTTTTGGTCCGATGGGGTTCTCACGACATGCTATCTTATCAACCGCACACCAACACAAGTCTTGAAGAATGAATCTCCATTCAAGGTATTGAATAAGACTAATCCTTTTATCAACCATCTAAGAGTGTTCGGTTGTGTGTGCTATGTGTTTGTACCTAGTGAGCAAAGGAACAAGCTAGAAGCCAAAAGCACCAAGGCTATGTTCATTGGCTACTCAAACACTCAAAAGGGGTATAAATGCTATGTACCCGAAACAAGAAGGGTGTTGGTATCAAGAGAGGTCAAGTTTCTAGAAGGACAAAGCTACTACAAGGAAAACAATTGGGAGAATGTCAAGGATTTACCCGAAGTTGTTACGGATAGAGCTACAAGTCTTAGGAACTTGATGAGGAATCTTGGTATGGATAGCCATGAAGAAACAAGGAGTGAGAAACCAACTCAAGAAACCCACCTTGATCATGAGGGGGAGAACAATGAGCAAGCCGGTACTCAAGAACCAACTACGTCCGGGGGAGAGTCAAATGGTCAAGAAGAACCACAAGCCCCAACCGAGACTAATACTCAACAACAAAGTGATCAAGAAGTTCATGACCAAGGTGTGTCCCAAGAAGAAGAGCCGATGGTTCTAAGAAGGAGCACTAGAGTCAAGAGGCATCCATCCAATTGGGTCAACACAAGGGTGTACTTTAATAACATGGCCGAGGCACATCCTACTCAAGCCGTGTGTTCTCTTGCAAGCTTTCCAAAGGAACATAAAGCCTTTATCACCTCCATGGATCAACAAGTTATTCCAAGGACTTATGAAGAGGCAATGAAGGAGGAAGTTTGGGTTAAAGCGGTGGAAGCCGAGAAAAAGGCCATGGAAGACAATGAAACTTTATATGAAACCAACCTACCAAAAGGGAAGAAGGCCGTGAGCTCAAGGTATGTCTTCACCATCAAATATCTAAGCAATGGAGAGATAGAAAGATACAAGGCAAGATTGGTAGCAAGAGGCTTTACTCAAACGTATGGAGAGGACTACCTAGACACATTTGCCCCGGTTGCAAAACTTCACACGGTTTGGGTAATCTTATCACTTGCCACTAACCTATCATGGGATATCTTTCACATGGATGTGAAGAATGCCTTCCTACAAGGAGAGCTTGAAGAGGAAGTCTACATGACTCCACCACCCGGCCTAGAAATCACTCCCGGGAAGGTCCTACGGTTAAGGAAAGCCATCTATGGTCTCAAGCAATCACCAAGAGTTTGGTATCACAAGCTTAGCTCAACATTGATGGCAAAAGGATTCAAGAGATCACAAGCCGAGCATACTCTCTTTACCCTACAAAACCAAGAAGGTATAGTAGTGGTACTAGTGTATGTAGACGACATCATCATCTCCGGAAACAACAAGGGAGGTATTCAAGAAACCAAATCTTTCCTTAAATCTAAATTTGACATTAAGGACCTCGGATCTCTTAAGTACTTCCTTGGGATTGAAGTGTGTAGATCTAAAGAAGGTCTATTTCTTTCCCAAAGGAAGTACACCCATGATCTTTTAAGTGTTGTCAATATGATAGGTACAAAGGTGGCTAAGAATCCTCTTGAAGACGGCTACAAGATCATTCAAGAAGGAAGTGAGGATGATCAACCATACCGAGACCCAATGCTCTATAGACGGCTAGTAGGTAAATTCATCTACTTGACGATTACTAGACCGGACCTATGCTTTGCCGTGAACCAAGTCTCCCAACATATGCAAAAGCCGAAGAAACACCATTGGAACATGATCATGAGGATCTTGGGCTATCTTAAAGGAACCTCAAGTTTGGGTATTTGGATGGGTTGCAACAAGAACACGAAGGTCATTGGGTATTGTGACGCGGACTACGCCGGGGATCTAGAGAGTAGACGATCAACCACCGGCTATTGCACTTTCATTGGTGGCAACCTTGTCACATGGAAGACAAAGAAGCAAAAGATAGTATCTTGCTCAACCGTCGAAGCCGAGTATAGAGCCATGAGGAAGTTGACTCAAGAACTCATGTGGCTAAATAACTTGCTAGGAGATTTGGGACTCAAGATTGAAGCACCAATGACCATGCATTGTGATAATCAAGCGGCCATCCACATATCAACAAACTCGGTCTTCCATGAGAGGACTAAACACATAGAGGTGGATTGTCACAAGGTTAGAGAGCAAATGGTCAAGGGCACTATTCTACCTTGCTACACGAAGAGTCAAGATCAACTCGCGGACATCTTCACCAAGTCCGCAAGCTTGAAAGTTTGTGAGTCCATTCTACCAAGACTTGGACTCATCCGGGCTCTCAACGCGTAAGTCCCTAACCGTATGGTCTTGTACTCTTTTCCCTTAGGTGAGTTTTATCCCAAGTGGTTTTCTCACCAAGGTTTTTACGAGGCAAGGTCATACGGGTTCCAAGCTTAGCCATTACACTAGGCTAAGCTTGCGGGGAGTATTGAAGAGACTAAGGCGTTACCCGACCTATCTTGGTCATCAAGGTAAGCGACTTAGCTTGAGGAAGACTCAACACTCTTCACAACATAGTTACCGTTGATAAGAAGTCAAGAGAAGGATCTAGAAGTCAATATAGCCGTTTGGAAACGAGCCGTTGGGCAAGTAGAGTGCACGCCATCCGTACGGTCACATGTGCGCCTAAGGCGCGTGTAACCACTCGGCCGTACAGTCACGAGTCCTCTTAAGCGGCGCGGTTAACCAAATGGATAGTGACTTATTTAGCATCTTACTAAGATGCCATTCTAGGATATTCTCTTATATATTATCTTATTGTTGTAAACAACTCTTTATCCAACTTAATAAAAAAATTCGGATCAAACTCTCTCTCTTATTACTCTCTTTCTTGTTCTTGATGTTCTTCATAGAACTCAAGAACACAAACTCTTAAACACATCTAAATCTTATCAAAATCTAACAAGTTTGACGAACTTATGAAACATCTAACAACGCGTTTCTAGGACTCTAAACCAAGTTTCATTCAACATGAGTGGTTATAAGTGTCTCAATGAGCTTTGTACAAGTTTTACGAACTTATGAAACATCTAACAACGCATTTCTAGGACTCTAAACCAAGTTTCATGCAACATGAGTGCTTATAAGTGTTTCAATGAGCTTTGTACTAGTTTGACGAACTTATGAAACATCTAACAACGTGTTTCTATGACTCTAAACCAAGTTTCATTCAACATGAGTGCTTATAAGTGTCTCAATGAGCTTTGTACTAGTTTGACGAACTTATGAAACATCTAACAACGCGTTTCTAGGACTCTAAACCAAGTTTCATGCAACATGAGTGCTTATAAGTGTCTCAATGAGCTTTGTACTAGTTTGACGAACTTATGAAACATTTGACAATGCGTTTCTAAGACTCTAAACCAAGTTTCATACAACCTGAGTGCTTATAAGTGTCTCAATGAGCTTTGTACAAGTTTTACGAACTTATAAAACATCTAACAACGCGTTTCTAGGACTCTAAACCAAGTTTCATTCCACATGAGTGCTTTTAAGTGTCTCAATGATCTTTGTACTTGGTTTGACGAACTTATGAAACATGTAACAACGCGGTTTCTAAAACTCTAAACCAAGTTTCATGCAACATGAGTGCTTATAAGTGTCTCAATGAGCTTTGTACTAGTTTTACGAACTTATGAAACGTCTAACAACGCGTTTCTAGGACTCTAAACCAAGTTTCATGCAACATGAGTGCTTATAAGTGTCTCAATGAGCTTTGTACTAGTTTGACGAACTTATGAAACATTTGACAATGCGTTTCTAAGACTCTAAACCAAGTTTCATACAACCCGAGTGCTTATAAGTGTCCTAATGAGCTTTGTACAAGTTTTACGAACTTATGAAACATCTAACAACGCGTTTCTAGGACTCTAAACCAAGTTTCATTCCACATGAGTTCTTTTAAGTGTCTCAATGATCTTTGTACTGGTTTGACGAACTTATGAAACATGTAACAACGCGGTTTCTAGGACTCTAAACCAAGTTTCATTCAACATGAGTGCTTATAAGTGTCTCAATGAGCTTTGTACTAGTTTGACGAACTTATGAAACATCTAACAACGCGTTTCTAGGACTCTAAACCAAGTTTCATGCAACATGAGTGCTTGTAAGTGTCTCAATGAGCTTTGTACTAGTTTGACGAAATTATGAAACATTTGACAATGCTTTTCTAAGACTCTAAACCAAGTTTCATACAACTTTGAGTGCTTATAAGTGTCTCAATGAGCTTTGTACAAGTTTTACGAACTGATGAAACATCTAACAACGCGTTTCTAGGACTCTAAACCAAGTTTCATTCCACATGAGTGCTTTTAAGTGTCTCAATGATCTTTGTACTTGGTTTGACGAACTTATGAAACATGTAACAATGCGGTTTCTAAAACTCTAAACCAAGTTTCATGCAACATGAGTGCTTATAAGTGTCTCAATGAGCTTTGTACTAGTTTGACGAACTTATGAAACATCTAACAACGCGGTTGACTGTTCAAAGACAACTCATTATGTGCTCATATCTTATCCACAATGGCTCCTTTAGGTCTAGATCCTTCTCCTCTCTTCTATATAAACGTGTATAATCTCTTGTAATACTTAAGGAGGCTTAGCCTCTCTTCCATGATAATAAAACATTCTTATCTCCACTATTCTCTCTCTAATACTAATAAATCGCCATTACTCTCAAGAACACCAAAACTCTCAAATACTCTCTACACCGATTCTTTCCTTAGTATTCTCTAAATCTCCTCTACTTTTCAATATGGTATCAGAGCATGAAGCTCTTGTTGTTTAATTTCCGCACTTTTTCTTTCATAAACACAAAGATCTAGAGAAAGAAAGGAAGAACCAAGATCCGCTTGAATCTAAGCGTTCAAGATCTTGGTGAATCCTCTCTTCTCTTAAGAAGTGAACCATGTTTCTCTCTACTCTCATGAGGTAAAAGAGAACATGCTGAATCCAAGTTCTTGTTAAGAACAATCCAAACAAATCCGATTCATGAAAAGTTTCGATCTTTAAATCGAGCTAGATGATGGTTTTGCTTGTGTTGTTCTTTAAGATCTTTGTTTAGGCCGAAAGTTAGTGATTAAGAACCATGGATTCCTTGCTCATATGAGTTTAAGGAACCTTGATGAATCCAATAATCACTTAACTTAGGCATGTAGGCTATGAACAACTATCCAATGCATCAAAGCTTGGAACTTGTGAGCTAAAAGAGTAGAGAACCTTGTGTATTGTCTCTTTTGAGAACAATAACATGTTGAATTTGGATCCTCTCCTTTCTTTTATAGTATAGATCCATAGATCTCAAGGAAGAAAACCAAGATCTCCTTACTCTTATGAGATAAAGAAGAACTTGTTGAATCCAAATCCTATCTAAGATCACACTAAACAAAACCGGTTCATGGAAAGATTGGATCTTTAATGATCTAGCTACATGTTAAAAACCATGTTTTTGAATGTATGTTTCTTAGAAAAGATCTATGCATAGCCGAAAGTTAAAGACTTGAGAACCATAGTTTCCTACTCTTATGAGCCTAAGGAACCTTGTTGAATCCAAGATCTCATGAACTTAGGCATTAGACAATGACCTTGTATTCAAGATCAAAGCTTGAAACTTGTGAGTCAAAAGAGTTTTTTTTTGAGAACATTGTTTCTATCTCTTATGAGATTAAGAAACATGATGAATCCAAACCTTTCTTTAGGCAATAAACAAGTTCTAAAAGCATCAAAGCTTGAAACTTGCAAGCCAAAAGAGTTTTTGAGAACCTTATTGCTACACTCTTATGAGTAAAAGCGATTTGTTGAATCCAAAACTCCTTTTATTTGCTTTAAACACAATTATCTTGAAAGTGAACCATGTTCTCGCTTTTCTCTTAGTGAGTAATGAGACATGTTGAATCCTTGCAAGATCTTGTGTTCTAACCGAAAGCATGTGGATGAGAACCATTACTTTCTTTCCTCTTATGAGTATTATAAGTCTTGATGAATCCAAGGTCATCTTGCTTAGGTTTGAAGCATGTTTCATGAGCATGTAATGTTTTTCAAAATAATTTTTCAAGAATTTGCTCATGATTAGTTAATTTTTAAAACTTTAAGACACCGATAATTAGTGGCGGTTGTGTAAGTGGAAACACAAGAGGAAATAACGAGATTAGTAGTTTAGTGATTAGATCCTAAATACTATTAAGTACTTTATGGATTTAATCAAAACTCTATACTTTTTATCTTCTTTACACCACATTAATCAATCTAAAGTCTTTGCTTGTTAAAGACACAAATCACATTACCTAAATAAGGATTGATGATTTGAATCTTGGATAGATCTAAGGAACTAGGTACGCATAGTTCATTAAGACAACTTGCACTCAATACCATATGTATCCTAATGATCTTCGGTTTAAACAAAGAGTAAGGAACAAAGATCCGCTTGTGATTAAGCATATAAGATCTTATGAATTCTAAAACTCTTTTAGAGGAAGTGAACCAAGAATCGCTAAAGTGTTTCCAAGCACATGTGACCTTGTTGAATCCATTAGTTCCTCGGTTAACATATGCTAAGAAGAGATCCATGACTTATCAAAAGACTAAACTCTTTAAAAGTTCATGTTGAATCCAATTCTTAACATATGGAGAAATGACTCATGGCTTATGTTATCTAAATAAGGTACATTTGACATGACGATCTAATGCTTTCAAGATCATAAACCGCCTTAGTGCATCCAAGTTTATAATCCAAGAGGAGTGACTCGCCATAAAGGCATTTAGGGGTCACTAGGAATCTTTGTGTGTTAGTTGTTTGTTTAAAAATCATTGTCCGCTTTTATAGCACTTAAGACTATGGTCTCTTTAACAAGTCTTTTGGCAATGGAGCCATATTCAAAAAGACTCTTGTTGCTAACTTGGTCTATGTGTAGGAAAAGAAGCAATCAAGAGCATTTCATAAGAGATGTCATTAACTTAAACATAAGACTAACCGATTAGGTGCTCTTAAAAGTTCCATGACTTCTCCTATTGACTATGTCCTCAAGGAACCAAACCGAAAAAGGGGCCAATTCTAAATTCTTCACTCTCTCTACTTGTAATTTTTTTTAGATACATTACTTGAGTGTTCTTTAGAAAATTGTCTATAATTGTTATTTGCTTTCAACCTCTCGGATTAATTGTGTGCAAACCATGGAAACTAGGACTAGACCTTGAACTTGTGTTAGGATACATATATACTCGAGCTTGGTCAAATGTCTTAGGGAATTTATTGATCTAAGGCTTAAGCTCTCCTTGTTTTCCTCCCTTGTACTTGGTTCTAGTAGTTAAGTGGTTTGTATTTCAAGTATGTCACTAACATTACCGATTACCATTGTTATTAAACTCCCTTTGATCTTTGTGATGATGTAGGATCATCATCTCCAAAAGTCAAGCAAGGAATCAACAATGAGAATCCCTAAGCATTGCTATGAGACTAGAAATTGTGAAAAGAAAAGAGGAGGTAAAGGGTAATAGAAGGGCAAAGGAAGGTTTCGAAAGAGAAGATGAGAACCCTTTCTCACCAAGCTTGTGAAGAACAAAGCCGAGAAGGGAACCAAACAATCAAGGGATAACTCCATCTTGATCATAAGGGGGGGGGGGAAGAAAGTGTTAAATCACATATCTTCCTTCATGATCAATTTGGAGAATCACTCAAAGCGGCTAAAACATCTCTACCAAAAGAGCAAAGCCACTTCAATCTCCAAAGAGGCTAAAGCATCTTCACCAAAAGTGCAAAGCTTCATCTATCCATTTCATCATCATTCTCGGTCATTCTTCACCAAAGGGAAGGGCCGATCCATTGAATCACCCAAGAAGAACCTCTTGAAGAAAGAGATTCATCAAACCAGCTAAAGCTTCTACAAAGAGCAATAGCCATCATTCTCCTAATCCATCACTCGGCCAAGTTTCAACAAAAGACAAAGCCGAGTCAACTCATCATTCACTTAGCCTAGCCTCCACAAAGAAGCAAGGCACTCCACTCAACCATCACCGAGTCCTTGAAGAAAGGAACTCATCATTATGTGACTTGGTCAAAGCTCTAGCAATGACAAGACCAAATCACTCCATCAACACTAGTCTCGGCCAAAGTACCTAAGAAAAGTCTCGGCCAATCTCGGCCATGTATCCATCAAGGAACCAAGCCGAGTCCAATGCTCTTGTATCCACGCATCTACCAATAGCAATCCATTCATCACAATCCGGCTCTCGGAAACCGGCGCCCGGGCATCGAGCAACATGGGCGCCCGTGCATCGAACGTCTAACAAACTGTCGAACTACTTTACCATCAACATTCGGCCAAGCATCTATCAAGAGCAAGAGCCAAACCAATCGAGACCTTGTTCCAATTGCACAAAGGAGAAAGCAAAGACTTCAAGAAGAAGCCAAAGCTCAAAACCAAGATGCAACTACAAGGAAAAGTCAAACCACTACGAACTAAAGGCTGTCCCTTAAACCTTTACTCTCTTCATTATGATTAGCATATTCATAGAACTAGAGCTGCATCCTATATACTGTTGAGGATAAGTATCGCTCTAGAGTCTATTGAGAGTCGATTGAGAGTCGATTGAGAGTCGTTGAAGTATCGCTCTAGAGTCTATTGAGAGTCGATTGAGAGTCGATTGAGAGTCGTTGAAGAAAAGAGCCGTTAGCACTTGGAGACTTATATCGGTAAGGTGTATCGGCCACACTTGGCCGATACATTCAAACGGTAACCTCCCAACGGTCGGATCCGACTCATATCGGTGGAAGCATATCGGCCACACATGGCCGATACACCGTACCAAAATAGAGCCGTTAGAACTCCAACGGCTATATTCTTCTCTCTCTCTCTTTATATACTTTGTAATCTTCATTGTAAACATTAAGGAAGATACTTCCTCTTATACTTATCAATAAAAATCTCACTTATTCTCTCTTAATCTCTCCTTAATCCACATAATCTCTCACAAATCTACATGGTATCAGAGCATAATTGCTCCTAATCTCTCTATTCCGCAATTTATTCTCTGTTTTGAGCATCATAAAGCTCAAAACTTTCGGTGTTCTTGAACTTTAAGCATCACAAAGCTTAAAATTCACACCTTTCTTATTCTCCCCTTTTCAATCTTAAAAGTTACCATCTTTCTCTCGAATCCAAATCGGTTGTATCATGGAGGATACTCAAGACAAGGCCTATCAAGGCTCCAAGTTTGGCTTGCCCTCGGTGATTCTCAAAGGAAGCAACTATCTCCTTTGGACTCGGACCATCAAGACCGCTCTTGGAGGTCGAGGACTTTTAAAGCACATCACCAAGATCCAAGATCCAAGTAAAACGGAGAGACTTCTCGGTGATGAAGACTTGACCGATGAAGAGGAGAAATGGTTCCAAGGAGATCAACGAGTGCTAGGAATCATACAACATGCTCTAGATCCGGCAATACTTGAGGCTTACTCTTATTGTGAGACGGCTAAGGAGCTTTGGGATACACTCAAGAACATCTATGGGAATGTATCCAATCTAAGCCGAGTATATGAGGTAAAGAAAGCTCTCAACAATCTCTCTCAAGAAGATACCGAACTCACCACCCACTATGGAAAGTTCCGAGCTTTATGGGCGGAGCTAGAGATGTTAAGGCCGAGCTCTATAGATGTGAAGGTGATTAATGAGAGGAAGGAGCAAGACAAAGTCTTCGGACTTCTCTTGACTCTTAACTCAAGTTATAAGGACCTCATCAAACATCTCTTAAGAGCCGACACTCTCCCATCTCTAGACTCCGTTGTCTCTCAACTCCAAAGGGAACAAGGAGGTGATGAGCTATTCGGTAAGAAGGAGATTGTCTTAGCCAACAAAGCCTTTCTCAAGCCGCGTGAAGGAAGAAAGTCAATGGTGTGTGATCATTGCAAGAGGGGAGGGCACATGAAGGACAAGTGCTGGATCCTTCATCCCCATCTTAAACCAAGCAAGTTCTCGGAGTCCAAGGCCAATCTCACTCAAGAAGACTCGGCTAATGGAGCAAGCACTTCTAGCCGAGGCAAAGATGAGCAAGCATTAGCCGCGGCTCCTTTCACCGATGAATTTGTCCGGAAGTCGGATATTGAAGCACTCATAAAGGCCCTAAAGGGGTCCGGTATTGCTTCTTATTCTCTAAATGCTATTAAGATAGACAATGATCATAGGATAGTCAAGCCAATAATTGTAGACTCGGGTGCCTCTCACCATATGATTAGTAATGAGAATCTTATGAGAAATGTTAAACCGGCCGTAGGTGATGTCATTGTTGCTAATGGAAGTAAAGTACCGATAAAAGGACTAGGAGATCTTAGGTTGTTTGATAGAAATATGAAAGCCCTTTATATGCCTAGTTTCACTTCTAATCTTTTATCGGTAAAACGGATAGCTAATGAATTGAATTGCAATGTTGTGTTTGGACCTAATGGTGTAACATTTCAGGATATTAACTCAAAGAAGATCATTGGTAGAGGGAGCACCAAGGGAGATCTATATGTGCTTGATACAAATCCGACAAGCTCTCATCTTTCTTTTGCTTTTAAAACGGTTTTATCCGAGGCTAATAGTTCTATTTGGCATGCTAGATTAGGCCACCCTAACTCTAAAGCCCTTAAGCTTATGATGCCTTGTGTTTCTTTTGATAATAATCTTTGTGAATCTTGCATTCTTGGTAAACATTGTAGAACCGTTTTCTCAAAGTCTTTAAAAGTTTATGAACATTGTTTTGAGCTAATCCATTCGGATGTATGGACTTCTCCGTGCGTTTCTAGAGAAAACCACAAGTACTTTGTTACTTTCATAGATGAGAAGTCCAAATTCACATGGTTAACTCTCATTTCCTCTAAGGATAGAGTCTTAGACGCTTTTAAAAACTTTCAAACCTATATATCTAACCAATACAATGCCAAGATAAAATGTTTTAGGTCGGACAATGGGGGAGAATACACGGGCCAAATGTTCAAAGATCACTTAGCAAAGCATGGGATACTTCATCAAACAAGTTGCCCTTACACACCACAACAAAACGGCGTAGCCGAGAGGAAGAATAGGCATCTTATGGAAGTTGCAAGATCAATGATGTTTCACACCAATGTCCCAAAGAGATTTTGGGGAGACGCGGTGACATCGGCTTGCTATCTAATTAATAGAACTCCAACTCAAATTCTCAATAATTTATCTCCTTTTGAAGTTCTAAACAATATCAAGCCTTTTATCTCTCACTTACGCGTATTTGGATGTGTTTGCTTTGTTCTAATTCCGGGGGAACAAAGGAGTAAGCTAGATGCAAAGAGCCTAAAAGGAATGTTCATCGGCTACTCCACTACTCAAAAGGGCTACAAGGCCTACATACCCGAGAGAAGAAGGGTAATGGTCTCAAGAGATGTGAAGTTTCTTGAAGGACAAGGCTACTATGAGGAGAAGAATTGGGAGAGCATCAAGGATCTACCCAATCCTTCCCAAGATAGAGTCGCAAACCTCAAAAGACTTATGGAAGATCTCGGATTAAACCTCGGTGATGATCTTGATGATAGAGTACCATCAAATTCCCAAGAACCTCATCTTGATCATGAGGGGGAGAATGAAGAAGAATCGGCTATGAATGATCAAGAGGATCATGTAGTACAAGATTCATCCCAAACTCAAGCCCAAGCTCAAGCCGATCCGGTTCATGATCAAGATGATCATAGAGAAGATACGGTTCAAGAGAATCGACAAGAAGGTGTAAATGAAGAAGTAGTGCAACATCCTCTACGGAGAAGCACTAGAATCAAGCAACCCCCATCCAATTGGGTCAATACTCGAGTCTACTTCAACAATAAAGCCGTTGCTCATCCAATCCAAGCCGTATGCAATATGGTATCCTTTCCTCAAGAGCATCAAGTCTTTATGGCTAGCATTGATGAGAATTGGATACCTAAGACGTATGAAGAAGCTATGGAACATGAAGTATGGGTTCAAGCCGTAGACCAAGAAGACAAAGCCATGGTGCTTAATGACACTTGGTATGAGACCGACTTACCCAAAGGAAAGAGGACGGTTAGCTCTCGGTATGTCTTTACTATCAAGTACAAGAGTAACGGAGAGATAGAAAGACATAAGGCTCGGCTAGTGGCAAGGGGCTTTACCCAAACCTATGGTGAGGATTATCTTGAGACCTTTGCTCCGGTTGCTAAGCTTCACACGGTGAGAGTTATCTTCTCTATTGCCACAAACCTTGAATGGGATCTATGGCAAATGGACGTCAAGAATGCATTCTTACAAGGTGAATTAGAGGATGAAGTGTACATGACTCCTCCTCCGGGTATCAAAGACAAGATCACTCCGGGTAAAGTACTTAGATTGAAGAAGGCTATCTATGGTCTAAAGCAATCGCCACGGGCTTGGTACCACAAGCTTAGTACCACTCTTCTCAACAAAGGATTCAAGAAATCCGAATCCGACCATACTCTCTTCACAAGCAAACGCCGAACGGGTATAGTAGTCATCCTCGTGTATGTTGATGATATCATCATCACCGGGGATGACAAGGTAAGGATTGAGGCTACCAAAGCTCATCTCAAATCTGTGTTTGACATTAAAGATCTCGGAGAACTTAAGTACTTCCTTGGTATTGAAGTGTGTAGGTCTAAAGAAGGCCTATTCCTCTCTCAAAGGAAGTATACTCTTGATTTACTTGTTGAAACAGGAAAGCTTGGAGCTAAACCCGCAAAGACACCCTTGGAGGAGAACTACAAAGATATCCGCAAGGGGAGCTTGAAGACAAGCCATACAAAGATCCAAAGCAATATAGGAGACTTGTTGGTAAGCTAATATACTTGACTATAACTCGGCCGACATTTGTTTTGCCGTGAACCAGGTCTCACAACACATGCAATCACCAAAGAATCACCATTGGAACTTGGTGGATAGAGTGCTAAGGTATCTCAAAGGAGCTCCCGGACAAGGCATTTGGATGGGATGCAACAAGAACACGGAGATAGTGGGCTATTGTGATGCGGATTGGGCTGGTGATAGAGGGGATAGGAGATCCACAACTGCTATTGCACGTTCATAGGAGGCAATCTTGTCACTTGGAAGAGCAAGAAGCAAAAGGTAGTCTCATGCTCCACAACCGAGTCCGAGTACCGAGCCATGAGGAAGTTGACTCAAGAGCTCATTTGGCTTAGAGGATTGGTCACGGATCTTGGTATTCAAGTCAATGGACCAATGACTATGCACGCCGACAACAAGTCCGCAATCAACTTAGCATTAAACTCCGTGTTCCATGAGAGGACAAAGCACATTGAGGTAGATTGCCATAAAGTCCGAGAAGCAATAGTCAAGAAGATCATCCTTCCTTGTTTCACCAAGAGTGAAGACCAATTGGCGGATATTTTTACAAAGGCAGCAAGCACCAAGGTTTGTGAGTTCATCCACTCAAAGATGGGACTCACGAATCTCATCAAACAATAAGGAGATCCCTAACCAAAGAGATTAGTACTCTTTTCCCTTAGCAAGTTTTTATCCCAAGTGGTTTTACTTGCAAGGTTTTTAATGAGGCTAGTCACGAGGTTCCAAGTCTAGCCATTCCATTAGGCTAGACTTGAGGGGAGTGTTGAGGATAAGTATCGCTCTAGAGTCTATTGAGAGTCGATTGAGAGTCGATTGAGAGTCGTTGAAGTATCGCTCTAGAGTCTATTGAGAGTCGATTGAGAGTCGATTGAGAGTCGTTGAAGAAAAGAGCCGTTAGCACTTGGAGACTTATATCGGTAAGGTGTATCGGCCACACTTGGCCGATACATTCAAACGGTAACCTCCCAACGGTCGGATCCGACTCATATCGGTGGAAGCATATCGGCCACACATGGCCGATACACCGTACCAAAATAGAGCCGTTAGAACTCCAACGGCTATATTCTTCTCTCTCTCTCTTTATATACTTTGTAATCTTCATTGTAAACATTAAGGAAGATACTTCCTCTTATACTTATCAATAAAAATCTCACTTATTCTCTCTTAATCTCTCCTTAATCCACATAATCTCTCACAAATCTACATATACTTGCTTAGTTCTTTGATAAAACTAATCATTGCCCTTGTTAAAAGTTGCTTAGTCTATTAAAGCCTATGTGAAATCATTTGAAATTTGTTAAGGAACTTAGGTTTAATAGCAAAATTACTCATTGATTCATTATGTTGCATATAGACTTAAGCTTCTTATGTGCATTTCTATCTAAGCGTATCAAGTTAACCCTTTCACTAAGCTTTACATCTTTCTTGAATCCTTTGAAGGTTAAAGGAGGTGAAAGCCAAGTGATCATTCTCGGTTGCTTGAATGACAAGAAGAATGCCATCAAGGAGAAATCAAGAGAAGAAAGGAGGAAGCCATAAGTGTTTGGTCAAGTCCATTCACACTTAAGCTTGTGAAGAACAAAGCCGTGAATAGGAATCAAAGAACAAAGTCTACACCGATTCAATCTATGATAATGTGAAGAGCATATCAAGATTGAGAAGTGTGAAGAACCCTTACGGAGAAGGTCAAAGGCGAAGAGCTTGAACCATTGTCATCTTAAGGGGGAGTTTCCGCGGACAAGTACGAGTTCAAATCAGAAGCCTTGAGAGGCAAGACAAGAGGAACTCGAGCTTATCAAAGAGAAGACCTCTAATTACATCAACTTACACTCTTTTTCCCTTAATATGGTTTTATCCCAAGTGGTTTTCCTATTAAGGGTTTTAATGAGGTTTGTTGAGTGATTGTCCAAGCTTAGCCATTTCATTAGGCTAAGCTTGAGGGGGAGTGTTGAGACTAATGATAACCTCTAAGAGGCATTAGGTCAAGACACAATTAATTAAGAAGTATTGAACAAGAGAAAACACTTGGCGGTAAAAGATGAAGAGTGTATGGCAATTAAATAGTCAACACCAAGTCAAAAACGTCCAAGTATGATCTTATCATCTCCAACGGCTATAAATGATAAGGAAGGATTGATATTTCGAAATGGAAGCTAAAGGTAAGAGGATAAGATCACAATAGGAGTCAAGACCATAAAGCATAGTCAAAAGCGGATGTTGGTGGTCAAAGACAACTCATTATGTGCTCATATCTTATCCACAATGGCTCCTTTAGGTCTAGATCCTTCTCCTTTCTTCTATATTAACGTGTATAATCTCTTGTAATACTTAAGGAGGCTTAGCCTCTCTTCCATGATAATAAAACATTCTTATCTCCACTATTCTCTCTCTAATACTAATAAATCACCATTACTCTCAAGAACACCAAAACTCTCAAATACTCTCTACACCGATTCTTTCCTTAGTATTCTCTAAATCTCCTCTACTTTTCAATATTATAAGTGACTCAATGAGCTTTTTACAAGTTTTACGAACTTATGAAACATCTAACAACGCGGTTTCTAGGACTCCAAACAAAGTTTCATGCAACATGAGTGCTTATAAGCGTCTCAATGAGCTTTGTACAAGTTTGAAAAACTTATGAAACATCGAACAAAGCGTTTCTAGGACTCTAAACCAAGTTTCATGCAACATGAGTGCTTATAGGTGTCTAAATGAGCTTTTTACTAGTTTGACGAACTTATGAAACATCTAACAACGCGTTTCTAGGACTCTAAACTAAGTTTCATGCAACATGAGGGATTATAAGTGTCTCAATGAGCTTTGTAAAAGTTTGACGAACTTATGAAACATCTAACAACGCGTTTCTAGGACTCTAAACCAAGTTTCATTCAACATGAGTGATTATAAGTGTCTCAATGAGCTTTGTACTAGTTTGACGAACTTATGAAACATCTAACAACGCATTTTCTAGGACTCTAAACCAAGTTTCATGGAACATGAGTGCTTATAAGTGTCTCAATGAGCTTTGTACTAGTTTGACGAACTTATGAAACATCGAACAACGCGTTTCTAGGACTCTAAACGAAGTTTCATGCAACATGAGTGCTTATAAGTGTCTCAATGAGCTTTGTACTAGTTTGACAAACTTATGAAACATCTAACAACGCGTTTCT
This sequence comes from Cochlearia excelsa, assembly GCA_963556525.1. Lineage (NCBI taxonomy): Eukaryota > Viridiplantae > Streptophyta > Magnoliopsida > Brassicales > Brassicaceae > Cochlearia > Cochlearia excelsa. The sequence continues at coordinate 4,140,807 of CAUVZT010000001.1, forward strand.
AGGACTCTAAACCAAGTTTCATTCCACATGAGTGCTTTTAAGTGTCTTAATGATCTTTGTACTGGTTTGACGAACTTATGAAACATGTAACAACGCGGTTTCTAAAACTCTAAACCAAGTTTCATGCAACATGAGTGCTTATAAGTGTCTCAATGAGCTTTGTACAAGTTTGACGAACTTATGAAACATCTAACAACGCGATTTCTAGGACTCTAAACCAAGTTTCATGCAACATGAGTGCTTATAAGCGTCTCAATGAGCTTTGTACAAGTTTGACGAAGTTATGAAACATCTAACAACGCGTTTCTAGGACTCTAAAACAAGTTTCATGCAATATGAGTGCTTATAAGTGTCTCAATGAGCTTTGTACTAGTTTGACAAACTTATGAAACATCTAACAACGCGTTTCTAGGACTCTAAACCAAGTTTCATTCCACATGAGTGCTTATAAGTGTCTCAATGAGCTTTGTACAAGTTTTACGAACTTATGAAACATCTGACAACGCGTTTCTAGGACTCTAAACCAAGTTTCATGCAACATGAGTGCTTATAAGTGTCTCAATAATCTTTGTACTTGTTTGACGAACTTATGAAACATCTAACAACGCGTTTCTAGGACTCTAAACCAAGTTTCATGCAACATGAGTGCTTATAAGTGTCTCAATGAGCTTTGTACAAATTTGACGAACTTATGAAATATCTAACAACGCGTTTCTAGGACTCTAAACCAAGTTTCATGCAACATGAGTACTTATAAGTGTTTCAATGAGCTTTGTACTAATTTGACGAACTTATGAAACATCTAGCAACGCGGTTTCTAGGACTTTAAACTAAGTTTCATGCAACAAGAGTGCTTCTAAGTGTCTCAATGAGCTTTTGACTAGTCTGCCGAACATAAGAAACATCTAACAACGCGGGTTCTAGGACTCTAAACCAAGTTTCATACACCATGAGTGCTTATAAGTGTCTCAATGAGCTTTGTACAAGTTTGACGAACTTATGAAACATTTAACAATGCGTTTCTAGGACTCTAAACCAAGTTTCATAGAACTGGAATCCTTATAAGTGTCTCAATGAGCTTTGTACTAGTTTGACGAACTTATAAAACATCTAACAACGCGTTTCTAGGACTCTAAACCAAGTTTCATTCAACATGAGTGCTTATAAGTGTCTCAATGAGCTTTGTACAAGTTTTTCGAACTTATGAAACATCTAACAACGCATTTCTAGGACTCTAAACCAAGTTTCATGCAACATGAGTGCTTATAAGTGTATCAATGAGCTTTGTACTAGTTTGACGAACTTATGAAACATCTAACAACGCGGTTTCTAAGACTCTAAACCAAGTTTCATGCAACATGAGTGCTTATAAGTGTCTCAATGAGCATTGTACAAGTTTGAAAAACTTATGAAACATCTAACAAAGCGTTTCTAGGACTTTAAACCAAGTTTCATGCAACATGAGTGCTTATAGGTGTCTCAATGAGCTTTTTACTAGTTTGACGAACTTATGAAACATCTAACAACACGTTTCTAGGACTCTAAACTAAGTTTCATGCAACATGAGGGATTATAAGTGTCTCAATGAGCTTTGTAAAAGTTTGACGAACTTATTAAACATCTAACAACGCGTTTCTAGGACTCTAAACCAAGTTTCATTCAACATGAGTGATTATAAGTGTCTCAATGAGCTTTGTACTAGTTTGACGAACTTATGAAACATCTAACAACGCAGTTTCTAGGACTCTAAACCAAGTTTCATGGAACATGAGTGCTTATAAGTGTCTCAATGAGCTTTGTACTAGTTTGACGAACTTATGAAACATCGAACAACGCGTTTCTAGGACTGCGAACGAAGTTTCATGCAACATGAGTGCTTATAAGTATCTCAATGAGCTTTGTACTAGTTTGACAAACTTATGAAACATCTAACAACGCGTTTCTAGGACTCTAAACCAAGTTTCATTCCACATGAGTGCTTTTAAGTGTCTCAATGATCTTTGTACTTGGTTTGACGAACTTATGAAACATGTAACAACGCGGTTTCTAAAACTCTAAACCAAGTTTCATGCAACATGAGTGCTTATAAGTGTCTCAATGAGCTTTGTACAAGTTTGACGAACTTATGAAACATCTAACAACGCGGTTTCTAGGACTCTAAACCAAGTTTCATGCAACATGAGTGCTTATAAGCGTCTCAATGAGCTTTGTACAAGTTTGACGAAGTTATGAAACATCTAACAACGCATTTCTAGGATTCTAAAACAAGTTTCATGCAACATGAGTGCTTATAAGTGTCTCAATGAGCTTTGTACTAGTTTGACGAACTTATGAAACATCGAACAACGCGTTTCTAGGACTCTAAACCAAGTTTCATGCAACATGAGTGCTTATAAGTGTCTCAATGAGCTTTGTACTAGTTTGACAAACTTATGAAACATCTAACAACGCGTTTCTAGGACTCTAAACAAAGTTTCATTCCACATGAGTGCTTATAAGTGTCTCAATGAGCTTTGTACAAGTTTTACGAACTTATGAAACTTCTAACAACGCGTTTCTAGGACTCTAAACCAAGTTTCATGCAACATGAGTGCTTATAAGTGTCTCAATGAGCTTTGTACTTGTTTGACGAACTTATGAAACATCTAACAACGTGTTTCTAGGACTCTAAACCAAGTTTCATGAAACATGAGTGCTTATAAGTGTCTCAATGAGCTTTGTACAAGTTTGACGAACTTATGAAATATCTAACAACGCGTTTCTAGGACTTTAAACCAAGTTTCATGCAACATGAGTACTTATAAGTGTTTCAATGAGCTTTGTACTAGTTTGACGAACTTATGAAACATCTAACAACGCGGTTTCTAGGACTCTAAACTAAGTTTCATGCAACAAGAGTGCTTCTAAGTGTCTCAATGAGCTTTTGACTAGTTTGACGAACATAAGAAACATCTAACAACGCGGGTTCTAGGACTCTAAACCAAGTTTCATACAACATGAGTGCTTATAAGTGTCTCAATGAGCTTTGTACAAGTTTGAAGAACTTATGAAACATTTAACAATGCGTTTCTAGGACTCTAAACCAAGTTTCATAGAACATGAATCCTTATAAGTGTCTCAATGAGCTTTGTACTAGTTTGGCGAACTTATGAAACATCTAACAACGCGTTTCTAGGACTCTAAACCAAGTTTCATTCAACATGAGTGCTTATAAGTGTCTCAATGAGCTTTGTACAAGTTTTTCGAACTTATGAAACATCTAACAACGCATTTCTAGGACTCTAAACCAAGTTTCATGCAACATGAGTGCTTATAAGTCTCTCAATGAGCTTTGTACTAGTTTGACGAACTTATGAAACATCTAATAACGCGTTTCTAGGACTCTAAACCAAGTTTCATACAACATTAGTACTTATAAGTGTTTCAATGAGCTTTGTACTAGTTTGACGAACTTATGAAACATCTAACAACGCGGTTTCTAGGACTCTAAACTAAGTTTCATGCAACAAGAGTGCTTCTAAGTGTCTCAATGAGCTTTTGACTAGTTTGACGAACATAAGAAACATCTAACAACGCGGGTTCTAGGACTCTAAACCAAGTTTCATACAACATGAGTGATTATAAGTGACTCAATGAGCTTTGTACAAGTTTGACAAACTTATGAAACATTTAACAATGCGTTTCTAGGACTCTAAACCAAGTTTCATACAACATGAATCCTTATAAGTGTCTCAATGAGCTTTGTACTAGTTTGACGAACTTATGAAACATCTAACAACGCGTTTCTAGGACTCTAAACCAAGTTTCATTCAACATGAGTGCTTATAAGTGTCTCAATGAGCTTTGTTCAAGTTTTTCGAACTTATGAAACATCTAACAACGCATTTCTAGGACTCTAAACTAAGTTTCATGCAACATGAGTGCTTATAAGTGTCTCAATGAGCTTTGTACTAGTTTGACGAACTTATGAAACATCTAACAACGCGGTTTCTAAGACTCTAAACCAAGTTTCATGCAAGATGAGTGCTTATAAGTGTCTCAATGAGCTTTGTACTAGTTTGACGAACTTATGAAACATCTAACAACGCCTTTCTAGGAACTAAACCAAGTTTCATGAAACATGAGTGCTTATAAGTGTCTCAATGAGCTTTTTACTAGTTTGACGAACTTCGAAACATCTAACAACGCGTTTCTAGGATTCTAAACTAAGTTTCATGCAACATGAGTGCTTCTAAGTGTCTCAATGAGCTTTTGACTAGTTTGACGAACATATGAAACATCTAACAACGCGGGTTCTAGGACTCTAAACCAAGTTTCATACAACAAGAGTGCTTATAAGTGTCTCAATGAGCTTTGTACAAGTTTGACGAACTTATGAAACATTTAACAATGCATTTCTAGGACTCTAAACCAAGTTTCATACAACATGAGTGATTATAAGTGTCTCAATGAGCTTTGTACAAGTTTGACGAACTTATGAAACATTTAACAATGCGTTTCTAGGACTCTAAACCAAGTTTCATACATCATGAATCCTTATAAGTGTCTCAATGAGCTTTGTACTAGTTTGACGAACTTATGAAACATCTAACAACGCGTTTCTAGGACTTTAAACCAAGTTTCATTCAACATGAGTGCTTATAAGTGTCTAAATGAGCTTTGTACAAGTTTTTCGAACTTATGAAACATCTAACAACGCATTTCTAGGACTCTAAACCAAGTTTCATGCAACATGAGTGCTTATAAGTGTATCAATGAGCTTTGTACTAGTTTGACGAACTTATGAAACATCTAACAACGCGGTTTCTAAGACTCTAAACCAAGTTTCATGCAACATGAGTGCTTATAAGTGTCTCAATGAGCATTGTACAAGTTTGAAAAACTTATGAAACATCTAACAAAGCGTTTCTAGGACTTTAAACCAAGTTTCATGCAACATGAGTGCTTATAGGTGTCTCAATGAGCTTTTTACTAGTTTGACGAACTTATGAAACATCTAACAACACGTTTCTAGGACTCTAAACTAAGTTTCATGCAACATGAGGGATTATAAGTGTCTCAATGAGCTTTGTAAAAGTTTGACGAACTTATTAAACATCTAACAACGCGTTTCTAGGACTCTAAACCAAGTTTCATTCAACATGAGTGATTATAAGTGTCTCAATGAGCTTTGTACTAGTTTGACGAACTTATGAAACATCTAACAACGCAGTTTCTAGGACTCTAAACCAAGTTTCATGGAACATGAGTGCTTATAAGTGTCTCAATGAGCTTTGTACTAGTTTGACGAACTTATGAAACATCGAACAACGCGTTTCTAGGACTCTGAACGAAGTTTCATGCAACATGAGTGCTTATAAGTATCTCAATGAGCTTTGTACTAGTTTGACAAACTTATGAAACATCTAACAACGCGTTTCTAGGACTCTAAACCAAGTTTCATTCCACATGAGTGCTTTTAAGTGTCTCAATGATCTTTGTACTTGGTTTGACGAACTTATGAAACATGTAACAACGCGGTTTCTAAAACTCTAAACCAAGTTTCATGCAACATGAGTGCTTATAAGTGTCTCAATGAGCTTTGTACAAGTTTGACGAACTTATGAAACATCTAACAACGCGGTTTCTAGGACTCTAAACCAAGTTTCATGCAACATGAGTGCTTATAAGCGTCTCAATGAGCTTTGTACAAGTTTGACGAAGTTATGAAACATCTAACAACGCATTTCTAGGATTCTAAAACAAGTTTCATGCAACATGAGTGCTTATAAGTGTCTCAATGAGCTTTGTACTAGTTTGACGAACTTATGAAACATCGAACAACGCGTTTCTAGGACTCTAAACCAAGTTTCATGCAACATGAGTGCTTATAAGTGTCTCAATGAGCTTTGTACTAGTTTGACAAACTTATGAAACATCTAACAACGCGTTTCTAGGACTCTAAACAAAGTTTCATTCCACATGAGTGCTTATAAGTGTCTCAATGAGCTTTGTACAAGTTTTACGAACTTATGAAACTTCTAACAACGCGTTTCTAGGACTCTAAACCAAGTTTCATGCAACATGAGTGCTTATAAGTGTCTCAATGAGCTTTGTACTTGTTTGACGAACTTATGAAACATCTAACAACGTGTTTCTAGGACTCTAAACCAAGTTTCATGAAACATGAGTGCTTATAAGTGTCTCAATGAGCTTTGTACAAGTTTGACGAACTTATGAAATATCTAACAACGCGTTTCTAGGACTTTAAACCAAGTTTCATGCAACATGAGTACTTATAAGTGTTTCAATGAGCTTTGTACTAGTTTGACGAACTTATGAAACATCTAACAACGCGGTTTCTAGGACTCTAAACTAAGTTTCATGCAACAAGAGTGCTTCTAAGTGTCTCAATGAGCTTTTGACTAGTTTGACGAACATAAGAAACATCTAACAACGCGGGTTCTAGGACTCTAAACCAAGTTTCATACAACATGAGTGCTTATAAGTGTCTCAATGAGCTTTGTACAAGTTTGAAGAACTTATGAAACATTTAACAATGCGTTTCTAGGACTCTAAACCAAGTTTCATAGAACATGAATCCTTATAAGTGTCTCAATGAGCTTTGTACTAGTTTGGCGAACTTATGAAACATCTAACAACGCGTTTCTAGGACTCTAAACCAAGTTTCATTCAACATGAGTGCTTATAAGTGTCTCAATGAGCTTTGTACAAGTTTTTCGAACTTATGAAACATCTAACAACGCATTTCTAGGACTCTAAACCAAGTTTCATGCAACATGAGTGCTTATAAGTCTCTCAATGAGCTTTGTACTAGTTTGACGAACTTATGAAACATCTAATAACGCGTTTCTAGGACTCTAAACCAAGTTTCATACAACATTAGTACTTATAAGTGTTTCAATGAGCTTTGTACTAGTTTGACGAACTTATGAAACATCTAACAACGCGGTTTCTAGGACTCTAAACTAAGTTTCATGCAACAAGAGTGCTTCTAAGTGTCTCAATGAGCTTTTGACTAGTTTGACGAACATAAGAAACATCTAACAACGCGGGTTCTAGGACTCTAAACCAAGTTTCATACAACATGAGTGATTATAAGTGACTCAATGAGCTTTGTACAAGTTTGAAAAACTTATGAAACATTTAACAATGCGTTTCTAGGACTCTAAACCAAGTTTCATACAACATGAATCCTTATAAGTGTCTCAATGAGCTTTGTACTAGTTTGACGAACTTATGAAACATCTAACAACGCGTTTCTAGGACTCTAAACCAAGTTTCATTCAACATGAGTGCTTATAAGTGTCTCAATGAGCTTTGTTCAAGTTTTTCGAACTTATGAAACATCTAACAACGCATTTCTAGGACTCTAAACTAAGTTTCATGCAACATGAGTGCTTATAAGTGTCTCAATGAGCTTTGTACTAGTTTGACGAACTTATGAAACATCTAACAACGCGGTTTCTAAGACTCTAAACCAAGTTTCATGCAAGATGAGTGCTTATAAGTGTCTCAATGAGCTTTGTACTAGTTTGACGAACTTATGAAACATCTAACAACGCCTTTCTAGGAACTAAACCAAGTTTCATGAAACATGAGTGCTTATAAGTGTCTCAATGAGCTTTTTACTAGTTTGACGAACTTCTGAAACATCTAACAACGCGTTTCTAGGATTCTAAACTAAGTTTCATGCAACATGAGTGCTTCTAAGTGTCTCAATGAGCTTTTGACTAGTTTGACGAACATATGAAACATCTAACAACGCGGGTTCTAGGACTCTAAACCAAGTTTCATACAACAAGAGTGCTTATAAGTGTCTCAATGAGCTTTGTACAAGTTTGACGAACTTATGAAACATTTAACAATGCATTTCTAGGACTCTAAACCAAGTTTCATACAACATGAGTGATTATAAGTGTCTCAATGAGCTTTGTACAAGTTTGACGAACTTATGAAACATTTAACAATGCGTTTCTAGGACTCTAAACCAAGTTTCATACATCATGAATCCTTATAAGTGTCTCAATGAGCTTTGTACTAGTTTGACGAACTTATGAAACATCTAACAACGCGTTTCTAGGACTTTAAACCAAGTTTCATTCAACATGAGTGCTTATAAGTGTCTAAATGAGCTTTGTACAAGTTTTTCGAACTTATGAAACATCTAACAACGCATTTCTAGGACTCTAAACCAAGTTTCATGCAACATGAGTGCTTATAAGTGTCTCAACGAGCTTTGTACTAGTTTGACGAACTTATGAAACATCTAACAACGCGGTTTCTAAAACTCTAAACCAAGTTTCATGCAACATGAGTGCTTATAAGTGTCTCAATGAGCTTTGTACTAGTTTGACGAACTTATGAAACATCTAACAACGCGTTTATAGGACTCTAAGCCAAGTTTCATACAACATGAGTGCTTATAAGTGTCTCAATGAGCTTTGTACAAGTTTGACGAACTTATGAAACATTTAACAATGTATTTCTAGGACTCTAAACCAAGTTTCATTCAACATGAGTGCTTATAAGTGTCTCAATGAGCTTTGTACAAAATTTACGAACTTATGAAACATCTAACAACGCGTTTCTAGGACTCTAAACCAAGTTTCATGCAACATGAGTGCTTATAAGTGTCTCAATGAGCTTTGTACAAGTTTGAGTTTGAACTTATGAAACATCTAACAACGCGTTTCTAAACAAACCAAGTCTAACAACGCGTTTCATGCAACATGAGTAACCAAGTTATGTCTCAATGAGCTTTGTACTAGTTTGACAAACTTATGAAACATCTAACAACGCGGTTTCTAGGACTCTAAACTAAGTTTCATGCAACATGAGTGCTTCTAAGTGTCTCAATGAGCTTTTGACTAGTTTGACGAACATAAGAAACATCTAACAACGCGGGTTCTAGGACTCTAAACCAAGTTTCATACAACATGAGTGATTATAAGTGTCTCAATGAGCTTTGTACAAGTTTGACGAACTTATGAAACATTTAACAATGCGTTTCTAGGACTCTAAACCAAGTTTCATACAACATGAATCCTTATAAGTGTCTCAATGAGCTTTGTACTAGTTTGACGAACTTATGATACATCTAACAACGCGTTTTTAGTGTTGAGGAGAAATAGTCAACGGTCTAGCGCATGACTAGTATCCGAACCAATATTGACCGAGAAGGGATTTTGGAAGACTCTAAGTGGAAAAGAGGGTTTCATGAGGTGCAACGGCTACGAGACGTGGCTCCACAAGTTGTAGGAGACGTGGCACCATGATGTGTCGAGACGTAGTCGAGAAAGCGCGGGTCAAAAGTAGCCAAGACCGTACGGACGCGGAAAAGCGTGCGGAAGACCGGATCTTGACTACACACGCGAATTCTTATCTTCCATGAGGTGCAACGGCTACGAGACGTGGCTCCACAAGTTGGAGGAGACGTGGCACCATGATGTGTCGAGACGTGGTCGAGAAAGCGCGGGTCAAAAAGTAGCCAAGACCGTACGGACGCGGATAAGCGTACGGAAGAGCGGATCTTTGACTACACACGCGCAACCTTATCTTTAAACGACTCTTTTCCTCTCTAAACCCTATCTTGTATTCTCCTTATATATATCACTATGTGTAATCAATAAAAATCAAGAAACTTATTCACTCTCTCTATTCTCTAAACACACATTACACCGAAACATGATTAATCTTCTAACTCTCTACTAATCTCATGTTAATCCGCAATACTCTTTACATTTCTACATGGTATCGAGAGCGTAATAGCTCCTAATCTCTCTATTCCGCTTCTTATCGTGTGTTCTTAAGCATCACAAAGCTTAAAGACACAATCTTTTCACCTAAACTCATCAAAATCTGTTTCGGTGTTCATCATATACTCTGTTTTTACTCTGTTTCTTCATAAAACACTCGTTTTTTTCTCATAAATCTCTTTCTAAAGTTACCTCCTTTCTGGATACTAGACAGATCCAAGTCATAAAGTCATCATCTTTTACTCTCAACCATGGAAGATACTCAAGATCTTCATAGCTCTAAGCTCGACAGACCATCGGTGATTCTAAAGGGGATAAACTATCTCCTTTGGACTAGAACTATCAAAACTGCTCTTGGAAGCCGGGGTCTATGGAAACACATCTCTAAGGCTCCTGATTCAATCAACACTGAGAGATCTCTCGGTGATGAAGGTTTAACCGAGGAGGAAGAGAAGTGGTTCCAAGGAGACCAACGTGTTTTAGGCATCATTCAACACACTCTAGATCCGGCGATACTTGAAGCATACTCTTACTTGTGAGACGGCCAAAGATCTTTGGGATACCCTCAAGAACATTTATGGCAACGTTTCTAATCTAAGCCGTGTGTATGAGGTAAAGAAAGCTCTCAATAACCTCTCACAAGAAGAAACCGAGTTCACCGCTCACTATGGGAAGTTTAGAGCCTTATGGGCTGAGCTAGAGATGTTGAGACCAAGCTCAATAAATGCTAAGGTGATTAATGAGAGGAAAGAGCAAGACAAAGTCTTTGGACTTCTATTGACTCTTAACTCAAGTTATAAGGACCTTATCAAGCATCTTCTAAGAGCCGACACTCTCCCATCTCTTGACTCGGTGGTTTCTCAACTACAAAGGGAACAAGGTGGTGATGAACTATTTAGTAAGAAGGAGATAGTCCTAGCCAACAAAGCAACGTTCAAGCCGCGAGAGGAGAGGAAGTCTATGGCATGTGATCATTGCAAGAAGAAGGGACACGTGAAGGACAAATGTTGGATCCTTCATCCCCATCTCAAACCAAGCAAGTTCATGGATCCAAAGGCAAACCTCTCCCAAGATGAACCGGTTCAAGGAGGGAGTTCTTCAAGCCAAGGAAAGGATGAAGAGGCGTTGGCGGTGGTTCCTTTCACCGATGAATATGTCCGCAAATCCGACCTTGAAGCTCTCATAAAGGCCCTAAAGGGGTCCGGTATTGATTTCCTATCCCTAAATGCTATTAGGATAGATAAGCCAATAGTGGTAGATTCGGGTGCTTCCCACCATATGATTAGTGATGAGAACCTTATGAGTAATATCAAACCGGCTATAGGGAATGTTATGGTTGCAAATGGTGGTAAAGTTCCGATAAAAGGCTTAGGAAATCTTAGGTTGTTTGATAGAGATATGAAAGCCCTATACATGCCTAATTTTACTTCTAATCTTTTATCGGTGAAACGAATTGCTAATGATTTGAATTGCAACGTTACATTTGGTCCTAACAATGTTATATTTCAGGATATTAACTCAAGGAAGATCATTGGTAGAGGAAGCACTAAGGGAGATCTATATGTGCTTGATGAGAAACCTACTAGTCCACTCTTATATTCTGCGTTTAACTCTGTTTTAGCCGAGGCCAATAATGTGATTTGGCATGCTAGATTAGGCCATCCTAACTCTAGAGCCCTTAAAATAATGTTGCCTCTTGTGTCTTTTGATAATAAACTTTGTGAATCATGCATCCTTGGAAAGCATTGCAAAGCTGTTTTCTCAAGATCTAATAAAACTTATGATGCTTGTTTTGAACTTATCCATTCGGATGTATGGACTTCTCCGTGCGTTTCTAGAGAAAACCACAAGTATTTTGTTACTTTCATACATGAGAAGTCCAAATTCACATGGATAACGTTGATTTCATCAAAAGATAGGGTCTTAGATGCATTCAAAAATTTTCAAGCTTATGTTTCTAACCATTACAATGCCAAGATCAAATGTTTTAGGACGGATAATGGAGGAGAATACACAAGCTATGCATTCAAAGACTACTTGGCTAAACATGGAATCTTGCACCAAACGAGTTGTCCATACACGCCACAACAAAACGGCGTTGCTGAGAGAAAGAATAGGCACTTAATGGAGGTGGCAAGATCGATGATGTTCCACACTAATGTCCCTAAGAGATTTTGGGGGGATGCGGTTACATCGGCTTGCTATTTGATCAATAGGACACCAACACAAATCCTTAATGATCTTTCTCCATTTGAAGTTTTAAATAAAGCTAAGCCATCTATCTCTTACTTACGTGTGTTTGGGTGTGTCTGTTTTGTCTTGATTCCAGGTGAACAGAGAAGTAAGCTAGACGCCAAAAGTATTAAGGGGATCTTTATTGGGTACTCATCTAGCCAAAAGGGATACAAATGCTATATACCGGAAAGAAGAAGGGTCATGGTGTCAAGGGATGTGAGGTTCCTTGAAGGACAAGGCTATTATCAAGAGAAGAATTGGGATAGTATCAAGAATCTATCCACTCCAGCTCAAGATAGAGCTAACCTACTCAAGAAACTCATGGAAGACCTTGGTCTAGATCTTAGTGGTGACACGGGTGGTGAAGAACCACAAGTGAACCAAGAACCCCACCTTGATGGTGAGGGGGAGAATGGACAAGAATCGGCTACTCAACATGGAGGAGAAGATTCAACCTCATCTCCAACACAAACTCAAGCCGATCCGGATCACAATCAAGATGATGTTCCGGTTCAAACTCAAGAAGAGGATGGTAATGGTGAAGAAGTAGTACAACCACTGAGAAGGAGTACTAGAACTAAGAATCCTCCATCCAATTGGGTCAATACAAGAGTGTATTTCAACAACAACGCGGTGGCACATCCTATACAAACTGTATGCAATCTAGTGTCATTTCCACAAGAACACCAAGTCTTCATGGCTTGCATTGATGGGAATTGGATTCCAAAGACATACGAGGAAGCTATGGAACATGATGTGTGGATAAAAGCCGTGGAAGAAGAAGATAAGGCCATGGAGCTAAACGAGACTTGGGAAGAGGCGAATTTACCTCAAGGCAAGAGAACGGTTAGCTCACGGTATGTTTTCACCATCAAGTACAAAAGTAATGGGGAGATAGAGAGGTACAAGGCTCGTCTAGTTGCGAGGGGCTTCACTCAAACATATGGGGAGGACTACCTTGAAACCTTTGCCCCGGTTGCCAAACTTCACACCATAAGAGTAATCTTCTCCATTGCCACTAACCAAGAGTGGGATCTTTGGCAAATGGATGTTAAGAATGCGTTCTTACAAGGAGAACTAGAGGATGAGGTATACATGACTCCGCCTCCGGGTATAAGGGACAAGATCACTCCGGGAAAAGTGCTGAGACTTAAGAAGGCCATCTACGGTTTGAAACAATCCCCTAGAGCATGGTACCACAAGCTGAGCAACACTCTCCTTGATAAGGGATTCAAGAAATCTGAATCCGACCATACTCTCTTTACAAGCAAGCGTAAAACGGTATAGTAGTCATCCTCGTATATGTTGATGATATCATCATAACCGGGGATGACAAGGTAAGAATTGAGGCTACTAAAGCTCATCTCAAATCTGTATTTGACATTAAAGATCTTGGAGAACTAAAGTATTTCCTTGGCATTGAGGTTTGTAGATCCAATGAGGGTCTATTCCTATCCCAAAGGAAATACGTCCTTGATTTGCTTGTTGAAACAGGAAAACTTGGAGCTAAACCCTGCGAGTACGCCCTTGGAAGAAAACTACAAAGATATCCGCAAGGGGAGCTCGAAGACGAGCCATACAAAGACCCTAAACAATATAGAAGACTTGTTGGTAAGCTTATCTACTTAACCATAACTAGACCTGATATATGTTTTGCTTGTGAATCAGGTCTCACAACACATGCAAGCTCCAAAGAATCATCATTGGAACTTGGTGGATAGAGTGCTTAGATATCTCAAAGGATCACCCGGCCAAGGCATTTGGATGGGATGCAACAGGAATACGGAGATAGTGGGTTATTGTGATGCTGATTGGGCAGGTGATAGAGGAGATAGACGCTCCACAACAGGCTACTGCACGTTCATAGGAGGCAATCTAGTTACGTGGAAGAGCAAGAAGCAAAAGGTGGTTTCATGTTCAACAACCGAGTCCGAGTATAGAGCCATGAGGAAGCTGACTCGGGAACTGATTTGGCTCAAGGCTTTGGTCATGGATCTCGGTATTGAAGTCAAGAACCCAATCACCATGCATGCCGACAACAAATCAGCAATCAACCTAGCATCCAACTCCGTATTTCACGAGAGAACCAAGCACATTGAAGTAGGCGCCATAAAGTCCGAGAAGCAATGGTTAAGAAGATTATCCTTCCATGCTTTACCAAGAGTGAAGATCAGTTGGCGGACATCTTTACAAAAGCAGCGAGTACCAAGGTTTGTGAGTTCATCCACTCAAAGATGGGACTCACAAATCTCATCAAGCAATAAGAGGACCCTAACCGAAGCGGCTAGTACTCTTTTCCCTTAGCAAGTTTTTATCCCAAGTGGTTTTACTTGCAAGGTTTTAATGAGGCTAGCCACGAGGTTCCAAGTCTAGCCATTCCATCCGGCTAGTCTTGAGGGGGAGTGTTGAGGAGAAATAGTCAACGGTCTAGCGCATGACTAGTATCCGAACCAATATTGACCGAGAAGGGATTTTGGAAGACTCTAAGTGGAAAAGAGGGTTTCATGAGGTGCAACGGCTACGAGACGTGGCTCCACAAGTTGTAGGAGACGTGGCACCATGATGTGTCGAGACGTAGTCGAGAAAGCGCGGGTCAAAAGTAGCCAAGACCGTACGGACGCGGAAAAGCGTGCGGAAGACCGGATCTTGACTACACACGCGAATTCTTATCTTCCATGAGGTGCAACGGCTACGAGACGTGGCTCCACAAGTTGGAGGAGACGTGGCACCATGATGTGTCGAGACGTGGTCGAGAAAGCGCGGGTCAAAAAGTAGCCAAGACCGTACGGACGCGGATAAGCGTACGGAAGAGCGGATCTTTGACTACACACGCGCAACCTTATCTTTAAACGGCTCTTTTCCTCTCTAAACCCTATCTTGTATTCTCCTTATATATATCACTATGTGTAATCAATAAAAATCAAGAAACTTATTCACTCTCTCTATTCTCTAAACACACATTACACCGAAACATGATTAATCTTCTAACTCTCTACTAATCTCATGTTAATCCGCAATACTCTTTACATTTCTACATTTAGGACTCTAAACCAAGTTTCATTCAACTTGAGTGCTTATAAGTGTCTCAATGAGCTTTGTACAAGTTTTTCGAACTTATTAAACATCTAACAATGCATTTCTAGGACTCTAAACCAAGTTTCATGCAACATGAGTGCTTATAAGTGTCTCAATGAGCTT
Organism: Cochlearia excelsa; assembly: GCA_963556525.1. NCBI lineage: Eukaryota > Viridiplantae > Streptophyta > Magnoliopsida > Brassicales > Brassicaceae > Cochlearia > Cochlearia excelsa. Next base: position 4,155,998 of record CAUVZT010000001.1, read on the forward strand.
TGTACTAGTTTGACGAACTTATGAAACTTCTAACAACGCGGTTTCTAAGACTCTAAACCAAGTTTCATGCAACATGAGTGCTTATAAGTGTCTCAATGAGCTTTTTACTAGTTTGACGAACTTATGAAACATCTAACAACGCGTTTCTAGGACTCTAAACCAAGTTTCTAGGACTCTAAACCAAGTTTCATTCAACATGAGTGCTTATAAGTGTCTCAATTTGCTTTGTACAAGTTTTTCGAACTTATGAAACATCTAACAACGCATTTCTAGGACTCTAAACCAAATTTCATGCAACATGAGTGCTTATAAGTGTCTCAATGAGATTTTTACTAGTTTGACGAACTTATGAAACACCTAACAACACGTTTCTAGGATTCTAAACTAAGTTTCATGCAACATGAGTTCTTCTAAGTGTCTCAATGAGCTTTTGACTAGTTTGACGAACATATGAAACATCTAACAACGCGGGTTCTAGGACTCTAAACCAAGTTTCATACAACATGAGTGCTTATAAGTGTCTCAATGAGCTTTGTACAAGTTTGACGAACTTATGAAACATTTAACAATGTATTTCTAGGACTCTAAACCAAGTTTCATACAACATGATTGCTTATAAGTGTCTCAATGAGCTTTGTACTAGTTTGACGAACTTATGAAACATCTAACAACGCGTTTCTAGGACTCTAAACCAAGTTTCATTCAACATGAGTGCTTATAAGTGTCTCAATGAGCTTTGTACAAAATTTACGAACTTATGAAACATCTAACAACGCGTTTCTAGGACTCTAAACCAAGTTTCATGCAACATGAGTGCTTATAAGTGTCTCAATGAGCTTTGTACAAGTTTGACGAACTTATGAAACATCTAACAACGCGTTTCTAGGACTCTAAACCAAGTTTCATGCAACATGAGTACTTATAAGTGTCTCAATGAGCTTTGTACTAGTTTGACAAACTTATGAAACATCTAACAACGCGGTTTCTAGGACTCTAAACTAAGTTTCATGCAACATGAGTGCTTCTAAGTGTCTCAATGAGCTTTTGACTAGTTTGACGAACATAAGAAACATCTAACAACGCGGGTTCTAGGACTCTAAACCAAGTTTCAAACAACATGAGTGATTATAAGTGTCTCAATGAGCTTTGTACAAGTTTGACGAACTTATGAAACATTTAACAATGCGTTTCTAGGACTCTAAACCAAGTTTCATACAACATGAATCCTTATAAGTGTCTCAATGAGCTTTGTAGGACTCTAGTTTGACGAACTTATGATACATGTTTGTACACGTTTTTAGGACTCTAAACCAAGTTTCATTCAACTTGAGTGCTTATAAGTGTCTCAATGAGCTTTGTACAAGTTTTTCGAACTTATGAAACATCTAACAATGCATTTCTAGGACTCTAAACCAAGTTTCATGCAACATGAGTGCTTATAAGTGTCTCAATGAGATTTGTACTAGTTTGACGAACTTATGAAACATCTAACAACGCGGTTTCTAAGACTCTAAACCAAGTTTCATGCAACATGAGTGCTTATAAGTGTCTCAATGAGCTTTTTACTAGTTTGACGAACTTATGAAGCATCTAACAACGCGTTTCTAGGACTCTAAACCAAGTTTCTAGGACTCTAAACCAAGTTTCATTCAACATGAGTGCTTATAAGTGTCTCAATTTGCTTTGTACAAGTTTTTCGAACTTATGAAACATCTAACAACGCATTTCTAGGACTCTAAACCAAGTTTCATGCAACATGAGTGCTTATAAGTGTCTCAATGAGCTTTTTACTAGTTTGACGAACTTATGAAACATCTAACAACACGTTTCTAGGATTCTAAACTAAGTTTCATGCAACATGAGTTCTTCTAAGTGTCTCAATGAGCTTTTGACTAGTTTGACGAACATATGAAACATCTAACAATGCGGGTTCTAGGACTCTAAACCAAGTTTCATACAACATGAGTGCTTATAAGTGTCTCAATGAACTTTGTACTAGTTTGACGAACTTATGAAACATCTAACAACGCGTTTCTAGGACTTTAAACCAAGTTTCATGCAACATGAGTTCTTATAAGTGTTTCAATGAGCTTTGTACTAGTTTGACGAACTTATGAAACATCTAACAACGTGTTTCTAGGACTCTAAACCAAGTTTCATTCAACATGAGTGCTTATAAGTGTCTCAATGAGCTTTGTACTAGTTTGACGAACTTATGAAACATCTAACAACGCGTTTAGAGCATCTCCAAAAAGGAACCTCAAATTTGAGGTTTCATCAACCTCAAATTTGAGGTTTCATGTGTTTCTCTCCAAAAGAAAAACCTCAAATTTAATTTTACATATTGCATTTAAGTCCTTACTATTTTTCACAATTAAATAAATCTCTTAATTTTTGTAGATAATATAAAATACACCTCAAATAATTATTAAACCAATAAATAATTACTAAATTAATATTTTTTATTTTAATTTAAAGTTTTTCTTTTAGTTTAACATGTGAAAATTAAGTTTATATTTACAAAATATAATTTTTTATGTACTAAAATGATGAAATTAAAAAGTTAATAAAGATATTTGTGAAATATTATTAATTGGAGGGATGAAAGTGCAAAAGAAAGATGGAACCTCAAATTTGAGGTTTTGAGGTTTCTTTTGGAGAACAAAAACCTCATATTTGAGGTTATGAGGTTTATTTTAGAGATGCCCTTATAGGACTCTAAACCAAGTTTCATGCAACATGAGTGCTTATAAGTGTCTCAATGAGCTTTGTACTAGTTTGTCGAACTTATGAAACATTTGACAATGCGTTTCTAAGACTGTAAACCAAGTTTCATACAACTTTGAGTGCTTATAAGTGTCTGAATGAGCTTTGTACAAGTTTTACGAACTTATGAAACATCTAACAACGCGTTTCTAGGACTCTAAACCAAGTTTCATTCAACAAGAGTGCTTATAAGTGTCTTAACGAGCTTTGTACTAGTTTTACGAACTTATGAAACGTCTAACAACGCGTTTCTAGGATTCTAAACCAAGTTTCATGCAACATGAGTGCTTATAAGTATCTCAATGAGCTTTGTACTAGTTTGACGAACTTATGAAACATCTAACAACGCGGTTTCTAAGACTCTAAACGAAGTTTCATGCAACGTGAGTGCTTATAAGTGTCTCAATGAGCTTTTTACTAGTTTGACGAACTTGTGAAACATCTAACAACGCGGTTGCTAGGACTCTAAACCAAGCTTCATGCAACATGAGTGCTTATAAGCGTCTCAATGAGCTTTGTACTAGTTTGACAAACTTATGAAACATCTAACAAATCATTTCTAGGATTCTAAACCAAGTTTCATGCAACATGAGTGCTTAAAAGTGTCTCAATGAGCTTTTTACTAGTTTGACGAAATTATGAAACATCTAACAACGCGTTTCTAGGACTCTAAACTAAGTTTCATGCAATATGAGTGCTTATAAGTGTCTCAATGAGCTTTGTACTAGTTTGACGAACTTATGAAACATTTGACAATGCGTTTCTAAGACTCTAAACCAAGTTTCATACAACTTTGATTGCTTATTAGTGTCTCAATGAGCTTTGTACAAGTTTTACGAACTTATGAAACATCTAACAACGCGTTTCTAGGACTCTAAACCAAGTTTCATTCAACAAGAGTGCTTATAAGTGTCTCAACGAGCTTTGTACTAGTTTTACGAACTTATGAAACATCTAACAACGCATTTCTAGGACTCTAAACCAAGTTTCATGCAACATGAGTGCTTATAAGTGTTTCAATGAGCTTTGTACTAGTTTGACGAACTTATGAAACATCTAACAACGTGTTTCTAGGACTCTAAACCAAGTTTCATTCAACATGAGTGCTTATAAGTGTCTCAATGAGCTTTGTACTAGTTTGACGAACTTATGAAACATCTAACAACGCGTTTCTAGGACTCTAAACCAAGTTTCATGCAACATGAGTGCTTATAAGTGTCTCAATGAGCTTTGTACTAGTTTGACGAACTTATGAAACATTTGACAATGCGTTTCTAGGACTCTAAACCAAGTTTCATACAACCTGAGTGCTTATAAGTGTCTCAATGAGCTTTGTACAAGTTTTACGAATTTATGAAACATCTAACAACGCGTTTCTAGGACTCTAAACCAAATTTCATTCAACAAGAGTGCTTATAAGTGTCTCAATGAGCTTTGTACTAGTTTGACGAACATATAAAACATCTAACAACGCGTTTCTAGGACTCTTAACCAAGTTTCATGCAATATGAGTGCCTATAAGTGTCTCAATGAGCTTTGTACTAGTTTGACGAACTTATAAAACATCTAACAACGCGGTTTCTAAGACTCTAAACGAAGTTTCATGCAACATGAGTGCTTATAAGTGTCTCAATGAGCTTTTTACTAGTTTGACGAACTTATGAAACATCTAACAACGCGGTTGCTAGGACTCTAAACCAAGTTTCATGCAACATGAGTGCTTATAAGCGTCTCAATGAGCTTTGTACAAGTTTGACGAACTTATGAAACATCTAACAAAGCATTTCTAGGACTCTAAACCAAATTTCATGCAACATGAGTGCTTAGAAGTGTCTCAATGAGCTTTTTACTAGTTTGACGAACTTATGAAACATCAAACAACGCGGTTTCTAGGTCTCTAAAACAAGTTTCATGCAACATGAGTGCTTATAAGCGTCTCAATGAGCTTTGTACAAGTTTGACGAACTTATGAAACATCTAACAAATCATTTCTAGGACTCTAAACCAAGTTTCATGCAACATGAGTGCTTATAAGTGTCTCAATGAGCTTTTTACTAGTTTGACGAACTTATGAAACATCTAACAACGAGTTTCTAGGACTCTAAACTAAGTTTCATGCAACATGAGTGTTTATAAGTGTCTCAATGAGCTTTGTACAAGTTTGACGAACTTATGAAACATCTAACAACGCGTTTCTAGGACTCTAAACCAAGTTTCATGCAACATGAGTGCTTATAAGTGTCTCAAAGAGCTTTGTACAAGTTTGACGAACTTATGAAACGTCTAACAACGTGTTTCTAGGACTCCAAACCAAGTTTCATGCAACATGAGTGATTATAAGTGTCTCAATGAGCTTTGTACAAGTTTGACTAACTTATGAAACAGCTAACAACGCGGTTTCTAGGACTCTAAACCAAGTTTCATGCAACATCAGTGCTTATATGTGTCCCAATGAGCTTTGTACTAGTTTGACGAACTTATGAAACATCTAACAACGCGGTTTCTAGAACTCTAAACGAAGTTTCATGCAACATGAGTGCTTATAAGTGTCTCAATGAGCTTTGTACTGGTTTGACGAACTTATGAAACATCTAACAAAGCGGTTTCTAAGACTCTAAACTAAGTTTCATGCAACATGAGTGCGTATAAGTGTCTCAATGAGCTTTGTACAAGTTTGACGAACTTATGAAACATCTAACAACGCGTTTCTAGGACTCTAAACCAAGTTTCATTCAACAAAAGTGCTTATAAGTGTCTCAACGAGCTTTGTACTAGTTTTACGAACTTATGAAACGTCTAACAACGCGTTTCTAGGACTCTAAACCAAGTTTCATGCAACATGAGTGCTTATAAGTGTCTCAATGAGCTTTGTATTAGTTTGACGAACTTATGAAACATCTAACAACGCGTTTCTAGGACTCTAAACCAAGTTTCATTCAACATGAGTGCTTATAAGTGTCTCAATGAGCTTTGTACTAGTTTGACGAACTTATGAAACATCTAACAACTCGTATCTAGGACTCCAAACCAAGTTTTGATGCAACATGAGTTCTTATAAGTGTCTCATTGAGCTTTGTACTAGTTTGACGAACTTATGAAACATTTAACAAGGCGTTTCTAGGACTCTAAACCAAGTTTCATACAACATGAGTGCTTATAAGTGTCTCAATGAGCTTTGTACAAGTTTGACGAACTTATGAAACATCTAACAACGCGATTCTAGGACTCTAAACGAAGTTTCATGCAACATGAGTGCTTATAAGTGTCTCAATGAGCTTTTTACTAGTTTGACGAACTTATGAAACATCTAACAACGCGGTTGCTAGGACTCTAAACCAAGTTTCATGCAACATGAGTGCTTATAAGCGTCTCAATGAGCTTTGTACAAGTTTGACGAACTTATGAAACATCTAACAAAGCATTTCTAGGACTCTAAACCAAGTTTCATGCAACATGAGTGCTTATAAGTGTCTCAATGAGCTTTGTGCAAGTTTTACGAACTTATGAAACATCTAACAACGCGTTTCTAGGACTCTAAACCAAATTTCATTCAACAAGAGTGCTTGTAAGTGTCTCAACGAGCTTTGTACTAGTTTTACGAACTTATGAAACATCTAACAACGCATTTCTAGGACTCTAAACCAAGTTTCATGCAACATGAGTGCTTATAAGTGGTTCAATGAGCTTTGTACTAGTTTGACGAACTTATGAAACATCTAACAACGTGTTTCTAGGACTCTAAACAAAGTTTCATTCAACATGGGTGCTTATAAGTGTCTCAATGAGCTTGGTACTAGTTTGACGAACTTATGAAACATCTAACAACGCATTTCTAGGACTCTAAACCAAGTTTCATGCAACATGAGTGCTTATAAGTGTCTCAATGAGCTTTGTACTAGTTTGACGAACTTATGAAACATTTGACAATGCGTTTCTAAGACTCTAAACCAAGTTTCATACAACCTGAGTGCTTATAAGTGTCTCAATGAGCTTTGTACAAGATTTACGAACTTCTGAAACATCAAACAACGCGTTTCTAGGACTCTAAACCAAGTTTCATTCAACAAGAGTGCTTGTAAGTGTCTCAACGAGCTTTGTACTAGTTTTACGAACTTATGAAACATCTAACAACGCATTTCTAGGACTCTAAACCAAGTTTCATGCAACATGAGTGCTTATAAGTGGTTCAATGAGCTTTGTACTAGTTTGACGAACTTATGAAACATCTAACAACGTGTTTCTAGGACTCTAAACAAAGTTTCATTCAACATGGGTGCTTATAAGTGTCTCAATGAGCTTGGTACTAGTTTGACGAACTTATGAAACATCTAACAACGCATTTCTAGGACTCTAAACCAAGTTTCATGCAACATGAGTGCTTATAAGTGTCTCAATGAGCTTTGTACTAGTTTGACGAACTTATGAAACATTTGACAATGCGTTTCTAAGACTCTAAACCAAGTTTCATACAACCTGAGTGCTTATAAGTGTCTCAATGAGCTTTGTACAAGATTTACGAACTTCTGAAACATCAAACAACGCGTTTCTAGGACTCTAAACCAAGTTTCATTCAACAAGAGTGCTTATAAGTGTCTCAACGAGCTTTGTACTAGTTTTACGAACTTATGAAACGTCTAACAACGCGTTTCTAGGACTCTTAACCAAGTTTCATACAATATGAGTACTTATAAGTGTCTCAATGAGCTTTGTGCTAGTTTGACGAACTTATGAAACATCTAACAACGCGGTTTCTAAGACTCTAAACGAAGTTTCATGCAACATGAGTGCTTATAAGTGTCTCAATGAGCTTTTTACTAGTTTGACGAACTTATGAAACATCTAACAACGCGGTTGCTAGGACTCTAAACCAAGTTTCATGCAACATGAGTGCTTATAAGCGTCTCAATGAGCTTTGTACAAGTTTGACGAACTTATGAAACATCTAACAAAGCATTTCTAGGACTCTAAACCAAGTTTCATGCAACATGAGTGCTTATAAGTGTCTCAATGAGCTTTGTACAAGTTTTACGAACTTATGAAACATCTAACAACGCGTTTCTAGGACTCAAAACCAAGTTTCATTCAACAAGAGTGCTTATAAGTGTCTCAACGAGCTTTGTACTAGTTTTACGAACTTATGAAACATCTAACAACGCATTTCTAGGACTCTAAACCAAGTTTCATGCAACATGAGTGCTTATAAGTGTTTCAATGAGCTTTGTACTAGTTTGACGAACTTATGAAACATCTAACAACGTGTTTCTAGGACTCTAAACCAAGTTTCATTCAACATGAGTGCTTATAAGTGTCTCAATGAGCTTTGTACTAGTTTGACGAACTTATGAAACATCTAACAACGCGTTTCTAGGACTCTAAACCAAGTTTCATGCAACATGAGTGCTTATAAGTGTCTCAATGAGCTTTGTACTAGTTTGACGAACTTATGAAACATTTGACAATGCGTTTCTAAGACTCTAAACCAAGTTTCATACAACCTGAGTGCTTATAAGTGTCTCAATGAGCTTTGTACAAGATTTACGAACTTATGAAACATCTAACAACGCGTTTCTAGGACTCTAAACCAAGTTTCATTCAACAAGAGTGCTTATAAGTGTCTCAACGAGCTTTGTACTAGTTTTACGAACTTATGAAACGTCTAACAACGCGTTTCTAGGACTCTAAACCAAGTTTCATGCAACATGAGTTCTTATAAGTGTCTCAATGAGCTTTGTACTAGTTTGACGAACATATGAAACATCTAACAACGCGTTTCTAGGACTCTTAACCAAGTTTCATGCAATATGAGTGCTTATAAGTGTCTCAATGAGCTTTGTACTAGTTTGACGAACTTATGAAACATCTAACAACGCGGTTTCTAAGACTCTAAACGAAGTTTCATGCAACATGAGTGCTTATAAGCGTCTCAATGAGCTTTTTACTAGTCTGACGAACTTATGAAACATCTAACAAAGCATTTCTAGGACTCTAAACCAAATTTCATGCAACATGAGTGCTTAGAAGTGTCTCAATGAGCTTTTTACTAGTTTGACGAACTTATGAAACATCTAACAACGCGGTTTCTAGGACTCTAAACCAAGTTTCTGTTGAGATTCGAGTATACGGATGGGAGAATCATGAGCTTATGAGGCTCGGAGTGTATTGAGAGAATCGGTGAAAGTTTGTGTGGAGAGTTTAGTGAGAGATTGGTGTAGAGAAGTATATTAGGAAGAAAGGCAAAAACCTCCTTATTTTACAATGGTTCACATATGATGTGTATTTAAAGATGGAGAAGAAGGATCTAGATCAATAATAGACGTTAAGGGATAAGGTTGGAGTGTGCTTTAGTCAATACACACGTGTAGAGTCTTGCTAAGCATGTGGAGTCAATGGTACCGCGTCCTTTAGTCCAAACATGAGTTGTTTGATTGGTACTATCAGTCTTTGCTCCCTTTTTACCTTATCCTCTTTATTTAAACATATCATTTCTCCTTCCTTATCCATATAGATCCGTTGGAGATGATGGCTCCTTCCTTATCCATATAGATCCGTTGGAGATGATGGCTAATGCTTTGACTTCGTGTTGACTTATTGCTTGACACACACTCTTTGTCATTTGCCCGCCAAATACCTCTTCTTGTTCAATACTTCACAATATCTTGCTTGTTATACAAGCTGTTTCAACCTAATGCCTCTTAGAGGTTAACATTAGTTTCAACACTCCCCCTCAAGCTTAGCCTAATGAAATGGCTAAGCTTGGAAACCGTTCAACAAACCTCATTAAAACCTTTTAACGGGAAAACCACTTGGGAAAAACCACGTTTAAAGGGAAAAAGAGTATAAGTTGTAACAGTTAGAGGTCTTCATTGAGTGAGCTTGAGTTCCCTTTGATATACCTCTCAAGGCTTCTGATTTGAATGTTAGATTTTAGGAGAGTATAGACGAGATTGGAGAGATTATGTTCTTGAGTTCATGAAGAACATCAAGAACATGATAGAGAGAATATAGAGAGTTTAAACGGAAAGAGATTTGAGGAAGTAGTTTCGGTTTGTAGAGTAGAGAGAATAAGAGAAAGAGTTTCTTGTATTGAGAGAAGAGCATAAGCTCTCTTAGGTTACAACAATGAAACATTACAATATATATAAGCAAGCCCTTTTAACCTAGCCGCTAGAGAGAGAGAGAGAGAGAGGAGACAAGTCGCTTTCCACTCTTGGGAGCGTGTAGCGCTTGGAACCGAGCCGGATAGTGACAGGTCATGGGTGCCTTGTTATGTGGTTTGGCACGTGAATCTTTGTGGTCAAAGATCCCATATTGATCCTCTTTATCCTCTTTTGATTCTTCTCTTTTATTATAGGTAATATAAGGAGCTACTTGGGCCTTTACTTGGTCCACAAGATGAGACATTACCTTAGTGGATATCTTATCCGGGTAAATGCCTTATGCTCCTCAACATGTTTCGACCTAATGCCCATTAAGAGTTACCATTAGTCTCAACACTCCCCCTCAAGCTTAGCCTAATGAAATGGCTAAGCTTGGACATCACACCAACAAACCTCATTAAAACCTTGGTGAGAAAACCCATTGGGATAAACCTACACCGAAGGGAAAAAGAGTATAAGTTAGTGTGATAGAGGTCTTCTTTGATGAGCCTTGAGTTCTTCTTGACTTGCCTTCAAGTCTTCAAATGAACTCTTTCTAGCTCGCCAAACACACTCCCCCTTAAGTAGAAACCGGTTCAAGTTCTTGCCTTTACCGTTTCTTCATAAGGGTTCTTTAAACTTCTCATCTTGATTATGCTCTTCACACTTAGATGATGAGGTTACTTCTATGCTTTCTTCAAGCTTCAATGTTTACTTCCTCTTCACGGCTTTGTTCTTCACAAGCTTGAATGTGAGAGGACATGACCGAACACTTTTGACTCCCTTTACCCTTCTTCTTTCATGTTCCTTAGTGGCTTTCTTCTTGTTTCTCAAGTAACCGAGGTGATCACTTTACCTCCTTTCCTTTGAACCTTCAAAAGATTCAAGAGATACAAAGATTTTAGTGCAAGGTTAACTTGATACAATAGAGATGCTCACAAAACTTCTTAAGTCCATAAACCAATAATGAAACAATGAGTAATTTTGCCATATTTAAACCTAAGTTCCTCTAGCAAATTTCAAATGATTCAATTTAGGCTATCTAGACACACAAGAACTAAGCAAGATCATGGTGCAGCTCTAGTTCTTGTAATTTTAAACTTAATGAAGAATAAGGTTTAAGGGACAGCCTTTTGTTCGTAGTGGAATGGACTTCTCCTTGTTGTTGCATATAGGTTTTGAGCTTTGGCTTCTTCTTGAAGTCTTTGCTTCCTCCTTTGTGCAATTGGAACAAGGTTTGTTGACGTCTTTGGCTTAGCTCTTGGTAGATGCATAGGCCGAGTAAAAAGAATAGGCCTTGCACTTGAGAGTTGCTTTGGCCGAGAGTGAGTAGAGACGATTGATCATATGACTTGATCGGTCTCTTTCTAGAACAAGGATGGCTCGGCTTTGTCTTTGCCAAGTACTTGGCCGAGCCTAGTGTTGATGAAGTGACTTGGTCTTGTCATTGCTAGAGCCTTGACCAAGCCACATGATCTTTGAGTTCCTTTCTTCAAGGACTCGGTTTTGATGATTAGATGAATTGGTCTTTCTCTTGAAGAGGATTGACCAAGGATTGATGATGGTTGAATGGATTGGCTTTGCTTCTTTGTGGAGGCTTGGCCAAGTGAATGATGATCTTGAACAATGATTGGTGACCTTGCCTTTGCTAGGGACTTTGGTCAAGAGATGGTCTTTGTCTTGCCACGGACTTGACCGGTTGATGTTGGTCTTTGTCTTGCCACGGACTTGACCGGTTGATGATGGTCTTTGTCTTGCCACGGACTTGACCGAAGATTAATGGGTTGACTCGGCTTTGTCTTGTAAATACTTGGCCGAGATGTAACTTGATGGCTTTAGCTCTTTGCTAGATGCTTTTGGCCACAATGATGATAGTGGTTGGCTTCCATTTGATCATGATGAGATGTGTGATCTAACACTTCTTCTCCCCATCTTGATTAACATGGAAGTAAATGAACTCTCCTCCTTTCTCGGCTTTGTTCTTCACAAGCTTCTTTGAGAAAGAGGTTTCTCATCTTCTCTTTAGGACATCATCTTTGGCATTAGATCATTTCCTCTTACTTCTTTTCTCTTTGGCACTTTTGTGTTTCTTCTTTATGCTTAGGGGTTGTCTCATGAAATCTTCTTAAGGTTTGAACATAATGATCCTACATTATATCAAACACAAAATGGATTAAGTATCATGGTTAACCGGCATAAGATAGAAACTTTAAACACTTTACAATCTATTAAGTATTATCATATTTAACAAGCATGATACAAGGAAGGATTTAAGACATTAGATAACAAAGTTTCCTAAGCCTTTTGATTAAATCCGAGAGTATAAGTATCTTAGCAAGTTCAATTTCTAGTTCCTATAGATTTGTAAAGGCTTTTAAACATGCAATCTATGGCATATAACATGAAGCATAAAGACTACTTAAGCCTAGTATCTTAATAATATGGTTTAAAGAGAGTAAGAGTTTAGAATTAGCCCTTTTTTGATATTCCTTTGGGAAGATGGTCATTGGGAGAAGTCATTTATCCTTTTAGAGCACCTCAATGGTTAGTCTAAGATCGGATTCATGACTTCTCTTTATGAGAAATTCTCTTGTTTGCTTCTTTACCTACACATAGATTCAAGTTAGCAACAAGAGTCTTTAGCTTATGGCTCCTTTCCATAAAGACTTTGAAAGGGACCATGGTCTTTAGTGCACAATGGCGGACCATGATCTTAAAACACACAAACAAGATTCATTGTAACTTGATAGCTTTCATAGCTTAGTTACTCATCTTGTATCATAAACTTAAATGCACATAGGCGGTTTATGACAACAAACATAGATCATCATTCCATCTTCACCTTATATAGATGTTAGTGTAATGAATCATTTCCCCATAAGTCTAAAATGGATTCACCATGACTTTCAAAAGTGCCACCTTTTAGATAATCATGGATCTCTTTTTAGACTTATGTTACCCGAGGATCTAATGGATTCATCAAGCTCAAACAGGTTTTAAACACTTAATGAAACTTGGTTCTCTTTCCTCTAAGAGAGTTTGGATCCCATAAGACCTTATATGCTTAATCACAAGCGGATCTTGGTTCCTTACCCTTTGTTAAACCGGAGATCTTTTGGATTTCACCAAGGTTTGAATGCAATAAGTCTTAAGACATATGCAAACCAAGGATCCTAGATCTTTCCAAGTCTCAAATCACTTCACTAAACAAAGACTAGTGATTTAAGACTTTAGCAAGAGACAAGACTTGGATATTATAGTGGGGTATGAAGAGGATAAAGAGTATAGAGTTTACAACCGATTCCTTAATGATCTAAAGATCTTTAGGACTCAAGATTAACTACTAATCTCTTTATCTCCCTCTTGTGTTTCCACTAACACAACCGCCACTACTCATCTTCATCGTCTTGGAGATTTAAATTCGGACCAAATGAGCATATGTTCTTTAAAAACTTTTGAAAACATCATATGCTCAAAACATGCTTTTAAACTGAAACTTTGTGGTATTGGATTCATCAAGGTTTCTTGAACTCATAGGAGTTTAAAGCCATGGTTCTCATCCATTAGTCTCGGTTTAGACAATGATCTTAAAGGACAATACAACCAAAACTATCATGTAGTTAAATCCTATTGATTTATACTAACAATGAATGTGTTTTGGTTGTCTTGTACTTACCAAGGAAATTGGATTCAACATGTCCTTTACTCACTAGGAGTTAAGCGGATCATGGTTCTCTTTCCAAAGATCTTTGTTAAAGCACAAACAAAAGAAAGAGTTTTGGATTCAACAAGTTGTTTTTGCCTTATAAGAACAACAACAAGGTTCACCTACTCTTTTAGCTCTCAAGATTCAAGCTTTAAGCTTTGATATCTTGGTCCTTGCCTAAAGAAGGGTTTCGGATTCAACAAGTTGCTTTCAACTCTCAAAAGTTTAGCAAACAAGGTTCTCTAACCTTTGACTCCCAAGTTTCAAGTTTTGTTCTTGAATACTTGTTCATTGTCTAAAAACCAAAGTCATTAAGATCTTGGATTCATCATGGTTCCTTTGAAATCATAAGAGTGAGGAAACCCATGGTTCTCATCCTTTGACATATGGCTGTCCATAGATCTTTTTCAAAAGAAACACACTTTCACAAACATGTTTTTAAACATGTAGCTAGATCTTAAGATCCAATCTTTCCATGAACAAATTATGCTTGGTGTGTTCTAAGAAAGGTATTACCAAGATCTATGGATCTAAACTAAAGGAGACTCGGATTCATCATGCTATAAGTACTCATGAGAGTATCATAGACATGGTTCCCTTCTCCTAAGAAGCCGATTTGGATGCAACAAGATTCATAGTCAAATGACTCCTCTTGGTTCCCTTTTCTTAATCGGCCTTCTTCAACTAAAAATAAAGAATAGATCTTGAGTATAAAGAGAGATTCATCATGTTCATCATACTCAAAAGAGATGTCTTTGAACAATGGTTCTCATCTTTTGCAAGATTCATCGCCTAAGGCTTGTCTTGTTTCTCAAGATCTATGAAGAACTATGTTTAAGCGGAAATAAGAACAAGAGCTTCATGCTCTGATACCATGTTAGATTTTAGGAGAGTATAGACGAGATTGGAGAGATTATGTTCTTGAGTTCATGAAGAACATCAAGAACATGATAGAGAGAATATAGAGAGTTTAAACGGAAAGAGATTTGAGGAAGTAGTTTCGGTTTGTAGAGTAGAGAGAATAAGAGAAAGAGTTTCTTGTATTGAGAGAAGAGCATAAGCTCTCTTAGGTTACAACAATGAAACATTACAATATATATAAGCAAGCCCTTTTAACCTAGCCGCTAAGAGAGAGAGAGAGAGAGAGGAGACAAGTCGCTTTCCACTCTTGGGAGCGTGTAGCGCTTGGAACCGAGCCGGATAGTGACAGGTCATGGGTGCCTTGTTATGTGGTTTGGCACGTGAATCTTTGTGGTCAAAGATCCCATATTGATCCTCTTTATCCTCTTTTGATTCTTCTCTTTTATTATAGGTAATATAAGGAGCTACTTGGGCCTTTACTTGGTCCACAAGATGAGACATTACCTTAGTGGATATCTTATCCGGGTAAATGCCTTATGCTCCTCAACATGTTTCGACCTAATGCCCATTAAGAGTTACCATTAGTCTCAACATTGAACTCGTACTTGTCAGCGGAAACTCCCCCTTAAGATGACAATGGTTCAAGCTCTTCGCCTTTGACCTTCTCCGTAAGGGTTCTTCACACTTCTCAATCTTGATATGCTATTCACATTATCATAGATTGAATCGGTGTAGACTTTGTTCTTTGATTCCTATTCACGGCTTTGTTCTTCACAAGCTTAAGTGTGAATGGACTCGACCGAACACTTATGGCTTCCTCCTTTCTTCTCTTGATTTCTCCTTGATGGCATTCTTCTTGTCATTCAAGCAACCGAGAATGATCACTTGGCTCTCACTTCCTTTAACCTTCAAAGGATTCAAGAAAGATGTAAAGCTTAGTGAAAGGGTTAACTTGATACGCTTAGATAGAAATGCACATAAGAAGCTTAAGTCTAGATGCAACATAATGAATCAATGAGTAATTTTGCTATTAAACCTAAGTTTCTTAACAAATTTCAAATGATTTCACATAGGCTTTAATAGACTAAGCAACTTTTAACAAGGGCAATGATTAGATTCATCAAGAACTAAGCAAGATTATGTGATGCAGCTCTAGTTCTATGAATAAGCTAATCATAATGAAGAGAGTAAAGGTTTAAGGGACAGCCTTTGGTTCGTAGTGGTATTGATTCTTTCTCGTAGTTACACTTTGAATGAGCGCTTTGACTTCTTCATGAGGTCTTTTGGCTATCTTCTTTGTGTAATCAACAAGGTTGGGTTGGTTTGACTCGGCCGTGTCTTGATAGATGCTTGACCGAGAGTTGATGAATTGGTTTTAGTCTTGCTTCTTTGAAGAGGCTTTGACAAAACTAAGTGTATGATGGTTTTGGTCTTGGTCTTGACCAAATATGGATAAAAGATGGACGACCCTTGTTCTTTGTAGATACTAGGCCGAATGGTGATGGTTTGGTCTTACACATCTTGTAGAGGCTTTAACCAATGATGAATGTGATGAATATCTTTCTTCAAGATATTCTTCTTTGCTTTTGAGTCTCTTTGTTCAAGAGCTTCTCCTTCTATGGTTAAGATGCTTTAGCCAAAGATTGGTGATTGATGATGGCCTTGTCTTTTCTAAGGACTTTGGCCGATTGGTGGATTAGGACAATGATGGATATTGCTCTTTGTAGAAGCTTTAGCCGGTTTGATGAATCTCTTTCTTCAAGAGGTTCTTCTGATATGATCTCCCTTACGGATCAACTCTCGAATGAAGGCTATGGAGAGACAATGGTGATGGAAGGGGCGGCAGCGGAATAGATGGTAAAGAACAGGGCTAGAACGTGATGAGATGGTGATGAATGAAGGTAGAGATGGCGTGATGAACCTCAGCAAGTGATGATAAACTTGCTAAGAGATAGAAGACCTTAGTTTAAGCTAACGGCATGGAAGAGATCGGACCTAATTGTTGAAAAGAGACCAAGGCTTTGCCCGGACACACTCGTTCACCAAGGCAAAGACCTAGCTTGTGGTCAAAGGCAAAGGACCCAAGCTATCTCTTTTGTTACCGTTACAAGAGGACAAGAGAAACAAAGGAAGGATCTAGAAACCAAGTTACCGTTACACCAAAGAGCCGTTGGGCGTGTGGAGTTCACGCCGTCCGTACAAGTCACGGGTGGCTCTAAGGATGCGCGTCTAACCGAGGAGAAAGCGACGTTTGGCGCATTGAACCGAGGAAGATGTGGACGGTTTTGGCATCTTCACATGATGCTATTTTAGATGCTATTCCTTATATATTTATCCTATGTTGTAACGACACAAAAATAATCTAATCTAATCTCGTATAATCTTTTCCGATTAAACTCTCTCTCTATTCTCTCTCTCTCTCTTGTTCTTGATGTTCTTCATGGAACTCAAGAACACAAATCTCTAAACTCATCTTAATCTTCTTAAAACTAACATGGTATCGAGCAACCTTGCTGCGGAACCTAATCTGCTTCCGCTAAATCTACTCTCGGTTACTCTCGGCTATTCTCGGTACCGACGATTCTCGGTACTCTCGACAAACCTCGATACGGTTACTGTAGACTCTCGACAAGCCTCGACAAACTCTCAAACCTCGACAAACTCTCGACAAACTCTCGACAAGGTTTTCTCGACAAAGTTTTCTCGGCAAGAGTCCTGTTTTCCCGGCCACTTTTCTCGACTACTCTCGACAAGATCTAGTCTCGATACCGACAAGTCTCGATACCGACAAGTCCCGACACCGACCATTCTCGATACTCTCGGTTTCAAATTTCTCGGTTCAAATTTCTAGATCTGAAATTTCAAAAACGAGTTATTTCAAACCTCATTCAACACAACCATGGAAGACAAAGAATCCAAGAAGGCACTTTGTCCGGTTACTCTCAAAGGCATCAACTACCTTCTATGGGCAAGAACCATGAAG
This sequence comes from Cochlearia excelsa, assembly GCA_963556525.1. NCBI lineage: Eukaryota > Viridiplantae > Streptophyta > Magnoliopsida > Brassicales > Brassicaceae > Cochlearia > Cochlearia excelsa. Next base: position 4,173,450 of record CAUVZT010000001.1, read on the forward strand.
ATAGCCCTTTGTGGCCGCGGCTATTGGAACCATATACTCACTCGGCAAGACGCTCCTATTGAGTTCAACAACGAACTCACAACCGACGATGAGAAGTGGTTCCAACTAGACCAAAAGGTACTTGGGATCATCCAAGGATCCCTTGAGCCGTCCATCTTGGAGGCTTACTCCTATTGCGAAAACGCCAAGGAGCTATGGGACACTCTCCAAACCGTCTACGGCAACATCTCAAACCTTAGCCGAGTTTATGAAGTCAAGAAGGCCATTAGTGACCTAAACCAAGAAGACACCGAGTTCACTAAACACTTTGGGAAGTTTAGGTCACTTTGGGCAGAGTTAGAAATGCTTCGCCCAAGCACCGTGGATCCTAAAGTGTTAAACGAACGAAGAGAGCAAGACAAAGTCTTTGGCTTGCTTCTTACCCTCAACGGCAGCTACAAGGAGATCACCAAGCATCTTCTCCGAGCCGATACTCTACCAAACCTTGAAGAAGTGTGTGCACAACTCCAAAGAGAACAAGGTTCCATCGAGCTCTTTGATGGCAAGAAGGAACTTGTGACCGCAAACAAGGTGGCGTTTAAACCGTCTTCCAAGACATATGAAGAAAGGAGAGCCTTGACATGTGAGCATTGCAAGAAGAAAGGCCACAACAAGGAGAAGTGTTGGATCCTACACCCTAGTCTCAAGCCGGCCAAGTTCAAGGACGCCAAGGCCAATTACTCTCACGATGACTCGGCTAGCATACCAAGTACAAGCGGACCAAACCATGGCAAGGAAGAGGAGTCTTCGGCCATTGTCCCATACATGGACGAGTTCGTGAGGAAGTCGGACCTTGACGCACTCATCAAAGCCCTTAAGGGCTCCGGTATTTCACCCTATTACTCTCTTAGTGCTCAAAACATAGACATTAAACCATATAAGCCTATTATTGTTGATTCGGGTGCTTCTCATCATATGATTAGCAACTTGGATTTAATTAGTAATGTTAAACCGGCTTTAGGTAATGTCATTATTGCAAATGGGAGTGAAATTCCTATAGAAGGGTTAGGAAATCTTAAGTTGTTTGATAGTGATTCTCAAGCTCTTTACATGCCTAGTTTCACTTCCAATCTTATATCCGTTAAACGCATTGCTTGTGATTTGAATTGCAAGGTTATTTTCAGTCCTAATGATGTGATTTTTCAGGATATTAAGAGTGAGAAGGTCATTGGAAAAGGGGTCACAAGAGGGGACCTCTATGTTCTTGAAGAATTTGATTTCAAAAACTCTATCTCTACTTCTACTTCTCTTTGTCATGCTTTTAAATCGGTTATAGCCGAAGTTAACAATGTTATTTGGCATTTTAGACTTGGTCATCCTCATTTGAATGCTTTAAAAACTATTTTCCCTAATGTTGTTTTTGATCATCAAACTTGTGAGGCTTGCATTTTAGGCAAACATTGTAGAACCGTATTTTCAAAATCCAAAATGTGTTACAAACCTTTTGAATTGATTCATTCGGACGTTTGGTCCTCCCCTTGCAAATCTAGGGATAATCAAGCTTATTTTGTCACATTTATAGATGAAAGCTCTAAATACACTTGGGTTACACTTTTACAAACTAAAGATAGGGTATTAGAGGCTTTTAAAAACTTTCAAAACTATGTGACTAACCATTACAACGCTAAGATTAAAACCTTTAGGTCGGATAATGGGGGGGAGTACACAAGCCGAGCATTCAAAGAACACATAGCCAACCATGGGATTCTTCACCAAACCACATGTCCATATACACCGCAACAAAACGGTGTGGCCGAGAGGAAGAATAGGCATCTCATGGAGGTCACACGGTCAATGATGTTCCACATGAACATCCCAAAACGGTTTTGGTCGGATGGTGTTTTAACCGCGTGTTATCTCATCAACCGAACCCCTACTCAAATCTTAAACAACCAATCTCCCTTTCAAGTTTTGAATAAAAGTAAGCCTATTCTTAACCATCTAAGAGTTTTTGGTTGTGTGTGTTTTGTTTTTGTGCCTAGTGAACAAAGGAACAAACTTGAAGCAAAGAGCATCAAGGCCATGTTCATAGGCTACTCCAACACACAAAAAGGATACAAATGTTATGTACCCGAGACAAGAAGGGTCATAGTCTCAAGAGACGTCAAGTTCCTTGAAGGCAAAAGCTTCTATGAAGACAAGAATTGGGATAGTGTGAAGGACTTACCCGAGAAAGTCACGGATAGAGCCACAAGCCTAAGGAACCTAATGAAGAATCTTGGCATGAACTTTGAAGAAGAGCCAAGCCAAGACATACCAAATCAACAACCCACTCCTCTTGATCATGAGGGGGAGAACATAAATGAGCAAGCCAACTCCGAACCTCAAGAGTCTAATGAGTCCGGGGAGAATCAAATGCTCACCAACAAACTACACCACAAGAAGACCAAGGACATGCTCAAGATGATCATGATCAAGAAGTGGGTCAAGGAGGAAGTGTACCACCGGAGCCGACTAGTATTCAAACGGAGCCGACTCTAAGGAGAAGCACTAGGGTAAAGAAGCATCCATCTAATTGGGTAAACACAAGGGTCTACTACAATAGCAAGGCGGTGGCCCATCCTACTCAAGCAACATGCTCTCTTGCTAGAATTCCCAAGGAACACCGAGCCTTCCTTACCGCCATGGATCAACATGTGATACCAAGGACATATGAAGAAGCAATGAAGGAAGAAGTGTGGATCAATGCGGTTAGAGCCGAGAACAAGGCAATGGAAGACAATGAAACCTTCTATGAAACTGATCTTCCCAAGGGCAAGAAGATTGTGAGCTCTAGATACGTGTTCACCATCAAGTACCTAAGCAATGGGGATATTGAAAGGTACAAGGCAAGACTTGTGGCAAGAGGCTTCACCCAAACCTATGGAGAGGATTACTTGGATACCTTTGCACCGGTTGCCAAACTTCACACGGTTAGGGTTATTCTATCCTTGGCTACTAACTTGTCTTGGGATCTCTTTCAAATGGATGTGAAGAACGCCTTCCTACAAGGAGAGCTTGAGGAAGAGGTATACATGACTCCACCACCCGGAGTAGAAATTACCCCGGAAAGTCTTAAGATTAAGAAAGGCTATCTACGGTCTCAAGCAATCACCAAGAGCTTGGTACCACAAGCTTAGCTCAACATTGATGGCAAGAGGATTCAAGAGATCACAAGCCGAGCACACACTCTTCACACTACAAAACCAAGAAGGTATAGTAGTAGTACTTGTATACGTAGATGACATCATCATCTCCGGAAACAACAAGGGAGGTATTCTAGAAACCAAGTCTTTTCTTAAGTCTAAATTTGATATCAAAGATCTCGGTTTGCTTAAGTACTTCCTTGGGATTGAAGTTTGTAGATCAAAGGAAGGTCTATTTCTCTCCCAAAGGAAGTACACCCACGATGTTTTAAGTGTTGTCAATATGGCAGGTACCAAGGTGGCCAAGACACCCCTTGAAGACGGCTACAAGACCATTCAAGAGGGTAGTGAAGACGATCAACCATACAAAGATCCGATGCTATATAGACGGCTAGTGGGAAAGCTCATCTACCTTACCATCACTAGGCCGGATCTATGCTTTGCCGTGAATCAAGTCTCCCAACATATGCAAAGACCGAAGCAACATCATTGGAACATGATCATGAGGATCTTGGGATACCTTAAGGGAACTTCAAGCTTGGGTATATGGATGGGTTGCAACAAAAGCACGGAGGTTGTTGGGTATTGTGACGCGGACTATGCCGGGAACCTAGAAGACAGGCGGTCAACCACCGGGTATTGCACCTTCATTGGAGGCAACCTTGTCACATGGAAGACAAAGAAGCAAAAGATAGTGTCTTGCTCAACCGCCGAAGCCGAGTATAGAGCCATGAGGAAGCTAACTCAAGAACTCATGTGGCTAAAGAACTTGCTAGGGGATTTGGGTTTCAAGATTGAAGCACCAATGACAATGCATTGTGACAACCAAGCGGCCATCCACATAGCAACCAACTCGGTCTTCCATGAACGGACCAAGCACATAGAGGTGGATTGTCACAAGGTTAGAGAGCAAATGGTCAAAGGGACCATCTTACCTTGCTACACCAAAAGTGAAGATCAACTCGCGGACATCTTCACCAAATCAGCAAGCTTGAAGGTTTGTGAGTCCATCCTACCAAGACTAGGACTCACACGGGCTACCAAAGCCTAAGTCTCCAACCGCATAAGCTTGCACTCTTTTCCCTTAGGTGAGTTTTATCCCAAGTGGTTTTCTCACCAAGGTTTTAACGAGGCAAGGTTATGCGGGTTCCAAGCTTAGCCATTGCATTAGGCTAAGCTTGCGGGGGAGTGTTGAAAAGAGACCAAGGCTTTGCCCGGACACACTCGTTCACCAAGGCAAAGACCTAGCTTGTGGTCAAAGGCAAAGGACCCAAGCTATCTCTTTTGTTACCGTTACAAGAGGACAAGAGAAACAAAGGAAGGATCTAGAAACCAAGTTACCGTTACACCAAAGAGCCGTTGGGCGTGTGGAGTTCACGCCGTCCGTACAAGTCACGGGTGGCTCTAAGGATGCGCGTCTAACCGAGGAGAAAGCGACGTTTGGCGCATTGAACCGAGGAAGATGTGGACGGTTTTGGCATCTTCACATGATGCTATTTTAGATGCTATTCCTTATATATTTATCCTATGTTGTAACGACACAAAAATAATCTAATCTAATCTCATATAATCTTTTCCGATTAAACTCTCTCTCTATTCTCTCTCTCTCTCTTGTTCTTGATGTTCTTCATGGAACTCAAGAACACAAATCTCTAAACTCATCTTAATCTTCTTAAAACTAACACTAATCACTAGGCCAGGGAGCGAAACTTGTAAAAAGGTTTTTTGTCATGAAGTTTGCTAAAGAACAAGAGAGGGTGGCGTGGAGCTTATAAAGAGAAGCACAGGTCGCTTCCTCTTTAGGGCTTCACGCGAAATCCAAAAAAAGGAAATTGTTCAAAGAAAAGGAAATCGCAAACATAGCAAAAAGGAAATTGCAAAACAACGCAACGTTTTAAAGCGAAAGAGAAAGACAACGAGGCGTGCGGGATAGAACAGCGAGTAGTGTGAAGTGCCTCGCTTAATTCACTCTTCAAGGTAATGTCACTAAGTAACCGACGTAGTGCTCTTCTCGGCCTCGTTAAAACCCTTGCATAGTAAACCCTATGGGACAAACCTACGCAAAGGGAAAGAGTACCAAGTCGAAACACTTAGTCACTTAGTTTCATTACCTTGGTCTTCTTTCTAGGCCATGATGAAGATGTTGAATAAGCTCCTAGCTGCTCCTCCAAGCTCCTCCTCCATGATCATTGCTTGGACGGCCTTGGCTAGCTCTTTGGCCTTTGATCGCGTAATCACTCCTTTATGTACTTCGGTGCACGGTGCTCGGGCGCCTTGGTGCTCGGTGCTCGGCACTCGATGCTCGGTGCTCGGCACTCGATGCTCAGTGCTCGGTGATCGATGCTCAATGACGATGTCCGGTTCCATGATCATACCATCCCCTCCCTCTTGAAAAGGATTTGTCCTCAAATCTGAATCTTGAGGATGAAGTCGAGGATCATGGTCTTTGAAGTGCTCGAGGATCGGATGGCGTTCACGAGTATCTCCAGTACTTCCAAGCCATTCGCCGGGTCTCCATATAAAGACCTGACACACACAAAGAATAATTAGTTCAAAGACGAGACAATCATCCTTAAATGAGACTAGAAGTGTTCGGTTTAGGATTATGGCTGATCCAGCTCGTTGGTGCCGTTTGATTGAGATGCTTGAGAGGTTGGCCGTGATGCTCCAAGGTGGTGCCGCTGCTGGTCTTGCTGTCTTGTGCTTCACTTGAACGACACTCATCTTGATAGACACAAATCCTATAAGCTCTCCTCTCTGTGATTCCCTACACAATTGCTCACAAACAACAAAACTAGACAAGCACAAGTTATCGTAAAACAAGTATAAATCTCTCCTATGGTAATGATTACTAAAATACTTTCCACAAGATTTACATGTTTTTCCAAACTCATTACCACTACCATATAGTTCCTTATAAACTCTAGAGCTAACATCATTGGTGCTAATGTTAAAGAGTAGAAAATACCTCCTTGACAATGTGTTGGGCACACCATTGTCCTTACCTTTCTTAGGCTGAAGGGAGTGAGAAGATACCTCATCGAAGCACACACTTCTAGCATGTTCCTGGTCAATCTCTAGTGGAAAAGCTTCACTAAACTTACTAAACTTTCGACTACATGGTTGCTTGAGAGGTATAGTGGGGTGGTGCCCTTGATGGAAAAGACTAGAGATCAGCGTCTTGATATGGACCAGGGGATCATGAACAAGAGTGAGATATCCAATAGGCTCTGGTGTGTCTTGTAGAGCATCTCCAGGTCGCCATATGAAGGTTTGAATCGGTCCACAAGTACTAAGCTTCAGGAATAGAAGGTTGCGAGTAGCTGAACTTTGAACATCAATTGTGGTCAACTCCGGCATAATCTTGGGGCAAGATGTAGCTTCAAAGATTCATCTTTGAGTGTAGAATATGATGGAACTCTCCTCTGCAACTCGGTGTTTGATATCTGTCCTCTTTTGAGCTTCACAAGTCGCACCTATCAATCTGTCAAATTCTGGACTTTGCGAGTAGTTGCTCTTTTGAGTTGGAGATTCTGTTCTGGTCAAGCCTAAACGAGTGTGAGGCTCTTTCATGGCTGTAAGGACTCCGTCATGAGTTGAGAATACGACATCATAGGCTTCAAGATGTAGATTTTGCTCATAGATCACAATAAGCTTTGTAGAAGCTTCTTCTTCGGTTGTGATCATCTCCTTAGCACCTGAAAGTTCCTCAAGTCTCTTGACACAAGACAAGTGCTTTAAGACAGTCATGGAGCTATCAAAATCATATTTGTAATCAGATTTAAAATCTAGAGAAACAAGTGACTCCCTTTGATTTGAAACAGATCGTACAAGCTCTTGATTGTCTCCTTTTTCTTTAACCGTACAACGCTCAATAAGCTTCAATGATTCGTTTCCCTTCTTGTACACCACTTTGTCATTATCTTTCTCCACATTCTGTTCCATGTCTTCTTCTTGAACCTTTTGATCCTTGTCTACAAAAGAAATATTTGGCAAAGACAAGTGCATTATACTAGAATTGAAATTTTCAAAAGCATTATCGAAAACATTATCAACAACTCTTTTAATATCTTCTTCTAGCACATGTTGTAAATTCTTCCTCCTTTTAATTCGTTTAGGTTCATTAATTTTTCTTTCCTCAAGATTTTCATAAGTTCTTGTTTCTTTGGAAATTGAAAAATTAAAAGACTTAGCTCGATGATATGTATCTTTAGGCTTATGTGTAGATCGAGTAGACTTTAGCTTGAGGTGTGGAGCGTACTTTCTTCTCATTAGTGATTTGAGTTTTGTCCATGTGGTGATAGGTTGCTTAGGCCACCGTCTCCGCTCAATCTCTTCCCACCAAGTAAGAGCATCATCACGGAGGCTTGAAACAGCGGCTCTTAGTAGCTCATGCTCGGTAAAGTGGTTGCACTTGGAGGCGTAATGCATTCCAACCTCCCAATCGACATACTCCGAAGGATCTTTACTCCCATGAAACGGTGGAGTGCTCCTATGTAGCTCTGCACATCGGTACATTCTTCGGGTTCTATGAGTTCCTTGTAATATCTCCATAGTACCTGATTCACAAACAAATAACTCGAAGTAAGATGTTCTAAGAATAGCAACAAGAAGGCAACTAAAAGAACAAGACAGACTTTGATCACTTGTTAACAACAACGCTTAAAGTGTGATAACTAAGTTTTTAAACATGTATATCAAGTTATCTTATTCCTTAACCAAGCAGCAAGTAAACGAGTATGAAGGTATTAAATCAAACAACACAACTCACAGATTCAAGCAAAATTACTTAGAACCAAAGATAAAATAGGTTTTTATCAAACTCTTTGCCCAAAACAGAAACGTGATGATCAAGCTGTTAAAACGTGTTCAACAAGGTCCTAAGCTAGCATTCAAGTGATTTGCAATCAGTTTCATCAAGCGAACAAGCAACAAACCTATGCGAATCTATTTAGAACACTGTTGAAAAGAGACCAAGGCTTTGCCCGGACACACTCGTTCACCAAGGCAAAGACCTAGCTTGTGGTCAAAGGCAAAGGACCCAAGCTATCTCTTTTGTTACCGTTACAAGAGGACAAGAGAAACAAAGGAAGGATCTAGAAACCAAGTTACCGTTACACCAAAGAGCCGTTGGGCGTGTGGAGTTCACGCCGTCCGTACAAGTCACGGGTGGCTCTAAGGATGCGCGTCTAACCGAGGAGAAAGCGACGTTTGGCGCATTGAACCGAGGAAGATGTGGACGGTTTTGGCATCTTCACATGATGCTATTTTAGATGCTATTCCTTATATATTTATCCTATGTTGTAACGACACAAAAATAATCTAATCTAATCTCATATAATCTTTTCCGATTAAACTCTCTCTCTATTCTCTCTCTCTCTCTTGTTCTTGATGTTCTTCATGGAACTCAAGAACACAAATCTCTAAACTCATCTTAATCTTCTTAAAACTAACATGGTATCAGAGCAACCTTGCTCTGGAACCTAATCTGCTTCCGCTAAATCTACTCTCGGTTACTCTCGGCTATTCTCGGTACCGACGATTCTCGGTACTCTCGACAAACCTCGATACGGTTACCGTAGACTCTCGACAAGCCTCGACAAACTCTCAAACCTCGACAAACTCTCGACAAACTCTCGACAAGGTTTTCTCGACAAAGTTTTCTCGGCAAGAGTCCCGTTTTCCCGGCCACTTTTCTCGACTACTCTCGACAAGATCTAGTCTCGATACCGACAAGTCTCGATACCGACAAGTCCCGACACCGACCATTCTCGATACTCTCGGTTTCAAATTTCTCGGTTCAAATTTCTAGATCCGAAATTTCAAAAACGAGTTATTTCAAACCTCATTCAACACAACCATGGAAGACAAAGAATCCAAGAAGGCACTTTGTCCGGTTACTCTCAAAGGCATCAACTACCTTCTATGGGCAAGAACCATGAAGATAGCCCTTTGTGGCCGCGGCTATTGGAACCATATACTCACTCGGCAAGACGCTCCTATTGAGTTCAACAACGAACTCACAACCGACGATGAGAAGTGGTTCCAACTAGACCAAAAGGTACTTGGGATCATCCAAGGATCCCTTGAGCCGTCCATCTTGGAGGCTTACTCCTATTGCGAAAACGCCAAGGAGCTATGGGACACTCTCCAAACCGTCTACGGCAACATCTCAAACCTTAGCCGAGTTTATGAAGTCAAGAAGGCCATTAGTGACCTAAACCAAGAAGACACCGAGTTCACTAAACACTTTGGGAAGTTTAGGTCACTTTGGGCAGAGTTAGAAATGCTTCGCCCAAGCACCGTGGATCCTAAAGTGTTAAACGAACGAAGAGAGCAAGACAAAGTCTTTGGCTTGCTTCTTACCCTCAACGGCAGCTACAAGGAGATCACCAAGCATCTTCTCCGAGCCGATACTCTACCAAACCTTGAAGAAGTGTGTGCACAACTCCAAAGAGAACAAGGTTCCATCGAGCTCTTTGATGGCAAGAAGGAACTTGTGACCGCAAACAAGGTGGCGTTTAAACCGTCTTCCAAGACATATGAAGAAAGGAGAGCCTTGACATGTGAGCATTGCAAGAAGAAAGGCCACAACAAGGAGAAGTGTTGGATCCTACACCCTAGTCTCAAGCCGGCCAAGTTCAAGGACGCCAAGGCCAATTACTCTCACGATGACTCGGCTAGCATACCAAGTACAAGCGGACCAAACCATGGCAAGGAAGAGGAGTCTTCGGCCATTGTCCCATACATGGACGAGTTCGTGAGGAAGTCGGACCTTGACGCACTCATCAAAGCCCTTAAGGGCTCCGGTATTTCACCCTATTACTCTCTTAGTGCTCAAAACATAGACATTAAACCATATAAGCCTATTATTGTTGATTCGGGTGCTTCTCATCATATGATTAGCAACTTGGATTTAATTAGTAATGTTAAACCGGCTTTAGGTAATGTCATTATTGCAAATGGGAGTGAAATTACTATAGAAGGGTTAGGAAATCTTAAGTTGTTTGATAGTGATTCTCAAGCTCTTTACATGCCTAGTTTCACTTCCAATCTTATATCCGTTAAACGCATTGCTTGTGATTTGAATTGCAAGGTTATTTTCAGTCCTAATGATGTGATTTTTCAGGATATTAAGAGTGAGAAGGTCATTGGAAAAGGGGTCACAAGAGGGGACCTCTATGTTCTTGAAGAATTTGATTTCAAAAACTCTATCTCTACTTCTACTTCTCTTTGTCATGCTTTTAAATCGGTTATAGCCGAAGTTAACAATGTTATTTGGCATTTTAGACTTGGTCATCCTCATTTGAATGCTTTAAAAACTATTTTCCCTAATGTTGTTTTTGATCATCAAACTTGTGAGGCTTGCATTTTAGGCAAACATTGTAGAACCGTATTTTCAAAATCCAAAATGTGTTACAAACCTTTTGAATTGATTCATTCGGACGTTTGGTCCTCCCCTTGCAAATCTAGGGATAATCAAGCTTATTTTGTCACATTTATAGATGAAAGCTCTAAATACACTTGGGTTACACTTTTACAAACTAAAGATAGGGTATTAGAGGCTTTTAAAAACTTTCAAAACTATGTGACTAACCATTACAACGCTAAGATTAAAACCTTTAGGTCGGATAATGGGGGGAGTACACAAGCCGAGCATTCAAAGAACACATAGCCAACCATGGGATTCTTCACCAAACCACATGTCCATATACACCGCAACAAAACGGTGTGGCCGAGAGGAAGAATAGGCATCTCATGGAGGTCACACGGTCAATGATGTTCCACATGAACATCCCAAAACGGTTTTGGTCGGATGGTGTTTTAACCGCGTGTTATCTCATCAACCGAACCCCTACTCAAATCTTAAACAACCAATCTCCCTTTCAAGTTTTGAATAAAAGTAAGCCTATTCTTAACCATCTAAGAGTTTTTGGTTGTGTGTGTTTTGTTTTTGTGCCTAGTGAACAAAGGAACAAACTTGAAGCAAAGAGCATCAAGGCCATGTTCATAGGCTACTCCAACACACAAAAAGGATACAAATGTTATGTACCCGAGACAAGAAGGGTCATAGTCTCAAGAGACGTCAAGTTCCTTGAAGGCAAAAGCTTCTATGAAGACAAGAATTGGGATAGTGTGAAGGACTTACCCGAGAAAGTCACGGATAGAGCCACAAGCCTAAGGAACCTAATGAAGAATCTTGGCATGAACTTTGAAGAAGAGCCAAGCCAAGACATACCAAATCAACAACCCACTCCTCTTGATCATGAGGGGGAGAACATAAATGAGCAAGCCAACTCCGAACCTCAAGAGTCTAATGAGTCCGGGGGAGAATCAAATGCTCACCAACAAACTACACCACAAGAAGACCAAGGACATGCTCAAGATGATCATGATCAAGAAGTGGGTCAAGGAGGAAGTGTACCACCGGAGCCGACTAGTATTCAAACGGAGCCGACTCTAAGGAGAAGCACTAGGGTAAAGAAGCATCCATCTAATTGGGTAAACACAAGGGTCTACTACAATAGCAAGGCGGTGGCCCATCCTACTCAAGCAACATGCTCTCTTGCTAGAATTCCCAAGGAACACCGAGCCTTCCTTACCGCCATGGATCAACATGTGATACCAAGGACATATGAAGAAGCAATGAAGGAAGAAGTGTGGATCAATGCGGTTAGAGCCGAGAACAAGGCAATGGAAGACAATGAAACCTTCTATGAAACTGATCTTCCCAAGGGCAAGAAGACTGTGAGCTCTAGATACGTGTTCACCATCAAGTACCTAAGCAATGGGGATATTGAAAGGTACAAGGCAAGACTTGTGGCAAGAGGCTTCACCCAAACCTATGGAGAGGATTACTTGGATACCTTTGCACCGGTTGCCAAACTTCACACGGTTAGGGTTATTCTATCCTTGGCTACTAACTTGTCTTGGGATCTCTTTCAAATGGATGTGAAGAACGCCTTCCTACAAGGAGAGCTTGAGGAAGAGGTATACATGACTCCACCACCCGGAGTAGAAATTACCCCCGGAAAGTCTTAAGATTAAGAAAGGCTATCTACGGTCTCAAGCAATCACCAAGAGCTTGGTACCACAAGCTTAGCTCAACATTGATGGCAAGAGGATTCAAGAGATCACAAGCCGAGCACACACTCTTCACACTACAAAACCAAGAAGGTATAGTAGTAGTACTTGTATACGTAGATGACATCATCATCTCCGGAAACAACAAGGGAGGTATTCTAGAAACCAAGTCTTTTCTTAAGTCTAAATTTGATATCAAAGATCTCGGTTTGCTTAAGTACTTCCTTGGGATTGAAGTTTGTAGATCAAAGGAAGGTCTATTTCTCTCCCAAAGGAAGTACACCCACGATGTTTTAAGTGTTGTCAATATGGCAGGTACCAAGGTGGCCAAGACACCCCTTGAAGACGGCTACAAGACCATTCAAGAGGGTAGTGAAGACGATCAACCATACAAAGATCCGATGCTATATAGACGGCTAGTGGGAAAGCTCATCTACCTTACCATCACTAGGCCGGATCTATGCTTTGCCGTGAATCAAGTCTCCCAACATATGCAAAGACCGAAGCAACATCATTGGAACATGATCATGAGGATCTTGGGATACCTTAAGGGAACTTCAAGCTTGGGTATATGGATGGGTTGCAACAAAAGCACGGAGGTTGTTGGGTATTGTGACGCGGACTATGCCGGGAACCTAGAAGACAGGCGGTCAACCACCGGGTATTGCACCTTCATTGGAGGCAACCTTGTCACATGGAAGACAAAGAAGCAAAAGATAGTGTCTTGCTCAACCGCCGAAGCCGAGTATAGAGCCATGAGGAAGCTAACTCAAGAACTCATGTGGCTAAAGAACTTGCTAGGGGATTTGGGTTTCAAGATTGAAGCACCAATGACTATGCATTGTGACAACCAAGCGGCCATCCACATAGCAACCAACTCGGTCTTCCATGAACGGACCAAGCACATAGAGGTGGATTGTCACAAGGTTAGAGAGCAAATGGTCAAAGGGACCATCTTACCTTGCTACACCAAAAGTGAAGATCAACTCGCGGACATCTTCACCAAATCAGCAAGCTTGAAGGTTTGTGAGTCCATCCTACCAAGACTAGGACTCACACGGGCTACCAAAGCCTAAGTCTCCAACCGCATAAGCTTGCACTCTTTTCCCTTAGGTGAGTTTTATCCCAAGTGGTTTTCTCACCAAGGTTTTAACGAGGCAAGGTTATGCGGGTTCCAAGCTTAGCCATTGCATTAGGCTAAGCTTGCGGGGGAGTGTTGAAAAGAGACCAAGGCTTTGCCCGGACACACTCGTTCACCAAGGCAAAGACCTAGCTTGTGGTCAAAGGCAAAGGACCCAAGCTATCTCTTTTGTTACCGTTACAAGAGGACAAGAGAAACAAAGGAAGGATCTAGAAACCAAGTTACCGTTACACCAAAGAGCCGTTGGGCGTGTGGAGTTCACGCCGTCCGTACAAGTCACGGGTGGCTCTAAGGATGCGCGTCTAACCGAGGAGAAAGCGACGTTTGGCGCATTGAACCGAGGAAGATGTGGACGGTTTTGGCATCTTCACATGATGCTATTTTAGATGCTATTCCTTATATATTTATCCTATGTTGTAACGACACAAAAATAATCTAATCTAATCTCATATAATCTTTTCCGATTAAACTCTCTCTCTATTCTCTCTCTCTCTCTTGTTCTTGATGTTCTTCATGGAACTCAAGAACACAAATCTCTAAACTCATCTTAATCTTCTTAAAACTAACAAACACAATGCACGAAAAGGAAATCCAAACCCACTAAATGAAATCACAAGTTTGAGAAAAGGAAATTCAGGCCAAGGCGAAAAGGAAATTGTATTAGGGTTTTAGATAATCTATCAACCTAATCTTCAGCCGCCACTCACAAGAACACAAAACACAAGGATTACTAAACTCACACACGTGACAAGCAAGTTCAAAGATCAAACTCTCAATAACCTATCAATCGATTTCAAGAACAGATTTAATGCGAGGTTAGAAGCAAATTTATCAACTATCAAGCAACAAGAAACAAGAGCGGCTCAAAAACCTACTCCAACGACCAGATTTAAAGCTTTCTAACAACCTTAAAACAAGTTTAAATAACGTTTAGAACAAACAAGAGGATCAAACTGATACGTCCTTAGTTCTAGACCGATACTCCGTGACAAGGCGAGTACTACGATGAAATGAAAACCGTGGTGGGTCGATGGGAAAACGGCGGATAACTCCGGGCTAGGAGGTGGGGATGGAGATGTGGAAGCGATGGATGGAAAGGGGACGTCTCAAGGAGGCTATGGAGCAACCGCCCCGATGGATAGAAGAGACGCTTGGAAGCAAGTATGCTTGTAAGCGGCTCAAGTTCACAAAGGAACCGAGAGGAGTCGACTATAAGAAGTTTTTAGGTAAAAGTTGATGAAGAAGAAGAAGGTGCGGCGCAACCCTTATATAGAGGAGGCACAAGTCGCAACTCTCTTTTAGGGTTGTGCGTTTAACAAAAAGGAAATCCGAGAAAAGGAAATCCGCACAAAAATGGAAAAACACAAAGAGAAAAGGAAATCGCCAAAACAACACGGCGTTCCTTAAAGAAAAGATAGAACAACGAGTAGTGTGAAAATGCCTCGTCTCTTACATTCTTCAAGCCATGATTGCTAATGGACGACGTGGTGTTCTTCTTGACCTCATTAAAACCCGGTGGGAAAAAGAGTATCAAGCGAGACACCTAGTCCGCTTAGCTTTCATAGCTTGGTCTTCTTACGTGGTGGCGGTGAATATGTTGAAGTAGCTCCTAGGTGATACTTCCTTGTCCATGGTACTTGATAAAGCTATCTTGGCTAACTCCTCAGCTTTGGACCGTGTGATCACGCCTTCCCGTCCTTCGGTGATTGGTGCACGTGCGCCTTGTTGATCGGCATCGGTATCGAGTGGTCGAGGTTGGTCGATATCGAGTGGTCGATGTTGGTCGGCATCGGTATCGAGTGGTCGAGGTTGGTCGATATCGAGTGGTCGATGTTGGTCGATGTCGAGTGGTCGATGTTGATCGTCGAGTGGTCGATGTTGATCGGCATCGGTATCCGATTCTGGTTCCACGCTCATATCATCCCCTCCTTCTTGAAAAGGATTTGTCCTCAAATCGCATCATAAATAAAGGGAGACAAATCGACACATTGAAGGAATCCGATATCGTGTACTTACCTTGGAGGTCGATCTTGTAGGCGTTGTCGTTGATCCGCCGGACCACCTTGAAAGGTCCGTCTACTCGGGGCATGAGTTTGGACTTCCTCTCGGCTGGGAACCGTTCTTTCCTCGATGGATCCACACCAAGTCGCCTTCTTGAAACACCATTTTCCTCCGCCCTTGTTGGCATGCTTGGCGTATTGCTCGGTTCTCCTCTCAATGTTCTCCTTGGCCTTCTCATGCATTTTCCTAACCTGTTCAGCTTTTTTCTTGCCATCAACACTAGACATTTCACTCAAAGGTAAGGCGATTAGATCTAAGGGAGACATGGGATTAAATCCGTATACTAGTTCAAAAGGAGAGTAGAGAGTCGAAGAATGCTTAGCGTGGTTATAGGCGAACTCAACATGGGGTAGACACTCTTCCCATGTCTTAATGTTGCTCTTCACCAGGGTTCTCAAGAGCGTGGATAACGACCTGTTCACCACCTCGGTTTGACCGTCCGTTTGCGGATGACATGTGGTGGAAAAGGATAGTTTGGTTCCTAGCTTGGCCCATAACGTACGCCAAAAATGGCTCGGGAACGTGGTGTCACGGTCGGAGACAATGACTTGAGGCATGCCGTGTAGCCTTACCACTTCCCGGAAAAAAAGGTTAGCTACACCCACGGCGTCATCCGTCTTGTGGCATGCAATGAAATGGGCCATTTTGCTGAACCTCGTCTACAACCACAAAGATGGAGTCTCTACCATTTCGGTTCGAGGTAAGCCAACTACAAAGTCCATAGATATATGAGTCCAAGGGTGAGAAGGAATGGGTAACGGGGTATACAAACCGTACGGCTGAACCTTACTCTTGGCTTGCTTACAAGTGACACACCTAAGACATATTCTTTCCACATCTCTTCTCATACGCGGCCAATAGAAGTGGGCTTGAAGACTTGCCAAGGTCTTGGCCACTCCGAAGTGTCCGGCTAGTCCCCCACCGTGGGCTTCTCGGACAAGTAGTTCCCTAACCGAGCCGGTAGGTATGCACAGCCGATGGTGAAAGAACAGTAGCCGTCCTGTCTATAATAATTCTCACAAGCAAACTTAGCACATTTCAAGTAATAAGAACCAAACTCGAATCGATTCATACAACGTTTTAAGCACTTCAAATCCTATGAGTCTAGATGTCAATTCTGAGATTAGAGTGTACCTCCGAGACAATGCGTCGGCTACGACATTGCCAAAGATAATGCTGCCAGGTTTGCAAAGCCCTCACCAATGCATATAATTCCTTGTCATAGGTAGGATAGTTCAGCGTCGCTCCTCCTAATTTCTCACTGAAGTAGGCAATTGGCTTCTTATCCTGCATAAGAACCGCACCAATACCTACACCAGAAGCATCACACTCAATCTCGAATGTTTTAAGAAAATCAGGAAGCATGAGTAAAGGGGAATTGATAAGCTTCTCTTTAAGGCTTTGGAAAGCCTGGTCCTGGGCGTCCTCCCACTTGAAACCGACGTCTTTCTTAATGACTTCCGTAAGTGGTGCTGCAAGAGTGCTGAAATCCTTGACAAAGCGCCTATAGAAACCGGCTAGACCATGGAAACTTCGGACTTCTCCTACTGTGGTAGGTCTCGGCCAATCCCTGATAGCCTTTATCTTCTCATCATCAACCTGTACTCCTTCGCACTCACAACAAAGCCTAAGAAAACAACCTCGCTTAGTACAAAAAGTGCATTTATCAATGTTGGCGAATAAGTTCTCCCTCCGTAGGACTTCAAGGACGGCTCGTATGTGGCTAATGTGCTCGGCCAAGTTCTTGCTAAAGATGAGGATATCGTCGAAGTACACCACCACGAACACACCTATAAAAGATCTCAACACATGGTTCATTAGTCTCATGAAAGTACTAGGTGCGTTAGTGAGACCGAACGGCATTACAAGCCACTCATACAAGCCTTGCTTAGTTTTGAAGGCTGTTTTCCATTCATCACCCTCCTTCATCCTAATCTGATGATAACCACTCTTAAGATCTATCTTAGAGAAAAGGTTAGAACCACACAATTCATCAAGCATATCATCAAGTCTAGGAATAGGGTGGCGATACTTCACCGTGATGTTATTGATGGCTCGGCAATCAACACACATGCGCCATGATCCATCCTTCTTGGGCACAAGCAACACCGGTACAGCACATGGACTCATGCTCTCTCTGATGTGCCCCTTCCGCATTAGCTCCTCCACCTGTTTCGAAGCTCCTTGGTCTCCACCGGATTGGTTCGGTAGGCGGGTCGATTGGGGAGTGCGGAACCTGGCACAAAGTCAATCCGGTGCTCAATGCCGCGTATAGGAGGCAAGCCTGGTGGAGTTTCCTGGGGAAAAACGTCACTAAAATCCTGCAATAGCTTAGCCATTTCACTAGGAAGCTCCTGTGAGGGGTTAGAACTAACAAGGCTTTCCTTGTACACAAACAATAACATAGAGCAATTGGAATTCATAAGTTCAGACACTTCTCTTTGGTTAATGTAGAGGTTGGCGTGTGGGCCAGGTGTCTTCTCCTTTTCTTCCTTGAGTTTGAGATAGAGCTGGTCTTGGTACACTTCACTTGGAGTAAGAGGAACCAGAGTGATCTTGCGGCCATTGAACTCAAACGTGTGCTTGTTTGTGTACCCGTCATGGAGTACTTTCCGGTCGATTGCCACGGTCGGCCAAGCAGCACATGGCTGGATCCCATGGGTATGACATCACACGGGACCTCATCTTCATATTTGCCTATGGACAGCGTGAAACGGACTGTTGTGTGACGGTGAGAGCACCACTATCGTTGAGCCACTGCAGCTTGTATGGCCGGGGATGGGTGATGGGTTCTAGGCTTAGCTTCTGGACCATTAGCTCACCGGCGGCATTGGTGCAGCTACCCCCATCTATGATCGGGCCGCATACCTTTCCTTTGACCAGGCAGCGTGTGTGGAAGAGGTGGTTTCTCTGCACTAACTCCTCCGGCTGGTTCGGACACTCAACGCCCTCCCCGACTACCAGCATCTCTCCAACACTGCGGCTTCCTCCTCCTCTCCATCTTCCGGTTCGACTCGGAATCTGTGGAACTACCTCTCCATTGTCCAGAATCATGAAGACTTTCTTGTTGGGACAATCTCTCGAGTAGTGTCCCATCCCTTGGCATCTAAAACACCTAACATTGCTGGAGGAGGTGTTGGTTCGGCCTTTGGGATCAAACTTGACCTCTTCTTTCGTCGTGGAAGTAGGCTTGGCATCCTTGGAGAAAAGTGGCCGAGAAGGTAGGAATTCCTTGGGTTTATTGGTCGTGGAGGAGAAGCTCGGCTTGGCGTACCTTCTTTTGTTCTGACTCTCCACTAGTTCTGCCTTGTGCACGAGTTCCTCAAGATCCATATAAGTCCGGAGCTCCACCTTGTCCTGGATGTCCCGCCGAGTCCACCAATGAACCGTGCCATGGTTACTTCGTCATCCTCCTCTAGTCCGGCTCGGATGAGAAGGGTTTCCATCTCCTGGAAGTAGTCTCGGACGTGGTGGACCCTTGGGTGAGCTTCCTCGGCTTGTTGAGAACTTCCCGGTGGTAATGGCTCGGCACAAACCTTTTTCTCAAGTGGGTGGTGAGTTGGTGCCAAGTGGTGATGGGCGGCTCATGATGACGGTTCCGTGTGGTGCAAAGCCGATCCCACCACAAAAGTGCGTATTCACTAAATTCGAGACGGCTATCTTTACTTTGTTTGAGGCATACGTATCATGGCACAAGAAGCCGGACTCCATCTTCCTTTCCCGGTCAAGATAGGCTTCCGGATCATTCTTGCCGAGGAATGGTGGGAACTTGGCCTTGATATGCTTTAGCCGCCGGCTCTCCGAGTCTCTCGGGTCGTCCTGTCTCGTCTCGCACGTCTCCCGGTTTCGCCTACTACGGTCCGAGACGTTGACGCCGTAATACTCGTCGCTAGAGCCGATGTAGACGCGTTGCCCGGCTATGGTCTGTGTAGGACGGTGTGGAGCAGCGTGTGGCCTACGCCCGGGTGCTCGTCCTCTCGGCTCGCTCGGCTCGGCATGCACCCGTTGCCGTGGTTCCCTCTCGCTCGTTTGCGTTGGTTGAACGGAGGTTGCGGACTGCTTGGAATCTAGATGTACCGGCAACGCCCTTACCTTTGCAAATCCGCATGGCATCGGATGGAGTTGGAGTTGACCCACCCTCGCAGTCCGAGGTTCCCTTTGCGGTTTCCTTGGTTTGCCGCTCACGTTCCGAGTAAGTTGTTGGGCAATACGTTGAGGCGGCACTTGGGCCATTGCTTCAGCCACCTGCGTTGCTATGAGTTTTTTGAGGTCGTCAATCGCTTCGGGTGATAGGGACATGGTACCTGTTGCAAAAGCGGGTAGCTCGCAGTAAGTTGTTCTCACACAAAACACAAGCTACAAAGAGTAAAAGGAGTTCGGGTACGCGACAAAAAAGGAAAATGGCTACGCGGTTTTGAAACAAGGAAAAAGGAAATCGGATTTTAAGTAAAACGCGAGTTTTGTTCAAAAAGGAAATCTTTCACAACACGTTTTCAAGTTACGTTTAGGGTTTTCTAAGATCAAAACATAAAGTTGCCGCCGCGCACAACAATCACAAGAACACGACGAACAATCAAAAACAACTTAGTTACTATCAACTCAAACGGATGCGCACACAACAAGTTTTAATCAAGCGATTCGAGGTGATAAAAGTTTAAGGGAAAGAAGTGACTCAGCCTTTGGTACGAGTTTGGCTCGATACCACCCGATACGTCCTTAGTTCTAGACCGATACTCCGTGACAAGGCGAGTACTACGATGAAATGAAAACCGTGGTGGGTCGATGGGAAAACGGCGGATAACTCCGGGCTAGGAGGTGGGGATGGAGATGTGGAAGCGATGGATGGAAAGGGGACGTCTCAAGGAGGCTATGGAGCAACCGCCCGATGGATAGAAGAGACGCTTGGAAGCAAGTATGCTTGTAAGCGGCTCAAGTTCACAAAGGAACCGAGAGGAGTCGACTATAAGAAGTTTTTAGGTAAAAGTTGACTCGAAGAAGAAGAAGGTGCGGCGCAACCCTTATATAGAGGAGGCACAAGTCGCAACTCTCTTTTAGGGTTGTGCGTTTAACAAAAAGGAAATCCGAGAAAAGGAAATCCGCACAAAAATGGAAAAACACAAAGAGAAAAGGAAATCGCCAAAACAACACGGCGTTCCTTAAAGAAAAGATAGAACAACGAGTAGTGTGAAAATGCCTCGTCTCTTACATTCTTCAAGCCATGATTGCTAATGGACGACGTGGTGTTCTTCTTGACCTCATTAAAACCCGGTGGGAAAAAGAGTATCAAGCGAGACACCTAGTCCGCTTAGCTTTCATAGCTTGGTCTTCTTACGTGGTGGCGGTGAATATGTTGAAGTAGCTCCTAGGTGATACTTCCTTGTCCATGGTACTTGATAAAGCTATCTTGGCTAACTCCTCAGCTTTGGACCGTGTGATCACGCCTTCCCGTCCTTCGGTGATTGGTGCACGTGCGCCTTGTTGATCGGCATCGGTATCGAGTGGTCGAGGTTGGTCGATATCGAGTGGACGATGTTGGTCGGCATCGGTATCGAGTGGTCGAGGTTGGTCGATATCGAGTGGTCGATGTTGGTCGATGTCGAGTGGTCGATGTTGATCGTCGAGTGGTCGATGTTGATCGGCATCGGTATCCGATTCTGGTTCCACGCTCATATCACAAACAGATTCAGAAATCAACAAGAAGCAAGCAGCTTTAACAATAGTAACAGATTTCAAACAAGCACAGATTCAAGAACCGATTAAAACAAGGCTATTTGTATGCTAAACAAACTCAAACAGATAGCGATCTTATACAGCTCAAGAAGACAACTTAAGAAGCACGTGGTGAAGCAAAGGCAAGTAATTTAACAAGGTTTCTAAGCAGAATCAATCGCACAAACGAAACAGAATTCAAGAAAGCACTATTAGGTTTTAAATCAATAGAGATCTATCAAGTTCTTATGAAAATAAAGCAACCTAAGGAAGTACTAAGCAAGAACTGAAACGTAAAGGAGTTTAAGGTAAGAAAAACTCAGCCTTGGTACAGAGTTGGCTCTGATACCAGATGATATGATCTCCCTTACGGATCAACTCTCTGAATGAAGGCTATGGAGAGACAATGGTGATGGAAGGGGCGGCAGCGGAATAGATGGTAAAGAACAGGGCTAGAACGTGATGAGATGGTGATGAATGAAGGTAGAGATGGCGTGATGAACCTCAGCAAGTGATGATAAACTTGCTAAGAGATAGAAGACCTCAGTTTAAGCTAACGGCTTGGAAGAGATCGGACCTAATCACTAGGCCAGGGAGCGAAACTTGTAAAAAGGTTTTTTGTCATGAAGTTTGCTAAAGAACAAGAGAGGGTGGCGTGGAGCTTATAAAGAGAAGCACAGGTCGCTTCCTCTTTAGGGCTTCACGCGAAATCCAAAAAAAGGAAATTGTTCAAAGAAAAGGAAATCGCAAACATAGCAAAAAGGAAATTGCAAAACAACGCAACGTTTTAAAGCGAAGGAGAAAGACAACGAGGCGTGCGGGATAGAACAGCGAGTAGTGTGAAGTGCCTCGCTTAATACACTCTTCAAAATACACTCTTCAAGGTAATGTCACTAAGTAACCGACGTAGTGCTCTTCTCGGCCTCGTTAAAACCCTTGCATAGTAAACCCTATGGGACAAACCTACGCAAAGGGAAAGAGTACCAAGTCGAAACACTTAGTCACTTAGTTTCATTACCTTGGTCTTCTTTCTAGGCCATGATGAAGATGTTGAATAAGCTCCTAGCTGCTCCTCCAAGCTCCTCCTCCATTATCATTGCTTGGACGGCCTTGGCTAGCTCTTTGGCCTTTGATCGCGTAATCACTCCTTTATGTACTTCGGGTGCACGGTGCTCGGGCGCCTTGGTGCTCTGTGCTCGGCACTCGATGCTCAGTGCTCGGTGATCGATGCTCGATGACGATGTCCGGTTCCATGATCATATCATCTTCTTGGGTGATTCAATGGATCGGCCTTTCCCTTTTGGTGAAGATTGGCCGAGAATGATGATGAAATGGATAGATGAGGCTTTGCACTTTTGGTGAAGATGCTTTAGCCACTTTGAGTGATTCTCCATTTTGATCATGAAGGAAGATATGCGATTTAACACTTTCTTCCCCCCCCTTATGATCAAGATGGAGTAATCCCTTGATTGTTTGGTTCCGTTCTTGGCTTTGTTCTTCACAAGCTTGGTGAGAAAGGGTTCTCACCTTCTCTTTGGAAACCTTCCTTTGGCCTTCTATTCTTCTTTAAGTTCTCTTTTTCTTTTACACCTCTTAGTTACCTCTTCATGCTTAGGGGTTTCTCATTGAGAATCTATTTTAGTCTTTAGAGATGGTGATCCTACACCATAACTGATACGTCCTTAGTTTTAGACCGATACTCCGTGACAAGGCGAGTACTCCGATGAAGTGAAACCGTGGTGGATTCGAAGGGAAAACGGCGGATAACTCCGGGATAGGAGGTGGAGATGGAGATGTGGAAGCGAGGGATGGAAAGGGGACGTCTCAAGGAGGCTATGGAGCAACCGCCCTGATGGATAGAAGAGACGCTTGGAAGCAAGTATGCTTGTAAGCGGCTCAAGTTCACAAAGGAACCGAGAGGAGTCGACTATAAGAAGTTTTAGGTAAAAGTTGACTCGGAAGAAGAAGGTGTGCGGCGCAACCCTTATATAGAGGAGGCACAAGTCGCAACTCTCTTTTTAGGGTTGTGCGTTTAACAAAAAGGAAATCCGAGAAAAGGAAATCCGCACAAAAAATGGAAAAACGCAAAGAGAAAAGGAAATCGCCAAAACAACACGGCGTTCCTTAAAGAAAAGATAGAACAACGAGTAGTGTGAAAATGCCTCGTCTCTTACACATTCTTCAAGCCATGATTGCTAATGGACGACGTGGTGTTCTTCTTGACCTCATTAAAACCCGGTGGGAAAAAAGAGTATCAAGCGAGACACCTAGTCCGCTTAGCTTTCATAGCTTGGTCTTCTTACGTGGTGGCGGTGAATATGTTGAAGTAGCTCCTAGGTGATACTTCCTTGTCCATGGTACTTGATAAAGCTATCTTGGCTAACTCCTCAGCTTTGGACCGTGTGATCACGCCTTCCCGTCCTTCGGTGATTGGTGCACGTGCGCCTTGTTGATCGGCATCGGTATCGAGTGGTCGATGTTGGTCGATGTTGGGTGGTCGATGTTGATCGGCATCGGTATCGAGTGGTCGATGTTGGTCGATGTTGGGTGGTCGATGTTGATCGGCATCGGTATCGAGTGGTCGATGTTGGTCGATGTTGAGTGGTCGATGTTGATCGGCATCGGTATCCGATATCGGTTCCATGCTCATATCATCCCCTCCTTCTTGAAAAGGATTTGTCCTCAAATCTGCATCATAAATAAAGGGAGACAAATCGACACATTGAAGGAATCCGATATCGTGTACTTACCTTGGAGGTCGATCTTGTAGGCGTTGTCGTTGATCCGCCGACCACCTTGAAAGGTCCGTCTACTCGGGGCATGAGTTTGGACTTCCTCTCGGCTGGGAACCGTTCTTTCCTCGATGGATCCACACCAAGTCGCCTTCTTGAAACACCATTTTCCTCCGCCCTTGTTGGCATGCTTGGCGTATTGCTCGGTTCTCCTCTCAATGTTCTCCTTGGCCTTCTCATGCATTTTCCTAACCTGTTCAGCTTTTTTCTTGCCATCAACACTAGACATTTCACTCAAAGGTAAGGCGATTAGATCTAAGGGAGACATGGGATTAAATCCGTATACTAGTTCAAAAGGAGAGTAGAGAGTCGAAGAATGCTTAGCGTGGTTATAGGCGAACTCAACATGGGGTAGACACTCTTCCCATGACTTAATATTGCTTTTCACCAGGGTTCTCAAGAGCGTGGATAACGACCTGTTCACCACCTCGGTTTGACCGTCCGTTTGCGGATGACATGTGGTGGAAAAGGACAGTTTGGTTCCTAGCTTGGCCCATAACGTACGCCAAAAATGGCTCAGGAACGTGGTGTCACGGTCGGAGACAATGACTTGAGGCATGCCATGTAGCCTTACCACTTCCGGAAAAACAGATTAGCTACACCCACGGCGTCATCCGTCTTGTGGCATGCAATGAAATGGGCCATTTTGCTGAACCTGTCTACAACCACAAAGATGGAGTCTCTACCATTTCGGTTCGAGGTAAGCCAACTACAAAGTCCATAGATATATGAGTCCAAGGGTGAGAAGGAATGGGTAACGGGGTATACAAACCGTGCGGCTGAACCTTACTCTTGGCTTGCTTACAAGTGACACACCTAAGACATATTCTTTCCACATCTCTTCTCATACGCGGCCAATAGAAGTGGGCTTGAAGACTTGCCAAGGTCTTGGCCACTCCGAAGTGTCCGGCTAGTCCCCCACCGTGGGCTTCTCGGACAAGTAGTTCCCTAACCGATCCGGGTAGGTATGCACAGCCGATGGTTGAAGAACAGGTAGGTAGCCGTCCTGTCTATAGTAATTCTCACAGCAAACTTAGCACACTTCAAGTAATAAGCACTAAACTCGAATCGATTTCATACAACGTTTTAAGCACTTCAAATCCTATGAGTCTAGATGTCAATTCGAGATTAGAGTGTACCTCCGAGACAATGCGTCGGCTACGACATTGTCTTTACCTTTCTTATACTTGATAACATAGGGAAACGTCTCGATGAACTCAATCCAGCGGCCATGCCTCTTGTTCAGCTTCGTTGTCCCTTCAAATGCTTGAGCGACTCATGGTCCGTGTGGATTACAAACTCCTTCGGCCAAAGATAATGCTGCTGCCAGGTTTGCAAAGCCCTCACCAATGCATATAACTCCTTGTCATAGGTAGGATAGTTCAGCGTCGCTCCCCCTAATTTCTCACCGAAGTAGGCAATTGGCTTCTTATCCCGCATAAGAACCGCACCAATACCTACACCGAAGCATCACACTCAATCTCGAATGTTTTAAGAAAATCAGAAGCATAAGTAAAGGGGAATTGATAAGCTTCTCTTTAAGGCTTTGGAAAGCCTGGTCCTGGGCGTCCTCCCACTTGAAACCGACGTCTTTCTTGATGACTTCCGTAAGTGGTGCTGCAAGAGTGCTGAAATCCTTGACAAAGCGCCTATAGAAACCGGCTAGACCATGGAAACTTCGGACTTCTCCTACTGTGGTAGGTCTCGGCCAATCCCTAATAGCCTTTATCTTCTCATCATCAACCCGTACTCCTTCGCACTCACAACAAAGCCTAAGAAAACAACCTCGCTTAGTACAAAAAGTGCATTTATCAATGTTGGCGAATAAGTTCTCTCGCCGTAGGACTTCAAGGACGGCTCGTATGTGGCTAATGTGCTCGGCCAAGTTCTTGCTAAAGATGAGGATATCGTCGAAGTACACCACCACGAACACACCTATGAAAGATCTCAACACATGGTTCATTAGTCTCATGAAAGTACTAGGTGCGTTAGTGAGACCAAACGGCATTACAAGCCACTCATACAAGCCTTGCTTAGTTTTGAAGGCTGTTTTCCATTCGTCACCCTCCTTCATCCTAATCGATGATAACCACTCTTAAGATCTATCTTAGAGAAAAGGTTAGAACCACACAATTCATCAAGCATATCATCAAGTCTAGGAATAGGGTGGCGATACTTCACCGTGATGTTATTGATGGCTCGGCAATCAACACACATGCGCCATGATCCATCCTTCTTGGGCACAAGCAACACCGGTACAGCACATGGACTCATGCTCTCTCCGATGTGCCCCTTCCGCATCGGCTCCTCCACTGTTTCTGAATCTCCTTGGTCTCCACCGGATTGGTTCGGTAGGCGGGTCTATTGGGGAGTGCGGAACCTGGCACAAAGTCAATCTGGTGCTCAATGCCGCGTATAGGAGGCAAGCCTGGTGGAGTTTCCTGGGGAAAAACGTCACTATAATCCTGCAATAGCTTAGCCATTTCACTAGGAAGCTCCCTATGAGGGGTTAGTACTAACAAGGCTTTCCTTGTACACAAACAATAACATAGAGCAATTGGAATTCATAAGTTCGACACTTCTCTTTGGTTAATGTAGAGGTTGGCGTGTGGGCCAGGTGTCTTCTCCTTTTCTTCCTTGAGTTTGAGATAGAGCCGGGTCTTGGTACACTTCACTTGGAGTAAGAGGAACCAAAGTGATCTTGCGGCCATTGAACTCAAACGTGTGCTTGTTTGTGTATCCGTCATGGAGTACTTTCCGGTCGATTGCCACGGTCGGCCAAGCGGCACATGGCTGGATCCCATGGGTATGACATCACACAGGACCTCATCTTCATATTTGCCTATGGACAGAGTGAAACGGACCTGTTGTGTGACGGTGAGAGCACCACTATCGTTGAGCCACTGCAGCTTGTATGGCGGGGATGGGTGATGGGTTCTAGGCTTAGCTTCGGACCATTAGCTCACTGGCGGCATTGGTGCAGCTACCTCCATCTATGATCGGCCGCATACCTTTCCTTTGACCGGGCAGCGTGTGTGGAAGAGGTGGTTTCTCTGCACTAACTCCTCCGGCTGGTTCCGGACACTCAACGCCCTCCCCGACTACCAAGCATCTCTCCAACACTGCGGCTTCCTCCTCCTCCTCTCCCTCTTCCGGATCGACTCGGCATCCCGTGGAACTACCTCTCCATTGTCCAGAATCATGAAGACTTTCTTGTTGGGACAATCTCTCGAGTAGTGTCCCATCCCTTGGCATCTAAAACACCTAACATTGCTGGAGGAGGTGTTGGTTCGGCCTTTGGGATCAAACTTGACCTCTTCTTTAGTCGTGGAAGAAGGCTTGGCATCCTTGGAGAAAGGTGGCCGAGAAGGTAGGAACTCCTTGGGTTTATTGGTCGTGGAGGAGAAGCTCGGCTTGGCGTATCTTCTTTTGTTCGACTCTCCACTAGTTCCGCCTTGTGCACGAGTTCCTCAAGATCCATATAAGTCCGGAGCTCCACCTTGTCCTGGATGTCCCGCCGAGTCCACCAATGAACCGTGCCATGGTTACTTCATCATCTTCCTCTAGTCCGGCTCGGATGAGAAGGGTTTCCATCTCCCGGAAGTAGTCTCGGACCGTGGTGGACCCTTGGGTGAGCTTCCTTCCTCGGCTTGTTGAGAACTTCCGGTGGTAATGGCTCGGCACAAACCTTTTTCTCAAGTGGGTGGTGAGTTGGTGCCAAGTGGTGATGGGCAGCTCATTATGACGATTCCGTGTGGTGCAAAGCTGATCCCACCACAAAAGTGCGTACTCACTAAACTCGAGACGGCTATCTTTACCTTGTTTGAGGCATACGTATCATGGCACAGGAAGCTGGACTCCATCTTCCTTTCCCAGTCAAGATAGGCTTCCGGATCATTCTTGCCGAGGAATGGTGGGAACTTGGCCTTGATATGCTTTAGCTGCTGGCTCTCCGCGTCTCTCGGGTCGTCCCTGTCTCGTCTCTCACGTCTCCGGCTTCGCCTACTACGGTCTGAGACGTTGACGCCGTAATACTCGTCGCTAGAGCCGATGTAGACGCGTTGCCCGGCTATGGTCTGTGTAGGTCGGCGTGGAGCAGCGTGTGGCCTACGCCCGGGTGCTCGTCCTCTGGCTCGCTCGGCTCGCATGCACCCGTTGCCATGGTTCCCTCTGCTCGTTTGCGTTGGTTGAACGGAGGTTGCGGACGCTTGGAACCTAGATGTGTACGGCAACGTCCTTACCTTTGCAAATCCGCATGGCATCGGACGGAGTTGGAGTTGACCCACCCTCGAGTCCGAGGTTCCCTTTGCGGTTTCCTTGGCTTGCCTCTCACGTTCCCGAGTAAGTTGTTGGGCAATCGTTGAGGAAGCAATTGGGCCATTGCTTCACCACTGCGTTGCTATGATTTTCTTTAGGTCGTCAATCGCTTCGGGGTGATAGGGACATGGTACCTGTTGCACGGAAACGCAGCTCGCAGTAAGTAGTTCACAGAATTGGATAAGCAAGTAACTTCACACCACAAGAAAAGGACACGCGTGACAAGCAAGGAGAGCAAAAACGAAACCAGAGTAGACGTTTTGAAAAAAAAAAAAAAAAAAGGAAAACAAGTTGTGCGCGTTTAGCAAAAAGGAAATTGTAACAACACGTTTTCAAAATATGCAATTAGGTTTTGAAGATCTAAACCCTATTCGCCGCCGCACACTAATCAATCAACAAGAACACGAAACTAACACAACTTCAATACTAACAACAAACAGATGCAACACACGACAAGTTCTAGTGAACAGATTCGAAGTTGTAATAGTTTAAAGGGAAAAGAAGCGACTCAGCCTTTGGTACAGAGTTGGCTCTGATACCACATGATACGTCCTTAGTTTTAGACCGATACTCCGTGACAAGGCGAGTACTCCGATGAAGTGAAACCGTGGTGGATTCGAAGGGAAAACGGCGGATAACTCCGGGATAGGAGGTGGAGATGGAGATGTGGAAGCGAGGGATGGAAAGGGGACGTCTCAAGGAGGCTATGGAGCAACCGCCCCGATGGATAGAAGAGACGCTTGGAAGCAAGTATGCTTGTAAGCGGCTCAAGTTCACAAAGGAACCGAGAGGAGTCGACTATAAGAAGTTTTAGGTAAAAGTTGACTCGGGAAGAAGAAGGTGCGGCGCAACCCTTATATAGAGGAGGCACAAGTCGCAACTCTCTTTTAGGGTTGTGCGTTTAACAAAAAGGAAATCCGAGAAAAGGAAATCCGCACAAAAATGGAAAAACGCAAAGAGAAAAGGAAATCGCCAAAACAACACGGCGTTCCTTAAAGAAAAGATAGAACAACGAGTAGTGTGAAAATGCCTCGTCTCTTACATTCTTCAAGCCATGATTGCTAATGGACGACGTGGTGTTCTTCTTGACCTCATTAAAACCCGGTGGGAAAAAGAGTATCAAGCGAGACACCTAGTCCGCTTAGCTTTCATAGCTTGGTCTTCTTACGTGGTGGCGGTGAATATGTTGAAGTAGCTCCTAGGTGATATGATACGCTCTCCTCCTCGAGGATACGCTCCGACCGTGGCTGAGCAACGAGGACGTCGGGTATGGTGTGATGGATCGGTGGAGTAGCGGTATTGCACACGGGACAAGGGGTTGGTGGTTGGTGGAAGCGTGTATACGGATGGTGATTACTTAGCAAGTGGTGGGAAACGAGCTAAGTTCGTGAAGATCTCCTAGGTAGCGAACAGCTTAGGAGGAGATCGGACCTAGAACAACACTAGATCGAGAGCGAAACCTTTGTAAGGAGTTTGTGTATAAAAAGTTTGCTAAGTGTTACAATGGTGCGGCGCAACCTTTTATAGAGTCGGCACAAAACGCGTCCTCCTTTCTAGGGTTGCGCACAAGAGAAAAGGAAAGTGTCCGGCAAAAAGGAAACCGTGCACTTGTGCAAAAAGGAAATTCGCCAAAAAGGAAATCCGCCAAAACGACACGGCGTTTTAAAAACATGATAAAACAACGAGTAGTTTAAGTGCCTCGTCTCTTACACTCTTCAAGCTATGATTGCTAAGTGGCCGACGTAGTGTTCTTCTTGGCCTCGTTAAAACCCGGTGGGAAAGAGTACCAAGCGAGACACTTAGCCGCTTAGCTCTCATAGCTTGGTCTTCGTACTTAGACGTGGTGATGAATGTTGTAGAAGCTCTCGGTTGCTTCCATTCTTGGTTCCTCCTTTAGCATCCTCGTATGCGCATCCTTAGCTAATTCCTTAGCTCGTGACATTGTGATAATGCCTTCCCGTCCTTTGGTGATTGGTGCACGTGCGTCTTGTTGATCGGCATCGATGTCGAGTGGTCGATGTTGGTCGATGCCGAGTGGTCGATGCTGGTCGGTATCGAGTGGTCGATGCTGATCGACGTCGGTATCCGATGCTGGTTCCACGCTCATATCATCCCCTCCGTCTTGAAAAGGATTTGTCCTCAAATCTGCATCATAAATAAAAGGAGACAAGTCAGAAACATTGAAGGAATCCGATATATTGTACTTACCTTGGAGGTCGATCTTGTAAGCGTTGTCGTTGATCCGCCGGCCACCTTGAAAGGTCCGTCAACTCGGGGCATGAGTTTGGACTTCCTCTCGGCTGGGAACCGTTCTTTCCTCGATGAATCCACACCAAGTCGCCTTCTTGAAACACCATTTTTCTCCGCCCTTGTTGGCATGCTTGGCGTATTGCTTGGTTCTCTTTTCGATGTTCTCCTTGGCCTTCTCGTGCATTTTCCTAACCTGTTCAGCCTTTTTCTTACCATCAACACTAGACATTTCACTCAACGGCAATGCGATTAGATCTAACGGGGACATGGGATTAAAACCGTATACTAGTTCAAAAGGGGAGTAAAGAGTAGAAGAGTGCTTAGCGTGGTTATAAGCGAACTCAACATGGGGTAGACACTCTTCCCATGACTTGAGGTTGCTCTTCACTAGTGTTCTCAAAAGTGTGGACAATGACCGGTTTACCACCTCGTTTGACCGTCCGTTTGTGGATGACAAGTAGTAGAAAAGGACAACTTGGTTCCTAGCTTCGCCCACGTGGTTCGCCAAAAATGGCTCGGGAACTTGATGTCACGATCGGAAACAATGACTTGGGGCATCCCATGTAGCCTTACCACTTCCCTGAAAAACAAGTTAGCTACACTCACGGCGTCATCCGTCTTGTGGCGAGGCGATGAAATGGGCCATTTTGCTGAACCTCGTCTACCACAACAAAGATAGAATCTCTACCATTTCGGTTCGAGGTAAGCCAACAACAAAATCCATTGAAATATGCGTCCAAGGATGAGACGGAATAGGTAAAGGGGTGTACAAACCGTGCGGTTGCACCTTACTCTTAGCCATTTTACATGTAATGCATCTAGCACAAATCCTCTCCACGTCTCTTCGCATTTGGGCCCAATAGAAGCTGGCTTGGAGGCTGGCTAAGGTCTTGGCTACCCCAAAGTGCCCGGCCAATCCTCCTCCATGGGCTTCTCTTACTAAGTTCTCGGATCGATCCGCTAGGTATGCATAGCTTGTTATGGCAAAATAGGTATCCATCCTGTCTAAAGAAATTCTCATACGCAAACTTAGCACATTTTAAGTATTTCTCACCAAACTCTGAATCTGATTCATACAAGTCCTTTAGCGTTTCAAAGCCAATAAGTCTAGAATGTAACTCAGAGATTAGGGTGTACCTCCTGGACAATGCGTCGGCTACGACATTGTCCTTACCTTTCTTATATTTGATCACGTAGGGAAAAGTCTCAATGAACTCAATCCAGCGCCGTGCCTCTTGTTGAGTTTCGTTGGCCTTTGAGGTGTTTGAGGGACTCATGGTCGGTGTGGATTACAAACTCCTTGGGCCGGAGGTAGTGTTGCCAAGTCCGTAGTGCCCTCACCAAAGTGCGTACAACTCCTTGTCATAGGTAGGGTAATTCAGCGTGGCTCCTCCCAGCTTTTCACCGAAATAGGCTATTGGTTTCTGTCCCGCATGAGAACCGCTCCAATACCTACACCGAAGCATCGCATTCAATTTCAAACGTTTTGAGAAAATCAGAAGCATGAGTAAAGGGGCATTGATAAGCTTCTCTTTAAGGCTTTGGAAAGCCTGGTCTTGGGCGTCTCCCCACTTGTAGCCTACATCCTTCTTGATGATCTCGGTGAGTGGTGCCGCAAGTGTGCTGAAGTCTTTGACAAACCGCCGATAGAAGCCGGCTAGTCCATGGAAGCTCCCGACTTCTCCTACGGTGGTTGGTCCGGGCCATTCTTTGATCGCCTTGATCTTCTCCTCATCCACCTTGACTCCTTCCTTCGTACTCACAACAAAACCTAAGAACACAATCTGGTTAGTGCAAAAAGTACACTTGTCTAGGTTAGCAAAGAGATTCTCCCTTCTTAGCACGTCAAGGACAGGCTTTGTATGTGGTCAAGATGCTCGGCTAGGCTCTTGCTAAAGATCGGGATGTCATCAAAGTATACTACCACGAATACACCTATAAAAGACCTCAAAACATGATTCATTAGTCGCATAAAAGTGCTAGGCGCATTGGTAAGGCCAAACGGCATCACAAGCCACTCATACAACCCTTGTTTGGTCTTGAAGGCTGTTTTCCACTCGTCACCCTCTTTCATCCTAATCTGATGGTAACCACTCTTAAGATCAATCTTAGAGAACACGTTAGAGCCACACAATTCATCTAACATATCATCTAATCTAGGGATAGGGTGGCGATACTTCACCGTGATGTTGTTGATGGCTCGGCAATCAACACACATGCGCCAAGATCCATCCTTCTTTGGCACCAGCAGCACCGGGACGGCACGGGGACTCATGCTCTCTCGGATGTGCCCTTTGCTCATCAGCTCCTCAACTTGTCTCTCGAAGTTCCTTGGTCTCCACCGGGTTGGTTCGTAGGCGGGCCGGTTGGGGAGGGCTGAACCGGGGACTAGGTCAATCTGGTGCTCTATGCCGCGGATGGGAGGTAGGCCTGGTGGAATCTCCTTGGGAAAGACGTCACTGTAATCCTGCAAAAGCTTAGACATTCCACTAGGCAACTCCTGTGTGGGGTTAGTGCTAACAAGAGTTTCCTTATAAACAAGCATTAACATGGGATAATCGAATTTAGGAGTCTAGACACTTCACTATGGTTGATGTGGAGGTTGCTGTTTATGACCGGTTCTTTCTCCGTGTCCTCCTTGAGCTTGAGGTAGAGTTGATCTTGGTATACTTCGCTTGGTGTGAGAGGCGCTAATGTGATCTTCCGGCCTTTGAATTCAAACGAATGCTTGTTGGTGTAACCATCATGTAGCACACGGCGGTCGGATTGCCAAGGCCTTCCAAGTAACACATGGCTGGATCCCATGGGTATGACATCACATAGCACTTCGTCATCATACTTTCCTATGGAGAAAGAGACCTTGACCGATGTGTCACGGTTAACGCGCCACTCTCATTCAGCCCATTGGAGCTTATACGGCCTGGGTGGGGCGGGGTCTCTAGACTAAGCTTCTTAACCATGAGCTCATTGGCGGCATTGGTACAACTACCACCGTCGATGATCAAGCTACATACTTTCCCCTTGATGAGGCATCGGGTGTGAAAGAGGTGATCCCTTTGCACCAATTCAGCCGGCTGGTTCTGAACACTCAAGGTCCTCCTAGCAACCAGCATCTCGCCAATAGCAGCTGTCTCTTCTTCCTCCCCTTCTTCCTCTTGCTCAGATTCAGAGTCCTGGGGAACTATCTCTCCGTTGTCCAACGTAAGGAATACTTTCTTGTTGGGGCAGTCTCGGGAGTAGTGACCCATCCCTTGGCATCTAAAGCACCTGACGTTACTTAGGGAGGTACCGCTTCTGGCCTTAGGATCAGCTTTAGTTTCCTCCTTGACCGTGGAAGGGGGCTTGACATCCTTGGTGTAAGGTGGCCGGGTAGTAGAGAAGTCTCTTGGCTTGGGTTGGCCAGAGGGGTAGCTAGGTTTGACATATCTCCGCTTGTGCTGAGTCTCGACCAGCTCTGCCTTATGGACCAGCTCTTCAAGGTCTACATAGGTTTGTAGTTCCACCTTATCCTGAATGTCCCGGCTAAGTCCACCAACAAACCTGGCCATGGTAACCTCTTCGTCCTCTTCTAGACCGGCTCGGATAAGGAGAGTCTCCATCTCTTGGAAGTAGTCTCTCACCGTGCTGGAGCCTTGGGTCAGCTTTCGGAGTTTGTTGAGAACCTCTCGGTGATAGTGGTTGGGTACAAACCTTTTCCGCATGTGTGTAGTAAGTTGCGGCCAAGTGGTGATGGGTAGCTCATTGTGACGATTCCTGGTGGTGCTGAGCTGATCCCACCATAATAGCGCATAATCACTGAATTCCGAGATGGCAATCTTCACCTTGTTGGCAGCGTAGGTGTCATGACAAAGAAAGCTCGACTCCATCTTCCTCTCCCAATCCAAGTAAGCTTCCGGTCATTCTTCCCTTGGAACGGAGGAAACTTGGCCTTGATGTGCTTCAATTGCTGCCTCTCGGGATCTCTTTCGCGCATGTCTCGTCTATAGCTCCTCCTACTTCGGTCGGAGGCGTTGGAGTTGTAGTACTCGTCATCGGAGTCGATGTAGATTCGTTGGCCGGCTATGGTCTCCGTTCGGCGATCGCGACCGGTTGGTGCTCTTTGTCGTGGAGCCCTTAGCTCGGGTTCGGTAGGTCCATTACGCGTTGGACGTCCCGGTTCCTTGGGCGGTCCATTGTCGTTGACGGGACGTAGGTTGCGGATGGCTTGGAATTTGGAGGTACCGGCTACACCCTTACCTCTTATGACCCTCATGGCCTCGGACGGAGTCGGCGTCGACCCACCTTCGGAGTCCGAGGTTACCCTTGGAGCCTCCCTAGCTTGTTTCTCACGTTCCAAGGCGAGCCGTTGAGAAATTTGTTGGGGAAGTAGTTGGGTCATGGCCTCGGCTACTTGGGTTGCTATAAGCTTCTTGAGGTCATCGAGCGCCTCCGGTGATAGGGCCATGGTACCTGTTACACAAACAAATAGTTCGCAGTAAGTAGTTCACGGAATAGTTAAACCAATAGAACTACACGCCACACACACAAGGACAAACGCGTGATAATCAAGAAAAGGAAATCAAGGTCGCGGTTTGAAAGAAAAAGGAATTTGAACAAGTTATTGAAACGCAAGTTTTGAAGAAAAGGAAATCGGCAATTCAAAACAAAAAGGAAATTTGAAAAGGGTTTTCGCCTTGTCTAGCTTGCCGCCGCTTGGACAAAGCTTGTTCAAGCAAAACAGCGACGAACTTTCAAAATACACACGAGATCTTAAGCAAGCGGGAGTAAAGGTGAGGCTCTAGATGCGATCCTATCAAGTTTCAACCAAGTCGAACAAGTTTTCAAACAATATTCAAGCAGTTTCAACTCAAACAAATTCACACCGCAAATAACAACACAAATATCCGATGAATCTATCAACCTTAACAAACGCTACTAGATCTAGACGAACAAGATTTAACGTTAGAGAGTTTAGAGATAACTCAGCCTTTTGGTACAGAGGAGGCTCGATACCGGATGATACGCTCTCCCTCCTCGAGGATACGCTCGACCGTGGCTGAGCAACGAGGACGTCGGTATGGTGTGATGGATCGGTGGAGTAGCGGTATTGCACACGGGACAAGGGGTTGGTGGTTGGTGGAAGCGTGTATACGGATGGTGATTACTTAGCAAGTGGTGGGAAACGAGCTAAGTTCGTGAAGATCTCCTAGGTAGCGAACAGCTTAGGAGGAGATCGGACCTAGAACAACACTAGATCGAGAGCGAAACCTTTGTAAGGAGTTTGTGTATAAAAAGTTTGCTAAGTGTTACAATGGTGCGGCGCAACCTTTTATAGAGTCGGCACAAAACGCGTCCTCCTTTCTAGGGTTGCGCACAAGAGAAAAGGAAAGTGTCCGGCAAAAAAGGAAACCGTGCACTTGTGCAAAAAGGAAATTCGCCAAAAGGAAATCCGCCAAAACGACACGGCGTTTTAAAAACATGATAAAACAACGAGTAGTTTAAGTGCCTCGTCTCTTACACTCTTCAAGCTATGATTGCTAAGTGGCCGACGTAGTGTTCTTCTTGGCCTCGTTAAAACCCGGTGGGAAAGAGTACCAAGCGAGACACTTAGCCGCTTAGCTCTCATAGCTTGGTCTTCGTACTTAGACGTGGTGATGAATGTTGTAGAAGCTCTCGGTTGCTTCCATTCTTGGTTCCTCCTTTAGCATCCTCGTATGCGCATCCTTAGCTAATTCCTTAGCTCGTGACATTGTGATAATGCCTTCCCGTCCTTTGGTGATTGGTGCACGTGCGTCTTGTTGATCGGCATCGATGTCGAGTGGTCGATGTTGGTCGATGCCGAGTGGTCGATGCTGGTCGGTATCGAGTGGTCGATGCTGATCGACGTCGGTATCCGATGCTGGTTCCACGCTCATATCATGATACTTCCTTGTCCATGGTACTTGATAAAGCTATCTTGGCTAACTCCTCAGCTTTGGACCGTGTGATCACGCCTTCCCGTCCTTCGGTGATTGGTGCACGTGCGCCTTGTTGATCGGCATCGATGTCGAGTGGTCGATGTTGATCGGCATCGGTATCGAGTGGTCGATGTTGGTCGATGTTGGGTGGTCGATGTTGATCGGCATCGGTATCGAGTGGTCGATGTTGGTCGATGTTGGGTGGTCGATGTTGATCGGCATCGGTATCGAGTGGTCGATGTTGGTCGATGTTGAGTGGTCGATGTTGATCGGCATCGGTATCCGATATCGGTTCCATGCTCATATCAATAACAAATACAAAATTGACATTAATCTCATGATAGCCAGCATGTAATTAGTAACATAATCAGATTTGCAAATTACTTAACAACAATCACAAGCATAATGCAAGAATACAAAGGAGGGTTTAAGACTTAGTTCAATATATTCCCTAAGACATTTAGCTAAACCCGAGTATGGTATTGCATCTTAACACAAGTCAAGTTCAAGTTTTCATAATTTGCAAATTCTATATCCATTAAGCAATCAAGGCAAATAGTTCAATGAAGCACTAATGATCACTTAAGCAAGTATCTATCAATACAATTATAGAGAGTAAAGAGTTTAGAATTGGCCCTTTTCCGGTTTGGTTCCTTGAGTTGATGGTAATGTGGGATCGTCATTCTACTCATAGAGCGCCCATTAAGGCTAGTCTATGTTGAGTTTTTGACTTTCTGATATGAGCAGGGAGCCGGAACCGGATGCCCGAGAAAAACCGGATGCCCGAGCAAAACCGGAGCCCGAGCATCGAGCAAAACCGGAGCCCGAGCATCGAGCAAAACCGGAGCCCGAGCATCGTGCAAAACCGGAGCCCGAGCATCGAGCAAAACCGGAACCCGATGCCCGATCACCGAGCAACGGGAAAATTGAAGGCGGCATTATCACAAGGTCACGAGCTAAGGAGTTAGCTAAGGATGCGCATACGATGATGCTAAAGGAGGAACCAAGAAGAGAAGCAACCGAGAGCTTCTACAACATCCATCACCACGTCTAAGTACGAAGACCAAGCTATGAAAGCTAAGCGGACTAGGTGTCTCGCTTGGCACTCTTTTTCCCACCGGGTTTTAATGAGGTCAAGAAGAACACCACGTCGTCCATTAGTAATCATGGCTTGAAGAATGTATAGAGACGAGGCATTTTTACACTACTCGTTGTTCTATCTTTTCTTTAAGGAACGCCGCGTTGTTTTGGCGATTTCCTTTTCCTTTGCGTTTTTCCATTTTTGTGCGGATTTCCTTTTCTCGGATTTCCTTTTTGTTTAAA
The DNA here is from genome assembly GCA_963556525.1 of Cochlearia excelsa. Lineage (NCBI taxonomy): Eukaryota > Viridiplantae > Streptophyta > Magnoliopsida > Brassicales > Brassicaceae > Cochlearia > Cochlearia excelsa. The sequence continues at coordinate 4,211,227 of CAUVZT010000001.1, forward strand.
CGCGCAACCCTAAAAGAGAGTTGCGACTTGTGCCTCCTCTATATAAGGGTTGCGCCGCACCACCTTCTTCGTGAGTCAACTTTTTACCTAAAATTCTCCTAGTCGACTCCTCTCGGTTCCTTTGCGAACTTGAGCCGCTTACAAGCATAGTTGCTTCCAAGCGTCTCTTCTATCCATCAAGGCGGTTGCTCCATAGCCTCCTTGAGACGTTCCCCTTCCATCCATCGTTTCCACCTCTCCATCTCCCCTTCCTAACCCGGAGTTATTCATCGTTTCCCCTCCGATTCCGCTACGGTTTCTCTCCATCGTAGTACTCGCCTTATCACGGAGTTTCGGTCCGAACTAAGGACGTATCACGTGGTATCAGAGCCAAACTCTGTACCAAAGGTGAGTCGTTTCTTTCCCCTTTAACTATAACAACTTCGAATCTGTTTGCTAGAATCGATCGTGTGTTGCATCTGTTGTTGTTAGTATTGAAGTTGAAATAGTTTCGTGTTCTTGTTGATTGAATTGTGTGCGGCGGCGAAATAGGGTTTAGATCTTTAAAAAAAAAATAGTCGCGTATTTTGAAAACGTGTTATAACAAATTTCCTTATTTCCCAAAACTTGCGTTTTACTAAAATTGTCCGATTTCCTTTTTGGTTTTCTTGCTTGTCACGCGTGCCCGTTCTTGTTGTGTAAAGTTGTTTGTTCATTCCCGTCTGTGAACTACTTACTGCGAGCTACGTTTCCGTGTCACAGGTACCATGTCCCTATCACCGGAAGCACTCGATGATCTCAAGAAGCTCATCGCAACGCGGTGGTGAAGCCGTGTCCCTACTACTTCCTCAACAAATCGCCCGGCAACTTACTGCGGAACGTGAGAGGCAAACCAAGGAAACCGCAAAGGGAACCTCGGACTCTGAGGGTGGGTCAACTCCAACTCCATCCGATGCCATGCGGATTTGCAAAGGTAAGGGCGTTGCCGGTACATCTAGACTCCAAGCAATCCGCAACCTCCGTCCAACCAACGCAAAAGAGCAGAGGGTACCACGGCAACGGGTGCATGCTGAGCTGAGCGAGCCAGAGGACAGAGCTCCCGGGCGTAGACCACACACTGCTCCACGCCGTCCTACACAGACCATAGCCCGGCAACGCGTCTACATCGGCTCTAGCGACGAGTATTATGGCGTCAACGTCTCGGACCGTAGTAGGCGAAGCCGGAGACGTGAGAGACGAGACAGGGACTACCCAAGAGACTCGGAGAGCCAGCAGCTAAAGCATATCAAGGCCAAGTTCCCACCATTTCTCGGCAAGAATGATCCGGAAGCCTATCTTGGATCGGGAAAGGAAGATGGAGTCCGGCTTCTTGTGCCATGATACATATGCCTCAAACAAGGTAAAGATAGCCGTCTCAGAATTCAGTGAGTATGCACTTTTGTGGTGGGATCAGCTTTGCACCACACGGAACCGCCATAATGAGCTGCCCATCACCACTTGGCACCAACTCACCACCCACTTGAGGAAAAGGTTTGTGCCGAGCCATTACCACCGGAAGTTCTCAACAAGCCGAGGAAGCTCGGCCAAGGGTCCACCACGGTCCGAGACTACTTCCAAGAGATGGAAACCCTTCTCATCCGAGCCGGACTAGAGGAAGATGAGGAAGTAACCATGGCGCGGTTCATTGGTGGACTCGGCCGGGACATACGGGACAAGGTGGAGCTCCAAACTTATATGGACCTTGAGGAACTCGTGCACAAGGCAGAACTAGTGGAGAGTCAGAACAAAAGAAGATACGCCAAGCCGAGCTTCTCCTCCACGACCAACAAACCCAAGGAATTCATACCTTCTCGGCCACCTTTCTCCAAGGATGCCAAGCCTTCTTCCACGACGAAAGAAGAGGTAAAGTTTGATCCCAAAGGCCGAACCATCGCCTCCTCCAGCAATGTTAGGTGTTTTAGATGCCAAGGGATGGGACACTACTCGAGAGATTGCCCCAACAAGAAAGTCTTCATGATTCTGGACAACGGAGAGGTAGTTCCACAAGCTTCTGATTCAGATCCAGAAGAGGAGGAGGAGGAGGAGGAAGCCGCAGCTGTTGGAGAGATGCTGGTAGTCAGGAGGACGTTGAGTGTCCAGAACCAACCGGAGGAGCTAGTGCAGAGAAACCACCTCTTCCACACACGCTGCCTGGTCAAAGGAAAGGTATGCAGCCTGATCATAGATGGGGGTAGCTGCACCAATGCCGCCGTGAGCTAATGGTCCAGAACGAGCCTAGAGCCCATCACCCATCCCCGGCCATACAAGCTGCGGTGGCTCAACGATAGTGGTGCTCTCACCGTCACACAACAGGTCCGTTTCACTCGTCCATAGGCAAGTATGAAGACGAGGTCCTTTGTGATGTCATACCCATGGGATCCAGCCATGTCTGCTTGGCCGACCGTGGCAATCGACCGGAAGGTACTCCATGACGGCTACACCAACAAGCACACGTTTGAGTTCAATGGCCGCAAGATCACGCTGGTTCCTCTTACTCCTAGTGAAGTGTACCAAGACCAGCTCTATCTCAAACTCAAGGAAGAGAAGGAGAAGACACCTGGTCCACACGCCAACCTCTACATTAACCAAAGAGAAGTTTTTGAACTTCTGAATTCCAATTGCTCTATGTTATTGTTTGTGTACAAGGAAAGCCTTGTTAGTACTAACCCCTCATAGGAGCTTCCTAGTGAAATGACTAAGCTATTGCAGGATTATAGTGACGTTTTTCCCCGGAAACCCCACCAGGCTTGCCTCCTATACGCGGCATTGAGCACCAGATTGACTTTGTGCCGAGTTCCGCACTCCCCAATAGACCCGCCTATCGAACCAACCCGGTGGAGACCAAGGAGCTTCGAAACAGGTGGAGGAGCTAATGCGGAAGGGGCACATCAGAGAGAGCATGAGTCCATGTGTTGTACCGGTGTTGCTTGTGCCCAAGAAGGATGGATCATGGCGCATGTGTGTTGATTGCCGAGCCATCAATAACATCACGGTGAAGTATCGCCACCCTATTCCTAGGCTTGATGATATGCTTGATGAATTATGTGGTTCTAACCTTTTCTCTAAGATAGATCTTAAGAGTGGTTATCATCAGATTAGGATGAAGGAGGGTGACGAATGGAAAACAGCCTTCAAAACTAAGCAAGGCTTGTATGAGTGGCTTGTAATGTCGTTCGGTCTAACTAACGCACCTAGTACTTTCATGAGACTAATGAACCATGTGTTGAGATCTTTTATAGGTGTGTTCGTGGTGGTGTACTTCGACGATATCCTCATCTTTAGCAAGAACTTGGCCGAGCACATTGACCACATACGAGCCGTCCTTGAAGTCCTAAGGAGGGAAAACTTATTCGCCAACATTGATAAATGCACTTTTTGTACTAAGCAGGTTGTCTTCTTAGGTTTTGTTGTGAGTGCAGAAGGAGTGCAGGTTGATGACGAGAAGATCAAGGCCATCAGGGATTGGCCGAGACCTACCACCGTAGGAGAAGTACGAAGTTTCCATGGTCTAGCCGGTTTCTATAGGCGCTTTGTCAAGGATTTCAGCACTCTTGCAGCACCACTTACGGAAGTCATCAAGAAGGACGTCGGCTTCAAGTGGGGGGAAGCACAGGACCAGGCTTTCCAAAGCCTTAAAGAGAAGCTTATCAATTCCCCTCTACTTGTGCTGCCTGATTTTCTTAAAACATTTGAGATTGAGTGTGATGCTTCTGGTGTAGGTATTGGTGCGGTTCTTATGCAGGATAAGAAGCCAATTGCCTACTTCAGTGAGAAATTAGGGGGAGCAACGCTGAACTATCCTACCTATGACAAGGAGTTATATGCATTGGTGAGGGCTTTGCAAACCTGGCAACATTATCTTTGGCCGAAGGAGTTTGTAATCCACACGGACCATGAGTCGCTCAAGCATTTGAAGGGACAACAGAAGCTGAACAAGAGGCATGGCCGCTGGATAGAGTTCATCGAGACGTTTCCCTATGTCATCAAGTATAAGAAAGGTAAAGACAATGTCGTAGCCGACGCATTGTCTCGGACCGTAGTAGGCGAAGCCGGAGACGTGAGAGACGAGACAGGGACGACCCAAGAGACTCGGAGAGCCAGCAGCTAAAGCATATCAAGGCCAAGTTCCCACCATTTCTCGGCAAGAATGATCCGGAAGCCTATCTTGACTGGGAAAGGAAGATGGAGTCCAGCTTCTTGTGCCATGATACATATGCCTCAAACAAGGTAAAGATAGCCGTCTCAGAATTCAGTGAGTATGCACTTTTGTGGTGGGATCAGCTTTGCACCACACGGAACCGCCATAATGAGCTGCCCATCACCACTTGGCACCAACTCACCACCCACTTGAGGAAAAGGTTTGTGCCGAGCCATTACCACCGGGAAGTTCTCAACAAGCTGAGGAAGCTCACCCAAGGGTCCACCACAGTCCGAGACTACTTCCAAGAGATGGAAACCCTTCTCATCCGAGCCGGACTAGAGGAAGATGAGGAAGTAACCATGGCGCGGTTCATTGGTGGACTCAGCCGGGACATACAGGACAAGGTGGAGCTCCAAACTTATATGGACCTTGAGGAACTCGTGCACAAGGCAGAACTAGTGGAGAGTCAGAACAAAAGAAGATACGCCAAGCCGAGCTTCTCCTCCACGACCAACAAACCCAAGGAATTCATACCTTCTCGGCCACCTTTCTCCAAGGATGCCAAGCCTTCTTCCACGACGAAAGAAGAGGTAAAGTTTGATCCCAAAGGCCGAACCAACGCCTCCTCCAGCAATGTTAGGTGTTTTAGATGCCAAGGGATGGGACACTACTCGAGAGATTGCCCCAACAAGAAAGTCTTCATGATTCTGGACAACGGAGAGGTAGTTCCACAAGCTTCTGATTCAGATCCAGAAGAGGAGGAGGAGGAGGAGGAAGCCGCAGCTGTTGGAGAGATGCTGGTAGTCAGGAGGACGTTGAGTGTCCAGAACCAACCGGAGGAGCTAGTGCAGAGAAACCACCTCTTCCACACACGCTGCCTGGTCAAAGGAAAGGTATGCGGCCGATCATAGATGGGGGTAGCTGCACCAATGCCGCCGGTGAGCTAATGGTCCAGAAACCGAGCCTAGAGCCCATCACCCATCCCCGGCCATACAAGCTGCGGTGGCTCAACGATAGTGGTGCTCTCACCGTCACACAACGAGTCCGTTTCACTCGTCCATAGGCAAGTATGAAGACGAGGTCCTTTGTGATGTCATACCCATGGGATCCAGCCATGTGCTGCTTGGCCGACCGTGGCAATCTGACCGGAAGGTACTCCATGACGGCTACACCAACAAGCACACGTTTGAGTTCAATGGCCGCAAGATCACGCTGGTTCCTCTTACTCCTAGTGAAGTGTACCAAGACCAGCTCTATCTCAAACTCAAGGAAGAGAAGGAGAAGACACCTGGTCCACACGCCAACCTCTACATTAACCAAAGAGAAGTTTTTGAACTTCTGAATTCCAATTGCTCTATGTTATTGTTTGTGTACAAGGAAAGCCTTGTTAGTACTAACCCCTCATAGGAGCTTCCTAGTGAAATGACTAAGCTATTGCAGGATTATAGTGACGTTTTTCCCCAGGAAACCCCACCAGGCTTGCCTCCTATGCGCGGCATTGAGCACCAGATTGACTTTGTGCCGAGTTCCGCACTCCCCAATAGACCCGCCTATCGAACCAACCCGGTGGAGACCAAGGAGCTTCAGAAACAGGTGGAGGAGCTAATGCGGAAGGGGCACATCAGAGAGAGCATGAGTCCATGTGTTGTACCGGTGTTGCTTGTGCCCAAGAAGGATGGATCATGGCGCATGTGTGTTGATTGCCGAGCCATCAATAACATCACGGTGAAGTATCGCCACCCTATTCCTAGGCTTGATGATATGCTTGATGAATTATGTGGTTCTAACCTTTTCTCTAAGATAGATCTTAAGAGTGGTTATCATCGATTAGGATGAAGGAGGGTGACGAATGGAAAACAGCCTTCAAAACTAAGCAAGGCTTGTATGAGTGGCTTGTAATGCCGTTCGGTCTAACTAACGCACCTAGTACTTTCATGAGACTAATGAACCATGTGTTGAGATCTTTTATAGGTGTGTTCGTGGTGGTGTACTTCGACGATATCCTCATCTTTAGCAAGAACTTGGCCGAGCACATTGACCACATACGAGCCGTCCTTGAAGTCCTAAGGAGGGAAAACTTATTCGCCAACATTGATAAATGCACTTTTTGTACTAAGCGAGGTTGTCTTCTTAGGTTTTGTTGTGAGTGCAGAAGGAGTGCAGGTTGATGACGAGAAGATCAAGGCCATCAGGGATTGGCCGAGACCTACCACCGTAGGAGAAGTACGAAGTTTCCATGGTCTAGCCGGTTTCTATAGGCGCTTTGTCAAGGATTTCAGCACTCTTGCAGCACCACTTACGGAAGTCATCAAGAAGGACGTCGGCTTCAAGTGGGGGGAAGCACGGGACCAGGCTTTCCAAAGCCTTAAAGAGAAGCTTATCAATTCCCCTCTACTTGTGCTGCCTGATTTTCTTAAAACATTTGAGATTGAGTGTGATGCTTCTGGTGTAGGTATTGGTGCGGTTCTTATGCAGGATAAGAAGCCAATTGCCTACTTCAGTGAGAAATTAGGGGGAGCAACGCTGAACTATCCTACCTATGACAAGGAGTTATATGCATTGGTGAGGGCTTTGCAAACCTGGCAACATTATCTTTGCCGAAGGAGTTTGTAATCCACACGGACCATGAGTCGCTCAAGCATTTGAAGGGACAACGAAGCTGAACAAGAGGCATGGCCGCTGGATAGAGTTCATCGAGACGTTTCCCTATGTCATCAAGTATAAGAAAGGTAAAGACAATGTCGTAGCCGACGCATTGTCTCGGAGGTACACTCTAATTTCAGAATTGACATCTAGACTCATAGGATTTGAAGTGCTTAAAATGTTGTATGAATCTGATTCTGAGTTTAGTTCTTATTACTTGAAGTGTGCTAAGTTTGCTTGTGAGAATTACTATAGACAGGACGGCTACCTGTTCTTCCACCATCGGCTGTGCATACCTACCGTCTCGGTTAGGGAACTACTTGTCCGAGAAGCCCACGGTGGAGGACTAGCCGGACACTTCGGGGTGGCCAAAACCTTGGCAAGTCTTCAAGCCCACTTCTATTGGCCGCATATGAGAAGAGATGTGGAGAGGATATGTCTTAGGTGTGTCACTTGTAAGCAAGCCAAGAGTAAGGTTCAGCCGCACGGTTTGTATACCCCATTACCCATTCCTTCTCACCCTTGGACTCATATATCTATGGACTTTGTAGTTGGCTTACCTCGAACCAGAAATGGTAGAGATTCCATCTTTGTGGTTGTAGACAGGTTCAGCAAAATGGCCCATTTCATTGCTTGCCACAAGACGGATGACGCCGTAGGTGTAGCTAATCTGTTTTTCCGGGAAGTGGTAAGACTACATGGCATGCCTCAAGTCATTGTCTCTGACCGTGACACCAAGTTCCTGAGCCATTTTTGGCGTACCTTGTGGGCCAAGCTAGGAACCAAACTGTCCTTTTCCACTACATGTCATCCGCAAACGGACGGTCAAACCGAAGTGGTGAATAGGTCGTTATCCACGCTCTTGAGAACCCTGGTGAAGAGCAACATCAAGTCATGGGAAGAGTGTCTACCCCATGTTGAGTTCGCCTATAACCACGCTACGCATTCTTCGACTCTCTACTCTCCTTTTGAACTAGTATACGGGTTTAACCCCATGTCTCCATTAGATCTAATTGCCTTACCTTTGAGAGAAATGTCTAGTGTTGATGGCAAGAAAAAGGCTGAACAGGTTAGGAAAATGCATGAGAAGGCCAAGGAGAACATCGAGAAGAGAACCGAGCAATACGCCAAACATGCCAACAAGGGCCGCAAAGAAATGGTGTTTGAAGAAGGCGACTTGGTGTGGATCCACTTGAGGAAGGAGCGGTTTCCAGCAGAGAGGAAGTCCAAGCTCATGCCTCGAGTAGACGGGCCCTTCAAAGTAACCCGGTGGATCAACGACAACGCCTACAAGATAGACCTCCAAGGTAAGTATATGATATCGGATTCCTTCAACGTTTCTGACTTGTCTCCTTATGTTGATGATGCAGATTTGAGGACAAATCCTTTTCAAGAGGGAGGGGATGATATGAGCAGGGAGCCGGAACCGGATGCCCGAGCAAAACCGGATGCCCGAGCAAAACCGGAGCCCGAGCATCGAGCAAAACCGGAGCCCGAGCATCGAGCAAAACCGGAGCCCGATGCCCGATCACCGAGCAACGGGAAAATTGAAGGCGGCATTATCACAAGGTCACGAGCTAAGGAGTTAGCTAAGGATGCACATACGATGATGCTAAAGGAGGAACCAAGAAGAGAAGCAACCGAGAGCTTCTACAACATCCATCACCACGTCTAAGTACGAAGACCAAGCTATGAAAGCTAAGCGGACTAGGTGTCTCGCTTGGCACTCTTTTTCCCACCGGGTTTTAATGAGGTCAAGAAGAACACCACGTCGTCCATTAGTAATCATGGCTTGAAGAATGTAAGAGACGAGGCATTTTTACACTACTCGTTGTTCTATCTTTTCTTTAAGGAACGCCGCGTTGTTTTGGCGATTTCCTTTTCCTTTGCGTTTTTCCATTTTTGTGCGGATTTCCTTTTCTCGGATTTCCTTTTTGTTTAAACGCGCAACCCTAAAAGAGAGTTGCGACTTGTGCCTCCTCTATATAAGGGTTGCGCCGCACCACCTTCTTCGTGAGTCAACTTTTTACCTAAAATTCTCCTAGTCGACTCCTCTCGGTTCCTTTGCGAACTTGAGCCGCTTACAAGCATAGTTGCTTCCAAGCGTCTCTTCTATCCATCAAGGCGGTTGCTCCATAGCCTCCTTGAGTCGTTCCCCTTCCATCCATCGTTTCCACCTCTCCATCTCCCCTTCCTAACCCGGAGTTATTCATCGTTTCCCCTCCGATTCCGCTACGGTTTCTCTCCATCGTAGTACTCGCCTTATCACGGAGTTTCGGTCCGAACTAAGGACGTATCACTTTCCCTCATGAATTGCTCTTACATGTTTATCCATTTGTTAGTACCTACACATGTTTTTAACAAAAGGTTAACAATAAGAGTCTTTCAAGTTATGGCACCGTGCCATAAAGACTTTGAGAGGAGATCATGGCCTTTAAATCATGAAAACATGGCTATGATCTTAACAAAACCGGGGATCATTGTGACTTTTGAAACGCTTATATAGCAAGACACTTCTCCCGGATCATTGACTTAAGTGCCCAAAGACGGTCAATGATCTTAATAAATAGATCATCATGTTAGACTTATCCTACTTGTATCTACAAGAGTCATGTACATGAATCATTTCTCCATATCACAAATGATATCTTAGCCGAGGGTTATTGGATTCAACAAGATCATGAGTGCTTAAACACCCAATGATTCTTGGTTCTCTACCCTCTAAGACAAAAAAAAAGTTTTGGATTCAACAAGATCTTAAAAGCTTATTCACAAGCGGATCTTGGTTCACTACTCCTTGTTTACAAAACCGAGACCTTATAGCTAAACCAAGGACTTATGAAAGTCTTGTATCTATGATCCCTTTGAAACACACTAAGTAACTAATCATTTAGACCCATAAAGAGCCAATGATTAGTACTTTTGTATATATATATGGATTCATTAACAAGAAGTCTATAAAACTACCATTCCATAAGAATGTAGTAAGACCTTTGTTAGGATGAATTCAAGGAGGACTCGGATTTGACAATGGGATATAAGAGAGATAATGAATATAGAGTGTTAGCCGAATCCATATTGATCTAAAGATCTTTGGACTCAATGTCTCTAAAGAGATCATTCATTAGTTAGCTAATGAGGCTACTACTAACAACTTTATCTCTCTTTTGTGAATCACAAACCACCATTATCTTATCTTTCATTGTCCAAGAGAATTTTGAAATCCGGCCAAGAGCATGTATTGACTTGGAGATTGTAATCTCTTCATTGTCAAAGTTTTTAAACATGAAAAACAACAAATACATGCTCATATATGTAAATAAAAGAAGAGAATCGGATTCAACAAGTCAATCAAGCTTATGAACGCTAGTTGAACAAGGTTCACTCTCTTTTAGGCTTCTAAGCAACAAGTTTTGAACACTTTGTTCATTCATTGTCTTGTTGTCTTGATCATAGCCGAATGTAAAGAAAGAGTCTTTGGATTCATCAAGTTGTTTTGCCTCATAAGAACAACAATAAGGTTCACTTACCCTTTTATCTCTCAAGATTCAAGCTTTGAACTTTGAAATCTTGGTCCTTGCCTAATGCCTAAGTTAAAAGATACTTGGATTCATCAAGGTTCCATTATACTCATAAGAGTGAGGAATCCATGGTTCTCTATATATAACTTTCGGCCATCCATAGACTTTTAAAGAGACTGTAAAGATTTGTGTTTGTGAATCTAGAATGGATTAAGGAACCATTAGAGATTAGCGGAGAATAAAAGCTTTCGGTTTCATAATGTTTATTGGAGAAAATATTATATTTCATAAGTTAATACATAGGAGAATATATTGGTATATATAAGAAGAAGGGAAAGAGAAGAAAAGCCCTAGAGAAAGAGCCGTTAAAAGATAAGACGAGTCAAAGATCCGTTTTGTGCGTTGGCGTCCGTACCGGACACTTTATGCGCTGTCCAATCTCGGAGCCCGATGTAGCGCGTACCGGTATGCGCTGGAGCCCGATGATTCGCTTACCGGATGCGCTTTTACCGTGTACCGCTCGGATTGGTTCTTTCTCGGTCAAAGACACTTTCCCTCCATTTTAACGTTTATCTTCTTTCTTCCTTATCCTTCTTATGACCGTTGGAGACCTTGGCGCCATTGACCAACGTTGGTCGTGCCTTGTAGGTCACGCCATGTTGTGCCATACTTAAATCCGCCAAGTCTTTTCCTCCTTGTGTGTTTTCTCCTCAACACTCCCCCTCAATCTTAGCCTAGTGGCACGGCTAATCTTGGAACCATATGTCTAAGCCTCGTTAAAACCTCAATGGGAAAACCCTATGGGATAAAACCACATTAAGGGAAAAGAGTACTTAGCCATACGGTTTAGAGGACTTAGCATTTGATAGCATCTGTGAGTCCAAGCTTTGGATGGATGAACTCACACACACTAATGCTTGCTGCCTTGGTGAATATATCTGCAACCGATCGGAGCTTTTGGTGAAGCACGGAAGAATGACCCCTTTCACCATTTGCTCTCTAACTTTATGACAATCCACTTCAACATGCTTGGTTCTTTCATGGAAGACAGAGTTTGATGCAAGGTTGATTGCAGCTTTGTTGTCGGCATGCATTGTAACCGGCTCCTTTGATTCGATAACCAAGTCTTTGAGGAGAGTTTTTAACCACATGATCTCTTGTGTTAGTTTCCTCATTGCACGGTATTCGATTCCGTGCTAGATAGTGATACTATCTTTTGCTTCTTGCTCTTCCAGGTTACAAGGTTTCCTCCTATGAATGTGCAGTAGCCGGTTGTTGATCTCCTGTCTCCTTGATCACCGGCATAGTCTGCATCACAGTAGCCGACCAGCTCCGTGCTTCCATTGCATCCCATCCATATGCCTTGTCCCGGTGCTCCTTTTAGATACTTCAGGATTCTATCCACCATGTTCCAATGATGCACCTTTGGGTTTTGCATATGTTGAGACACCTGATTCACAGCAAAGCATATATCAGGTCGTGTAATTGTTAAGTAAATGAGCTTACCCACAAGGCGTCTATATTGCTTGACGTCCTTATATGGCTCGTCTTCAATCTCCCCCTTGCGTATGACTTTGTAGTCATTTTCCAAGGGTGTCCTTGCTGGTTTTGCTCCAAGTTTACCCGTATCTTTTAAGAGATCAAGGGTATACTTGCGTTGGGATAAGAATAGTCCTTCCTTAGACCTGCACACTTCAATGCCTAGAAAATACTTTAGTTCTCCTAGATCTTTGATATCAAATACAGATTTAAGGTAATCTTTAGACTCTTGAATGCCTACCTTGTCATTCCCGGTTATGATGATATCATCAACATACACGAGAATGACTATAATACCTCTTTGGCTCTGTTTTGTAAAGAGGGTGTGATCGGCTTCGGATTTCTTGAAGTCTGTCTCAACAAGGGTCTTTCTCAATTTGTGATACCAAGCCCTTGGAGATTGCTTCAATCCGTATATAGCCTTCTTCAGTCTAAGAACTTTTCCCGGTGTAACCTTTTTCCCGGGAGGAGGAGTCATGTACACTTCATCTTCTAGTTCTCCTTGGAGGAAGGCATTTTTAACATCCATCTGCCATAGATCCCACTCCAGGTTTGTTGCTAGAGAGAAGAGAACTCTAACCAAATGTAGTTTAGCCACAGGTGCAAACGTGTCCAAGTAGTCTTCACCATAGGTTTGGGTAAAACCCGTTGCTACAAGTCTTGCCTTATATATTTCTATGTCTCCATTGCTTTTGTATTTGATGGTGAAGACATATCTTGAGTTGACCGTCCGTTTTCCTTTAGGCAGCTCTGTTTCATACCAAGTATCATTGGTTTCCATGGCTAGATCTTCCTTTCTAACTGCCTCTATCCAAACTTCATGCTCCATGGCTTCCTCATAAGTCTTAGGTATCCAATGAGAGTCTATCTTCACCAGAAACACTTGATGCTCAAGAGGGAAAATTGTCATGTTGCAAACAGCTTGTATTGGATGGGCTACGGCGTTGTTGTTGAAGTAGACTCTGGTGTTTACCCAATTGGATGGGTCTCTCCTCTGTCTTGTACTTCTTCTCAACACAACCGGGATATCTTGGTCATGGTGATCCTCTTCTTGGCTACTTGATGTTGTTTGTCCATGAGCATGTGATTCTGATTCACCTTGTTCTCCATGAGATTCTGGTTCCACTTGCTCATTATTGCTTGTAGACACTTCATCACTCTCCCCCTCATGATCAAGATGGGTAGGAGGTTGAACATCTGTTTCTCGACTAGGTTCTTCCCCTAGGTTCATACCAAGACTTTCCATGAGCTTCCGAAGAGATGTGGCCCTATCCGAGGTTGAATTGGGTAGATCCTTAATGCTCTCCCAATTTTTATCCTCATAGTACCCTTTCCCTTCTATAAACCTCACGTCTCTTGATACAAGCACTCTTCTTGTATCCGGTACATAGCACTTGTACCCTTTTTGTGTGTTGGAGTAACCGATGAACATTGCCTTGATACTCTTCGGATCAAGCTTGTTCCTCTGTTCTCCTGGTATCAACACAAAACAAAGACAACCAAAGACCCTTAAGTGAGCAACATATGGATTGGCTTTGTTCAAAATTTGAAATGGAGATGAGTTTAGAAGGATTTGGGTTGGTGTCCGGTTAATGAGGTAGCATGCGGTCATGACAACATCCGACCAGAACCGTTTAGGCACATTGGTGTAGAACATGATAGCTCTAGCTACTTCCATTAGGTGCCTATTCTTTCTCTCGGCTACACCATTCTGTTGAGGTGTGTATGGACAACTAGTTTGGTGGATGATGCCGTGCTTGGCAAGATGTTCTTTAAACGGATGACTAATGTATTCACTGCCATTATCCGACTTGAAAAACTTGATCTTGGCATTATAATGATTAGTGACATATGTTTGAAAGTTTTTAAATGCATCAAGAACTCTATCCTTAGAAGCTAACAAGGTACTCCATGTGTATTTTGATTTTTCATCTATAAAAGTAACAAAATATTTATGATTTTCTCTTGAGGTGCATGGTGATGTCCATACATCGGAGTGGATCAAATCAAAACATAATTCATAAACTTTATTTGAATTTGGAAAAACCGTTCTACAATGTTTACCAAGGATGCAAGATTCACAAGAGTTATTATCAAAGGAAACATTTGGAAATAACAATTTCAAAGCTCTACGAGTTTGGATGGCCTAATCTAGCATGCCAAATGGTGTTATTAGCTTCTACTAAGACAGAATTGAATGCATAAGATAGATGGGAGCTTGGATTTCGTTCAAGCACATAGAGATCCCCTTTGGTGCTTCCCTTACCAATGATTTTCTTAGAGTCAATATCCTGAAAAATAACACTATTAGGACCAAAAGTAACATTGCAATTCAAATCGGTTGATATGCGTTTAACGAATAAGAGATTTGAGGTAAAGGTAGGCATATAAAGAGCATTCATATCTCTATTGAATAACCTAAGTTTACCTAAACCCTTAATCGGTACCTTACCACCATTTGCAACTATCACATTTCCTATAGTTGGTTTGATATTTTTCATAAGATTTGGACTACTAATCATGTGGTGAGATGCACCCGAATCTACCACTAATGGTCGTTCTATCCTAGCATTCAAAGAGATATTAGAAACCATACTGGACCCCTTAAGGGCCTTAATGAGAGCTTCCAAGTCGGATTTCTTGACATACTCATCGTTGAAGGGAACCACGGCTAATGAATCATCATCCTTGCCTTGACTTGATGAACCGCTTGGTGTGACCGAGTCATCTTGAGAGAGATTCGCCTTTTGGTCCTTGAATTTGTTCGGCTTGAGATGAGGATGGAGAATCCAGCACTTGTCTTTGATATGGCCCTTCTTCTTGCAATGTTCACAAACCATTGCCCTCCTATCTTCATTCGGCTTGTAGACAACTTTGTTGGCGGTAACCAACTCCTTCTTTCCTCCGAATAACTCATGGGATCCTTGTTCTCTTTGTAGCTGAGAACACACCGTTTCCAGAGATGGCAAAGTATCTGCCCTAAGAAGGTGCTTAATGAGGTCTTTATAGCTTGAGTTTAGGGTCAAGAGTAAGCCGAAGACTTTATCTTGTTCCTTTCTCTCATTTAGCACCTTGGCATCCACGGAACTTGGCCTTAGCATTTCAAGTTCCGCCCATAAAGCTCGAAACTTGCCAAAGTGTTGGGTAAACTCCATGTCTTCTTGAGAGAGATCCGTGAGAGCTTTCTTCACCTCATAAACTCGGCTGAGATTTGAGATGTTGTCATATATGGTTTGCAAGGTATCCCAAAGTTCCTTTGCCGTCTCACAATAGGAATACGCCTCTAGGATGGATGGATCTAGCGAGCTTTGGATGATTCCAAGAACTTTCGATTTTCTTGGAACCATTTTCCTTCTTCGGTGGTAATGGTCTCCTCTCCACTCGTCGTTTCCGCATCTATTGGAGCTTGATTCTTCAAGACATGGCTCCAAAGACCGCGACTACACAAGGCGGTTTTGATTGTTCTTGTCCAAAGTAGGTAGTTGATCCCCTTTAGTGTAACCGGTGCAATGTAAAACTTGGAACTTTCCTTGTTGTCTTCCATGATACAGACTAGATCTTGGTAAAACAGAGTATTTTGAGAATAGATCCGGCTAGATCTATAAGATTAAAGTGAGAAAGGTAGCTCCTTTGATGATATTTATCAACAAAAGAGAGAGATTTTGAAGAAAAAGAGTGACGTTGATGAGATTTCACCAAAGCCAAGAGATTTTTGCGAGAAATAAGAAGAAAACCGAAAGTTTTGAAGAGAAAGATGATAACTTTGATGTTTTAGATCCAAAGTTATGAGCTTTTGGTTGCGGAAAAAGAGATTTAGGAGCAAAAATGCTATGATACCATGTAAAGATTTGTGTTTGTGAATCTAGAATGGTTTAAGGAACCATTAGAGATTAGCGGAGAATAAAAGCTTTCGGTTTCATAATGTTTATTGGAGAGAATATTATATTTCATAAGTTAATACATAGGAGGATACATTGGTATATATAAGAAGAAGGGAAAGAGAAGAAAAGCCCTAGAGAAAGAGCCGTTAAAAGATAAGACGAGTCAAAGATCCGTTTTGTGCGCTGGCGTCCGTACCGGACACTTTATGCGCTGTCCAATCTCGGAGCCCGATGTAGCGCGTACCGGTATGCGCTGGAGCCCGATGATTCGCTTACCGGATGCGCTTTTACCGTGTACCGCTCGGATTGGTTCTTTCTCGGTCAAAGACACTTTCCCTCCATTTTAACGCTTATCTTCTTTCTTCCTTATCCTTCTTATGACCGTTGGAGACCTTGGCGCCATTGACCAACGTTGACCGTGCCTTGTAGGTCACGCCATGTTGTGCCATACTTAAATCCGCCAAGTCTTTTCCTCCTTGTGTGTTTATCCTTGAGACAACATGTGTTTATCCTCATGAGATTATCATGAGACTAAATCTATAAAGATCCAATCTTTATGAAAAAGGTTTGATTCATGTGTTCTTGAGAAGGATTTGGATTCATCAAGTTCTCTTTATCCCACAAGTGTAAAGAGAAACAAGGTTCACTTCCTAGAGGTTTAAGATTGAATCAAGACCTTAAGTGCTTATTCACAAGCGGATCTTGTTCCTCTTACCTTTGAAATCTATGGATCTAAACAAGACATAAAAGCATAGATCTTATGAAGGACTGCGGATTCAACACGTTCACCATACTCATAAGAGTGGATTCAATCCGTGGTTCACTTCCTTTCAAGAGATTAAACAAGGATTCAACAAGATTTTACCCATAAAAAGCAAATCTTGGTTCTCTTAACCTCCTAGATCTATTTCAAACTAATCTATGCGGAAATAAACTAAGGAGAGGAGCATAAATGCTCTGATACCATGATGAGATTCGAGTATAAGGATGGGAGAATCATGAGCTTATGAGGCTCGGAGAGTATTGAGAGAATCGGTGAAAGTTTGTGTGGAGAGTTTAGTGAGAGATTTGTGTAGAGAAGTATATTAGGAAGAAAGGCAAAAACCTCCTTATTTTACAATGGTTCACATATGATGTGTATTTAAAGATGGAGAAGAAGGATCTAGATCAATAATAGACGTGTAGAGTCTTGCTAAGCATGTGGAGTCAATGGTACCGCGTCCTTTAGTCCAAACATGAGCCGTTTGATTGGTACTATCAGTCTTTGCTCCTTTTTTTACCTTATCCTCTTTATTTAAACATATCATTTCGCCTTCCTTATCCATATAGATCCGTTGGAGATGATGGCTCCTTCCTTATCCATATAGATCCGTTGGAGATGATGGCTAATGCTTTGACTTCGTGTTGACTTATTGCTTGACACACACTCTTTGTCATTTGCCCGCCAAATACCTCTACTTGTTCAATACTTCACAATATCTTGCTTGTTATACAAGCTGTTTCAACCTAATGCCTCTTAGAGGTTAACATTAGTTTCAACAAGTTTCATGCAACATGAGTGATAATAAGTGTCTCAGTGAGATTTTTACAAGTTTAACGAACTTACGAAACATCTAACAACGGGTTCTTAGGACTCTAAACCATGTTTCATGCAACATGAGTGCTTATAAGTGTCTCAATGAGCTTTTTACTAGTTTGACAAACTTATGAAACATCTAACAACGCGTTTCTAGGACTCTTAACCAAGTTTCATGCAACATGAGTGCTTATAAGTGTCTCAATTAGCTTTGTACAAGTTTGACGAACTTATGAAACATCTAATAACGCGTTTCTATGACTCTAAACAAAGTTTCATGCAACATGAGTGATTATAAATGTCTCAATGAGCTTTG
Organism: Cochlearia excelsa; assembly: GCA_963556525.1. Lineage (NCBI taxonomy): Eukaryota > Viridiplantae > Streptophyta > Magnoliopsida > Brassicales > Brassicaceae > Cochlearia > Cochlearia excelsa. The sequence goes on from CAUVZT010000001.1 coordinate 4,228,862, forward strand.
TACAAGTTTGACGAACTTATGAAACATTTAACAACGCGTTTCTAGGACTCTAAACCAATTTTCATGCATGATGAGTTCTTATAAGTGTCTCAATGAACTTTGTACAAGTTTGAAGAACTTATGAAACATCTAACAACAAGTTTCTAGGACTCTAAACAAATTTTCATGCAACATGAGTGCTTATATATGTCTTAATGAGCTTTGTACAAGTTTGACGAACTTATGAAACATTTAACAACGCGTTTCTAGGACTCTAAACCAAGTTTCATGCAACGTGCGTGCTTATAAGTGTCTCAATGAGCTTTGTACAAGTTTCACGAACTTATGAAACATCTAACAATGCGGTTTCTAGGACTCTAAACCAAGTTGCATGCAACATGAGTGCTTATAAGTTCCTCAATGAGTTTTGTACAAGTTTCAAGAACTTATAAAACATCTAACAACGCGTTTCTAGGATCTAAACAAAGTTTTATGCAACATGAGTGCTTATAAGTGTCTCAATGACCTTTGTACAAGTTGGAAAAACTTATGAAACATCGACAACGTGGTTTCTAGGACTCTAAACCAAGTTTCCTGCAACATGAGTGATTATAAGTGTCTCAATGAGCTTTGTACAAGTTTGACAAACTTATGAAACATCTATAAACACATTTCTAAGACTCTAAGCCAAGTTTCATGCAACATGAGTACTTATAAGTGTTTTAATGAGCTTTTTACAAGTTTGACAAACTTATGAAACATCTAACAACGTGGTTTCTAGGACTCCAAACCAAGTTTCATGCAACATGAGTGCTTATAAGTGTCTCAATGAGCTTTTTACAAGTTTGACGAACTTATGAAACTACTACAATGCGTTTCTAGGACTCTAATCAAATTTTCATACAACCTAAGTGCTCATAAGTATCTTAATGAGTTATGTACAAATTTGACGAACTTATGAAACCTCTAACAACGCGTTTCTAGGACCCTAAATTAAGTTTATTGCAACATGAGTTCTAATAAGTGTCTGAATGAGCTTTGTACTAGTTTGACGAACTTATGAAACATCTAACAACGTGGTTGCTAGGAATCTAAACCAAGTTTTGATGCAACATAAGCGCTTATAAGTGTCTCAATGAGCTTTGGATAAGTTTGACGAACTTATGAAACATCTAACAACGCGTTTGTAGGACTCTAAACACTGTTTCATGCAATATGAGTGCTTATATGTCTCTCAATAATCTTTGTAAAAGTTTGACGAATTTATGAAACATCTAACAAAGTTGTTTCAAGGACTCAAAACCAAGCTTCCTGCAACATGAGTTCTTAGAAGTGTTTCAATGAGCTTTGTACAAGTTGGACAAACTTATGAAACATCTATCAACGCATTTCTATGCTCTCAACCAAGTTTCATGCAACATGAGTGCTTATAAGTGTTTCAATGAGCTTTTTACAACTTGGAAAAACTTATGAACATCTCACAACGTGGTTTCTTGGACTCTAAACCAAGTTTCATGCAACACGAGTGCTTATAAGTTCCTCATTGAGCTTTGTTAAAGTTTGATGAACTTATGAAACATCTAACAACGTGGTTTCTAGGACTCTAAACCAAGCTTCATGCAACATGACTGCTTATAAGTGTCTCAATGAGCTTTGTACAAGTTTTACGAACTTATGAAACATCTAACAACGTGGTTTCTATAGATCTAAACCAAATTTCATGCGATATGAGTTATTATAAGTATCTCAATAAGCTTTGTAAAAGTTTGACGAACTTATGAAACATTTAACAACGCGTTTCTAGGACTCTAAACCAAGTTTCATGCGACATGAGTTATCATAAGTGTATCTATGAGCTTAGTACAAGTTTCACGAAATTATGAAACATATAAAAACGCGTTTCTAGGACTCTAAACCGTTTCATGCAACATGAATGCTTATAAGTGTCTCAATGAGCTTTGTACAAATTTGACAAATTTATGAAACATCTAACAACGTGGTTTCTAAGACTCAAAACCAAGCTTCATGCAACATGAGTGCTTATAAGTGTCTCAATGAGCTTTGTACTAATTTGACGAAATTATGAAACATCTAACAATGTGGTTTGCTAGGACTCTAAACCAAGTTTTATGGAAAATGAGTGCTTATAAGTGTCCCAATGAGCTTTGTACAAGTTTTACGAACTTACGAAACATCTAACAACGCGTTTCTAGGACCATAAACCAAGTTTCATGCAAAACGAGTGATTATAAATGTCTCAATGAGCGTTGACAAACTTATGAAACATAACAATGCGTTTCAGGGACTCTAAACCAAGTTTTATGCTATATGAGTGCTTATAAATTCCTCAATTAGCTTTGTTAATGTTTGACAAACTTATGAAACATCTAACAATGTGGTTTCTAGCACTCTAAAACAAGTTTCATGCAACATGAGTGCTTATAAGTGTCTCAATGAGCTTTGTACAAGTTGGAAAAACTTATGAAACATTTGAAAATGTGGTTTCTAGGACTCTAAACAACATGAGTGCTTATAAGTTTCTCCATGAGCTTTGTACAAGTTTTACAAACTTACGAAACATCTAACAACACGTTTCTAGGATTCTAATCTAGTTCATGCAACATGAGTGCTTATAAGTTCCTCAATGAGCTTTGTATAAGTTTCGCGAACTTATGAAACATCTAACAACGCGTTTCTAGGACTCTAAACCAGGTTTCATGCAACATAAGTGATTATAAGTGTCTCAATGATCTTTGTACAGGTTTCAAGAAGTTATGAAACATATAACAACGCGATTTTAGGACTCCAAACAAAGTCTCATGCAACAGGAGTGCTTATAAGTGTCTCAATGAGCTTTATAAAAGTTTGACGAACTTATGAAACATGTAACAACGTGGTTTCTAGGACTATATACCAAGTTTCATGCAAAATGAGGGCTTATAAGTGTCTCAATGAGCTTTGTACAAGGTTGACGAACTTATCAAACATCTAACATGCGTTTCTAGGACTCTAAACAAAGTTTCATGCAACATGAGTACTTATAAGTGTCTTAATGAGCTTTCTAAAAATTTGACGAAATTATGAAACATCTAAGAACGCGTTTCTATGACTCTAAATTAAGTTTCATACAACATGAGTGATTATAGGTGTCTCAGTGAGCTTTGTACTAGTTTGACGAACTTATGAAACATATAAAAACCTGGTTGGTAGGACTATAAACCAAGTTTCATGCAACATGAGTGCTTATAACTGTCTCAATGATCTTTGTACAAGTTTGACGAACTTATGAAACATCTAACACCGTGGTTTCTAGGACTCTAGACCAACTCTCATGCAACATGAGTGCTTATAAGTTTCCGAATGAGCTTTGTACAAGTTTCACGAACTTATGAAACATATAACAATGCTTTTAGAGGACTCTAAACCAAGTTTCATGCAACTTGAGTACTTATAAGTTCATGAATGAGCTTTGTTAAAGTTTGACGAACTTATGAAACATCTAACAACGCGTTTCTAGGACTCTAAACAAATTTTCATGCAACCTAATAGGTTATAAGTGTCTTAATGAGCTTTGTACAAGTTTGACAAATTTATGAAACATCTAACAACGCGTTTCTAGGACTCTAAATTAAGTTTCATGCAACATGAGTGCTTATCAGTGTCTCAATGAGCTTTGTACAAGTTTGACGAATTTATGAAACATATTACAACGTGGTTGCTAGGACTCTAAACCAAGTTTTGATGCAACATGAGCGCTTATAAGTGTCTCAAGGAGCTTTGTACAAGTTTGACGAACTTATGAAACATCTAACAACGCGTTTCTAGGACTCTAAACCAAGTTTCATGCAACATAAGTGCTTATAACTCTCTCAATGTTTCCATGAGCTTTGTGCAAGTTTGACAAACTTACAAAACATCTAACAACGCGTTTCTAGGACCCTAAACCAAATTTCATGCAACATGAGTGCTTATAAAATCCTCAATGAGCTTTGTTAAATCTAACAACGTGGTTTCTAGGAATCTAAACCAAGCTTCATGCAACATAATTATTTATAAGTGTCTCAATGAGCTTTGTACAAGTTTGACGAACTTGTGAAACATTTAATAACGTGGTTTCTAAGAATTTAAATCAAGTTTCATGCAACATGATTGCTTATAAGTGTCTGAATAAGCTTTGTAAAAGTTTGAAGAATTTATGAAACATCTAACAACGCGTTTCTAGGACTCTAAACCAAGTTTCATGCGACATGAGTGATTATAAGTGTCTCAAAGAGCTTTGTACATGTTTCACGAAGTTATGAAACATATAACAACACGTTTCTAGGAATCTAAACAAAGTTTCATGCAACATGAGTGTTTATAAGTGTCTCAATGAGCTTTGTACAAGTTTGAACTTATGAAACATCTAACAACGCGTTTTTAGGATTCTAAACCAGGTTTCTTGAAACATGAGTGCTTATAAGTGTCTCAAGGAGCTTTGTACAATTTTGACGGACTTATGAAACATCTTACAACGTGGTTTCTAGGACTCAAAACCAAGCTTGATGCAACATGAGTGCTTATACGTCTCAATGAGCTTTCTACTAGTTTGACGAACTTATGAAATATCTGACAACGTGGTTGCTAGAACTCTAAACCAAGTTTCATGCAACATGAGTGCTTATAAGTGTCTCAATGAGCTTTGTACATGTTTGACGGACTTATGGAACATCTAACAACGGGTTTCTAGGTCTCTAAAGTAAGTTTCATGCAACATGCGTGCTTGTATGTGTCTCAATGAGCTTTGTACAAGTTTGAAGAACTTACGAAACATCTAACAACGCTTTTTTAAAACACTAAACCAAATTTCATGCAACACGAGTGATTATAAATGTCTCAATGAGCTTTGTACAAGTTTCACGAAGTTATGAAACATATAACAATGCGTTTCTAGGACTCAAAACCAAGTTTAATGCTATATGAGTGCTTATAAGTTCCCCAATGAGCTTTGTTAATGTTTGGCGAACTTATGAAACATCTAACAACGTGGTTTCTAAGACTCAAAACCAAGCTTCATGCAACATCATTGCTTATAAGTGTCTCAATGAGCTTTGTACTAGATTGACAAACTTATGAAACATCTAACAACGCGTTTCTAGGACTCTAAACCAAGTTTCATGCAACATGAGTGCTTATAAGTGTCTCAATGAGCTTATAAGTGTCCTTATGAAACATCTAACAACGGCTATATCTGTCAGAATTTCGTCGGAAATTTCCGAGGGAATTCCGACAGATTTCCCAGGGAAAGTAGCCGTGGGAAATCCGTCGGAAATTTCCGACGGAAAAATATATCCGTCGGAAATTTCCGACTGTTTTCCGACGGCTTCTTTCCTGGAAATCTGTCGGAATTCCCTCGGGAATTTCCGACGGAAACTTGTCCCTCGGAAAATCCGTCGGAAATCGGGTTGTTTTCTTGTAGTGTTTGTACAAGTTTAACAAACTTATGAAACATCTAACTTGTTTTTCGAGCACTCTAAACAAAGTTTCATGCAACATGAGTGCTTATAAATGTCTTAATGAGCTTTGTACAATTTTGACGAACTTATGAAACATCTAACAACGCATTTCTAGGACTCTAAATTAAGTTTCATGCAAGATGAGTGCTTATAAGTGTCTCAATGAGCTTTGTACTAGTTTTATGAACTTATGAAACATCTAACAACGTGGTTGATAGGACTTTAAACCAAGTTTCATGGAACATGAGTGCTTATAATTGTTCCAATAAGCTTTGTACAAGTTTGACGAACTTATGAAACATCTAACAACGTGCTTTCTAGGACTCTAGACAAGGTTTCATGCAATATGAGTGCTTCTAAGTGTCTGAATGAGCTTTGTACAAGTTTCACGAACTTATGAAACGTATAACAACGCGTTTCGAGGACTCTAAACCAAGTTTCATGCAACATGAGTGCTTATAAGTTCCTCAATGAGCTTTGTTAAAGTTTGACGAACTTATGAAACATCTAACAACGTGGTTTCTAGGACTCTAAACCAAGTTTCATGCAACATGAATGCTTATAAGTGTCTCAATGGGCTTTGCACAAGTTTGACGAACATATGAAACATCTAAAAACTCGTTTCTAGAACTCTAAACAAATTTTTCATGCAACCTGAGTGCTTATAAGTGTCTTAATGACTTTTTTACAAGTTTGACGAACTTATGAAACATATAAGGACGCGTTTCTAGGACTCTAAATTAAGTTTCATGCAACACGAGTGCTTATAAGTCTCAATGAGCTTTGTACTAGTTTGACGAACTTATGAAACATCTAACAACGTGGTTGCTAGGACTCTAAACCATGTTTTGATGCAACATGAGCGCTATAAATGTCTCAATGAGCTTTGTAAAAGTTTGACGAACTTATGAAACATCTAACAATGCGTTTTTAGGACTCTAAACCAAGTTTCATGCAACATGAGTGCTTATAAGTCTCTCAATGATCTTTGTACAAGTTTGACGAACTTACGAAACATCTAACATGTGTTTCTAGGACTCTAAACAAAGTTTCATGCAACATGAGTGATTATAAGTGTCTCAATGAGCTTTGTACAAGTTTGACGAACTTATGAAACATCTAACAACGTGGTTTCTAGGACTCTAAACCAAGTTTACTCCAACATGAGGGCTTATAAGCTTTGTACAAGTTTGACAAATTTATGAATCATCTAACTTGTTTTTCGAGGACTCTAAACAAAGTTTCATGCAACATGAGTGCTTATAAGTATCTTAATGAGCTTTGTACAAGTTTGACGAACTTATGAAACATCTAACAACGCGTTTCTAGGACTAAAAAATTAAGTCTCAATGAGCTTTGTACTAGTTGGACGAACTTATGAAACTACTAACAATGTGGTTGCTCGGACTCTAAACTAAGTTTCATGCAACATGAGTGCTTATAAGTGTCTCAATGAACTTTTTACAAGTTTGACGAACTTATGAAACATCTAACAACGTGGTTTCTAGGACTCTAGACCAAGTTTCATGCAACATGAGTGCTTATAAGTTTCTGAATGAGCTTTGTACAAGTTTCACGAATTTATGAAACATATAACAACGTGTTTCGAGGACTCTAAACCAAGTCTCATGCAACATGAGTGCTTATAAGTTCCTCAATGAGCTTTGTTAAAATTTGACGAACTTATGAAACAAAGAGGTTTGTATAAAAGTTTGACTAAAGAATAATGTGGGAGGGCGTGCAACTTATAAAAGAGAATAGCACAAGTCGGTATCTCTCTTAGGGCTTCACTTAATAAGAAAAAGGAAAAGTGCAAATAAAAAATGGAAATCGCACAAAACGACACAACGTGTGCGGATAGAACAGAAAGTAGCGTGAAGAGCCTTGCTTAACACACTCTTCAAGCTATGATCACTAATGGACGATGTAGTGTTCTCATGTGCCTCGTTAAAACCCAGTGGGAAAAGAGTACCAAGCGAGACACTTAGTCCGCTTAGCTCTCATGGCTTGGTCTTCTTATGTAGCTGTGATGTATACGTTAAAGTAGCTCCCAGTTGCTCCTTCATCCTCCATTGTCATCGATCGAACATCCTTGGCTAGCTCCTTAGCTTTGGATCGCGTGATTACTCCTTCGTGCTTCTCGATGCTCGATGCTCGAGCGCCTTGGTGCTCGGTGTCGATGTCCGGGGTCGAGCGCCTTGGTGCTTGGTATCCGGTTCCGGTTCCATGATCATATCATCCCCTCCCTCTTGAAAAGGATTTGTCCTCAAATCTGAATAAGCAAAATAAGGAGACAAGTCCCTTTGAACGGTATGTCTACTCTTGGAGATCAATTTTGTAGGCGTTGTTGTTCATCCGCTTGGTCCCTTTTAACGGTTCGTCTACTTGTTGGCATAACCTTGGACTTCCTCTCTGCTGGGAATCGCTCCTTCCTCAAGTGGATCCACACCAAATTGTCTTCCTCAAACACCATCTCCTTTCAGCCTTTATTCGCATGCTTAGCGTAGAGCTCAGTCTTCTTTTCTATGTTCTCCTTCGCCTTCTCATGCATCTTCTTAACATGCTCAGCTTTTCTTTTGCCATCAAGACTAGACATTTCACTCAAAGGTAATCTAATTAGATCAAGTGGAGACATTGGATTAAACCCATAAACTAATTCAAATGGAGAGTAGAGAGTAGTAGAATGCTTAGCGCGGTTGTAGGCAAACTCAACATGGGGTAGACACTCTTCCCATGACTTTAGGTTGCTTCTCACCAACGTCCTTAGAAGCGTTGACAACGATCTGTTCACAACTTCAGTTTGTTCGTCGGTTTGTGGATGGTAAGTGGTAGAGAAGGATAGCTTGGTTCCTAGGTTTTCCCACAAGGTGCGCCAAACGTGGCTCTAGAACTTGGTGTCTCTGTCCGAAAATATTACTTGGAGCATGCCATGTAGCCTCACTAATTCCCTGAAAAACAAGTTAGCTACGCTTACCGCATCATCGGTCTTTTGACAAGCTATAAAATGAGCCATCTTGCTAAACCTGTCCACAACAACAAAGATATAATCTCTACCATTTCTAGTTCGAGGTAAGACAATCACAAAATCCATAGATATATGAGTTCAAGGGTGAGAAGGTATGGAAAAAAGGGTGTACAAACCGTGTGGCTTAACCTTACTCTTAGCTTTTTTGCATGTGATGCACCTAAGACAAATTCTCTCCACGTCTCTCCTCATATGCGGTCAATAGAAGTAGGCTTGAAGGCTAGCTAAGGTTTTGGCAACTCCAAAGTGTCCGGCTAGTCCTCCATCATGAGCTTCTCGAATAAGTATCTCCCTTACGGAACTAGTAGGTATGTACAACCTATAGTGGAAGAACAAGTAGCCGTCATGTCTATAGTAATTCTTACAAGCAAACTTAGCACATTTCAAGTAGTAAGCGCTAAACTCAGAATCAGATTCATATAACGTTGTAAGGACTTCAAATCCTATGAGTCTAGATGTTAATTTCGAGATCGAGTGTACCTTCGGTACAATGCGTCGGCTACGACATTGTCCTTACCTTTCTTATACTTGATAACGTAGGGGGAACGCCTCAATGAACTCTTTTCCGGCGGCCATGCCTCTTATTCGGCTTTTGTTGGCCTTTCAAGTGCTTTAGAGACTCATGATTCGTGTGAATAACGAACTCCTTGGGCCATAAATAATGTTGTCAAGTCGCAACACCCTCACCAATGCATAGAGCTCTTTGTGATAGGTGGGAGAGTTCATGGTGGCCCCTCCAAATTTCTTGCTAAAGTAGGCAATCGGTCTTTTTTCATGCATCAAGACGACGCCAATACCTAGACCAGAAGCATCGCAATCAATTTTTAAGGTTTTGACAAAATTAGGTTACATAAGTAATGGGGCATTTATAAGCTTCACTTTGAGGCTTTGGAAAGCCTTTTCTTGCGCATCTCCCTATCTGAAACCAACGTCCTTCTTGATAACTTCGGTCAATGGTGTCGCCATGGTGCTAAAGTCCTTGACAAAACGCCTATAGAAGTCGGCTAATCCATGAAAGCTTCGGACTTATCCAATGGTGGTTGGTGTTGGCCATTCTTTAATCGCCTTGACCTTCTCTTCGTCGACCCTAACTCCTTCTGTACTCACAACAAAGCCTAAGAAAACAATCTCATTAGTGAAAAATGTACAAGGTTAGCGAAAAGATTCTCCCTTCTTAGGACATCAAGAACGATTCAGACATGGTCAATACGCTCGTCTAGGTTCTTTCTAAAGATCATGATATCATCAAAGTAAACCACAACGAATACACCGATAAAAGACCTCAAAACATGATTCATTAGTCTCATAAAAGTGCTAGGCGCATTAGTAAGATCGAAAGGCATAACAAGCCACTCATATAAGCCTTGCTTAGTTTTGAAGGCCGTTTTCCACTCATCACCCTCCTTCATCCTAATCTAATGGTAACCACTCTTAAGATCAATCTTAGAGAACACGTTATAACCACACAATTCATCTAACATATCATCTAATCTAGGAATAGGGTGGCGATACTTTACCGTAATGATGTTGATGGCTCGACAATCAACACACATACGCCATGATACGTCCTTCTTGGGAACAAGTAGCACATGTACAACACATGGACTCATGTTGTCTCGAATATTTCCTTTGCTAGTCAACTCCTCAACCTGTTTCTGAAGCTCCTTGGTCTCCACCAGATTGGTCCAATAGGCGGGTCGGTTTGGAAGTGCTGAAACATGGATTAGATCAATCTGGTGCTCAATGCCTCAGATTGGTAGCAAACCAGGTGGAATCTCCTTAGGAAAGACGTCGCTATAGTCCTGCAAAAGCTTGGCAAACTCACTAGGAAGATCATGTGGAGGGTTAGTTCTAACAAGGCTCTCCTTATACACAGACAACAAAATAGAACAATTTGAAGTTAAGAGTTGAGAAACTTCTCTTTGGTTTATGTAGAGGTTGGTGGACGGAGTTGTAGCCTTCTCTTTCTCTTCATTGAGCTTTAGATAGAGCTGGTCTTGATACACTTCACTAGGTGTGAGAGGAGCATGGGTGACCTTTTTGCCTTTGAATTCAAATGAGTGCTTGTTGGTATAGCCGTCAAGTAGAACCCTACGGTCAGATTTCCACGGCCATCCTAAAAATATATGGATGGAACACATAGGTATCACCTCAAAAATCACTTCATCTTCATACTTGCCAATAGAGAAGGATAATCGGATTTGACGAGTCACTGTTAAGGCACCACTTTCATTCAACCATTGTAGCTTGTAGGGACGCGAATGAGAGATGGTTCCTATGCTTAACTTCTTAACCATGGGCTTACTAGCTGCATTAGTACAGCTCCCACCATATATGATGAGGCTACATACCTTGCCCTTGACAATGCACCGTGGGTTGAAGAAGTGGTATCTTTGCACTAGTTCCTCTGGTTGGTTTTGCACACTCAATGTCCTTCGAGCAACTAACATCTCTCCAACGGCAGCTACTTCTGCTTCTTCTTCTCGGCCAGAATCAGAAGCTTGTGGTACTACCTCTCCGTTGTCAAGCAACAAAAATACCTTCTTGTTGGGGCAATCTCTCGAGTAATGGCCCATTCCTTGACATCTAAAACACCTAACGTTACTTGAGGAGGTGTTGCTTTTGCCTTTGGAATCATACTTAACCTCTTCTTTTGTCGTGGAAGTAGGTTTGGTGTCTTTGGAAAAGGGTGGCCTAGTAGGTGTGAAATCCTTTGGTTTTTTTTGGTGTGGAGGAGAAACTAGGCTTGACATATCTCCTCTTGTTCTGACTCTCCACTAGCTAAACTTTGTGTACAAGCTCCTCAAGATCCGCATAAGTCTGAAGCTCAATTTTGTCTTGTATGTCTCGGCTAAGTCCACCAATAAACCGTGCCATGGTAACTTCATCATCTTACTCTAGACCGGCTCTAATAAGGAGAGTTTCCATCTCTTGGAAGTAGTCTCAGTAAGTGGTTGATCCTTGAGTTAACTTCCTAAGCTTGTTGAGAACCTCTCGGTGATAATGGCTGGGAAAAAACTGTTTCCTCATTTGGGTAGTGAGTTCGTGCAAAGTGAGGATAGGTTGCTCATTGTGGCGGTTCCTTGAGGTGCAAATCTTATCCCACCAAAGAAGCGCATAGTCACTAGACTTCGATACGGCTATCTTCACTTTGTTGGAAGCATAGGTGTCATGGCGCAAGAAGCTAGACTCCATTTTCTTCTCCAAATTAAGGTAAGCTTCCGGGTAATTCTTGCCGTGGAAAGGAGGAAACTTGGCGTTGATATGCTTCAACTGTGTCTCTCTGGGCCTCTAGGGTCGTCTCTATCACGCCTCTCACGTCTTTGACTCCTCCTACTATTATATGAGGTGTTGTGACCGTAGTACTCATCATTGGATTAAAGGTAGATGCGTTGGGGGGCAATGGTGTCGGTTATGCGGCGATGAGGACCATGTGATCTCTGCCTAGGAGCTCCCTCTTCTTGCCCAATAGGTTCATCATGAGCTGGCTGTCTTGGTTCTCTTGCCTCTCTCTCTCGCATTAACCGGATGGATGTTACGGATGGCCCTAAACTTGGATGTACCGAAAAGAACTTTCCCCTTGGCTATCCTCATGACCTCGGAAGGGGTTGGAGTATGCTCCCTCTCGAATTCAGAGGTCACTACCTTGGCATTCTTGGCGTTTCTCTCAAGTTCCAAGGTCAAGTGTTGGCTTATTTGCTAAGGTAGGATTTGTTGGATCGCCTTGGTGATTTATGTAGCTATCATCTTCTTGAGGTCATGCGTAGCGTCCGTGGGAAGTTCCATGTACCTGTTTCACACAAAAGATCTCGAAGTAAGGTGTTCCAAGTGTGATATCAACACGCAAAGTGTAAAACAACACAACGTACGATTCAGCGCAAAGCGAACGCAAGACAAAAAAAAAGTAAATTGGAAATTTAAATGAAACGCGAGTTTCGATCAAAAAGGAAATTGACAACAACAAGTTTTGAAGATGCATTAGGGTTTTAAAGATCTAGCAAAAATAAACTACAGCCGCCAAGCACGAAGAACACTCAAGAACACTAAGTACAATAACGAACTTAAATAAATCAATAGCTATCAAGTAATCGTAACACAATCAACAAGTACTTGTCCTAAGCAATCAAATCATTCATAGGTGGTTCAAAATAAGTTTAAGCGATAGAATTCAAAAACATCACAATAACTCTAACGGTCCTATCGATGAACAAGTTCCAAATACAGAAAATCAATCAACCTATCAATCTAAGCAAGGACGTATTCAGTTCTGGTGACAACAAACTAATCGATGAAGAAAAGAGAAGAAGGAACTCAGCCTTGTGGTTCATAATTGGCTTTGATACCACGTCATACGCTCTCGGCCAAGGAAAAAACTCCTAGTACTAGGTAGGTTCGTTTCTTATGGGTGTGGAAGATTGGTGGCGATAAACAAAGGGGAAGAACCGGTGGATATGGTGGTAGAGCGGCACGGAATGGTGGTGTACGTCTCAAAGATGTTATGGTACTACTTCCTTGATGGTTAGGAGAAACCCTTGGAAGCAATCGACTTGTAAGAGTTTTGGATTCAAAGGATTAATCGGTGTGAGTCGAAACAAATAGGTTTGTATAAAAGTTTGACTAAAGAATAATGTGGGCGGCGTCAAGCTTATAAAGAGAATAGCACATGTCGCTTTCTCTCTTAGGGCTTCACGCAACAAGAAAAAGGAAAAGTGCAAAAAAGGAGAAAAGGAAATTGCACATAAAAAATGGAAATCGCACAAAACGACACAACGTGTTCGGATAGAACATCATGTAGCGTGAAGTGCCTTGCTTAACACACTCTTCAAGCTATGATCACTAATGGACGACGTAGTGTTCTTCTTGGCCTCGTCAAAAACCAGTGGGAAAGAGTACCAAGCGGGACACTTAGTCCGCTTAGCTCTCATAGCATTGTCTTCTTATGTAGTCGTGATGAATACGTTGAAGTAGCTCCCACATGCTCCTTCATCCTCCATTGTCATTACTTGAACGTCCTTGGCTAGCTCATTAGCTTTGGATCTCGTGATTTCTCCTTCGTGCTTCTCGATGCTCGGTGCTCGAGCGCCTTGGTGCTCAGTGTCGATGTCCGGTGGTCGAGTGCCTTGGTGCTCGGTATCCGGTTTCGGTTCCATGATCATATCAGTGCTTATAAGTGTCTCAAGGAGCTTTGTACAAGTTTGACGAACTTATTAAAAATCTAAAAACGTGGTTTCTATGACTCAAAACCAAGCTTCATGTTATATGATTGCTTATAAGTGTCTCAATGAGCTTTTTATAAGTTTGACGAACTTATGAAATATCTAACAACGTGGTTTCTAGGTCTCTAGACCAAGTTTCATGCAACATGAGTGCTTATAAGTTCCTCAATGAGCTTTGTACAAGTTTGACGAATTTATTAAACATCTAACAACGTGGTTTCTAAGACTCAAACCCAAGCTTCATGCAACATGAGTGCTTATAAGTGTCTCAATGAGCTTTTTACAAGTTTGACAAACTTATGAAACATCTAACAACGAGTTTCTAGGACTCTAAACCAAGTTTCAAGCAACATGAATGATTATAAGTGTCTCAATTATAGTTGAACAAGTTTCACGCAATTATGAAACATATAACAACGTGTTTCTAGGACTCTAAACCAAGTTTCATGAAACATGAGTGCTTATAAGTGTCTCAATAAGCTTTGTACAAATTTGACGAACTTATGAAACATCTAACAACGTGGTTTCTAGGACTCTAAACAATTTTTCATGCAACATGAGTGCTTATAAGTGTCTAAATGAGTTTTGTACAAGTTTGACAAACTTATGAAACACCGAACAACGTGGTTTCTAGGACTCTAAACCAAGTTTCAAGCAACATGAGTGCTTATAATTTTCTCAATAAGCTTTGTACAAGTTTGACGAACTTATGAAATATCTAACAACGTGGTTTCTATGACTCAAAACCAAGCTTCATGCTATATGAGTGCTTATAAGTGTCTCAATGAGCTTTTTACAAGTTTGACGAACTTATGAAACATCTAACAACATGGTTTCTAGGTCTCTAGACCAAGTTTCATGCAACATGAGTGCTTATAAGTTCCTCAATGACTTTTTGTACAAGTTTGACGAGTTTATTAAACATCTAACAACGTGGTTTCTAAGACTCAAACCCAAGCTTCATGCAACATGAGTGCTTATAAGTGTCTCAATGAGCTTTTTACAAGTTTGACAAACTTATGAAACATCTAACAACGCGTTTCTAGGACTCTAAACCAAGTTTCAAGCAACATGAATGATTATAAGTGTCTCAATGATATTTGAACAAGTTTCACGCAATTATGAAACATATAACAACGCGTTTCTAGGACTCTAAACCAAGTTTCATGAAACATGAGTGCTTATAAGTGTCTCAATGAGCTTTGTACAAATTTGACGAACTTATGAAACATCTAACAAAGTGGTTTCTAGGACTCTAAACAATTTTTCATGCAACATGAGTGCTTATAAGTGTCTAAATGACCTTTGTACAAGTTTGACAAACTTATGAAACACCGAACAATGTGGTTTCTACGACTCTAAACCAAGTTTCATGCAACATGAGTGCTTATAAGTTTCTCAATAAGCTTTGTACAAGTTTGACGAACTTATGAAACATCTAACAACGCGTTTCTAGGACTCTAAACCAAGTTTCATGCAACATGAGTGATTATAGGTGTCTCAATGACCTTTGTACATGTTTCACGAAGTTATGAAACATATAACAACGCGTTTCTAAGACTCTAAACAAAGTTTCATGCAACATGAGTGATTATAAGTGTCTAAATGAGCTTTGTACGAGTTTGACAAACTTATGAAGCACCGAACAATGTGGTTTCTACGACTCTAAACAAAGTTTCATGCAACATGAGTGCTTATAAGTTTCTCAATAAGCTTTGTACAAGTTTGACGAACTTATGAAACATCTAAGAACGCGTTTCTAGGACTCTAAACCAAGTTTCATGCAACATGAGTGATTATAGGTGTCTCAATGACCTTTGTACATGTTTCACGAAGTTATGAAACATATAACAACGTGTTTCTAAGACTCTAAACAAAGTTTCATGCAACATGAGTGATTATAAGTGTCTCAATGAGCTTTGTACAAATTTGACAAACTTATGAAACATCTAACATAGTGGTTTCTAGAACTCTAAACAAATTTTCATGAAACATAAGTGCTTATAAGTGTCTCAATGAGCTTTGTAAAATTTTGAAGAACTTATGAAACATCTAACAACGCGTTTCTAGGACTCTAAACGAGGTTTCTTGCAACATAAGTGCTTTTAAGTGTCTCCAAGTGCTTTGTAAAAGTTTTACAAACTTATGAAACATCTAACAAGGCGTTTCTAGGACTCTAAACCAGGCTTCATGCAACATGATCGCTTATAAGTGTCTCAATGAGCTTTGTACAAGTTTGACGAATTTATGAAACATCTAACAACGTGGTTTCTAGGACTCTAAACCAAGTTTCAAACAACATGAGTGCTTATAAGTTTCTCAATGAGCTTTGTACAAGTTTTAAGAACGTATGAAACATATAACAACAGGTTTCTACGACTCTAAACTAAGTTTCATGCAACATGAGTGCTTATAAGTTCCTCAATGAGCTTTGTACAAGTTTCACGAACTTATGAAACATCTAACAAGGCGTTTCTAGGACTCTAAACCAAGTTTCATGCAACATGAGAGCTTATAAGTTCCTCTATGAGCTTTGTACAAGTTTCACGAAGTTATGAAACATATAACAACGCGTTTCTAGGACTCTAAACCAAGTTTCATGCAACATGAGTGCTTATAAGTGTCTCAATGAGCTTTGTACAAATTTGACAAACTTATGAAACATCTAACATAGTGGTTTCTAGAACTCTAAATAAATTTTCATGAAACATAAGTGCTTATAAGTGTCTCAATGAGCTTTGTAAAATTTTGAAGAACTTATGAAACATCTAACAACGCGTTTCTAGGACTCTAAACCAGGTTTCTTGCAACATAAGTGCTT